>CM075878.1:11337290-12537290 GCA_038021265.1 Cyprinella venusta
ATTCTGACAGAGGGCCACGAGACTTCGACCAGCGCGCAAAAATGGAGGCTCTAGACCCTTCCAGAGCCGAGATATCGGATGTCAAAGTATTGACCTGAAAAAAAAACATAAGGGGTAACACTGTCGTTTTTGGCCGAAATTTTGACCCCCTCCGATCTTCTTGAAACTCTGGATTCTGACAGAGGGCCACGAGACTTCGACCAGCGCGCAAAAATGGAGGCTCTAGACCCTTCCAGAGCCGAGATGTCGGATGTCAAAGTTTTTACCTGAAAAAAAAAACATAAGGGGTAACACTGTCGTTTTTGGCCGAAATTTTGACCGCCTCCGATCTTCTTGAAACTCTGGATTCTGACAGAGGGCCACGAGACTTCGACCAGCGCGCAAAAATGGAGGCTCTAGACCCTTCCAGAGCCGAGATATCGGATGTCAAAGTTTTGACCTGAAAAAAAAAAACATAAGGGGTAACACTGTCGTTTTTGGCCGAAATTTTGACCCCCTCCGATCTTCTTGAAACTCTGGATTCTGACAGAGGGCCACGAGACTTCGACCAGCACGCAAAAATGGAGGCTCTAGACCCTTCCAGAGCCGAGATATCGGATGTCAAAGTTTTGACCTGAAAAAAAAAAACATAAGGGGTAACACTGTCGTTTTTGGCCGAAATTTTGACCCCCTCCGATCTTCTTGAAACTCTGGATTCTGACAGAGGGCCACGAGACTTCGACCAGCGCGCAAAAATGGAGGCTCTAGACCCTTCCAGAGCCGAGATATCGGATGTCAAAGTTTTGACCTGAAAAAAAAAACATAAGGGGTAACACTGTCGTTTTTGGCCGAAATTTTGACCCCCTCCGATCTTCTTGAAACTCTGGATTCTGACAGAGGGCCACGAGACTTCGACCAGCGCGCAAAAATGGAGGCTCTAGACCCTTCCAGAGCCGAGATATCGGATGTCAAAGTTTTGACCTGAAAGAAAAACATAAGGGGTAACACTGTCGTTTTTGGCCGAAATTTTGACCCCCTCCGATCTTCTTGAAACTCTGGATTCTGACAGAGGGCCACGAGACTTCGACCAGCGCGCAAAAATGGAGGCTCTAGACCCTTCCAGAGCCGAGATATCGGATGTCAAAGTATTGACCTGAAAAAAAAAACATAAGGGGTAACACTGTCGTTTTTGGCCGAAATTTTGACCCCCTCCGATCTTCTTGAAACTCTGGATTCTGACAGAGGGCCACGAGACTTCGACCAGCGCGCAAAAATGGAGGCTCTAGACCCTTCCAGAGCCGAGATGTCGGATGTCAAAGTTTTTACCTGAAAAAAAACATAAGGGGTAACACTGTCGTTTTTGGCCGAAATTTTGACCGCCTCCGATCTTCTTGAAACTCTGGATTCTGACAGAGGGCCACGAGACTTCGACCAGCGCGCAAAAATGGAGGCTCTAGACCCTTCCAGAGCCGAGATATCGGATGTCAAAGTTTTGACCTGAAAAAAAAAACATAAGGGGTAACACTGTCGTTTTTGGCCGAAATTTTGACCCCCTCCGATCTTCTTGAAACTCTGGATTCTGACAGAGGGCCACGAGACTTCGACCAGCGCGCAAAAATGGAGGCTCTAGACCCTTCCAGAGCCGAGATATCGGATGTCAAAGTTTTGACCTGAAAAAAAAACATAAGGGGTAACACTGTCGTTTTTGGCCGAAATTTTGACCCCCTCCGATCTTCTTGAAACTCTGGATTCTGACAGAGGGCCACGAGACTTCGACCAGCGCGCAAAAATGGAGGCTCTAGACCCTTCCAGAGCTGAGATATCGGATGTCAAAGTTTTGACCTGAAAAAAAAACATAAGGGGTAACACTGTCGTTTTTGGCCGAAATTTTGACCCCCTCCGATCTTCTTGAAACTCTGGATTCTGACAGAGGGCCACGAGACTTCGACCAGCGCGCAAAAATGGAGGCTCTAGACCCTTCCAGAGCCGAGATATCGGATGTCAAAGTTTTGACCTGAAAAAAAAACATAAGGGGTAACACTGTCGTTTTTGGCCGAAATTTTGACCCCCTCCGATCTTCTTGAAACTCTGGATTCTGACAGAGGGCCACGAGACTTCGACCAGCGCGCAAAAATGGAGGCTCTAGACCGTTCCAGAGCCGAGATATCGGATGTCAAAGTTTTGACCCGAAAAAAAAACATAAGGGGTAACACTGTCATTTTTTTTTGGCCGAAATTTTGACCCCCTCCGATCTTCTTGAAACTCTGGATTCTGACAGAGGGCCACGAGACTTCGACCAGCGCGCAAAAATGGAGGCTCTAGACCCTTCCAGAGCCGAGATATAGAAGGTCAAAATTTGGACCCGAAAAAAAAACATAAGGGGTAACACTGTCGTTTTTGGCCGAAATTTTGACCCCCTCCGATCTTCTTGAAACTCTGGATTCTGACAGAGGGCCACGAGACTTCGACCAGCGCACAAAAATGGAGGCTCTAGACCCTTCCAGAGCCGAGATATCGGATGTCAAAGTTTTAACCCGAAAAAAAAACATAAGGGGTAACACTGTCGTTTTTGGCCGAAATTTTGACCCCCTCCGATCTTCTTGAAACTCTGGATTCTGACAGAGGGCCACGAGACTTCGACCAGCGCGCAAAAATGGAGGCTCTAGACCGTTCCAGAGCCGAGATATCGGATGTCAAAGTTTTGACCCGAAAAAAAAACATAAGGGGTAACACTGTCATTTTTTTTTGGCCGAAATTTTGACCCCCTCCGATCTTCTTGAAACTCTGGATTCTGACAGAGGGCCACGAGACTTCGACCAGCGCGCAAAAAAGGAGGCTCTAGACCCTTCCAGAGCCGAGATATAGAAGGTCAAAATTTGGACCTGAAAAAAAAACATAAGGGGTAACACTGTCATTTTTTTTTTGGCCGAAATTTTGACCCCCTCCGATCTTCTTGAAACTCTGGACTCTGACAGAGGGCCACGAGACTTCGACCAGCGCGCAAAAATGGAGGCTCTAGACCCTTCCAGAGCCGAGATATCGGATGTCAAAGTTTTGACCTGAAAAAAAAAAACATAAGGGGTAACACTGTCGTTTTTGGCCGAAATTTTGACCCCCTCCGATCTTCTTGAAACTCTGGATTCTGACAGAGGGCCACGAGACTTCGACCAGCGCGCAAAAATGGAGGCTCTAGACCCTTCCAGAGCCGAGATATCGGATGTCAAAGTTTTGACCTGAAAAAAAAAAACATAAGGGGTAACACTGTCGTTTTTGGCCGAAATTTTGACCCCCTCCGATCTTCTTGAAACTCTGGATTCTGACAGAGGGCCACGAGACTTCGACCAGCGCGCAAAAATGGAGGCTCTAGACCCTTCCAGAGCCGAGATATCGGATGTCAAAGTTTTGACCTGAAAAAAAAACATAAGGGGTAACACTGTCGTTTTTGGCCGAAATTTTGACCCCCTCCGATCTTCTTGAAACTCTGGATTCTGACAGAGGGCCACGAGACTTCGAGCAGCGCGCAAAAATGGAGGCTCTAGACCCTTCCAGAGCCGAGATATCGGATGTCAAAGTTTTGACCTGAAAAAAAAACATAAGGGGTAACACTGTCGTTTTTGGCCGAAATTTTGACCCCCTCCGATCTTCTTGAAACTCTGGATTCTGACAGAGGGCCACGAGACTTCGACCAGCGCGCAAAAATGGAGGCTCTAGACCCTTCCAGAGCCGAGATATCGGATGTCAAAGTTTTGACCTGAATGAAAAACATAAGGGGTAACACTGTCGTTTTTGGCCGAAATTTTGACCCCCTCCGATCTTCTTGAAACTCTGGATTCTGACAGAGGGCCACGAGACTTCGACCAGCGCGCAAAAATGGAGGCTCTAGACCCTTCCAGAGCCGAGATATCGGATGTCAAAGTATTGACCTGAAAAAAAAAACATAAGGGGTAACACTGTCGTTTTTGGCCGAAATTTTGACCCCCTCCGATCTTCTTGAAACTCTGGATTCTGACAGAGGGCCACGAGACTTCGACCAGCGCGCAAAAATGGAGGCTCTAGACCCTTCCAGAGCCGAGATGTCGGATGTCAAAGTTTTTACCTGAAAAAAAAACATAAGGGGTAACACTGTCGTTTTTGGCCGAAATTTTGACCGCCTCCGATCTTCTTGAAACTCTGGATTCTGACAGAGGGCCACGAGACTTCGACCAGCGCGCAAAAATGGAGGCTCTAGACCCTTCCAGAGCCGAGATATCGGATGTCAAAGTTTTGACCTGAAAAAAAAAACATAAGGGGTAACACTGTCGTTTTTGGCCGAAATTTTGACCCCCTCCGATCTTCTTGAAACTCTGGATTCTGACAGAGGGCCACGAGACTTCGACCAGCGCGCAAAAATGGAGGCTCTAGACCCTTCCAGAGCCGAGATATCGGATGTCAAAGTTTTGACCTGAAAAAAAAAACATAAGGGGTAACACTGTCGTTTTTGGCCGAAATTTTGACCCCCTCCGATCTTCTTGAAACTCTGGATTCTGACAGAGGGCCACGAGACTTCGACCAGCGCGCAAAAATGGAGGCTCTAGACCCTTCCAGAGCTGAGATATCGGATGTCAAAGTTTTGACCTGAAAAAAAAACATAAGGGGTAACACTGTCGTTTTTGGCCGAAATTTTGACCCCCTCCGATCTTCTTGAAACTCTGGATTCTGACAGAGGGCCACGAGACTTCGACCAGCGCGCAAAAATGGAGGCTCTAGACCCTTCCAGAGCCGAGATATCGGATGTCAAAGTTTTGACCTGAAAAAAAACATAAGGGGTAACACTGTCGTTTTTGGCCGAAATTTTGACCCCCTCCGATCTTCTTGAAACTCTGGATTCTGACAGAGGGCCACGAGACTTCGACCAGCGCGCAAAAATGGAGGCTCTAGACCGTTCCAGAGCCGAGATATCGGATGTCAAAGTTTTGACCCGAAAAAAAAACATAAGGGGTAACACTGTCATTTTTTTTTGGCCGAAATTTTGACCCCCTCCGATCTTCTTGAAACTCTGGATTCTGACAGAGGGCCACGAGACTTCGACCAGCGCGCAAAAAAGGAGGCTCTAGACCCTTCCAGAGCCGAGATATAGAAGGTCAAAATTTGGACCCGAAAAAAAAACATAAGGGGTAACACTGTCGTTTTTGGCCGAAATTTTGACCCCCTCCGATCTTCTTGAAACTCTGGATTCTGACAGAGGGCCACGAGACTTCGACCAGCGCACAAAAATGGAGGCTCTAGACCCTTCCAGAGCCGAGATATCGGATGTCAAAGTTTTAACCCGAAAAAAAAACATAAGGGGTAACACTGTCGTTTTTGGCCGAAATTTTGACCCCCTCCGATCTTCTTGAAACTCTGGATTCTGACAGAGGGCCACGAGACTTCGACCAGCGCGCAAAAATGGAGGCTCTAGACCGTTCCAGAGCCGAGATATCGGATGTCAAAGTTTTGACCCGAAAAAAAAACATAAGGGGTAACACTGTCATTTTTTTTTGGCCGAAATTTTGACCCCCTCCGATCTTCTTGAAACTCTGGATTCTGACAGAGGGCCACGAGACTTCGACCAGCGCGCAAAAAAGGAGGCTCTAGACCCTTCCAGAGCCGAGATATAGAAGGTCAAAATTTGGACCTGAAAAAAAAACATAAGGGGTAACACTGTCATTTTTTTTTTGGCCGAAATTTTGACCCCCTCCGATCTTCTTGAAACTCTGGACTCTGACAGAGGGCCACGAGACTTCGACCAGCGCGCAAAAATGGAGGCTCTAGACCCTTCCAGAGCCGAGATATCGGATGTCAAAGTTTTGACCTGAAAAAAAAAGAACATAAGGGGTAACACTGTCGTTTTTGGCCGAAATTTTGACCCCCTCCGATCTTCTTGAAACTCTGGATTCTGACAGAGGGCCACGAGACTTCGACCAGCGCGCAAAAATGGAGGCTCTAGACCCTTCCAGAGCCGAGATATCGGATGTCAAAGTTTTGACCTGAAAAAAAAAACATAAGGGGTAACACTGTCGTTTTTGGCCGAAATTTTGACCCCCTCCGATCTTCTTGAAACTCTGGATTCTGACAGAGGGCCACGAGACTTCGACCAGCGCGCAAAAATGGAGGCTCTAGACCCTTCCAGAGCCGAGATATCGGATGTCAAAGTTTTGACCTGAAAAAAAAACATAAGGGGTAACACTGTCGTTTTTGGCCGAAATCTTGACCCCCTCCGATCTTCTTGAAACTCTGGATTCTGACAGAGGGCCACGAGACTTCGAGCAGCGCGCAAAAATGGAGGCTCTAGACCCTTCCAGAGCCGAGATATCGGATGTCAAAGTTTTGACCTGAAAAAAAAAACATAAGGGGTAACACTGTCGTTTTTGGCCGAAATTTTGACCCCTTCCGATCTTCTTGAAACTCTGGATTCTGACAGAGGGCCACGAGACTTCGACCAGCGCGCAAAAATGGAGGCTCTAGACCCTTCCAGAGCCGAGATATCGGACGTCAAAGTTTTGACCCGAAAAAAAAACATAAGGGGTAACACTGTCGTTTTTGGCCGAAATTTTGACCCCCTCCGATCTTCTTGAAACTCTGGATTCTGACAGAGGGCCACGAGACTTCGACCAGCGCGCAAAAATGGAGGCTCTAGACCCTTCCAGAGCCGAGATATAGAAGGTCAAAATTTGGACCTGAAAAAAAAACATAAGGGGTAACACTGTCATTTTTTTTTGGCCGAAATTTTGACCCCCTCCGATCTTCTTGAAACTCTGGACTTTGACAGAGGGCCACGAGACTTCGACCAGCGCGCAAAAATGGAGGCTCTAGACCCTTCCAGAGTCGAGATATCGGATGTCAAAGTTTTGACCTGAAAAAAAAAACATAAGGGGTAACACTGTCGTTTTTGGCCGAAATTTTGACCCCCTCCGATCTTCTTGAAACTCTGGATTCTGACAGAGGGCCACGAGACTTCGACCAGCGCGCAAAAATGGAGGCTCTAGACCCTTCCAGAGCCGAGATATCGGATGTCAAAGTTTTGACCTGAAAAAAAAACATAAGGGGTAACACTGTCATTTTTTTTTTGGCCGAAATTTTGACCCCCTCCGATCTTCTTGAAACTCTGGATTCTGACAGAGGGCCACGAGACTTCGACCAGCGCGCAAAAATGGAGGCTCTAGACCCTTCCAGAGCCGAGATATCGGATGTCAAAGTTTTGACCTGAAAAAAAAACATAAGGGGTAACACTGTCGTTTTTGGCCGAAATTTTGACCCCCTCCGATCTTCTTGAAACTCTGGATTCTGACAGAGGGCCACGAGACTTCGAGCAGCGCGCAAAAATGGAGGCTCTAGACCCTTCCAGAGCCGAGATATCAGATGTCAAAGTTTTGACCTGAAAAAAAAAACATAAGGGGTAACACTGTCGTTTTTGGCCGAAATTTTGACCCCCTCCGATCTTCTTGAAACTCTGGATTCTGACAGAGGGCCACGAGACTTCGACCAGCGCGCAAAAATGGAGGCTCTAGACCCTTCCAGAGCCGAGATATCGGATGTCAAAGTTTTGACCTGAAAAAAAAAACATAAGGGGTAACACTGTCGTTTTTGGCCGAAATTTTGACCCCCTCCGATCTTCTTGAAACTCTGGATTCTGACAGAGGGCCACGAGACTTCGACCAGCGCGCAAAAATGGAGGCTCTAGACCCTTCCAGAGCCGAGATATCGGACGTCAAAGTTTTGACCCGAAAAAAAAACATAAGGGGTAACACTGTCGTTTTTGGCCGAAATTTTGACCCCCTCCGATCTTCTTGAAACTCTGGATTCTGACAGAGGGCCACGAGACTTCGACCAGCGCGCAAAAATGGAGGCTCTAGACCCTTCCAGAGCCGAGATATCGGACGTCAAAGTTTTGACCCGAAAAAAAAACATAAGGGGTAACACTGTCGTTTTTGGCCGAAATTTTGACCCCCTCCGATCTTCTTTAAACTCTGGATTCTGACAGAGGGCCACAAGACTTCGACCAGCGCGCAAAAATGGAGACTCTAGACCCTTCCAGAGCCGAGATATCGGATGTCAAAGTTTTGACCTGAAAAAAAAAAACCATAAGGGGTAACACTGTCGTTTTTGGCCGAAATTTTGACCCCCTCCGATCTTCTTGAAACTCTGGATTCTGACAGAGGGCCACGAGACTTCGACCAGCGCGCAAAAATGGAGGCTCTAGACCCTTCCAGAGCCGAGATATCGGATGTCAAAGTTTTGACCCGAAAAAAAAAAAACATAAGGGGTAACACTGTCGTTTTTGGCCGAAATTTTGACCCCCTCCGATCTTCTTGAAACTCTGGATTCTGACAGAGGGCCACGTGACTTCGACCAGCGCGCAAAAATGGAGGCTCTAGACCCTTCCAGAGCCGAGATATAGAAGGTCAAAATTTGGACCTGAAAAAAAAAAACATAAGGGGTAACACTGTCATTTTTTTTTGGCCGAAATTTTGACCTCTCCGATCTTCTTGAAACTCTGGACTCTGACAGAGGGCCACGAGACTTCGACCAGCGCGCAAAAATGGAGGCTCTAGACCCTTCCAGAGCCGAGATATCGGATGTCAAAGTTTTGACCTGAAAAAAAAAAAACATAAGGGGTAACACTGTCGTTTTTGGCCGAAATTTTGACCCCCTCCGATCTTCTTGAAACTCTGGATTCTGACAGAGGGCCACGAGACTTCGACCAGCGCGCAAAAATGGAGGCTCTAGACCCTTCCAGAACCGAGATATCGGATGTCAAAGTTTTGACCTGAAAAAAAAAACATAAGGGGTAACACTGTTGTTTTTGGCCGAAATTTTGACCCCCTCCGATCTTCTTGAAACTCTGGATTCTGACAGAGGGCCACGAGACTTCGACCAGCGCGCAAAAATGGAGGCTCTAGACCCTTCCAGAGCCGAGATATCGGATGTCAAAGTTTTGACCTGAAAAAAAACATAAGGGGTAACACTGTCGTTTTTGGCCGAAATTTTGACCCCCTCCGATCTTCTTGAAACTCTGGATTCTGACAGAGGGCCACGAGACTTCGAGCAGCGCGCAAAAATGGAGGCTCTAGACCCTTCCAGAGCCGAGATATCGGATGTCAAAGTTTTGACCTGAAAAAAAAACATAAGGGGTAACACTGTCGTTTTTGGCCGAAATTTTGACCCCCTCCGATCTTCTTGAAACTCTGGATTCTGACAGAGGGCCACGAGACTTCGACCAGCGCGCAAAAATGGAGGCTCTAGACCCTTCCAGAGCCGAGATATCGGACGTCAAATTTTTGACCCGAAAAAAAAACATAAGGGGTAACACTGTCGTTTTTGGCCGAAATTTTGACCCCCTCCGATCTTCTTGAAACTCTGGATTCTGACAGAGGGCCACGAGACTTCGACCAGCGCGCAAAAATGGAGGCTCTAGACCCTTCCAGAGCCAAGATATCGGATGTCAAAGTTTTGACCCGAAAAAAAAACATAAGGGGTAACACTGTCGTTTTTGGCCGAAATTTTGACCCCCTCCGATCTTCTTGAAACTCTGTATTCTGACAGAGGGCCACGAGACTTCGACCAGCGCACAAAAATGGAGGCTCTAGACCCTTCCAGAGCCGAGATATCGGATGTCAAAGTTTTGACCCGAAAAAAAAAACATAAGGGGTAACACTGTCGTTTTTGGCCGAAATTTTGACCCCCTCCGATCTTCTTGAAACTCTGGATTCTGACAGAGGGCCACGAGACTTCGACCAGCGCGCAAAAATGGAGGCTCTAGACCGTTCCAGAGCCGAGATATCGGATGTCAAAGTTTTGACCCGAAAAAAAAACATAAGGGGTAACACTGTCGTTTTTGGCCGAAATTTTGACCCCCTCCGATCTTCTTGAAACTCTGGATTCTGACAGAGGGCCACGAGACTTCGACCAGCGCGCAAAAATGGAAGCTCTAGACCCTTCCAGAGCCGAGATATCGGATGTCAAAGTTTTGACCTGAAAAAAAAAACATAAGGGGTAACACTGTCATTTTTTTTTGGCCGAAATTTTGACCCCCTCCGATCTTCTTGAAACTCTGGATTCTGACAGAGGGCCACGAGACTTCGACCAGCGCGCAAAAATGGAGGCTCTAGACCCTTCCAGAGCCGAGATATCGGATGTCAAAGTATTGACCTGAAAAAAAACATAAGGGGTAACACTGTCGTTTTTGGCCGAAATTTTGACCCCCTCCGATCTTCTTGAAACTCTGGATTCTGACAGAGGGCCACGAGACTTCGACCAGCGCGCAAAAATGGAGGCTCTAGACCCTTCCAGAGCCGAGATGTCGGATGTCAAAGTTTTTACCTGAAAAAAAAACATAAGGGGTAACACTGTCGTTTTTGGCCGAAATTTTGACCGCCTCCGATCTTCTTGAAACTCTGGATTCTGACAGAGGGCCACGAGACTTCGACCAGCGCGCAAAAATGGAGGCTCTAGACCCTTCCAGAGCCGAGATATCGGATGTCAAAGTTTTGACCTGAAAAAAAAACATAAGGGGTAACACTGTCGTTTTTGGCCGAAATTTTGACCCCCTCCGATCTTCTTGAAACTCTGGATTCTGACAGAGGGCCACGAGACTTCGACCAGCGCGCAAAAATGGAGGCTCTAGACCCTTCCAGAGCCGAGATATCGGATGTCAAACTTTTAACCTGAAAAAAAAACATAAGGGGTAACACTGTCGTTTTTGGCCGAAATTTTGACCCCCTCCGATCTTCTTGAAACTCTGGATTCTGACAGAGGGCCACGAGACTTCAACCAGCGCGCAAAAATGGAGGCTCTAGACACTTCCAGAGCCGAGATATCGGATGTCAAAGTTTTGACCTGAAAAAAAAACATAAGGGGTAACACTGTCGTTTTTGGCCGAAATTTTGACCCCCTCCGATCTTCTTGAAACTCTGGATTCTGACAGAGGGCCACGAGACTTCGACCAGCGCGCAAAAATGGAGGCTCTAGACCCTTCCAGAGCTGAGATATCGGATGTCAAAGTTTTGACCTGAAAAAAAACATAAGGGGTAACACTGTCGTTTTTGGCCGAAATTTTGACCCCCTCCGATCTTCTTGAAACTCTGGATTCTGACAGAGGGCCACGAGACTTCGACCAGCACGCAAAAATGGAGGCTCTAGACCCTTCCAGAGCCGAGATATCGGACGTCAAAGTTTTGACCCGAAAAAAAAACATAAGGGGTAACACTGTCGTTTTTGGCCGAAATTTTGACCCCCTCCGATCTTCTTGAAACTCTGGATTCTGACAGAGGGCCACGAGACTTCGACCAGCGCACAAAAATGGAGGCTCCAGACCGTTCCAGAGCCGAGATATCGGATGTCAAAGTTTTGACCCGAAAAAAAAAAAACATAAGGGGTAACACTGTCATTTTTTTTGGCCGAAATTTTGACCCCCTCCGATCTTCTTGAAACTCTGGATTCTGACAGAGGGCCACGAGACTTCGACCAGCGCGCAAAAAAGGAGGCTCTAGACCCTTCCAGAGCCAAGATATACCGTAGAAGGTCAAAATTTGGACCTGAAAAAAAAACATAAGGGGTAACACTGTCATTTTTTTTTTGGCCGAAATTTTGACCGCCTCCGATCTTCTTGAAACTCTGGATTCTGACAGAGGGCCACGAGACTTCGACCAGCGCGCAAAAATGGAGGCTCTAGACCCTTCCAGAGCCGAGATATCGGATGTCAAAGTTTTGACCTGAAAAAAAAAACATAAGGGGTAACACTGTCGTTTTTGGCCGAAATTTTGACCCCCTCCGATCTTCTTGAAACTCTGGATTCTGACAGAGGGCCACGAGACTTCGACCAGCGCGCAAAAATGGAGGCTCTAGACCCTTCCAGAGCCGAGATATCGGATGTCAAAGTTTTGACCTGAAAAAAAAAACATAAGGGGTAACACTGTCGTTTTTGGCCGAAATTTTGACCCCCTCCGATCTTCTTGAAACTCTGGATTCTGACAGAGGGCCACGAGACTTCGACCAGCGCGCAAAAATGGAGGCTCTAGACCCTTCCAGAGCTGAGATATCGGATGTCAAAGTTTTGACCTGAAAAAAAAACATAAGGGGTAACACTGTCGTTTTTGGCCGAAATTTTGACCCCCTCCGATCTTCTTGAAACTCTGGCTTCTGACAGAGGGCCACGAGACTTCGACCAGCGCGCAAAAATGGAGGCTCTAGACCCTTCCAGAGCCGAGATATCGGATGTCAAAGTTTTGACCTGAAAAAAAAACATAAGGGGTAACACTGTCGTTTTTGGCCGAAATTTTGACCCCCTCCGATCTTCTTGAAACTCTGGATTCTGACAGAGGGCCACGAGACTTCGACCAGCGTGCAAAAATGGAGGCTCTAGACCGTTCCAGAGCCGAGATATCGGATGTCAAAGTTTTGACCCGAAAAAAAAACATAAGGGGTAACACTGTCATTTTTTTTTGGCCGAAATTTTGACCCCCTCCGATCTTCTTGAAACTCTGGATTCTGACAGAGGGCCACGAGACTTCGACCAGCGCGCAAAAAAGGAGGCTCTAGACCCTTCCAGAGCCGAGATATAGAAGGTCAAAATTTGGACCCGAAAAAAAAACATAAGGGGTAACACTGTCGTTTTTGGCCGAAATTTTGACCCCCTCCGATCTTCTTGAAACTCTGGATTCTGACAGAGGGCCACGAGACTTCGACCAGCGCACAAAAATGGAGGCTCTAGACCCTTCCAGAGCCGAGATATCGGATGTCAAAGTTTTAACCCGAAAAAAAAACATAAGGGGTAACACTGTCGTTTTTGGCCGAAATTTTGACCCCCTCCGATCTTCTTGAAACTCTGGATTCTGACAGAGGGCCACGAGACTTCGACCAGCGCGCAAAAATGGAGGCTCTAGACCGTTCCAGAGCCGAGATATCGGATGTCAAAGTTTTGACCCGAAAAAAAAACATAAGGGGTAACACTGTCATTTTTTTTTGGCCGAAATTTTGACCCCCTCCGATCTTCTTGAAACTCTGGATTCTGACAGAGGGCCACGAGACTTCGACCAGCGCGCAAAAAAGGAGGCTCTAGACCCTTCCAGAGCCGAGATATAGAAGGTCAAAATTTGGACCTGAAAAAAAAACATAAGGGGTAACACTGTCATTTTTTTTTTGGCCGAAATTTTGACCCCCTCCGATCTTCTTGAAACTCTGGACTCTGACAGAGGGCCACGAGACTTCGACCAGCGCGCAAAAATGGAGGCTCTAGACCCTTCCAGAGCCGAGATATCGGATGTCAAAGTTTTGACCTGAAAAAAAAAACATAAGGGGTAACACTGTCGTTTTTGGCCGAAATTTTGACCCCCTCCGATCTTCTTGAAACTCTGGATTCTGACAGAGGGCCACGAGACTTCGACCAGCGCGCAAAAATGGAGGCTCTAGACCCTTCCAGAGCCGAGATATCGGATGTCAAAGTTTTGACCTGAAAAAAAAAACATAAGGGGTAACACTGTCGTTTTTGGCCGAAATTTTGACCCCCTCCGATCTTCTTGAAACTCTGGATTCTGACAGAGGGCCACGAGACTTCGACCAGCGCGCAAAAATGGAGGCTCTAGACCCTTCCAGAGCCGAGATATCGGATGTCAAAGTTTTGACCTGAAAAAAAAACATAAGGGGTAACACTGTCGTTTTTGGCCGAAATTTTGACCCCCTCCGATCTTCTTGAAACTCTGGATTCTGACAGAGGGCCACGAGACTTCGAGCAGCGCGCAAAAATGGAGGCTCTAGACCCTTCCAGAGCCGAGATATCGGATGTCAAAGTTTTGACCTGAAAAAAAAAACATAAGGGGTAACACTGTCGTTTTTGGCCGAAATTTTGACCCCCTCCGATCTTCTTGAAACTCTGGATTCTGACAGAGGGCCACGAGACTTCGACCAGCGCGCAAAAATGGAGGCTCTAGACCCTTCCAGAGCCGAGATATCGGATGTCAAAGTTTTGACCTGAAAAAAAAACATAAGGGGTAACACTGTCATTTTTTTTTTGGCCGAAATTTTGACCCCCTCCGATCTTCTTGAAACTCTGGACTCTGACAGAGGGCCACGAGACTTCGACCAGCGCGCAAAAATGGAGGCTCTAGACCCTTCCAGAGCCGAGATATCGGATGTCAAAGTTTTGACCTGAAAAAAAAACATAAGGGGTAACACTGTCGTTTTTGGCCGAAATTTTGACCCCCTCCGATCTTCTTGAAACTCTGGATTCTGACAGAGGGCCACGAGACTTCGACCAGCGCGCAAAAATGGAGGCTCTAGACCCTTCCAGAGCCGAGATATCGGATGTCAAAGTTTTGACCTGAAAAAAAAACATAAGGGGTAACACTGTCGTTTTTGGCCGAAATTTTGACCCCCTCCGATCTTCTTGAAACTCTGGATTCTGACAGAGGGCCACGAGACTTCGACCAGCGCGCAAAAATGGAGGCTCTAGACCCTTCCAGAGCCGAGATATCGGATGTCAAAGTTTTGACCTGAAAGAAAAACATAAGGGGTAACACTGTCGTTTTTGGCCGAAATTTTGACCCCCTCCGATCTTCTTGAAACTCTGGATTCTGACAGAGGGCCACGAGACTTCGACCAGCGCGCAAAAATGGAGGCTCTAGACCCTTCCAGAGCCGAGATATCGGATGTCAAAGTATTGACCTGAAAAAAAAAACATAAGGGGTAACACTGTCGTTTTTGGCCGAAATTTTGACCCCCTCCGATCTTCTTGAAACTCTGGATTCTGACAGAGGGCCACGAGACTTCGACCAGCGCGCAAAAATGGAGGCTCTAGACCCTTCCAGAGCCGAGATGTCGGATGTCAAAGTTTTTACCTGAAAAAAAAACATAAGGGGTAACACTGTCGTTTTTGGCCGAAATTTTGACCGCCTCCGATCTTCTTGAAACTCTGGATTCTGACAGAGGGCCACGAGACTTCGACCAGCGCGCAAAAATGGAGGCTCTAGACCCTTCCAGAGCCGAGATATCGGATGTCAAAGTTTTGACCTGAAAAAAAAAAAAACATAAGGGGTAACACTGTCGTTTTTGGCCGAAATTTTGACCCCCTCCGATCTTCTTGAAACTCTGGATTCTGACAGAGGGCCACGAGACTTCGACCAGCACGCAAAAATGGAGGCTCTAGACCCTTCCAGAGCCGAGATATCGGATGTCAAAGTTTTGACCTGAAAAAAAAAACATAAGGGGTAACACTGTCGTTTTTGGCCGAAATTTTGACCCCCTCCGATCTTCTTGAAACTCTGGATTCTGACAGAGGGCCACGAGACTTCGACCAGCGCGCAAAAATGGAGGCTCTAGACCCTTCCAGAGCCGAGATATCGGATGTCAAAGTATTGACCTGAAAAAAAAAACATAAGGGGTAACACTGTCGTTTTTGGCCGAAATTTTGACCCCCTCCGATCTTCTTGAAACTCTGGATTCTGACAGAGGGCCACGAGACTTCGACCAGCGCGCAAAAATGGAGGCTCTAGACCCTTCCAGAGCCGAGATGTCGGATGTCAAAGTTTTTACCTGAAAAAAAAACATAAGGGGTAACACTGTCGTTTTTGGCCGAAATTTTGACCGCCTCCGATCTTCTTGAAACTCTGGATTCTGACAGAGGGCCACGAGACTTCGACCAGCGCGCAAAAATGGAGGCTCTAGACCCTTCCAGAGCCGAGATATCGGATGTCAAAGTTTTGACCTGAAAAAAAAAAAACATAAGGGGTAACACTGTCGTTTTTGGCCGAAATTTTGACCCCCTCCGATCTTCTTGAAACTCTGGATTCTGACAGAGGGCCACGAGACTTCGACCAGCACGCAAAAATGGAGGCTCTAGACCCTTCCAGAGCCGAGATATCGGATGTCAAAGTTTTGACCTGAAAAAAAAAAAACATAAGGGGTAACACTGTCGTTTTTGGCCGAAATTTTGACCCCCTCCGATCTTCTTGAAACTCTGGATTCTGACAGAGGGCCACGAGACTTCGACCAGCGCGCAAAAATGGAGGCTCTAGACCCTTCCAGAGCCGAGATATCGGATGTCAAAGTTTTGACCTGAAAAAAAAAACATAAGGGGTAACACTGTCGTTTTTGGCCGAAATTTTGACCCCCTCCGATCTTCTTGAAACTCTGGATTCTGACAGAGGGCCACGAGACTTCGACCAGCGCGCAAAAATGGAGGCTCTAGACCCTTCCAGAGCCGAGATATCGGATGTCAAAGTTTTGACCTGAAAGAAAAACATAAGGGGTAACACTGTCGTTTTTGGCCGAAATTTTGACCCCCTCCGATCTTCTTGAAACTCTGGATTCTGACAGAGGGCCACGAGACTTCGACCAGCGCGCAAAAATGGAGGCTCTAGACCCTTCCAGAGCCGAGATATCGGATGTCAAAGTATTGACCTGAAAAAAAAAACATAAGGGGTAACACTGTCGTTTTTGGCCGAAATTTTGACCCCCTCCGATCTTCTTGAAACTCTGGATTCTGACAGAGGGCCACGAGACTTCGACCAGCGCGCAAAAATGGAGGCTCTAGACCCTTCCAGAGCCGAGATGTCGGATGTCAAAGTTTTTACCTGAAAAAAAACATAAGGGGTAACACTGTCGTTTTTGGCCGAAATTTTGACCGCCTCCGATCTTCTTGAAACTCTGGATTCTGACAGAGGGCCACGAGACTTCGACCAGCGCGCAAAAATGGAGGCTCTAGACCCTTCCAGAGCCGAGATATCGGATGTCAAAGTTTTGACCTGAAAAAAAAAACATAAGGGGTAACACTGTCGTTTTTGGCCGAAATTTTGACCCCCTCCGATCTTCTTGAAACTCTGGATTCTGACAGAGGGCCACGAGACTTCGACCAGCGCGCAAAAATGGAGGCTCTAGACCCTTCCAGAGCCGAGATATCGGATGTCAAAGTTTTGACCTGAAAAAAAAACATAAGGGGTAACACTGTCGTTTTTGGCCGAAATTTTGACCCCCTCCGATCTTCTTGAAACTCTGGATTCTGACAGAGGGCCACGAGACTTCGACCAGCGCGCAAAAATGGAGGCTCTAGACCCTTCCAGAGCTGAGATATCGGATGTCAAAGTTTTGACCTGAAAAAAAAACATAAGGGGTAACACTGTCGTTTTTGGCCGAAATTTTGACCCCCTCCGATCTTCTTGAAACTCTGGATTCTGACAGAGGGCCACGAGACTTCGACCAGCGCGCAAAAATGGAGGCTCTAGACCCTTCCAGAGCCGAGATATCGGATGTCAAAGTTTTGACCTGAAAAAAAAACATAAGGGGTAACACTGTCGTTTTTGGCCGAAATTTTGACCCCCTCCGATCTTCTTGAAACTCTGGATTCTGACAGAGGGCCACGAGACTTCGACCAGCGCGCAAAAATGGAGGCTCTAGACCGTTCCAGAGCCGAGATATCGGATGTCAAAGTTTTGACCCGAAAAAAAAACATAAGGGGTAACACTGTCATTTTTTTTTGGCCGAAATTTTGACCCCCTCCGATCTTCTTGAAACTCTGGATTCTGACAGAGGGCCACGAGACTTCGACCAGCGCGCAAAAATGGAGGCTCTAGACCCTTCCAGAGCCGAGATATAGAAGGTCAAAATTTGGACCCGAAAAAAAAACATAAGGGGTAACACTGTCGTTTTTGGCCGAAATTTTGACCCCCTCCGATCTTCTTGAAACTCTGGATTCTGACAGAGGGCCACGAGACTTCGACCAGCGCACAAAAATGGAGGCTCTAGACCCTTCCAGAGCCGAGATATCGGATGTCAAAGTTTTAACCCGAAAAAAAAACATAAGGGGTAACACTGTCGTTTTTGGCCGAAATTTTGACCCCCTCCGATCTTCTTGAAACTCTGGATTCTGACAGAGGGCCACGAGACTTCGACCAGCGCGCAAAAATGGAGGCTCTAGACCGTTCCAGAGCCGAGATATCGGATGTCAAAGTTTTGACCCGAAAAAAAAACATAAGGGGTAACACTGTCATTTTTTTTTGGCCGAAATTTTGACCCCCTCCGATCTTCTTGAAACTCTGGATTCTGACAGAGGGCCACGAGACTTCGACCAGCGCGCAAAAAAGGAGGCTCTAGACCCTTCCAGAGCCGAGATATAGAAGGTCAAAATTTGGACCTGAAAAAAAAACATAAGGGGTAACACTGTCATTTTTTTTTTGGCCGAAATTTTGACCCCCTCCGATCTTCTTGAAACTCTGGACTCTGACAGAGGGCCACGAGACTTCGACCAGCGCGCAAAAATGGAGGCTCTAGACCCTTCCAGAGCCGAGATATCGGATGTCAAAGTTTTGACCTGAAAAAAAAAAACATAAGGGGTAACACTGTCGTTTTTGGCCGAAATTTTGACCCCCTCCGATCTTCTTGAAACTCTGGATTCTGACAGAGGGCCACGAGACTTCGACCAGCGCGCAAAAATGGAGGCTCTAGACCCTTCCAGAGCCGAGATATCGGATGTCAAAGTTTTGACCTGAAAAAAAAAAACATAAGGGGTAACACTGTCGTTTTTGGCCGAAATTTTGACCCCCTCCGATCTTCTTGAAACTCTGGATTCTGACAGAGGGCCACGAGACTTCGACCAGCGCGCAAAAATGGAGGCTCTAGACCCTTCCAGAGCCGAGATATCGGATGTCAAAGTTTTGACCTGAAAAAAAAACATAAGGGGTAACACTGTCGTTTTTGGCCGAAATTTTGACCCCCTCCGATCTTCTTGAAACTCTGGATTCTGACAGAGGGCCACGAGACTTCGAGCAGCGCGCAAAAATGGAGGCTCTAGACCCTTCCAGAGCCGAGATATCGGATGTCAAAGTTTTGACCTGAAAAAAAAACATAAGGGGTAACACTGTCGTTTTTGGCCGAAATTTTGACCCCCTCCGATCTTCTTGAAACTCTGGATTCTGACAGAGGGCCACGAGACTTCGACCAGCGCGCAAAAATGGAGGCTCTAGACCCTTCCAGAGCCGAGATATCGGATGTCAAAGTTTTGACCTGAATGAAAAACATAAGGGGTAACACTGTCGTTTTTGGCCGAAATTTTGACCCCCTCCGATCTTCTTGAAACTCTGGATTCTGACAGAGGGCCACGAGACTTCGACCAGCGCGCAAAAATGGAGGCTCTAGACCCTTCCAGAGCCGAGATATCGGATGTCAAAGTATTGACCTGAAAAAAAAAACATAAGGGGTAACACTGTCGTTTTTGGCCGAAATTTTGACCCCCTCCGATCTTCTTGAAACTCTGGATTCTGACAGAGGGCCACGAGACTTCGACCAGCGCGCAAAAATGGAGGCTCTAGACCCTTCCAGAGCCGAGATGTCGGATGTCAAAGTTTTTACCTGAAAAAAAAACATAAGGGGTAACACTGTCGTTTTTGGCCGAAATTTTGACCGCCTCCGATCTTCTTGAAACTCTGGATTCTGACAGAGGGCCACGAGACTTCGACCAGCGCGCAAAAATGGAGGCTCTAGACCCTTCCAGAGCCGAGATATCGGATGTCAAAGTTTTGACCTGAAAAAAAAAACATAAGGGGTAACACTGTCGTTTTTGGCCGAAATTTTGACCCCCTCCGATCTTCTTGAAACTCTGGATTCTGACAGAGGGCCACGAGACTTCGACCAGCGCGCAAAAATGGAGGCTCTAGACCCTTCCAGAGCCGAGATATCGGATGTCAAAGTTTTGACCTGAAAAAAAAAACATAAGGGGTAACACTGTCGTTTTTGGCCGAAATTTTGACCCCCTCCGATCTTCTTGAAACTCTGGATTCTGACAGAGGGCCACGAGACTTCGACCAGCGCGCAAAAATGGAGGCTCTAGACCCTTCCAGAGCTGAGATATCGGATGTCAAAGTTTTGACCTGAAAAAAAAACATAAGGGGTAACACTGTCGTTTTTGGCCGAAATTTTGACCCCCTCCGATCTTCTTGAAACTCTGGATTCTGACAGAGGGCCACGAGACTTCGACCAGCGCGCAAAAATGGAGGCTCTAGACCCTTCCAGAGCCGAGATATCGGATGTCAAAGTTTTGACCTGAAAAAAAACATAAGGGGTAACACTGTCGTTTTTGGCCGAAATTTTGACCCCCTCCGATCTTCTTGAAACTCTGGATTCTGACAGAGGGCCACGAGACTTCGACCAGCGCGCAAAAATGGAGGCTCTAGACCGTTCCAGAGCCGAGATATCGGATGTCAAAGTTTTGACCCGAAAAAAAAACATAAGGGGTAACACTGTCATTTTTTTTTGGCCGAAATTTTGACCCCCTCCGATCTTCTTGAAACTCTGGATTCTGACAGAGGGCCACGAGACTTCGACCAGCGCGCAAAAAAGGAGGCTCTAGACCCTTCCAGAGCCGAGATATAGAAGGTCAAAATTTGGACCCGAAAAAAAAACATAAGGGGTAACACTGTCGTTTTTGGCCGAAATTTTGACCCCCTCCGATCTTCTTGAAACTCTGGATTCTGACAGAGGGCCACGAGACTTCGACCAGCGCACAAAAATGGAGGCTCTAGACCCTTCCAGAGCCGAGATATCGGATGTCAAAGTTTTAACCCGAAAAAAAAACATAAGGGGTAACACTGTCGTTTTTGGCCGAAATTTTGACCCCCTCCGATCTTCTTGAAACTCTGGATTCTGACAGAGGGCCACGAGACTTCGACCAGCGCGCAAAAATGGAGGCTCTAGACCGTTCCAGAGCCGAGATATCGGATGTCAAAGTTTTGACCCGAAAAAAAAACATAAGGGGTAACACTGTCATTTTTTTTTGGCCGAAATTTTGACCCCCTCCGATCTTCTTGAAACTCTGGATTCTGACAGAGGGCCACGAGACTTCGACCAGCGCGCAAAAAAGGAGGCTCTAGACCCTTCCAGAGCCGAGATATAGAAGGTCAAAATTTGGACCTGAAAAAAAAACATAAGGGGTAACACTGTCATTTTTTTTTTGGCCGAAATTTTGACCCCCTCCGATCTTCTTGAAACTCTGGACTCTGACAGAGGGCCACGAGACTTCGACCAGCGCGCAAAAATGGAGGCTCTAGACCCTTCCAGAGCCGAGATATCGGATGTCAAAGTTTTGACCTGAAAAAAAAAGAACATAAGGGGTAACACTGTCGTTTTTGGCCGAAATCTTGACCCCCTCCGATCTTCTTGAAACTCTGGATTCTGACAGAGGGCCACGAGACTTCGAGCAGCGCGCAAAAATGGAGGCTCTAGACCCTTCCAGAGCCGAGATATCGGATGTCAAAGTTTTGACCTGAAAAAAAAAACATAAGGGGTAACACTGTCGTTTTTGGCCGAAATTTTGACCCCTTCCGATCTTCTTGAAACTCTGGATTCTGACAGAGGGCCACGAGACTTCGACCAGCGCGCAAAAATGGAGGCTCTAGACCCTTCCAGAGCCGAGATATCGGACGTCAAAGTTTTGACCCGAAAAAAAAACATAAGGGGTAACACTGTCGTTTTTGGCCGAAATTTTGACCCCCTCCGATCTTCTTGAAACTCTGGATTCTGACAGAGGGCCACGAGACTTCGACCAGCGCGCAAAAATGGAGGCTCTAGACCCTTCCAGAGCCGAGATATAGAAGGTCAAAATTTGGACCTGAAAAAAAAACATAAGGGGTAACACTGTCATTTTTTTTTGGCCGAAATTTTGACCCCCTCCGATCTTCTTGAAACTCTGGACTTTGACAGAGGGCCACGAGACTTCGACCAGCGCGCAAAAATGGAGGCTCTAGACCCTTCCAGAGTCGAGATATCGGATGTCAAAGTTTTGACCTGAAAAAAAAAACATAAGGGGTAACACTGTCGTTTTTGGCCGAAATTTTGACCCCCTCCGATCTTCTTGAAACTCTGGATTCTGACAGAGGGCCACGAGACTTCGACCAGCGCGCAAAAATGGAGGCTCTAGACCCTTCCAGAGCCGAGATATCGGATGTCAAAGTTTTGACCTGAAAAAAAAACATAAGGGGTAACACTGTCATTTTTTTTTTGGCCGAAATTTTGACCCCCTCCGATCTTCTTGAAACTCTGGATTCTGACAGAGGGCCACGAGACTTCGACCAGCGCGCAAAAATGGAGGCTCTAGACCCTTCCAGAGCCGAGATATCGGATGTCAAAGTTTTGACCTGAAAAAAAAACATAAGGGGTAACACTGTCGTTTTTGGCCGAAATTTTGACCCCCTCCGATCTTCTTGAAACTCTGGATTCTGACAGAGGGCCACGAGACTTCGAGCAGCGCGCAAAAATGGAGGCTCTAGACCCTTCCAGAGCCGAGATATCAGATGTCAAAGTTTTGACCTGAAAAAAAAAACATAAGGGGTAACACTGTCGTTTTTGGCCGAAATTTTGACCCCCTCCGATCTTCTTGAAACTCTGGATTCTGACAGAGGGCCACGAGACTTCGACCAGCGCGCAAAAATGGAGGCTCTAGACCCTTCCAGAGCCGAGATATCGGATGTCAAAGTTTTGACCTGAAAAAAAAAACATAAGGGGTAACACTGTCGTTTTTGGCCGAAATTTTGACCCCCTCCGATCTTCTTGAAACTCTGGATTCTGACAGAGGGCCACGAGACTTCGACCAGCGCGCAAAAATGGAGGCTCTAGACCCTTCCAGAGCCGAGATATCGGACGTCAAAGTTTTGACCCGAAAAAAAAACATAAGGGGTAACACTGTCGTTTTTGGCCGAAATTTTGACCCCCTCCGATCTTCTTGAAACTCTGGATTCTGACAGAGGGCCACGAGACTTCGACCAGCGCGCAAAAATGGAGGCTCTAGACCCTTCCAGAGCCGAGATATCGGACGTCAAAGTTTTGACCCGAAAAAAAAACATAAGGGGTAACACTGTCGTTTTTGGCCGAAATTTTGACCCCCTCCGATCTTCTTTAAACTCTGGATTCTGACAGAGGGCCACAAGACTTCGACCAGCGCGCAAAAATGGAGACTCTAGACCCTTCCAGAGCCGAGATATCGGATGTCAAAGTTTTGACCTGAAAAAAAAAAACCATAAGGGGTAACACTGTCGTTTTTGGCCGAAATTTTGACCCCCTCCGATCTTCTTGAAACTCTGGATTCTGACAGAGGGCCACGAGACTTCGACCAGCGCGCAAAAATGGAGGCTCTAGACCCTTCCAGAGCCGAGATATCGGATGTCAAAGTTTTGACCCGAAAAAAAAAAAACATAAGGGGTAACACTGTCGTTTTTGGCCGAAATTTTGACCCCCTCCGATCTTCTTGAAACTCTGGATTCTGACAGAGGGCCACGTGACTTCGACCAGCGCGCAAAAATGGAGGCTCTAGACCCTTCCAGAGCCGAGATATAGAAGGTCAAAATTTGGACCTGAAAAAAAAAAACATAAGGGGTAACACTGTCATTTTTTTTTGGCCGAAATTTTGACCTCTCCGATCTTCTTGAAACTCTGGACTCTGACAGAGGGCCACGAGACTTCGACCAGCGCGCAAAAATGGAGGCTCTAGACCCTTCCAGAGCCGAGATATCGGATGTCAAAGTTTTGACCTGAAAAAAAAAAAACATAAGGGGTAACACTGTCTTTTTTGGCCGAAATTTTGACCCCCTCCGATCTTCTTGAAACTCTGGATTCTGACAGAGGGCCACGAGACTTCGACCAGCGCGCAAAAATGGAGGCTCTAGACCCTTCCAGAACCGAGATATCGGATGTCAAAGTTTTGACCTGAAAAAAAAAACATAAGGGGTAACACTGTTGTTTTTGGCCGAAATTTTGACCCCCTCCGATCTTCTTGAAACTCTGGATTCTGACAGAGGGCCACGAGACTTCGACCAGCGCGCAAAAATGGAGGCTCTAGACCCTTCCAGAGCCGAGATATCGGATGTCAAAGTTTTGACCTGAAAAAAAACATAAGGGGTAACACTGTCGTTTTTGGCCGAAATTTTGACCCCCTCCGATCTTCTTGAAACTCTGGATTCTGACAGAGGGCCACGAGACTTCGAGCAGCGCGCAAAAATGGAGGCTCTAGACCCTTCCAGAGCCGAGATATCGGATGTCAAAGTTTTGACCTGAAAAAAAAACATAAGGGGTAACACTGTCGTTTTTGGCCGAAATTTTGACCCCCTCCGATCTTCTTGAAACTCTGGATTCTGACAGAGGGCCACGAGACTTCGACCAGCGCGCAAAAATGGAGGCTCTAGACCCTTCCAGAGCCGAGATATCGGACGTCAAATTTTTGACCCGAAAAAAAAACATAAGGGGTAACACTGTCGTTTTTGGCCGAAATTTTGACCCCCTCCGATCTTCTTGAAACTCTGGATTCTGACAGAGGGCCACGAGACTTCGACCAGCGCGCAAAAATGGAGGCTCTAGACCCTTCCAGAGCCAAGATATCGGATGTCAAAGTTTTGACCCGAAAAAAAAACATAAGGGGTAACACTGTCGTTTTTGGCCGAAATTTTGACCCCCTCCGATCTTCTTGAAACTCTGTATTCTGACAGAGGGCCACGAGACTTCGACCAGCGCACAAAAATGGAGGCTCTAGACCCTTCCAGAGCCGAGATATCGGATGTCAAAGTTTTGACCCGAAAAAAAAAACATAAGGGGTAACACTGTCGTTTTTGGCCGAAATTTTGACCCCCTCCGATCTTCTTGAAACTCTGGATTCTGACAGAGGGCCACGAGACTTCGACCAGCGCGCAAAAATGGAGGCTCTAGACCGTTCCAGAGCCGAGATATCGGATGTCAAAGTTTTGACCCGAAAAAAAAACATAAGGGGTAACACTGTCGTTTTTGGCCGAAATTTTGACCCCCTCCGATCTTCTTGAAACTCTGGATTCTGACAGAGGGCCACGAGACTTCGACCAGCGCGCAAAAATGGAAGCTCTAGACCCTTCCAGAGCCGAGATATCGGATGTCAAAGTTTTGACCTGAAAAAAAAAACATAAGGGGTAACACTGTCATTTTTTTTTGGCCGAAATTTTGACCCCCTCCGATCTTCTTGAAACTCTGGATTCTGACAGAGGGCCACGAGACTTCGACCAGCGCGCAAAAATGGAGGCTCTAGACCCTTCCAGAGCCGAGATATCGGATGTCAAAGTATTGACCTGAAAAAAAACATAAGGGGTAACACTGTCGTTTTTGGCCGAAATTTTGACCCCCTCCGATCTTCTTGAAACTCTGGATTCTGACAGAGGGCCACGAGACTTCGACCAGCGCGCAAAAATGGAGGCTCTAGACCCTTCCAGAGCCGAGATGTCGGATGTCAAAGTTTTTACCTGAAAAAAAAACATAAGGGGTAACACTGTCGTTTTTGGCCGAAATTTTGACCGCCTCCGATCTTCTTGAAACTCTGGATTCTGACAGAGGGCCACGAGACTTCGACCAGCGCGCAAAAATGGAGGCTCTAGACCCTTCCAGAGCCGAGATATCGGATGTCAAAGTTTTGACCTGAAAAAAAAACATAAGGGGTAACACTGTCGTTTTTGGCCGAAATTTTGACCCCCTCCGATCTTCTTGAAACTCTGGATTCTGACAGAGGGCCACGAGACTTCGACCAGCGCGCAAAAATGGAGGCTCTAGACCCTTCCAGAGCCGAGATATCGGATGTCAAACTTTTAACCTGAAAAAAAAACATAAGGGGTAACACTGTCGTTTTTGGCCGAAATTTTGACCCCCTCCGATCTTCTTGAAACTCTGGATTCTGACAGAGGGCCACGAGACTTCAACCAGCGCGCAAAAATGGAGGCTCTAGACACTTCCAGAGCCGAGATATCGGATGTCAAAGTTTTGACCTGAAAAAAAAACATAAGGGGTAACACTGTCGTTTTTGGCCGAAATTTTGACCCCCTCCGATCTTCTTGAAACTCTGGATTCTGACAGAGGGCCACGAGACTTCGACCAGCGCGCAAAAATGGAGGCTCTAGACCCTTCCAGAGCTGAGATATCGGATGTCAAAGTTTTGACCTGAAAAAAAACATAAGGGGTAACACTGTCGTTTTTGGCCGAAATTTTGACCCCCTCCGATCTTCTTGAAACTCTGGATTCTGACAGAGGGCCACGAGACTTCGACCAGCACGCAAAAATGGAGGCTCTAGACCCTTCCAGAGCCGAGATATCGGACGTCAAAGTTTTGACCCGAAAAAAAAACATAAGGGGTAACACTGTCGTTTTTGGCCGAAATTTTGACCCCCTCCGATCTTCTTGAAACTCTGGATTCTGACAGAGGGCCACGAGACTTCGACCAGCGCACAAAAATGGAGGCTCCAGACCGTTCCAGAGCCGAGATATCGGATGTCAAAGTTTTGACCCGAAAAAAAAAAAACATAAGGGGTAACACTGTCATTTTTTTTGGCCGAAATTTTGACCCCCTCCGATCTTCTTGAAACTCTGGATTCTGACAGAGGGCCACGAGACTTCGACCAGCGCGCAAAAAAGGAGGCTCTAGACCCTTCCAGAGCCAAGATATACCGTAGAAGGTCAAAATTTGGACCTGAAAAAAAAACATAAGGGGTAACACTGTCATTTTTTTTTTGGCCGAAATTTTGACCGCCTCCGATCTTCTTGAAACTCTGGATTCTGACAGAGGGCCACGAGACTTCGACCAGCGCGCAAAAATGGAGGCTCTAGACCCTTCCAGAGCCGAGATATCGGATGTCAAAGTTTTGACCTGAAAAAAAAAACATAAGGGGTAACACTGTCGTTTTTGGCCGAAATTTTGACCCCCTCCGATCTTCTTGAAACTCTGGATTCTGACAGAGGGCCACGAGACTTCGACCAGCGCGCAAAAATGGAGGCTCTAGACCCTTCCAGAGCCGAGATATCGGATGTCAAAGTTTTGACCTGAAAAAAAAAACATAAGGGGTAACACTGTCGTTTTTGGCCGAAATTTTGACCCCCTCCGATCTTCTTGAAACTCTGGATTCTGACAGAGGGCCACGAGACTTCGACCAGCGCGCAAAAATGGAGGCTCTAGACCCTTCCAGAGCTGAGATATCGGATGTCAAAGTTTTGACCTGAAAAAAAAACATAAGGGGTAACACTGTCGTTTTTGGCCGAAATTTTGACCCCCTCCGATCTTCTTGAAACTCTGGCTTCTGACAGAGGGCCACGAGACTTCGACCAGCGCGCAAAAATGGAGGCTCTAGACCCTTCCAGAGCCGAGATATCGGATGTCAAAGTTTTGACCTGAAAAAAAAACATAAGGGGTAACACTGTCGTTTTTGGCCGAAATTTTGACCCCCTCCGATCTTCTTGAAACTCTGGATTCTGACAGAGGGCCACGAGACTTCGACCAGCGTGCAAAAATGGAGGCTCTAGACCGTTCCAGAGCCGAGATATCGGATGTCAAAGTTTTGACCCGAAAAAAAAACATAAGGGGTAACACTGTCATTTTTTTTTGGCCGAAATTTTGACCCCCTCCGATCTTCTTGAAACTCTGGATTCTGACAGAGGGCCACGAGACTTCGACCAGCGCGCAAAAAAGGAGGCTCTAGACCCTTCCAGAGCCGAGATATAGAAGGTCAAAATTTGGACCCGAAAAAAAAACATAAGGGGTAACACTGTCGTTTTTGGCCGAAATTTTGACCCCCTCCGATCTTCTTGAAACTCTGGATTCTGACAGAGGGCCACGAGACTTCGACCAGCGCACAAAAATGGAGGCTCTAGACCCTTCCAGAGCCGAGATATCGGATGTCAAAGTTTTAACCCGAAAAAAAAACATAAGGGGTAACACTGTCGTTTTTGGCCGAAATTTTGACCCCCTCCGATCTTCTTGAAACTCTGGATTCTGACAGAGGGCCACGAGACTTCGACCAGCGCGCAAAAATGGAGGCTCTAGACCGTTCCAGAGCCGAGATATCGGATGTCAAAGTTTTGACCCGAAAAAAAAACATAAGGGGTAACACTGTCATTTTTTTTTTGGCCGAAATTTTGACCGCCTCCGATCTTCTTGAAACTCTGGATTCTGACAGAGGGCCACGAGACTTCGACCAGCGCGCAAAAATGGAGGCTCTAGACCCTTCCAGAGCCGAGATATCGGATGTCAAAGTTTTGACCTGAAAAAAAAAACATAAGGGGTAACACTGTCGTTTTTGGCCGAAATTTTGACCCCCTCCGATCTTCTTGAAACTCTGGATTCTGACAGAGGGCCACGAGACTTCGACCAGCGCGCAAAAATGGAGGCTCTAGACCCTTCCAGAGCCGAGATATCGGATGTCAAAGTTTTGACCTGAAAAAAAAAACATAAGGGGTAACACTGTCGTTTTTGGCCGAAATTTTGACCCCCTCCGATCTTCTTGAAACTCTGGATTCTGACAGAGGGCCACGAGACTTCGACCAGCGCGCAAAAATGGAGGCTCTAGACCCTTCCAGAGCTGAGATATCGGATGTCAAAGTTTTGACCTGAAAAAAAAACATAAGGGGTAACACTGTCGTTTTTGGCCGAAATTTTGACCCCCTCCGATCTTCTTGAAACTCTGGCTTCTGACAGAGGGCCACGAGACTTCGACCAGCGCGCAAAAATGGAGGCTCTAGACCCTTCCAGAGCCGAGATATCGGATGTCAAAGTTTTGACCTGAAAAAAAAACATAAGGGGTAACACTGTCGTTTTTGGCCGAAATTTTGACCCCCTCCGATCTTCTTGAAACTCTGGATTCTGACAGAGGGCCACGAGACTTCGACCAGCGTGCAAAAATGGAGGCTCTAGACCGTTCCAGAGCCGAGATATCGGATGTCAAAGTTTTGACCCGAAAAAAAAACATAAGGGGTAACACTGTCATTTTTTTTTGGCCGAAATTTTGACCCCCTCCGATCTTCTTGAAACTCTGGATTCTGACAGAGGGCCACGAGACTTCGACCAGCGCGCAAAAAAGGAGGCTCTAGACCCTTCCAGAGCCGAGATATAGAAGGTCAAAATTTGGACCCGAAAAAAAAACATAAGGGGTAACACTGTCGTTTTTGGCCGAAATTTTGACCCCCTCCGATCTTCTTGAAACTCTGGATTCTGACAGAGGGCCACGAGACTTCGACCAGCGCACAAAAATGGAGGCTCTAGACCCTTCCAGAGCCGAGATATCGGATGTCAAAGTTTTAACCCGAAAAAAAAACATAAGGGGTAACACTGTCGTTTTTGGCCGAAATTTTGACCCCCTCCGATCTTCTTGAAACTCTGGATTCTGACAGAGGGCCACGAGACTTCGACCAGCGCGCAAAAATGGAGGCTCTAGACCGTTCCAGAGCCGAGATATCGGATGTCAAAGTTTTGACCCGAAAAAAAAACATAAGGGGTAACACTGTCATTTTTTTTTGGCCGAAATTTTGACCCCCTCCGATCTTCTTGAAACTCTGGATTCTGACAGAGGGCCACGAGACTTCGACCAGCGCGCAAAAAAGGAGGCTCTAGACCCTTCCAGAGCCGAGATATAGAAGGTCAAAATTTGGACCTGAAAAAAAAACATAAGGGGTAACACTGTCATTTTTTTTTTGGCCGAAATTTTGACCCCCTCCGATCTTCTTGAAACTCTGGACTCTGACAGAGGGCCACGAGACTTCGACCAGCGCGCAAAAATGGAGGCTCTAGACCCTTCCAGAGCCGAGATATCGGATGTCAAAGTTTTGACCTGAAAAAAAAAACATAAGGGGTAACACTGTCGTTTTTGGCCGAAATTTTGACCCCCTCCGATCTTCTTGAAACTCTGGATTCTGACAGAGGGCCACGAGACTTCGACCAGCGCGCAAAAATGGAGGCTCTAGACCCTTCCAGAGCCGAGATATCGGATGTCAAAGTTTTGACCTGAAAAAAAAAACATAAGGGGTAACACTGTCGTTTTTGGCCGAAATTTTGACCCCCTCCGATCTTCTTGAAACTCTGGATTCTGACAGAGGGCCACGAGACTTCGACCAGCGCGCAAAAATGGAGGCTCTAGACCCTTCCAGAGCCGAGATATCGGATGTCAAAGTTTTGACCTGAAAAAAAAACATAAGGGGTAACACTGTCGTTTTTGGCCGAAATTTTGACCCCCTCCGATCTTCTTGAAACTCTGGATTCTGACAGAGGGCCACGAGACTTCGAGCAGCGCGCAAAAATGGAGGCTCTAGACCCTTCCAGAGCCGAGATATCGGATGTCAAAGTTTTGACCTGAAAAAAAAAACATAAGGGGTAACACTGTCGTTTTTGGCCGAAATTTTGACCCCCTCCGATCTTCTTGAAACTCTGGATTCTGACAGAGGGCCACGAGACTTCGACCAGCGCGCAAAAATGGAGGCTCTAGACCCTTCCAGAGCCGAGATATCGGATGTCAAAGTTTTGACCTGAAAAAAAAACATAAGGGGTAACACTGTCATTTTTTTTTTGGCCGAAATTTTGACCCCCTCCGATCTTCTTGAAACTCTGGACTCTGACAGAGGGCCACGAGACTTCGACCAGCGCGCAAAAATGGAGGCTCTAGACCCTTCCAGAGCCGAGATATCGGATGTCAAAGTTTTGACCTGAAAAAAAAAACATAAGGGGTAACACTGTCGTTTTTGGCCGAAATTTTGACCCCCTCCGATCTTCTTGAAACTCTGGATTCTGACAGAGGGCCACGAGACTTCGAGCAGCGCGCAAAAATGGAGGCTCTAGACCCTTCCAGAGCCGAGATATCGGATGTCAAAATTTTGACCTGAAAAAAAACATAAGGGGTAACACTGTCGTTTTTGGCCGAAATTTTGACCCCCTCCGATCTTCTTGAAACTCTGGATTCTGACAGAGGGCCACGAGACTTCGACCAGCGCGCAAAAATGGAGGCTCTAGACCCTTCCAGAGCCGAGATATCGGATGTCAAAGTTTTGACCTGAAAAAAAAAACATAAGGGGTAACACTGTCGTTTTTGGCCGAAATTTTGACCCCCTCCGATCTTCTTGAAACTCTGGATTCTGACAAAGGGCCACGAGACTTCGACCAGCGCGCAAAAATGGAGGCTCTAGACCCTTCCAGAGCCGAGATATCGGACGTCAAAGTTTTGACCCGAAAAAAAAAACATAAGGGGTAACACTGTCGTTTTTGGCCGAAATTTTGACCCCCTCCGATCTTCTTGAAACTCTGGATTCTGACAGAGGGCCACAAGACTTCGACCAGCGCGCAAAAATGGAGGCTCTAGACCCTTCCAGAGCCGAGATATCGGATGTCAAAGTTTTGACCTGAAAAAAAAAACATAAGGGGTAACACTGTCGTTTTTGGCCGAAATTTTGACCCCCTCCGATCTTCTTGAAACTCTGGATTCTGACAGAGGGCCACGAGACTTCGACCAGCGCGCAAAAATGGAGGCTCTAGACCCTTCCAGAGCCGAGATATCGGATGTCAAAGTTTTGACCCGAAAAAAAAACATAAGGGGTAACACTGTCGTTTTTGGCCGAAATTTTGACCCCCTCCGATCTTCTTGAAACTCTGGATTCTGACAGAGGGCCACGTGACTTCGACCAGCGCGCAAAAATGGAGGCTCTAGACCCTTCCAGAGCCGAGATATAGAAGGTCAAAATTTGGACCTGAAAAAAAAACAGAAGGGGTAACATTGTCATTTTTTTTTGGCCGAAATTTTGACCCCCTCCGATCTTCTTGAAACTCTGGACTCTGACAGAGGGCCAAGAGACTTCGACCAGCGCGCAAAAATGGAGGCTCTAGACCCTTCCAGAGCCGAGATATCGGATGTCAAAGTTTTGACCTGAAAAAAAAAAACATAAGGGGTAACACTGTCGTTTTTGGCCGAAATTTTGACCCCCTCCGATCTTCTTGAAACTCTGGATTCTGACAGAGGGCCACGAGACTTCGACCAGCGCGCAAAAATGGAGGCTCTAGACCCTTCCAGAACCGAGATATCGGATGTCAAAGTTTTGACCTGAAAAAAAAAACATAAGGGGTAACACTGTTGTTTTTGGCCGAAATTTTGACCCCCTCCGATCTTCTTGAAACTCTGGATTCTGACAGAGGGCCACGAGACTTCGACCAGCGCGCAAAAATGGAGGCTCTAGACCCTTCCAGAGCCGAGATATCGGATGTCAAAGTTTTGACCTGAAAAAAAAACATAAGGGGTAACACTGTCGTTTTTGGCCGAAATTTTGACCCCCTCCGATCTTCTTGAAACTCTGGATTCTGACAGAGGGCCACGAGACTTCGAGCAGCGCGCAAAAATGGAGGCTCTAGACCCTTCCAGAGCCGAGATATCGGATGTCAAAGTTTTGACCTGAAAAAAAAACATAAGGGGTAACACTGTCGTTTTTGGCCGAAATTTTGACCCCCTCCGATCTTCTTGAAACTCTGGATTCTGACAGAGGGCCACGAGACTTCGACCAGCGCGCAAAAATGGAGGCTCTAGACCCTTCCAGAGCCGAGATATCGGACGTCAAAGTTTTGACCCGAAAAAAAAACATAAGGGGTAACACTGTCGTTTTTGGCCGAAATTTTGACCCCCTCCGATCTTCTTGAAACTCTGAATTCTGACAGAGGGCCACGAGACTTCGACCAGCGCGCAAAAATGGAGGCTCTAGACCCTTCCAGAGCCGAGATATCGGATGTCAAAGTTTTGACCCGGAAAAAAAAACATAAGGGGTAACACTGTCGTTTTTGGCCGAAATTTTGACCCCCTCTGATCTTCTTGAAACTCTGGATTCTGACAGAGGGCCACGAGACTTCGACCAGCGCGCAAAAATGGAGGCTCTAGACCCTTCCAGAGCCGAGATATCGGATGTCAAAGTTTTGACCTGAAAAAAAACCATAAGGGGTAACACTGTCGTTTTTGGCCGAAATTTTGACCCCCTCCGATCTTCTTGAAACTCTGGATTCTGACAGAGGGCCACGAGACTTCGACCAGCGCGCAAAAATGGAGGCTCTAGACCCTTCCAGAGCCGAGATATCGGATGTCAAAGTTTTGACCCGAAAAAAAAAAAACATAAGGGGTAACACTGTCGTTTTTGGCCGAAATTTTGACCCCCTCCGATCTTCTTGAAACTCTGGATTCTGACATAGGGCCACGAGACTTCGACCAGCGCGCAAAAATGGAGGCTCTAGACCCTTCCAGAGCCGAGATATCGGATGTCAAAGTTTTGACCCGAAAAAAAAACATAAGGGGTAACACTGTCGTTTTTGGCCGAAATTTTGACCCCCTCCGATCTTCTTGAAACTCTGGATTCTGACAGAGGGCCACGAGACTTCGACCAGCGCGCAAAAATGGAGGCTCTAGACCCTTCCAGAGCCGAGATATCGGATGTCAAAGTTTTGACCTGAAAAAAAACCATAAGGGATAACACTGTCGTTTTTGGCCGAAATTTTGACCCTCTCCGATCTTCTTGAAACTCTGGATTCTGACAGAGGGCCACGAGACTTCGACCAGCGCGCAAAAATGGAGGCTCTAGACCCTTCCAGAGCCGAGATATCGGATGTCAAATTTTTGACCCGAAAAAAAAAACATAAGGGGTAACACTGTCGTTTTTGGCCGAAATTTTGACCCCCTCCGATCTTCTTGAAACTCTGGATTCTGACAGAGGGCCACGAGACTTCGACCAGCGCGCAAAAATGGAGGCTCTAGACCCTTCCAGAGCCGAGATATCGGATGTCAAAGTTTTGACCCGAAAAAAAAACATAAGGGGTAACACTGTCGTTTTTTGCCGAAATTTTGACCCCCTCCGATCTTCTTGAAACTCTGGATTCTGACAGAGGGCCACGAGACTTCGACCAGCGCGCAAAAATGGAGGCTCTAGACCCTTCCAGAGCCAAGATATCGGATGTCAAAGTTTTGACCCGAAAAAAAAACATAAGGGGTAACACTGTCGTTTTTGGCCGAAATTTTGACCCCCTCCGATCTTCTTGAAACTCTGGATTCTGACAGAGGGCCACGAGACTTCGACCAGCGCACAAAAATGGAGGCTCTAGACCCTTCCAGAGCCGAGATATCGGATGTCAAAGTTTTGACCCGAAAAAAAAACATAAGGGGTAACACTGTCGTTTTTGGCCGAAATTTTGACCCCCTCCGATCTTCTTGAAACTCTGGATTCTGACAGAGGGCCACGAGACTTCGACCAGCGCACAAAAATGGAGGCTCTAGACCGTTCCAGAGCCGAGATATCGGATGTCAAAGTTTTGACCCGAAAAAAAAACATAAGGCGTAACACTGTCATTTTTTTGGCCGAAATTTTGACCCTCTCCGATCTTCTTGAAACTCTGGATTCTGACAGAGGGCCACGAGACTTCGACCAGCGCGCAAAAAAGGAGGCTCTAGACCCTTCCAGAGCCGAGATATAGAAGGTCAAAATTTGGACCTGAAAAAAAAACCATAAGGGGTAACACTGTCATTTTTTTTTTGGCCGAAATTTTGACCCCCTCCGATCTTCTTGAAACTCTGGACTCTGACAGAGGGCCATGAGACTTCGACCAGCACGCAAAAATGGAGGCTCTAGACCCTTCCAGAGCCGAGATATCGGATGTCAAAGTTTTGACCTGAAAAAAAAACATAAGGGGTAACACTGTCGTTTTTGGCCGAAATTTTGACCCCCTCCGATCTTCTTGAAACTCTGGATTCTGACAGAGGGCCACGAGACTTCGACCAGCGCGCAAAAATGGAGGCTCTAGACCCTTCCAGAGCCGAGATATCGGATGTCAAAGTTTTGACCCGAAAAAAAAACATAAGGGGTAACACTGTCGTTTTTGGCCGAAATTTTGACCCCCTCCGATCTTCTTGAAACTCTGGATTCTGACAGAGGGCCACGAGACTTCGACCAGCGCGCAAAAATGGAGGCTCTAGACCCTTCCAGAGCCGAGATATCGGATGTCAAAGTTTTGACCCGAAAAAAAAAACATAAGGGGTAACACTGTCGTTTTTGGCCGAAATTTTGACCCCCTCCGATCTTCTTGAAACTCTGGATTCTGACAGAGGGCCACGAGACTTCGACCAGCGCGCAACAATGGAGGCTCTAGACCCTTCCAGAGCTGAGATATCGGATGTCAAAGTTTTGACCTGAAAAAAAAACATAAGGGGTAACACTGTCGTTTTTGGCCGAAATTTTGACCCCCTCCGATCTTCTTGAAACTCTGGATTCTGACAGAGGGCCACGAGACTTCGACCAGCGCGCAAAAATGGAGGCTCTAGACCCTTCCAGAGCCGAGATATCGGATGTCAAAGTTTTGACCTGAAAAAAAAACATAAGGGGTAACACTGTCGTTTTTGGCCGAAATTTTGACCCCCTCCGATCTTCTTGAAACTCTGGATTCTGACAGAGGGCCACGAGACTTCGACCAGCGCGCAAAAATGGAGGCTCTAGACCCTTCCAGAGCCGAGATATCGGATGTCAAAGTTTTGACCCGAAAAAAAAACATAAGGGGTAACAATGTCGTTTTTGGCCGAAATTTTGACCCCCTCCGATCTTCTTGAAACTCTGGATTCTGACAGAGGGCCACGAGACTTCGACCAGCGCGCAAAAATGGAGGCTCTAGACCCTTCCAGAGCCAAGATATCGGATGTCAAAGTTTTGACCTGAAAAAAAAAACATAAGGGGTAACACTGTCGTTTTTGGCCGAAATTTTGACCCCCTCCGATCTTCTTGAAACTCTGGATTCTGACAGAGGGCCACGAGACTTCGACCAGCGCGCAAAAATGGAGGCTCTAGACCCTTCCAGAGCCGAGATATCGGATGTCAAAGTTTTGACCCGAAAAAAAAAACATAAGGGGTAACACTGTCGTTTTTGGCCGAAATTTTGACCCCCTCCGATCTTCTTGAAACTCTGGATTCTGACAGAGGGCCACGAGACTTCGACCAGCGCGCAAAAATGGAGGCTCTAGACCCTTCCAGAGCCGAGATATCGGATGTCAAAGTTTTGACCCGAAAAAAAAACATAAGGGGTAACACTGTCGTTTTTGGCCGAAATTTTGACCCCCTCCGATCTTCTTGAAACTCTGGATTCTGACAGAGGGCCACGAGACTTTGTCCAGCGCGCAAAAATGGAGGCTCTAGACCCTTCCAGAGCCGAGATATCGGATGTCAAAGTTTTGACCCGAAAAAAAAACATAAGGGGTAACACTGTCGTTTTTGGCAGAAATTTTGACCCCCTCCGATCTTCTTGAAACTCTGGATTTTGACAGAGGGCCACGAGACTTCGACCAGCGCACAAAAATGGAGGCTCTAGACCCTTCCAGAGCCGAGATATCGGATGTCAAAGTTTTGACCCGAAAAAAAAACATAAGGGGTAACACTGTCGTTTTTGGCCGAAATTTTGACCCCCTCCGATCTTCTTGAAACTCTGGATTCTGACAGAGGGCCACGAGACTTCGACCAGCGTGCAAAAAAGGAGGCTCTAGACCCTTCCAGAGCCGAGATATAGAAGGTCAAAATTTGGACCTGAAAAAAAAAACATAAGGGGTAACACTGTCATTTTTTTTTTTGGCCGAAATTTTGACCCCCTCCGATCTTCTTGAAACTCTGGACTCTGACAGAGGGCCACGAGACTTCGACCAGCGCGCAAAAATGGAGGCTCTAGACCCTTCCAGAGCCGAGATATCGGATGTCAAAGTTTTGACCTGAAAAAAAAACATAAGGGGTAACACTGTCGTTTTTGGCCGAAATTTTGACCCCCTCCGATCTTCTTGAAACTCTGGATTCTGACAGAGGGCCACGAGACTTCGACCAGCGCGCAAAAATGGAGGCTCTAGACCCTTCCAGAGCCGAGATATCGGATGTCAAAGTTTTGACCTGAAAAAAAAACATAAGGGGTAACACTGTCGTTTTTGGCCGAAATTTTGACCCCCTTCGATCTTCTTGAAACTCTGGATTCTGACAGAGGGCCACGAGACTTCGACCAGCGTGCAAAAATGGAGGCTCTAGACCCTTCCAGAGCCGAGATATCGGATGTCAAAGTTTTGACCTGAAAAAAAAAACATAAGGGGTAACACTGTCGTTTTTGGCCGAAATTTTGACCCCCTCCGATCTTCTTGAAACTCTGGATTCTGACAGAGGGCCACGAGACTTCGAGCAGCGCGCAAAAATGGAGGCTCTAGACCCTTCCAGAGCCGAGATATCGGATGTCAAAGTTTTGACCTGAAAAAAAAACATAAGGGGTAACACTGTCGTTTTTGGCCGAAATTTTGACCCCCTCCGATCTTCTTGAAACTCTGGATTCTGACAGAGGGCCACAAGACTTCGACCAGCGCGCAAAAATGGAGGCTCTAGACCCTTCCAGAGCCGAGATATCGGATGTCAAAGTTTTGACCTGAAAAAAAAACATAAGGGGTAACACTGTCGTTTTTGGCCGAAATTTTGACCCCCTCCGATCTTCTTGAAACTCTGGATTCTGACAGAGGTCCACGAGACTTCGACCAGCGCGCAAAAATGGAGGCTCTAGACCCTTCCAGAGCCGAGATATAGAAGGTCAAAATTTTGACCTGAAAAAAAAAACATAAGGGGTAACACTGTCATTTTTGGCCGAAATTTTGACCCCCTCCGATCTTCTTGAAACTCTGGACTCTGACAGAGGGCCACGAGACTTCGACCAGCGCGCAAAAATGGAGGCTCTAGACCCTTCCAGAGCCGAGATATCGGATGTCAAAGTTTTGACCTGAAAAAAAAACATAAGGGGTAACACTGTCGTTTTTGGCCGAAATTTTGACCCCCTCCGATCTTCTTGAAACTCTGGATTCTGACAGAGGGCCACGAGACTTCGACCAGCGCGCAAAAATGGAGGCTCTAGACCCTTCCAGAGCCGAGATATCGGATGTCAAAGTTTTGACCCGAAAAAAAAACATAAGGGGTAACACTGTCGTTTTTGGCCGAAATTTTGACCCCCTCCGATCTTCTTGAAACTCTGGATTCTGACAGAGGGCCACGAGACTTTGACCAGCGCGCAAAAATGGAGGCTCTAGACCCTTCCAGAGCCGAGATATCGGATGTCAAAGTTTTGACCCGAAAAAAAAACATAAGGGGTAACACTGTCGTTTTTGGCCGAAATTTTGACCCCCTCCGATCTTCTTGAAACTCTGGATTCTGACAGAGGGCCACGAGACTTCGACCAGCGCGCAAAAATGGAGGCTCTAGACCCTTCCAGAGCCGAGATATCGGATGTCAAAGTTTTGACCCGAAAAAAAAACATAAGGGGTAACACTGTCGTTTTTGGCCGAAATTTTGACCCCCTCCGATCTTCTTGAAACTCTGGACTCTGACAGAGGGCCACGAGACTTCGACCAGCGCGCAAAAATGGAGGCTCTAGACCCTTCCAGAGCCGAGATATCGGATGTCAAAGTTTTGACCTGAAAAAAAAAACATAAGGGGTAACACTGTCGTTTTTGGACGAAATTTTGACCCCCTCCGATCTTCTTGAAACTCTGGATTCTGACAGAGGGCCACGAGACTTCGACCAGCGCGCAAAAATGGAGGCTCTAGACCCTTCCAGAGCCGAGATATCGGATGTCAAAGTTTTGACCTGAAAAAAAAACATAAGGGGTAACACTGTCGTTTTTGGCCGAAATTTTGACCCCCTCCGATCTTCTTGAAACTCTGGATTCTGACAGAGGGCCACGAGACTTCGACCAGCGCGCAAAAATGGAGGCTCTAGACCCTTCCAGAGCCGAGATATCGGACGTCAAAGTTTTGACCCGAAAAAAAAACATAAGGGGTAACACTGTCGTTTTTGGCCGAAATTTTGACCCCCTCCGATCTTCTTGAAACTCTGGATTCTGACAGAGGGCCACGAGACTTCGACCAGCGCGCAAAAATGGAGGCTCTAGACCCTTCCAGAGCCGAGATATCGGATGTCAAAGTTTTGACCCGAAAAAAAAAACATAAGGGGTAACACTGTCGTTTTTGGCCGAAATTTGGACCCCCTCCGATCTTCTTGAAACTCTGGATTCTGACAGAGGGCAACGAGACTTTGACCAGCGCGCAAAAATGGAGGCTCTAGACCCTTCCAGAGCCGAGATATCGGATGTCAAAGTTTTGACCCGAAAAAAAAACATAAAGGGTAACACTGTCGTTTTTGGCCGAAATTTTGACCCCCTCCGATCTTCTTGAAACTCTGGATTCTGACAGAGGGCCACGAGACTTCGACCAGCGCACAAAAATGGAGGCTCTAGACCCTTCCAGAGCCGAGATATCGGATGTCAAAGTTTTGACCCGAAAAAAAAACATAAGGGGTAACACTGTCGTTTTTGGCCGAAATTTTGACCCCCTCCGATCTTCTTGAAACTCTGGATTCTGACAGAGGGCCACGAGACTTCGACCAGCGTGCAAAAAAGGAGGCTCTAGACCCTTCCAGAGCCGAGATATAGAAGGTCAAAATTTGGACCTGAAAAAAAAACATAAGGGGTAACACTGTCATTTTTTTTTTGGCCGAAATTTTGACCCCCTCCGATCTTCTTGAAACTCTGGACTCTGACAGAGGGCCACGAGACTTCGACCAGCGCGCAAAAATGGAGGCTCTAGACCCTTCCAGAGCCGAGATATCGGATGTCAAAGTTTTGACCCGAAAAAAAAACATAAGGGGTAACACTGTCGTTTTTGGCCGAAATTTTGACCCCCTCCGATCTTCTTGAAACTCTGGACTCTGACAGAGGGCCACGAGACTTCGACCAGCGCGCAAAAATGGAGGCTCTAGACCCTTCCAGAGCCGAGATATCGGATGTCAAAGTTTTGACCTGAAAAAAAAAACATAAGGGGTAACACTGTCGTTTTTGGACGAAATTTTGACCCCCTCCGATCTTCTTGAAACTCTGGATTCTGACAGAGGGCCACGAGACTTCGACCAGCGCGCAAAAATGGAGGCTCTAGACCCTTCCAGAGCCGAGATATCGGATGTCAAAGTTTTGACCTGAAAAAAAAACATAAGGGGTAACACTGTCGTTTTTGGCCGAAATTTTGACCCCCTCCGATCTTCTTGAAACTCTGGATTCTGACAGAGGGCCACGAGACTTCGACCAGCGCGCAAAAATGGAGGCTCTAGACCCTTCCAGAGCCGAGATATCGGACGTCAAAGTTTTGACCCGAAAAAAAAACATAAGGGGTAACACTGTCGTTTTTGGCCGAAATTTTGACCCCCTCCGATCTTCTTGAAACTCTGGATTCTGACAGAGGGCCACGAGACTTCGACCAGCGCGCAAAAATGGAGGCTCTAGACCCTTCCAGAGCCGAGATATCGGATGTCAAAGTTTTGACCCGAAAAAAAAAACATAAGGGGTAACACTGTCGTTTTTGGCCGAAATTTGGACCCCCTCCGATCTTCTTGAAACTCTGGATTCTGACAGAGGGCAACGAGACTTTGACCAGCGCGCAAAAATGGAGGCTCTAGACCCTTCCAGAGCCGAGATATCGGATGTCAAAGTTTTGACCCGAAAAAAAAACATAAAGGGTAACACTGTCGTTTTTGGCCGAAATTTTGACCCCCTCCGATCTTCTTGAAACTCTGGATTCTGACAGAGGGCCACGAGACTTCGACCAGCGCACAAAAATGGAGGCTCTAGACCCTTCCAGAGCCGAGATATCGGATGTCAAAGTTTTGACCCGAAAAAAAAACATAAGGGGTAACACTGTCGTTTTTGGCCGAAATTTTGACCCCCTCCGATCTTCTTGAAACTCTGGATTCTGACAGAGGGCCACGAGACTTCGACCAGCGTGCAAAAAAGGAGGCTCTAGACCCTTCCAGAGCCGAGATATAGAAGGTCAAAATTTGGACCTGAAAAAAAAACATAAGGGGTAACACTGTCATTTTTTTTTTGGCCGAAATTTTGACCCCCTCCGATCTTCTTGAAACTCTGGACTCTGACAGAGGGCCACGAGACTTCGACCAGCGCGCAAAAATGGAGGCTCTAGACCCTTCCAGAGCCGAGATATCGGATGTCAAAGTTTTGACCTGAAAAAAAAAACATAAGGGGTAACACTGTCGTTTTTGGCCGAAATTTTGACCCCCTCCAATCTTCTTGAAACTCTGGATTCTGACAGAGGGCCACGAGACTTCGACCAGCGCGCAAAAATGGAGGCTCTAGACCCTTCCAGAGCCGAGATATCGGATGTCAAAGTTTTGACCTGAAAAAAAAACATAAGGGGTAACACTGTCGTTTTTGGCCGAAATTTTGACCCCCTCCGATCTTCTTGAAACTCTGGATTCTGACAGAGGGCCACGAGACTTCGACCAGCGCGCAAAAATGGAGGCTCTAGACCCTTCCAGAGCCGAGATATCGGATGTCAAAGTTTTGACCTGAAAAAAAAACATAAGGGGTAACACTGTCGTTTTTGGCCGAAATTTTGACCCCCTCCGATCTTCTTGAAACTCTGGATTCTGACAGAGGGCCACGAGACTTCGAGCAGCGCGCAAAAATGGAGGCTCTAGACCCTTCCAGAGCCGAGATATCGGATGTCAAAGTTTTGACCTGAAAAAAAAACATAAGGGGTAACACTGTCGTTTTTGGCCGAAATTTTGACCCCCTCCGATCTTCTTGAAACTCTGGATTCTGACAGAGGGCCACGAGACTTTGACCAGCGCGCAAAAATGGAGGCTCTAGACTCTTCCAGAGCCGAGATATCGGACGTCAAAGTTTTGACCCGAAAAAAAAACATAAGGGGTAACACTGTCGTTTTTGGCCGAAATTTTGACCCCCTCCGATCTTCTTGAAACTCTGGATTCTGACAGAGGGCCACAAGACTTCGACCAGCGCGCAAAAATGGAGGCTCTAGACCCTTCCAGAGCCGAGATATCGGATGTCAAAGTTTTGACCTGAAAAAAAAACATAAGGGGTAACACTGTCGTTTTTGGCCGAAATTTTGACCCCCTCCGATCTTCTTGAAACTCTGGATTCTGACAGAGGGCCACGAGACTTCGACCAGCGCGCAAAAATGGAGGCTCTAGACCCTTCCAGAGCCGAGATATAGAAGGTCAAAATTTGGACCTGAAAAAAAAAACATAAGGGGTAACACTGTCATTTTTTTTTGGCCGAAATTTTGACCCCCTCCGATCTTCTTGAAACTCTGGACTCTGACAGAGGGCCACGAGACTTCGACCAGCGCGCAAAAATGGAGGCTCTAGACCCTTCCAGAGCCGAGATAGCGGATGTCAAAGTTTTGACCTGAAAAAAAAAAACATAAGGGGTAACACTGTCGTTTTTGGACGAAATTTTGACCCCCTCCGATCTTCTTGAAACTCTGGATTCTGACAGAGGGCCACGAGACTTCGACCAGCGCGCAAAAATGGAGGCTCTAGACCCTTCCAGAGCCGAGATATCGGATGTCAAAGTTTTGACCTGAAAAAAAAAACATAAGGGGTAACACTGTCGTTTTTGGCCGAAATTTTGACCCCCTCCGATCTTCTTGAAACTCTGGATTCTGACAGAGGGCCACGAGACTTCGAGCAGCGCGCAAAAATGGAGGCTCTAGACCCTTCCAGAGCCGAGATATCGGATGTCAAAGTTTTGACCTGAAAAAAAAACATAAGGGGTAACACTGTCATTTTTTTTTGGCCGAAATTTTGACCCCCTCCGATCTTCTTGAAACTCTGGACTCTGACAGAGGGCCACGAGACTTCGACCAGCGCGCAAAAATGGAGGCTCTAGACCCTTCCAGAGCCGAGATATCGGATGTCAAAGTTTTGACCTGAAAAAAAAACATAAGAGGTAACACTGTCGTTTTTGGCCGAAATTTTGACCCCCTCCGATCTTCTTGAAACTCTGGATTCTGACAGAGGGCCACGAGACTTCGACCAGCGCGCAAAAATGGAGGCTCTAGACCCTTCCAGAGCCGAGATATCGGATGTCAAAGTTTTGACCTGAAAAAAAAACATAAGGGGTAACACTGTCGTTTTTGGCCGAAATTTTGACCCCCTCCGATCTTCTTGAAACTCTGGATTCTGACAGAGGGCCACGAGACTTCGAGCAGCGCGCAAAAATGGAGGCTCTAGACCCTTCCAGAGCCGAGATATCGGATGTCAAAGTTTTGACCTGAAAAAAAAAACATAAGGGGTAACACTGTCGTTTTTGGCCGAAATTTTGACCCCCTCCGATATTCTTGAAACTCTGGATTCTGACAGAGGGCCACGAGACTTCGACCAGCGCGCAAAAATGGAGGCTCTAGACACTTCCAGAGCCGAGATATCGGATGTCAAAGTTTTAACCTGAAAAAAAAACATAAGGGGTAACACTGTCGTTTTTGGCCGAAATTTTGACCCCCTCCGATCTTCTTGAAACTCTGGATTCTGACAGAGGGCCACGAGACTTCGACCAGCGCGCAAAAATGGAGACTCTAGACCCTTCCAGAGCCGAGATATCGGATGTCAAAGTTTTGACCTGAAAAAAAAACGTAAGGGGTAACACTGTCGTTTTTGGCCGAAATTTTGACCCCTTCCGATCTTCTTGAAACTCTGGATTCTGACAGAGGGCCACGAGACTTCGACCAGCGCACAAAAATGGAGGCTCTAGACCCTTCCAGAGCCGAGATATCGGATGTCAAAGTTTTGACCCGAAAAAAAAACATAAGGGGTAACACTGTCGTTTTTGGCCGAAATTTTGACCCCCTCCGATCTTCTTGAAACTCTGGATTCTGACAGAGGGCCACGAGACTTCGACCAGCGCGCAAAAAAGGAGGCTCTAGACCCTTCCAGAGCCGAGATATAGAAGGTCAAAATTTGGACCTGAAAAAAAAAACATAAGGGGTAACACTGTCATTTTTTTTTTGGCCGAAATTTTGACCCCCTCCGATCTTCTTGAAACTCTGGACTCTGACAGAGGGCCACGAGACTTCGACCAGCGCGCAAAAATGGAGGCTCTAGACCCTTCCAGAGCCGAGATATCGGATGTCAAAATTTTGACCTGAAAAAAAAAAACATAAGGGGTAACACTGTCGTTTTTGGCCGAAATTTTGACCCCCTCCGATCTTCTTGAAACTCTGGATTCTGACAGAGGGCCACGAGACTTCGACCAGCGCGCAAAAATGGAGGCTCTAGACCCTTCCAGAGCCGAGATATCGGATGTCAAAGTTTTGACCTGAAAAAAAAAACATAAGGGGTAACACTGTCGTTTTTGGCCGAAATTTTGACCCCCTCCGATCTTCTTGAAACTCTGGATTCTGACAGAGGGCCACGAGACTTCGACCAGCGCGCAAAAATGGAGGCTCTAGACCCTTCCTGAGCCGAGATATCGGATGTCAAAGTTTTGACCTGAAAAAAAAAACATAAGGGGTAACACTGTCGTTTTTGGCCGAAATTTTGACCCCCTCCGATCTTCTTGTAACTCTGGATTCTGACAGAGGGCCACGAGACTTCGACCAGCGCGCAAAAATGGAGGCTCTAGACCCTTCCAGAGCCGAGATATCGGACGTCAAAGTTTTGACCCGAAAAAAAAACATAAGGGGTAACACTGTCGTTTTTGGCCGAAATTTTGACCCCCTCCGATCTTCTTGAAACTCTGGATTCTGACAGAGGGCCACAAGACTTCGACCAGCGCGCAAAAATGGAGGCTCTAGACCCTTCCAGAGCCGAGATATCGGATGTCAAAGTTTTGACCTGAAAAAAAAACATAAGGGGTAACACTGTCGTTTTTGGCCGAAATTTTGACCCCCTCCGATCTTCTTGAAACTCTGGATTCTGACAGAGGGCCACGAGACTTCGACCAGCGCGCAAAAATGGAGGCTCTAGACCCTTCCAGAGCCGAGATGTCGGATGTCAAAGTTTTTACCTGAAAAAAAAAACATAAGGGGTAACACTGTCGTTTTTGGCCGAAATTTTGACCGCCTCCGATCTTCTTGAAACTCTGGATTCTGACAGAGGGCCACGAGACTTCGACCAGCGCGCAAAAATGGAGGCTCTAGACCCTTCCAGAGCCGAGATATCGGATGTCAAAGTTTTGACCTGAAATAAAAAACATAAGGGGTAACACTGTCGTTTTTGGCCGAAATTTTGACCCCCTCCGATATTCTTGAAACTCTGGATTCTGACAGAGGGCCACGAGACTTCGACCAGCGCGCAAAAATGGAGGCTCTAGACACTTCCAGAGCCGAGATATCGGATGTCAAAGTTTTAACCTGAAAAAAAAACATAAGGGGTAACACTGTCGTTTTTGGCCGAAATTTTGACCCCCTCCGATCTTCTTGAAACTCTGGATTCTGACAGAGGGCCACGAGACTTCGACCAGCGCGCAAAAATGGAGGCTCTAGACCCTTCCAGAGCCGAGATATCGGATGTCAAAGTTTTGACCTGAAAAAAAAACATAAGGGGTAACACTGTCGTTTTTGGCCGAAATTTTGACCCCTTCCGATCTTCTTGAAACTCTGGATTCTGACAGAGGGCCACGAGACTTCGACCAGCGCACAAAAATGGAGGCTCTAGACCCTTCCAGAGCCGAGATATCGGATGTCAAAGTTTTGACCCGAAAAAAAAACATAAGGGGTAACACTGTCGTTTTTGGCCGAAATTTTGACCCCCTCCGATCTTCTTGAAACTCTGGATTCTGACAGAGGGCCACGAGACTTCGACCAGCGCGCAAAAAAGGAGGCTCTAGACCCTTCCAGAGCCGAGATATAGAAGGTCAAAATTTGGACCTGAAAAAAAAAAAACATAAGGGGTAACACTGTCGTTTTTGGCCGAAATTTTGACCCCCTCCGATCTTCTTGAAACTCTGGACTCTGACAGAGGGCCACGAGACTTCGACCAGCGCGCAAAAATGGAGGCTCTAGACCCTTCCAGAGCCGAGATATCGGATGTCAAAGTTTTGACCTGAAAAAAAAAACATAAGGGGTAACACTGTCGTTTTTGGCCGAAATTTTGACCCCCTCCGATCTTCTTGAAACTCTGGATTCTGACAGAGGGCCACGAGACTTCGACCAGCGCGCAAAAATGGAGGCTCTAGACCCTTCCTGAGCCGAGATATCGGATGTCAAAGTTTTGACCTGAAAAAAAAAACATAAGGGGTAACACTGTCGTTTTTGGCCGAAATTTTGACCCCCTCCGATCTTCTTGTAACTCTGGATTCTGACAGAGGGCCACGAGACTTCGACCAGCGCGCAAAAATGGAGGCTCTAGACCCTTCCAGAGCCGAGATATCGGACGTCAAAGTTTTGACCCGAAAAAAAAACATAAGGGGTAACACTGTCGTTTTTGGCCGAAATTTTGACCCCCTCCGATCTTCTTGAAACTCTGGATTCTGACAGAGGGCCACAAGACTTCGACCAGCGCGCAAAAATGGAGGCTCTAGACCCTTCCAGAGCCGAGATATCGGATGTCAAAGTTTTGACCTGAAAAAAAAACGTAAGGGGTAACACTGTCGTTTTTGGCCGAAATTTTGACCCCCTCCGATCTTCTTGAAACTCTGGATTCTGACAGAGGGCCACGAGACTTCGACCAGCGCGCAAAAATGGAGGCTCTAGACCCTTCCAGAGCCGAGATATAGAAGGTCAAAATTTGGACCTGAAAAAAAAAACATAAGGGGTAACACTGTCATTTTTTTTTGGCCGAAATTTTGACCCCCTCCGATCTTCTTGAAACTCTGGACTCTGACAGAGGGCCACGAGACTTCGACCAGCGCGCAAAAATGGAGGCTCTAGACCCTTCCAGAGCCGAGATATCGGATGTCAAAGTTTTGACCTGAAAAAAAAAACATAAGGGGTAACACTGTCGTTTTTGGACGAAATTTTGACCCCCTCCGATCTTCTTGAAACTCTGGATTCTGACAGAGGGCCACGAGACTTCGACCAGCGCGCAAAAATGGAGGCTCTAGACCCTTCCAGAGCCGAGATATCGGATGTCAAAGTTTTGACCTGAAAAAAAAAACATAAGGGGTAACACTGTCATTTTTTTTTTGGCCGAAATTTTGACCCCCTCCGATCTTCTTGAAACTCTGGATTCTGACAGAGGGCCACGAGACTTCGACCAGCGCGCAAAAATGGAGGCTCTAGACCCTTCCAGAGCCGAGATATCGGATGTCAAAGTTTTGACCTGAAAAAAAAAACATAAGGGGTAACACTGTCGTTTTTGGCCGAAATTTTGACCCCCTCCGATCTTCTTGAAACTCTGGATTCTGACAGAGGGCCACGAGACTTCGACCAGCGCGCAAAAATGGAGGCTCTAGACCCTTCCAGAGCCGAGATATCGGATGTCAAAGTTTTGACCTGAAAAAAAAACATAAGGGGTAACACTGTCATTTTTTTTTTGGCCGAAATTTTGACCCCCTCCGATCTTCTTGAAACTCTGGACTCTGACAGAGGGCCACGAGACTTCGAGCAGCGCGCAAAAATGGAGGCTCTAGACCCTTCCAGAGCCGAGATATCGGATGTCAAAGTTTTGACCTGAAAAAAAAAACATAAGGGGTAACACTGTCGTTTTTGGCCGAAATTTTGACCCCCTCCGATCTTCTTGAAACTCTGGATTCTGACAGAGGGCCACGAGACTTCGACCAGCGCGCAAAAATGGAGGCTCTAGACCCTTCCAGAGCCGAGATATCGGATGTCAAAGTTTTGACCTGAAAAAAAAACATAAGGGGTAACACTGTCGTTTTTGGCCGAAATTTTGACCCCCTCCGATCTTCTTGAAACTCTGGATTCTGACAGAGGGCCACGAGACTTCGAGCAGCGCGCAAAAATGGAGGCTCTAGACCCTTCCAGAGCCGAGATATCGGATGTCAAAATTTTGACCTGAAAAAAAAACATAAGGGGTAACACTGTCGTTTTTGGCCGAAATTTTGACCCCCTCCGATCTTCTTGAAACTCTGGATTCTGACAGAGGGCCACGAGACTTCGAGCAGCGCGCAAAAATGGAGGCTCTAGACCCTTCCAGAGCCGAGATATCGGATGTCAAAATTTTGACCTGAAAAAAAAACATAAGGGGTAACACTGTCGTTTTTGGCCGAAATTTTGACCCCCTCCGATCTTCTTGAAACTCTGGATTCTGACAGAGGGCCACGAGACTTCGACCAGCGCGCAAAAATGGAGGCTCTAGACCCTTCCAGAGCCGAGATATCGGATGTCAAAGTTTTGACCTGAAAAAAAAAACATAAGGGGTAACACTGTCGTTTTTGGCCGAAATTTTGACCCCCTCCGATCTTCTTGAAACTCTGGATTCTGACAGAGGGCCACGAGACTTCGACCAGCGCGCAAAAATGGAGGCTCTAGACCCTTCCTGAGCCGAGATATCGGACGTCAAAGTTTTGACCCGAAAAAAAAAACATAAGGGGTAACACTGTCGTTTTTGGCCGAAATTTTGACCCCCTCCGATCTTCTTGAAACTCTGGATTCTGACAGAGGGTCACGAGACTTCGACCAGCGCGCAAAAATGGAGGCTCTAGACCCTTCCAGAGCCGAGATATCGGATGTCAAAGTTTTGACCCGAAAAAAAAACATAAGGGGTAACACTGTCGTTTTTGGCCGAAATTTTGACCCCCTCCGATCTTCTTGAAACTCTGGATTCTGACAGAGGGCCACGTGACTTCGACCAGCGCGCAAAAATGGAGGCTCTAGACCCTTCCAGAGCCGAGATATAGAAGGTCAAAATTTGGACCTGAAAAAAAAACATAAGGGGTAACACTGTCATTTTTTTTTGGCCGAAATTTTGACCCCTTCCGATCTTCTTGAAACTCTGGACTCTGACAGAGGGCCACGAGACTTCGACCAGCGCGCAAAAATGGAGGCTCTAGACCCTTCCAGAGCCGAGATATCGGATGTCAAAGTTTTGACCTGAAAAAAAAAACATAAGGGGTAACACTGTCGTTTTTGGACGAAATTTTGACCCCCTCCGATCTTCTTGAAACTCTGGATTCTGACAGAGGGCCACGAGACTTCGACCAGCGCGCAAAAATGGAGGCTCTAGACCCTTCCAGAGCCGAGATATCGGATGTCAAAGTTTTGACCTGAAAAAAAAACATAAGGGGTAACACTGTCGTTTTTGGCCGAAATTTTGACCCCCTCCGATCTTCTTGAAACTCTGGATTCTGACAGAGGGCCACGAGACTTCGACCAGCGCGCAAAAATGGAGGCTCTAGACCCTTCCAGAGCCGAGATATCGGACGTCAAAGTTTTGACCCGAAAAAAAAACATAAGGGGTAACACTGTCGTTTTTGGCCGAAATTTTGACCCCCTCCGATCTTCTTGAAACTCTGGATTCTGACAGAGGGCCACGAGACTTCGACCAGCGCGCAAAAATGGAGGCTCTAGACCCTTCCAGAGCCGAGATATCGGATGTCAAAGTTTTGACCCGAAAAAAAAAACATAAGGGGTAACACTGTCGTTTTTGGCCGAAATTTGGACCCCCTCCGATCTTCTTGAAACTCTGGATTCTGACAGAGGGCAACGAGACTTTGACCAGCGCGCAAAAATGGAGGCTCTAGACCCTTCCAGAGCCGAGATATCGGATGTCAAAGTTTTGACCCGAAAAAAAAACATAAAGGGTAACACTGTCGTTTTTGGCCGAAATTTTGACCCCCTCCGATCTTCTTGAAACTCTGGATTCTGACAGAGGGCCACGAGACTTCGACCAGCGCACAAAAATGGAGGCTCTAGACCCTTCCAGAGCCGAGATATCGGATGTCAAAGTTTTGACCCGAAAAAAAAACATAAGGGGTAACACTGTCGTTTTTGGCCGAAATTTTGACCCCCTCCGATCTTCTTGAAACTCTGGATTCTGACAGAGGGCCACGAGACTTCGACCAGCGCGCAAAAATGGAGGCTCTAGACCCTTCCAGAGCCGAGATATCGGATGTCAAAGTTTTGACCTGAAAAAAAAACATAAGGGGTAACACTGTCGTTTTTGGCCGAAATTTTGACCCCCTCCGATCTTCTTGAAACTCTGGATTCTGACAGAGGGCCACGAGACTTCGACCAGCGCGCAAAAATGGAGGCTCTAGACCCTTCCAGAGCCGAGATATCGGATGTCAAAGTTTTGACCTGAAAAAAAAACATAAGGGGTAACACTGTCGTTTTTGGCCGAAATTTTGACCCCCTCCGATCTTCTTGAAACTCTGGATTCTGACAGAGGGCCACGAGACTTCGAGCAGCGCGCAAAAATGGAGGCTCTAGACCCTTCCAGAGCCGAGATATCGGATGTCAAAGTTTTGACCTGAAAAAAAAACATAAGGGGTAACACTGTCGTTTTTGGCCGAAATTTTGACCCCCTCCGATCTTCTTGAAACTCTGGATTCTGACAGAGGGCCACGAGACTTTGACCAGCGCGCAAAAATGGAGGCTCTAGACTCTTCCAGAGCCGAGATATCGGACGTCAAAGTTTTGACCCGAAAAAAAAACATAAGGGGTAACACTGTCGTTTTTGGCCGAAATTTTGACCCCCTCCGATCTTCTTGAAACTCTGGATTCTGACAGAGGGCCACAAGACTTCGACCAGCGCGCAAAAATGGAGGCTCTAGACCCTTCCAGAGCCGAGATATCGGATGTCAAAGTTTTGACCTGAAAAAAAAACATAAGGGGTAACACTGTCGTTTTTGGCCGAAATTTTGACCCCCTCCGATCTTCTTGAAACTCTGGATTCTGACAGAGGGCCACGAGACTTCGACCAGCGCGCAAAAATGGAGGCTCTAGACCCTTCCAGAGCCGAGATATAGAAGGTCAAAATTTGGACCTGAAAAAAAAAACATAAGGGGTAACACTGTCATTTTTTTTTGGCCGAAATTTTGACCCCCTCCGATCTTCTTGAAACTCTGGACTCTGACAGAGGGCCACGAGACTTCGACCAGCGCGCAAAAATGGAGGCTCTAGACCCTTCCAGAGCCGAGATAGCGGATGTCAAAGTTTTGACCTGAAAAAAAAAAACATAAGGGGTAACACTGTCGTTTTTGGACGAAATTTTGACCCCCTCCGATCTTCTTGAAACTCTGGATTCTGACAGAGGGCCACGAGACTTCGACCAGCGCGCAAAAATGGAGGCTCTAGACCCTTCCAGAGCCGAGATATCGGATGTCAAAGTTTTGACCTGAAAAAAAAAACATAAGGGGTAACACTGTCGTTTTTGGCCGAAATTTTGACCCCCTCCGATCTTCTTGAAACTCTGGATTCTGACAGAGGGCCACGAGACTTCGAGCAGCGCGCAAAAATGGAGGCTCTAGACCCTTCCAGAGCCGAGATATCGGATGTCAAAGTTTTGACCTGAAAAAAAAACATAAGGGGTAACACTGTCATTTTTTTTTGGCCGAAATTTTGACCCCCTCCGATCTTCTTGAAACTCTGGACTCTGACAGAGGGCCACGAGACTTCGACCAGCGCGCAAAAATGGAGGCTCTAGACCCTTCCAGAGCCGAGATATCGGATGTCAAAGTTTTGACCTGAAAAAAAAACATAAGAGGTAACACTGTCGTTTTTGGCCGAAATTTTGACCCCCTCCGATCTTCTTGAAACTCTGGATTCTGACAGAGGGCCACGAGACTTCGACCAGCGCGCAAAAATGGAGGCTCTAGACCCTTCCAGAGCCGAGATATCGGATGTCAAAGTTTTGACCTGAAAAAAAAACATAAGGGGTAACACTGTCGTTTTTGGCCGAAATTTTGACCCCCTCCGATCTTCTTGAAACTCTGGATTCTGACAGAGGGCCACGAGACTTCGAGCAGCGCGCAAAAATGGAGGCTCTAGACCCTTCCAGAGCCGAGATATCGGATGTCAAAGTTTTGACCTGAAAAAAAAAACATAAGGGGTAACACTGTCGTTTTTGGCCGAAATTTTGACCCCCTCCGATATTCTTGAAACTCTGGATTCTGACAGAGGGCCACGAGACTTCGACCAGCGCGCAAAAATGGAGGCTCTAGACACTTCCAGAGCCGAGATATCGGATGTCAAAGTTTTAACCTGAAAAAAAAACATAAGGGGTAACACTGTCGTTTTTGGCCGAAATTTTGACCCCCTCCGATCTTCTTGAAACTCTGGATTCTGACAGAGGGCCACGAGACTTCGACCAGCGCGCAAAAATGGAGACTCTAGACCCTTCCAGAGCCGAGATATCGGATGTCAAAGTTTTGACCTGAAAAAAAAACGTAAGGGGTAACACTGTCGTTTTTGGCCGAAATTTTGACCCCTTCCGATCTTCTTGAAACTCTGGATTCTGACAGAGGGCCACGAGACTTCGACCAGCGCACAAAAATGGAGGCTCTAGACCCTTCCAGAGCCGAGATATCGGATGTCAAAGTTTTGACCCGAAAAAAAAACATAAGGGGTAACACTGTCGTTTTTGGCCGAAATTTTGACCCCCTCCGATCTTCTTGAAACTCTGGATTCTGACAGAGGGCCACGAGACTTCGACCAGCGCGCAAAAAAGGAGGCTCTAGACCCTTCCAGAGCCGAGATATAGAAGGTCAAAATTTGGACCTGAAAAAAAAAACATAAGGGGTAACACTGTCATTTTTTTTTTGGCCGAAATTTTGACCCCCTCCGATCTTCTTGAAACTCTGGACTCTGACAGAGGGCCACGAGACTTCGACCAGCGCGCAAAAATGGAGGCTCTAGACCCTTCCAGAGCCGAGATATCGGATGTCAAAATTTTGACCTGAAAAAAAAAAACATAAGGGGTAACACTGTCGTTTTTGGCCGAAATTTTGACCCCCTCCGATCTTCTTGAAACTCTGGATTCTGACAGAGGGCCACGAGACTTCGACCAGCGCGCAAAAATGGAGGCTCTAGACCCTTCCAGAGCCGAGATATCGGATGTCAAAGTTTTGACCTGAAAAAAAAAAACATAAGGGGTAACACTGTCGTTTTTGGCCGAAATTTTGACCCCCTCCGATCTTCTTGAAACTCTGGATTCTGACAGAGGGCCACGAGACTTCGACCAGCGCGCAAAAATGGAGGCTCTAGACCCTTCCTGAGCCGAGATATCGGATGTCAAAGTTTTGACCTGAAAAAAAAAACATAAGGGGTAACACTGTCGTTTTTGGCCGAAATTTTGACCCCCTCCGATCTTCTTGTAACTCTGGATTCTGACAGAGGGCCACGAGACTTCGACCAGCGCGCAAAAATGGAGGCTCTAGACCCTTCCAGAGCCGAGATATCGGACGTCAAAGTTTTGACCCGAAAAAAAAACATAAGGGGTAACACTGTCGTTTTTGGCCGAAATTTTGACCCCCTCCGATCTTCTTGAAACTCTGGATTCTGACAGAGGGCCACAAGACTTCGACCAGCGCGCAAAAATGGAGGCTCTAGACCCTTCCAGAGCCGAGATATCGGATGTCAAAGTTTTGACCTGAAAAAAAAACATAAGGGGTAACACTGTCGTTTTTGGCCGAAATTTTGACCCCCTCCGATCTTCTTGAAACTCTGGATTCTGACAGAGGGCCACGAGACTTCGACCAGCGCGCAAAAATGGAGGCTCTAGACCCTTCCAGAGCCGAGATGTCGGATGTCAAAGTTTTGACCTGAAAAAAAAAACATAAGGGGTAACACTGTCGTTTTTGGCCGAAATTTTGACCGCCTCCGATCTTCTTGAAACTCTGGATTCTGACAGAGGGCCACGAGACTTCGACCAGCGCGCAAAAATGGAGGCTCTAGACCCTTCCAGAGCCGAGATATCGGATGTCAAAGTTTTGACCTGAAATAAAAAACATAAGGGGTAACACTGTCGTTTTTGGCCGAAATTTTGACCCCCTCCGATATTCTTGAAACTCTGGATTCTGACAGAGGGCCACGAGACTTCGACCAGCGCGCAAAAATGGAGGCTCTAGACACTTCCAGAGCCGAGATATCGGATGTCAAAGTTTTAACCTGAAAAAAAAACATAAGGGGTAACACTGTCGTTTTTGGCCGAAATTTTGACCCCCTCCGATCTTCTTGAAACTCTGGATTCTGACAGAGGGCCACGAGACTTCGACCAGCGCGCAAAAATGGAGGCTCTAGACCCTTCCAGAGCCGAGATATCGGATGTCAAAGTTTTGACCTGAAAAAAAAACATAAGGGGTAACACTGTCGTTTTTGGCCGAAATTTTGACCCCTTCCGATCTTCTTGAAACTCTGGATTCTGACAGAGGGCCACGAGACTTCGACCAGCGCACAAAAATGGAGGCTCTAGACCCTTCCAGAGCCGAGATATCGGATGTCAAAGTTTTGACCCGAAAAAAAAAACATAAGGGGTAACACTGTCGTTTTTGGCCGAAATTTTGACCCCCTCCGATCTTCTTGAAACTCTGGATTCTGACAGAGGGCCACGAGACTTCGACCAGCGCGCAAAAAAGGAGGCTCTAGACCCTTCCAGAGCCGAGATATAGAAGGTCAAAATTTGGACCTGAAAAAAAAAAACATAAGGGGTAACACTGTCATTTTTTTTTTGGCCGAAATTTTGACCCCCTCCGATCTTCTTGAAACTCTGGATTCTGACAGAGGGCCACGAGACTTCGACCAGCGCGCAAAAATGGAGGCTCTAGACCCTTCCAGAGCCGAGATATCGGATGTCAAAGTTTTGACCTGAAAAAAAAAACATAAGGGGTAACACTGTCGTTTTTGGCCGAAATTTTGACCCCCTCCGATCTTCTTGAAACTCTGGATTCTGACAGAGGGCCACGAGACTTCGACCAGCGCGCAAAAATGGAGGCTCTAGACCCTTCCTGAGCCGAGATATCGGATGTCAAAGTTTTGACCTGAAAAAAAAAACATAAGGGGTAACACTGTCGTTTTTGGCCGAAATTTTGACCCCCTCCGATCTTCTTGTAACTCTGGATTCTGACAGAGGGCCACGAGACTTCGACCAGCGCGCAAAAATGGAGGCTCTAGACCCTTCCAGAGCCGAGATATCGGACATCAAAGTTTTGACCCGAAAAAAAAACATAAGGGGTAACACTGTCGTTTTTGGCCGAAATTTTGACCCCCTCCGATCTTCTTGAAACTCTGGATTCTGACAGAGGGCCACAAGACTTCGACCAGCGCGCAAAAATGGAGGCTCTAGACCCTTCCAGAGCCGAGATATCGGATGTCAAAGTTTTGACCTGAAAAAAAAACGTAAGGGGTAACACTGTCGTTTTTGGCCGAAATTTTGACCCCCTCCGATCTTCTTGAAACTCTGGATTCTGACAGAGGGCCACGAGACTTCGACCAGCGCGCAAAAATGGAGGCTCTAGACCCTTCCAGAGCCGAGATATAGAAGGTCAAAATTTGGACCTGAAAAAAAAAAACATAAGGGGTAACACTGTCATTTTTTTTTGGCCGAAATTTTGACCCCCTCCGATCTTCTTGAAACTCTGGACTCTGACAGAGGGCCACGAGACTTCGACCAGCGCGCAAAAATGGAGGCTCTAGACCCTTCCAGAGCCGAGATATCGGATGTCAAAGTTTTGACCTGAAAAAAAAAACATAAGGGGTAACACTGTCGTTTTTGGACGAAATTTTGACCCCCTCCGATCTTCTTGAAACTCTGGATTCTGACAGAGGGCCACGAGACTTCGACCAGCGCGCAAAAATGGAGGCTCTAGACCCTTCCAGAGCCGAGATATCGGATGTCAAAGTTTTGACCTGAAAAAAAAAACATAAGGGGTAACACTGTCATTTTTTTTTTGGCCGAAATTTTGACCCCCTCCGATCTTCTTGAAACTCTGGATTCTGACAGAGGGCCACGAGACTTCGACCAGCGCGCAAAAATGGAGGCTCTAGACCCTTCCAGAGCCGAGATATCGGATGTCAAAGTTTTGACCTGAAAAAAAAAACATAAGGGGTAACACTGTCGTTTTTGGCCGAAATTTTGACCCCCTCCGATCTTCTTGAAACTCTGGATTCTGACAGAGGGCCACGAGACTTCGACCAGCGCGCAAAAATGGAGGCTCTAGACCCTTCCAGAGCCGAGATATCGGATGTCAAAGTTTTGACCTGAAAAAAAAACATAAGGGGTAACACTGTCATTTTTTTTTTGGCCGAAATTTTGACCCCCTCCGATCTTCTTGAAACTCTGGACTCTGACAGAGGGCCACGAGACTTCGAGCAGCGCGCAAAAATGGAGGCTCTAGACCCTTCCAGAGCCGAGATATCGGATGTCAAAGTTTTGACCTGAAAAAAAAAACATAAGGGGTAACACTGTCGTTTTTGGCCGAAATTTTGACCCCCTCCGATCTTCTTGAAACTCTGGATTCTGACAGAGGGCCACGAGACTTCGACCAGCGCGCAAAAATGGAGGCTCTAGACCCTTCCAGAGCCGAGATATCGGATGTCAAAGTTTTGACCTGAAAAAAAAACATAAGGGGTAACACTGTCGTTTTTGGCCGAAATTTTGACCCCCTCCGATCTTCTTGAAACTCTGGATTCTGACAGAGGGCCACGAGACTTCGAGCAGCGCGCAAAAATGGAGGCTCTAGACCCTTCCAGAGCCGAGATATCGGATGTCAAAATTTTGACCTGAAAAAAAAACATAAGGGGTAACACTGTCGTTTTTGGCCGAAATTTTGACCCCCTCCGATCTTCTTGAAACTCTGGATTCTGACAGAGGGCCACGAGACTTCGACCAGCGCGCAAAAATGGAGGCTCTAGACCCTTCCAGAGCCGAGATATCGGATGTCAAAGTTTTGACCTGAAAAAAAAAACATAAGGGGTAACACTGTCGTTTTTGGCCGAAATTTTGACCCCCTCCGATCTTCTTGAAACTCTGGATTCTGACAGAGGGCCACGAGACTTCGACCAGCGCGCAAAAATGGAGGCTCTAGACCCTTCCTGAGCCGAGATATCGGACGTCAAAGTTTTGACCCGAAAAAAAAAACATAAGGGGTAACACTGTCGTTTTTGGCCGAAATTTTGACCCCCTCCGATCTTCTTGAAACTCTGGATTCTGACAGAGGGTCACGAGACTTCGACCAGCGCGCAAAAATGGAGGCTCTAGACCCTTCCAGAGCCGAGATATCGGATGTCAAAGTTTTGACCCGAAAAAAAAACATAAGGGGTAACACTGTCGTTTTTGGCCGAAATTTTGACCCCCTCCGATCTTCTTGAAACTCTGGATTCTGACAGAGGGCCACGTGACTTCGACCAGCGCGCAAAAATGGAGGCTCTAGACCCTTCCAGAGCCGAGATATAGAAGGTCAAAATTTGGACCTGAAAAAAAAACATAAGGGGTAACACTGTCATTTTTTTTTGGCCGAAATTTTGACCCCTTCCGATCTTCTTGAAACTCTGGACTCTGACAGAGGGCCACGAGACTTCGACCAGCGCGCAAAAATGGAGGCTCTAGACCCTTCCAGAGCCGAGATATCGGATGTCAAAGTATTGACCTGAAAAAAAACATAAGGGGTAACACTGTCGTTTTTGGCCGAAATTTTGACCCCCTCTGATCTTCTTGAAACTCTGGATTCTGACAGAGGGCCACGAGACTTCGACCAGCGCGCAAAAATGGAGGCTCTAGACCCTTCCAGAGCCGAGATGTCGGATGTCAAAGTTTTGACCTGAAAAAAAAACATAAGGGGTAACACTGTCGTTTTTGGCTGAAATTTTGACCCCCTCCGATCTTCTTGAAACTCTGGATTCTGACAGAGGGCCACGAGACTTCGACCAGCGCGCAAAAATGGAGGCTCTAGACCCTTCCAGAGCCGAGATATCGGATGTCAAAGTTTTGACCTGAAAAAAAAAACATAAGGGGTAACACTGTCGTTTTTGGCCGAAATTTTGACCCCCTCCGATCTTCTTGAAACTCTGGATTCTGACAGAGGGCCACGAGACTTCGACCAGCGCGCAAAAATGGAGGCTCTAGACCCTTCCAGAGCCGAGATATCGGATGTCAAAGTTTTAACCTGAAAAAAAAACATAAGGGGTAACACTGTCGTTTTTGGCCGAAATTTTGACCCCCTCCGATCTTCTTGAAACTCTGGATTCTGACAGAGGGCCACGAGACTTCGACCAGCGCGCAAAAATGGAGGCTCTAAACCCTTCCAGAGCCGAGATATCGGATCTCAAAGTTTTGACCTGAAAAAAAAACATAAGGGGTAACACTGTCGTTTTTGGCCGAAATTTTGACCCCCTCCGATCTTCTTGAAACTCTGGATTCTGACAGAGGGCCACGAGACTTCGACCAGCGCGCAAAAATGGAGGCTCTAGACCCTTCCAGAGCCGAGATATCGGATGTCAAAGTTTTGACCTGAAAAAAAAACATAAGGGGTAACACTGTCGTTTTTGGCCGAAATTTTGACCCCCTCCGATCTTCTTGAAACTCTGGATTCTGACAGAGGGCCACGAGACTTCGACCAGCGCGCAAAAATGGAGGCTCTAGACCCTTCCAGAGCCGAGATATCGGATGTCAAAGTTTTGACCGGAAAAAAAACATAAGGGGTAACACTGTCGTTTTTGGCCGAAATTTTGACCCCCTCCGATCTTCTTGAAACTCTGGATTCTGACAGAGGGCCACGAGACTTCGACCAGCGCACAAAAATGGAGGCTCTAGACCCTTCCAGAGCCGAGATATCGGATGTCAAAGTTTTGACCTGAAAAAAAAACATAAGGGGTAACACTGTCGTTTTTGGCCGAAATTTTGACCCCCTCCGATCTTCTTGAAACTCTGGATTCTGACAGAGGGCCACGAGACTTCGACCAGCGCGCAAAAATGGAGGCTCTAGACCCTTCCAGAGCCGAGATATCGGATTTCAAAGTTTTGACCTGAAAGAAAAACATAAGGGGTAACACTGTCGTTTTTGGCCGAAATTTTGACCCCCTCCGATCTTCTTGAAACTCTAGATTCTGACAGAGGGCCACGAGACTTCGACCAGCGCGCAAAAATGGAGGCTCTAGACCCTTCCAGAGCCGAGATATCGGATGTCAAAGTATTGACCTGAAAAAAAACATAAGGGGTAACACTGTCGTTTTTGGCCGAAATTTTGACCCCCTCCGATCTTCTTGAAACTCTGGATTCTGACAGAGGGCCACGAGACTTCGACCAGCGCGCAAAAATGGAGGCTCTAGACCCTTCCAGAGCCGAGATATCGGATGTCAAAGTTTTGACCTGAAAAAAAAACATAAGGGGTAACACTGTCGTTTTTGGCCGAAATTTTGACCCCCTCCGATCTTCTTGAAACTCTGGATTCTGACAGAGGGCCACGAGACTTCGACCAGCGCGCAAAAATGGAGGCTCTAGACCCTTCCACAGCCGAGATATCGGATGTCAAAGTTTTAACCTGAAAAAAAAAACATTAGGGGTAACACTGTCGTTTTTGGCCGAAATTTTGACCCCCTCCGATCTTCTTGAAACTCTGGATTCTGACAGAGGGCCACGAGACTTCGACCAGCGCGCAAAAATGGAGGCTCTAGACCCTTCCAGAGCCGAGATATCGGATGTCAAAGTTTTGACCTGAAAAAAAAAACATAAGGGGTAACACTGTCGTTTTTGGCCGAAATTTTGACCCCCTCCGATCTTCTTGAAACTCTGGATTCTGACAGAGGGCCACGAGACTTCGACCAGCGCGCAAAAATGGAGGCTCTAGACCCTTCCAGAGCCGAGATATCGGATGTCAAAGTTTTGACCTGAAAAAAAAACATAAGGGGTAACACTGTCGTTTTTGGCCGAAATTTTGACCCCCTCCGATCTTCTTGAAACTCTGGATTCTGACAGAGGGCCACGAGACTTCGACCAGCGCGCAAAAATGGAGGCTCTAGACCCTTCCAGAGCCGAGATATCGGATGTCAAAGTTTTGACCTGAAAGAAAAACATAAGGGGTAACACTGTCGTTTTTGGCCGAAATTTTGACCCCCTCCGATCTTCTTGAAACTCTGGATTCTGACAGAGGGCCACGAGACTTCGACCAGCGCGCAAAAATGGAGGCTCTAGACCCTTCCAGAGCCGAGATATCGGATGTCAAAGTATTGACCTGAAAAAAAAACATAAGGGGTAACACTGTCGTTTTTGGCCGAAATTTTGACCCCCTCCGATCTTCTTGAAACTCTGGATTCTGACAGAGGGCCACGAGACTTCGACCAGCGCGCAAAAATGGAGGCTCTAGACCCTTCCAGAGCCGAGATGTCGGATGTCAAAGTTTTTACCTGAAAAAAAAACATAAGGGGTAACACTGTCGTTTTTGGCCGAAATTTTGACCGCCTCCGATCTTCTTGAAACTCTGGATTCTGACAGAGGGCCACGAGACTTCGACCAGCGCGCAAAAATGGAGGCTCTAGACCCTTCCAGAGCCGAGATATCGGATGTCAAAGTTTTGACCTGAAAAAAAAAAACATAAGGGGTAACACTGTCGTTTTTGGCCGAAATTTTGACCCCCTCCAATCTTCTTGAAACTCTGGATTCTGACAGAGGGCCACGAGACTTCGACCAGCGCGCAAAAATGGAGGCTCTAGACACTTCCAGAGCCGAGATATCGGATGTCAAAGTTTTAACCTGAAAAAAAAAACATAAGGGGTAACACTGTCGTTTTTGGCCGAAATTTTGACCCCCTCCGATCTTCTTGAAACTCTGGATTCTGACAGAGGGCCACGAGACTTCGACCAGCGCACAAAAATGGAGGCTCTAGACCCTTCCAGAGCCGAGATATCGGATGTCAAAGTTTTGACCCGAAAAAAAAACATAAGGGGTAACACTGTCGTTTTTGGCCGAAATTTTGACCCCCTCCGATCTTCTTGAAACTCTGGATTCTGACAGAGGGCCACGAGACTTCGACCAGCGCGCAAAAAAGGAGGCTCTAGACCCTTCCAGAGCCGAGATATAGAAGGTCAAAATTTGGACCTGAAAAAAAAAAACATAAGGGGTAACACTGTCATTTTTTTTTTGGCCGAAATTTTGACCCCCTCCGATCTTCTTGAAACTCTGGACTCTGACAGAGGGCCACGAGACTTCGACCAGCGCGCAAAAATGGAGGCTCTAGACCCTTCCAGAGCCGAGATATCGGATGTCAAAATTTTGACCTGAAAAAAAAAAACATAAGGGGTAACACTGTCGTTTTTGGCCGAAATTTTGACCCCCTCCGATCTTCTTGAAACTCTGGATTCTGACAGAGGGCCACGAGACTTCGACCAGCGCGCAAAAATGGAGGCTCTAGACCCTTCCAGAGCCGAGATATCGGATGTCAAAGTTTTGACCTGAAAAAAAAAACATAAGGGGTAACACTGTCGTTTTTGGCCGAAATTTTGACCCCCTCCGATCTTCTTGAAACTCTGGATTCTGACAGAGGGCCACGAGACTTCGACCAGCGCGCAAAAATGGAGGCTCTAGACCCTTCCAGAGCCGAGATATCGGATGTCAAAGTTTTGACCTGAAAAAAAAACATAAGGGGTAACACTGTCGTTTTTGGCCGAAATTTTTGACCCCCTCCGATCTTCTTGAAACTCTGGATTCTGACAGAGGGCCACGAGACTTCGAGCAGCGCGCAAAAATGGAGGCTCTAGACCCTTCCAGAGCCGAGATATCGGATGTCAAAGTTTTGACCTGAAAAAAAAAACATAAGGGGTAACACTGTCGTTTTTGGCCGAAATTTTGACCCCCTCCGATCTTCTTGAAACTCTGGATTCTGACAGAGGGCCACGAGACTTCGACCAGCGCGCAAAAATGGAGGCTCTAGACCCTTCCAGAGCCGAGATATCGGATGTCAAAGTTTTGACCTGAAAAAAAAACATAAGGGGTAACACTGTCATTTTTTTTTTGGCCGAAATTTTGACCCCCTCCGATCTTCTTGAAACTCTGGACTCTGACAGAGGGCCACGAGACTTCGACCAGCGCGCAAAAATGGAGGCTCTAGACCCTTCCAGAGCCGAGATATCGGATGTCAAAGTTTTGACCTGAAAAAAAAACATAAGGGGTAACACTGTCGTTTTTGGCCGAAATTTTGACCCCCTCCGATCTTCTTGAAACTCTGGATTCTGACAGAGGGCCACGAGACTTCGAGCAGCGCGCAAAAATGGAGGCTCTAGACCCTTCCAGAGCCGAGATATCGGATGTCAAAATTTTGACCTGAAAAAAAAACATAAGGGGTAACACTGTCGTTTTTGGCCGAAATTTTGACCCCCTCCGATCTTCTTGAAACTCTGGATTCTGACAGAGGGCCACGAGACTTCGACCAGCGCGCAAAAATGGAGGCTCTAGACCCTTCCAGAGCCGAGATATCGGATGTCAAAGTTTTGACCTGAAAAAAAAAACATAAGGGGTAACACTGTCGTTTTTGGCCGAAATTTTGACCCCCTCCGATCTTCTTGAAACTCTGGATTCTGACAAAGGGCCACGAGACTTCGACCAGCGCGCAAAAATGGAGGCTCTAGACCCTTCCAGAGCCGAGATATCGGACGTCAAAGTTTTGACCCGAAAAAAAAAACATAAGGGGTAACACTGTCGTTTTTGGCCGAAATTTTGACCCCCTCCGATCTTCTTGAAACTCTGGATTCTGACAGAGGGCCACAAGACTTCGACCAGCGCGCAAAAATGGAGGCTCTAGACCCTTCCAGAGCCGAGATATCGGATGTCAAAGTTTTGACCTGAAAAAAAAAACATAAGGGGTAACACTGTCGTTTTTGGCCGAAATTTTGACCCCCTCCGATCTTCTTGAAACTCTGGATTCTGACAGAGGGCCACGAGACTTCGACCAGCGCGCAAAAATGGAGGCTCTAGACCCTTCCAGAGCCGAGATATCGGATGTCAAAGTTTTGACCCGAAAAAAAAACATAAGGGGTAACACTGTCGTTTTTGGCCGAAATTTTGACCCCCTCCGATCTTCTTGAAACTCTGGATTCTGACAGAGGGCCACGTGACTTCGACCAGCGCGCAAAAATGGAGGCTCTAGACCCTTCCAGAGCCGAGATATAGAAGGTCAAAATTTGGACCTGAAAAAAAAACAGAAGGGGTAACACTGTCATTTTTTTTTGGCCGAAATTTTGACCCCCTCCGATCTTCTTGAAACTCTGGACTCTGACAGAGGGCCAAGAGACTTCGACCAGCGCGCAAAAATGGAGGCTCTAGACCCTTCCAGAGCCGAGATATCGGATGTCAAAGTTTTGACCTGAAAAAAAAAAACATAAGGGGTAACACTGTCGTTTTTGGCCGAAATTTTGACCCCCTCCGATCTTCTTGAAACTCTGGATTCTGACAGAGGGCCACGAGACTTCGACCAGCGCGCAAAAATGGAGGCTCTAGACCCTTCCAGAACCGAGATATCGGATGTCAAAGTTTTGACCTGAAAAAAAAAACATAAGGGGTAACACTGTTGTTTTTGGCCGAAATTTTGACCCCCTCCGATCTTCTTGAAACTCTGGATTCTGACAGAGGGCCACGAGACTTCGACCAGCGCGCAAAAATGGAGGCTCTAGACCCTTCCAGAGCCGAGATATCGGATGTCAAAGTTTTGACCTGAAAAAAAAACATAAGGGGTAACACTGTCGTTTTTGGCCGAAATTTTGACCCCCTCCGATCTTCTTGAAACTCTGGATTCTGACAGAGGGCCACGAGACTTCGAGCAGCGCGCAAAAATGGAGGCTCTAGACCCTTCCAGAGCCGAGATATCGGATGTCAAAGTTTTGACCTGAAAAAAAAACATAAGGGGTAACACTGTCGTTTTTGGCCGAAATTTTGACCCCCTCCGATCTTCTTGAAACTCTGGATTCTGACAGAGGGCCACGAGACTTCGACCAGCGCGCAAAAATGGAGGCTCTAGACCCTTCCAGAGCCGAGATATCGGACGTCAAAGTTTTGACCCGAAAAAAAAACATAAGGGGTAACACTGTCGTTTTTGGCCGAAATTTTGACCCCCTCCGATCTTCTTGAAACTCTGAATTCTGACAGAGGGCCACGAGACTTCGACCAGCGCGCAAAAATGGAGGCTCTAGACCCTTCCAGAGCCGAGATATCGGATGTCAAAGTTTTGACCCGAAAAAAAAAACATAAGGGGTAACACTGTCGTTTTTGGCCGAAATTTTGACCCCCTCTGATCTTCTTGAAACTCTGGATTCTGACAGAGGGCCACGAGACTTCGACCAGCGCGCAAAAATGGAGGCTCTAGACCCTTCCAGAGCCGAGATATCGGATGTCAAAGTTTTGACCTGAAAAAAAACCATAAGGGGTAACACTGTCGTTTTTGGCCGAAATTTTGACCCCCTCCGATCTTCTTGAAACTCTGGATTCTGACAGAGGGCCACGAGACTTCGACCAGCGCGCAAAAATGGAGGCTCTAGACCCTTCCAGAGCCGAGATATCGGATGTCAAAGTTTTGACCCGAAAAAAAAAAACCATAAGGGGTAACACTGTCGTTTTTGGCCGAAATTTTGACCCCCTCCGATCTTCTTGAAACTCTGGATTCTGACAGAGGGCCACGTGACTTCGACCAGCGCGCAAAAATGGAGGCTCTAGACCCTTCCAGAGCCGAGATATAGAAGGTCAAAATTTGGACCTGAAAAAAAAACAGAAGGGGTAACACTGTCATTTTTTTTTGGCCGAAATTTTGACCCCCTCCGATCTTCTTGAAACTCTGGACTCTGACAGAGGGCCAAGAGACTTCGACCAGCGCGCAAAAATGGAGGCTCTAGACCCTTCCAGAGCCGAGATATCGGATGTCAAAGTTTTGACCTGAAAAAAAAAACATAAGGGGTAACACTGTCGTTTTTGGCCGAAATTTTGACCCCCTCCGATCTTCTTGAAACTCTGGATTCTGACAGAGGGCCACGAGACTTCGACCAGCGCGCAAAAATGGAGGCTCTAGACCCTTCCAGAACCGAGATATCGGATGTCAAAGTTTTGACCTGAAAAAAAAAACATAAGGGGTAACACTGTTGTTTTTGGCCGAAATTTTGACCCCCTCCGATCTTCTTGAAACTCTGGATTCTGACAGAGGGCCACGAGACTTCGACCAGCGCGCAAAAATGGAGGCTCTAGACCCTTCCAGAGCCGAGATATCGGATGTCAAAGTTTTGACCTGAAAAAAAAACATAAGGGGTAACACTGTCGTTTTTGGCCGAAATTTTGACCCCCTCCGATCTTCTTGAAACTCTGGATTCTGACAGAGGGCCACGAGACTTCGAGCAGCGCGCAAAAATGGAGGCTCTAGACCCTTCCAGAGCCGAGATATCGGATGTCAAAGTTTTGACCTGAAAAAAAAACATAAGGGGTAACACTGTCGTTTTTGGCCGAAATTTTGACCCCCTCCGATCTTCTTGAAACTCTGGATTCTGACAGAGGGCCACGAGACTTCGACCAGCGCGCAAAAATGGAGGCTCTAGACCCTTCCAGAGCCGAGATATCGGACGTCAAAGTTTTGACCCGAAAAAAAAACATAAGGGGTAACACTGTCGTTTTTGGCCGAAATTTTGACCCCCTCCGATCTTCTTGAAACTCTGAATTCTGACAGAGGGCCACGAGACTTCGACCAGCGCGCAAAAATGGAGGCTCTAGACCCTTCCAGAGCCGAGATATCGGATGTCAAAGTTTTGACCCGAAAAAAAAAACATAAGGGGTAACACTGTCGTTTTTGGCCGAAATTTTGACCCCCTCTGATCTTCTTGAAACTCTGGATTCTGACAGAGGGCCACGAGACTTCGACCAGCGCGCAAAAATGGAGGCTCTAGACCCTTCCAGAGCCGAGATATCGGATGTCAAAGTTTTGACCTGAAAAAAAACCATAAGGGGTAACACTGTCGTTTTTGGCCGAAATTTTGACCCCCTCCGATCTTCTTGAAACTCTGGATTCTGACAGAGGGCCACGAGACTTCGACCAGCGCGCAAAAATGGAGGCTCTAGACCCTTCCAGAGCCGAGATATCGGATGTCAAAGTTTTGACCCGAAAAAAAAAAAACATAAGGGGTAACACTGTCGTTTTTGGCCGAAATTTTGACCCCCTCCGATCTTCTTGAAACTCTGGATTCTGACATAGGGCCACGAGACTTCGACCAGCGCGCAAAAATGGAGGCTCTAGACCCTTCCAGAGCCGAGATATCGGATGTCAAAGTTTTGACCCGAAAAAAAAACATAAGGGGTAACACTGTCGTTTTTGGCCGAAATTTTGACCCCCTCCGATCTTCTTGAAACTCTGGATTCTGACAGAGGGCCACGAGACTTCGACCAGCGCGCAAAAATGGAGGCTCTAGACCCTTCCAGAGCCGAGATATCGGATGTCAAAGTTTTGACCTGAAAAAAAACCATAAGGGATAACACTGTCGTTTTTGGCCGAAATTTTGACCCTCTCCGATCTTCTTGAAACTCTGGATTCTGACAGAGGGCCACGAGACTTCGACCAGCGCGCAAAAATGGAGGCTCTAGACCCTTCCAGAGCCGAGATATCGGATGTCAAATTTTTGACCCGAAAAAAAAAACATAAGGGGTAACACTGTCGTTTTTGGCCGAAATTTTGACCCCCTCCGATCTTCTTGAAACTCTGGATTCTGACAGAGGGCCACGAGACTTCGACCAGCGCGCAAAAATGGAGGCTCTAGACCCTTCCAGAGCCGAGATATCGGATGTCAAAGTTTTGACCCGAAAAAAAAACATAAGGGGTAACACTGTCGTTTTTTGCCGAAATTTTGACCCCCTCCGATCTTCTTGAAACTCTGGATTCTGACAGAGGGCCACGAGACTTCGACCAGCGCGCAAAAATGGAGGCTCTAGACCCTTCCAGAGCCAAGATATCGGATGTCAAAGTTTTGACCCGAAAAAAAAACATAAGGGGTAACACTGTCGTTTTTGGCCGAAATTTTGACCCCCTCCGATCTTCTTGAAACTCTGGATTCTGACAGAGGGCCACGAGACTTCGACCAGCGCACAAAAATGGAGGCTCTAGACCCTTCCAGAGCCGAGATATCGGATGTCAAAGTTTTGACCCGAAAAAAAAACATAAGGGGTAACACTGTCGTTTTTGGCCGAAATTTTGACCCCCTCCGATCTTCTTGAAACTCTGGATTCTGACAGAGGGCCACGAGACTTCGACCAGCGCACAAAAATGGAGGCTCTAGACCGTTCCAGAGCCGAGATATCGGATGTCAAAGTTTTGACCCGAAAAAAAAACATAAGGGGTAACACTGTCATTTTTTTGGCCGAAATTTTGACCCTCTCCGATCTTCTTGAAACTCTGGATTCTGACAGAGGGCCACGAGACTTCGACCAGCGCGCAAAAAAGGAGGCTCTAGACCCTTCCAGAGCCGAGATATAGAAGGTCAAAATTTGGACCTGAAAAAAAAACCATAAGGGGTAACACTGTCATTTTTTTTTTGGCCGAAATTTTGACCCCCTCCGATCTTCTTGAAACTCTGGACTCTGACAGAGGGCCATGAGACTTCGACCAGCACGCAAAAATGGAGGCTCTAGACCCTTCCAGAGCCGAGATATCGGATGTCAAAGTTTTGACCTGAAAAAAAAACATAAGGGGTAACACTGTCGTTTTTGGCCGAAATTTTGACCCCCTCCGATCTTCTTGAAACTCTGGATTCTGACAGAGGGCCACGAGACTTCGACCAGCGCGCAAAAATGGAGGCTCTAGACCCTTCCAGAGCCGAGATATCGGATGTCAAAGTTTTGACCCGAAAAAAAAACATAAGGGGTAACACTGTCGTTTTTGGCCGAAATTTTGACCCCCTCCGATCTTCTTGAAACTCTGGATTCTGACAGAGGGCCACGAGACTTCGACCAGCGCGCAAAAATGGAGGCTCTAGACCCTTCCAGAGCCGAGATATCGGATGTCAAAGTTTTGACCCGAAAAAAAAACATAAGGGGTAACACTGTCGTTTTTGGCCGAAATTTTGACCCCCTCCGATCTTCTTGAAACTCTGGATTCTGACAGAGGGCCACGAGACTTCGACCAGCGCGCAACAATGGAGGCTCTAGACCCTTCCAGAGCTGAGATATCGGATGTCAAAGTTTTGACCTGAAAAAAAAACATAAGGGGTAACACTGTCGTTTTTGGCCGAAATTTTGACCCCCTCCGATCTTCTTGAAACTCTGGATTCTGACAGAGGGCCACGAGACTTCGACCAGCGCGCAAAAATGGAGGCTCTAGACCCTTCCAGAGCCGAGATATCGGATGTCAAAGTTTTGACCTGAAAAAAAAACATAAGGGGTAACACTGTCGTTTTTGGCCGAAATTTTGACCCCCTCCGATCTTCTTGAAACTCTGGATTCTGACAGAGGGCCACGAGACTTCGACCAGCGCGCAAAAATGGAGGCTCTAGACCCTTCCAGAGCCGAGATATCGGATGTCAAAGTTTTGACCCGAAAAAAAAACATAAGGGGTAACAATGTCGTTTTTGGCCGAAATTTTGACCCCCTCCGATCTTCTTGAAACTCTGGATTCTGACAGAGGGCCACGAGACTTCGACCAGCGCGCAAAAATGGAGGCTCTAGACCCTTCCAGAGCCAAGATATCGGATGTCAAAGTTTTGACCTGAAAAAAAAAACATAAGGGGTAACACTGTCGTTTTTGGCCGAAATTTTGACCCCCTCCGATCTTCTTGAAACTCTGGATTCTGACAGAGGGCCACGAGACTTCGACCAGCGCGCAAAAATGGAGGCTCTAGACCCTTCCAGAGCCGAGATATCGGATGTCAAAGTTTTGACCCGAAAAAAAAAACATAAGGGGTAACACTGTCGTTTTTGGCCGAAATTTTGACCCCCTCCGATCTTCTTGAAACTCTGGATTCTGACAGAGGGCCACGAGACTTCGACCAGCGCGCAAAAATGGAGGCTCTAGACCCTTCCAGAGCCGAGATATCGGATGTCAAAGTTTTGACCCGAAAAAAAAACATAAGGGGTAACACTGTCGTTTTTGGCCGAAATTTTGACCCCCTCCGATCTTCTTGAAACTCTGGATTCTGACAGAGGGCCACGAGACTTTGTCCAGCGCGCAAAAATGGAGGCTCTAGACCCTTCCAGAGCCGAGATATCGGATGTCAAAGTTTTGACCCGAAAAAAAAACATAAGGGGTAACACTGTCGTTTTTGGCCGAAATTTTGACCCCCTCCGATCTTCTTGAAACTCTGGATTTTGACAGAGGGCCACGAGACTTCGACCAGCGCACAAAAATGGAGGCTCTAGACCCTTCCAGAGCCGAGATATCGGATGTCAAAGTTTTGACCCGAAAAAAAAACATAAGGGGTAACACTGTCGTTTTTGGCCGAAATTTTGACCCCCTCCGATCTTCTTGAAACTCTGGATTCTGACAGAGGGCCACGAGACTTCGACCAGCGTGCAAAAAAGGAGGCTCTAGACCCTTCCAGAGCCGAGATATAGAAGGTCAAAATTTGGACCTGAAAAAAAAAACATAAGGGGTAACACTGTCATTTTTTTTTTGGCCGAAATTTTGACCCCCTCCGATCTTCTTGAAACTCTGGACTCTGACAGAGGGCCACGAGACTTCGACCAGCGCGCAAAAATGGAGGCTCTAGACCCTTCCAGAGCCGAGATATCGGATGTCAAAGTTTTGACCTGAAAAAAAAACATAAGGGGTAACACTGTCGTTTTTGGCCGAAATTTTGACCCCCTCCGATCTTCTTGAAACTCTGGATTCTGACAGAGGGCCACGAGACTTCGACCAGCGCGCAAAAATGGAGGCTCTAGACCCTTCCAGAGCCGAGATATCGGATGTCAAAGTTTTGACCTGAAAAAAAAACATAAGGGGTAACACTGTCGTTTTTGGCCGAAATTTTGACCCCCTTCGATCTTCTTGAAACTCTGGATTCTGACAGAGGGCCACGAGACTTCGACCAGCGTGCAAAAATGGAGGCTCTAGACCCTTCCAGAGCCGAGATATCGGATGTCAAAGTTTTGACCTGAAAAAAAAAACATAAGGGGTAACACTGTCGTTTTTGGCCGAAATTTTGACCCCCTCCGATCTTCTTGAAACTCTGGATTCTGACAGAGGGCCACGAGACTTCGAGCAGCGCGCAAAAATGGAGGCTCTAGACCCTTCCAGAGCCGAGATATCGGATGTCAAAGTTTTGACCTGAAAAAAAAACATAAGGGGTAACACTGTCGTTTTTGGCCGAAATTTTGACCCCCTCCGATCTTCTTGAAACTCTGGATTCTGACAGAGGGCCACAAGACTTCGACCAGCGCGCAAAAATGGAGGCTCTAGACCCTTCCAGAGCCGAGATATCGGATGTCAAAGTTTTGACCTGAAAAAAAAACATAAGGGGTAACACTGTCGTTTTTGGCCGAAATTTTGACCCCCTCCGATCTTCTTGAAACTCTGGATTCTGACAGAGGTCCACGAGACTTCGACCAGCGCGCAAAAATGGAGGCTCTAGACCCTTCCAGAGCCGAGATATAGAAGGTCAAAATTTTGACCTGAAAAAAAAAAACATAAGGGGTAACACTGTCATTTTTGGCCGAAATTTTGACCCCCTCCGATCTTCTTGAAACTCTGGACTCTGACAGAGGGCCACGAGACTTCGACCAGCGCGCAAAAATGGAGGCTCTAGACCCTTCCAGAGCCGAGATATCGGATGTCAAAGTTTTGACCTGAAAAAAAAAACATAAGGGGTAACACTGTTGTTTTTGGCCGAAATTTTGACCCCCTCCGATCTTCTTGAAACTCTGGATTCTGACAGAGGGCCACGAGACTTCGACCAGCGCGCAAAAATGGAGGCTCTAGACCCTTCCAGAGCCGAGATATCGGATGTCAAAGTTTTGACCTGAAAAAAAAACATAAGGGGTAACACTGTCGTTTTTGGCCGAAATTTTGACCCCCTCCGATCTTCTTGAAACTCTGGATTCTGACAGAGGGCCACGAGACTTCGAGCAGCGCGCAAAAATGGAGGCTCTAGACCCTTCCAGAGCCGAGATATCGGATGTCAAAGTTTTGACCTGAAAAAAAAACATAAGGGGTAACACTGTCGTTTTTGGCCGAAATTTTGACCCCCTCCGATCTTCTTGAAACTCTGGATTCTGACAGAGGGCCACGAGACTTCGACCAGCGCGCAAAAATGGAGGCTCTAGACCCTTCCAGAGCCGAGATATCGGACGTCAAAGTTTTGACCCGAAAAAAAAACATAAGGGGTAACACTGTCGTTTTTGGCCGAAATTTTGACCCCCTCCGATCTTCTTGAAACTCTGAATTCTGACAGAGGGCCACGAGACTTCGACCAGCGCGCAAAAATGGAGGCTCTAGACCCTTCCAGAGCCGAGATATCGGATGTCAAAGTTTTGACCCGAAAAAAAAAACATAAGGGGTAACACTGTCGTTTTTGGCCGAAATTTTGACCCCCTCTGATCTTCTTGAAACTCTGGATTCTGACAGAGGGCCACGAGACTTCGACCAGCGCGCAAAAATGGAGGCTCTAGACCCTTCCAGAGCCGAGATATCGGATGTCAAAGTTTTGACCTGAAAAAAAACCATAAGGGGTAACACTGTCGTTTTTGGCCGAAATTTTGACCCCCTCCGATCTTCTTGAAACTCTGGATTCTGACAGAGGGCCACGAGACTTCGACCAGCGCGCAAAAATGGAGGCTCTAGACCCTTCCAGAGCCGAGATATCGGATGTCAAAGTTTTGACCCGAAAAAAATAAACATAAGGGGTAACACTGTCGTATTTGGCCGAAATTTTGACCCCCTCCGATCTTCTTGAAACTCTGGATTCTGACATAGGGCCACGAGACTTCGACCAGCGCGCAAAAATGGAGGCTCTAGACCCTTCCAGAGCCGAGATATCGGATGTCAAAGTTTTGACCCGAAAAAAAAACATAAGGGGTAACACTGTCGTTTTTGGCCGAAATTTTGACCCCCTCCGATCTTCTTGAAACTCTGGATTCTGACAGAGGGCCACGAGACTTCGACCAGCGCGCAAAAATGGAGGCTCTAGACCCTTCCAGAGCCGAGATATCGGATGTCAAAGTTTTGACCTGAAAAAAAACCATAAGGGATAACACTGTCGTTTTTGGCCGAAATTTTGACCCTCTCCGATCTTCTTGAAACTCTGGATTCTGACAGAGGGCCACGAGACTTCGACCAGCGCGCAAAAATGGAGGCTCTAGACCCTTCCAGAGCCGAGATATCGGATGTCAAATTTTTGACCCGAAAAAAAAAACATAAGGGGTAACACTGTCGTTTTTGGCCGAAATTTTGACCCCCTCCGATCTTCTTGAAACTCTGGATTCTGACAGAGGGCCACGAGACTTCGACCAGCGCGCAAAAATGGAGGCTCTAGACCCTTCCAGAGCCGAGATATCAGATGTCAAAGTTTTGACCCGAAAAAAAAACATAAGGGGTAACACTGTCGTTTTTTGCCGAAATTTTGACCCCCTCCGATCTTCTTGAAACTCTGGATTCTGACAGAGGGCCACGAGACTTCGACCAGCGCGCAAAAATGGAGGCTCTAGACCCTTCCAGAGCCAAGATATCGGATGTCAAAGTTTTGACCCGAAAAAAAACATAAGGGGTAACACTGTCGTTTTTGGCCGAAATTTTGACCCCCTCCGATCTTCTTGAAACTCTGGATTCTGACAGAGGGCCACGAGACTTCGACCAGCGCACAAAAATGGAGGCTCTAGACCCTTCCAGAGCCGAGATATCGGATGTCAAAGTTTTGACCCGAAAAAAAAACATAAGGGGTAACACTGTCGTTTTTGGCCGAAATTTTGACCCCCTCCGATCTTCTTGAAACTCTGGATTCTGACAGAGGGCCACGAGACTTCGACCAGCGCACAAAAATGGAGGCTCTAGACCGTTCCAGAGCCGAGATATCGGATGTCAAAGTTTTGACCCGAAAAAAAAACATAAGGGGTAACACTGTCATTTTTTTGGCCGAAATTTTGACCCTCTCCGATCTTCTTGAAACTCTGGATTCTGACAGAGGGCCACGAGACTTCGACCAGCGCGCAAAAAAGGAGGCTCTAGACCCTTCCAGAGCCGAGATATAGAAGGTCAAAATTTGGACCTGAAAAAAAAACCATAAGGGGTAACACTGTCATTTTTTTTTGGCCGAAATTTTGACCCCCTCCGATCTTCTTGAAACTCTGGACTCTGACAGAGGGCCATGAGACTTCGACCAGCACGCAAAAATGGAGGCTCTAGACCCTTCCAGAGCCGAGATATCGGATGTCAAAGTTTTGACCTGAAAAAAAAACATAAGGGGTAACACTGTCGTTTTTGGCCGAAATTTTGACCCCCTCCGATCTTCTTGAAACTCTGGATTCTGACAGAGGGCCACGAGACTTCGACCAGCGCGCAAAAATGGAGGCTCTAGACCCTTCCAGAGCCGAGATATCGGATGTCAAAGTTTTGACCCGAAAAAAAAACATAAGGGGTAACACTGTCGTTTTTGGCCGAAATTTTGACCCCCTCCGATCTTCTTGAAACTCTGGATTCTGACAGAGGGCCACGAGACTTCGACCAGCGCGCAAAAATGGAGGCTCTAGACCCTTCCAGAGCCGAGATATCGGATGTCAAAGTTTTGACCCGAAAAAAAAACATAAGGGGTAACACTGTCGTTTTTGGCCGAAATTTTGACCCCCTCCGATCTTCTTGAAACTCTGGATTCTGACAGAGGGCCACGAGACTTCGACCAGCGCGCAACAATGGAGGCTCTAGACCCTTCCAGAGCTGAGATATCGGATGTCAAAGTTTTGACCTGAAAAAAAAACATAAGGGGTAACACTGTCGTTTTTGGCCGAAATTTTGACCCCCTCCGATCTTCTTGAAACTCTGGATTCTGACAGAGGGCCACGAGACTTCGACCAGCGCGCAAAAATGGAGGCTCTAGACCCTTCCAGAGCCGAGATATCGGATGTCAAAGTTTTGACCCGAAAAAAAAACATAAGGGGTAACAATGTCGTTTTTGGCCGAAATTTTGACCCCCTCCGATCTTCTTGAAACTCTGGATTCTGACAGAGGGCCACGAGACTTCGACCAGCGCGCAAAAATGGAGGCTCTAGACCCTTCCAGAGCCAAGATATCGGATGTCAAAGTTTTGACCTGAAAAAAAAAACATAAGGGGTAACACTGTCGTTTTTGGCCGAAATTTTGACCCCCTCCGATCTTCTTGAAACTCTGGATTCTTACAGAGGGCCACGAGACTTCGACCAGCGCGCAAAAATGGAGGCTCTAGACCCTTCCAGAGCCGAGATATCGGATGTCAAAGTTTTGACCCGAAAAAAAAAACATAAGGGGTAACACTGTCGTTTTTGGCCGAAATTTTGACCCCCTCCGATCTTCTTGAAACTCTGGATTCTGACAGAGGGCCACGAGACTTCGACCAGCGCGCAAAAATGGAGGCTCTAGACCCTTCCAGAGCCGAGATATCGGATGTCAAAGTTTTGACCCGAAAAAAAAACATAAGGGGTAACACTGTCGTTTTTGGCCGAAATTTTGACCCCCTCCGATCTTCTTGAAACTCTGGATTCTGACAGAGGGCCACGAGACTTTGTCCAGCGCGCAAAAATGGAGGCTCTAGACCCTTCCAGAGCCGAGATATCGGATGTCAAAGTTTTGACCCGAAAAAAAAACATAAGGGGTAACACTGTCGTTTTTGGCCGAAATTTTGACCCCCTCCGATCTTCTTGAAACTCTGGATTTTGACAGAGGGCCACGAGACTTCGACCAGCGCACAAAAATGGAGGCTCTAGACCCTTCCAGAGCCGAGATATCGGATGTCAAAGTTTTGACCCGAAAAAAAAACATAAGGGGTAACACTGTCGTTTTTGGCCGAAATTTTGACCCCCTCCGATCTTCTTGAAACTCTGGATTCTGACAGAGGGCCACGAGACTTCGACCAGCGTGCAAAAAAGGAGGCTCTAGACCCTTCCAGAGCCGAGATATAGAAGGTCAAAATTTGGACCTGAAAAAAAAAACATAAGGGGTAACACTGTCATTTTTTTTTTGGCCGAAATTTTGACCCCCTCCGATCTTCTTGAAACTCTGGACTCTGACAGAGGGCCACGAGACTTCGACCAGCGCGCAAAAATGGAGGCTCTAGACCCTTCCAGAGCCGAGATATCGGATGTCAAAGTTTTGACCTGAAAAAAAAACATAAGGGGTAACACTGTCGTTTTTGGCCGAAATTTTGACCCCCTCCGATCTTCTTGAAACTCTGGATTCTGACAGAGGGCCACGAGACTTCGACCAGCGCGCAAAAATGGAGGCTCTAGACCCTTCCAGAGCCGAGATATCGGATGTCAAAGTTTTGACCTGAAAAAAAAACATAAGGGGTAACACTGTCGTTTTTGGCCGAAATTTTGACCCCCTTCGATCTTCTTGAAACTCTGGATTCTGACAGAGGGCCACGAGACTTCGACCAGCGTGCAAAAATGGAGGCTCTAGACCCTTCCAGAGCCGAGATATCGGATGTCAAAGTTTTGACCTGAAAAAAAAAACATAAGGGGTAACACTGTCGTTTTTGGCCGAAATTTTGACCCCCTCCGATCTTCTTGAAACTCTGGATTCTGACAGAGGGCCACGAGACTTCGAGCAGCGCGCAAAAATGGAGGCTCTAGACCCTTCCAGAGCCGAGATATCGGATGTCAAAGTTTTGACCTGAAAAAAAAACATAAGGGGTAACACTGTCGTTTTTGGCCGAAATTTTGACCCCCTCCGATCTTCTTGAAACTCTGGATTCTGACAGAGGGCCACAAGACTTCGACCAGCGCGCAAAAATGGAGGCTCTAGACCCTTCCAGAGCCGAGATATCGGATGTCAAAGTTTTGACCTGAAAAAAAAACATAAGGGGTAACACTGTCGTTTTTGGCCGAAATTTTGACCCCCTCCGATCTTCTTGAAACTCTGGATTCTGACAGAGGTCCACGAGACTTCGACCAGCGCGCAAAAATGGAGGCTCTAGACCCTTCCAGAGCCGAGATATAGAAGGTCAAAATTTTGACCTGAAAAAAAAAACATAAGGGGTAACACTGTCATTTTTGGCCGAAATTTTGACCCCCTCCGATCTTCTTGAAACTCTGGACTCTGACAGAGGGCCACGAGACTTCGACCAGCGCGCAAAAATGGAGGCTCTAGACCCTTCCAGAGCCGAGATATCGGATGTCAAAGTTTTGACCTGAAAAAAAAACATAAGGGGTAACACTGTCGTTTTTGGCCGAAATTTTGACCCCCTCCGATCTTCTTGAAACTCTGGATTCTGACAGAGGGCCACGAGACTTCGACCAGCGCGCAAAAATGGAGGCTCTAGACCCTTCCAGAGCCGAGATATCGGATGTCAAAGTTTTGACCCGAAAAAAAAACATAAGGGGTAACACTGTCGTTTTTGGCCGAAATTTTGACCCCCTCCGATCTTCTTGAAACTCTGGATTCTGACAGAGGGCCACGAGACTTTGACCAGCGCGCAAAAATGGAGGCTCTAGACCCTTCCAGAGCCGAGATATCGGATGTCAAAGTTTTGACCCGAAAAAAAAAACATAAGGGGTAACACTGTCGTTTTTGGCCGAAATTTTGACCCCCTCCGATCTTCTTGAAACTCTGGATTCTGACAGAGGGCCACGAGACTTCGACCAGCGCGCAAAAATGGAGGCTCTAGACCCTTCCAGAGCCGAGATATCGGATGTCAAAGTTTTGACCCGAAAAAAAAACATAAGGGGTAACACTGTCGTTTTTGGCCGAAATTTTGACCCCCTCCGATCTTCTTGAAACTCTGGACTCTGACAGAGGGCCACGAGACTTCGACCAGCGCGCAAAAATGGAGGCTCTAGACCCTTCCAGAGCCGAGATATCGGATGTCAAAGTTTTGACCTGAAAAAAAAAACATAAGGGGTAACACTGTCGTTTTTGGACGAAATTTTGACCCCCTCCGATCTTCTTGAAACTCTGGATTCTGACAGAGGGCCACGAGACTTCGACCAGCGCGCAAAAATGGAGGCTCTAGACCCTTCCAGAGCCGAGATATCGGATGTCAAAGTTTTGACCTGAAAAAAAAACATAAGGGGTAACACTGTCGTTTTTGGCCGAAATTTTGACCCCCTCCGATCTTCTTGAAACTCTGGATTCTGACAGAGGGCCACGAGACTTCGACCAGCGCGCAAAAATGGAGGCTCTAGACCCTTCCAGAGCCGAGATATCGGACGTCAAAGTTTTGACCCGAAAAAAAAACATAAGGGGTAACACTGTCGTTTTTGGCCGAAATTTTGACCCCCTCCGATCTTCTTGAAACTCTGGATTCTGACAGAGGGCCACGAGACTTCGACCAGCGTGCAAAAAAGGAGGCTCTAGACCCTTCCAGAGCCGAGATATAGAAGGTCAAAATTTGGACCTGAAAAAAAAAACATAAGGGGTAACACTGTCATTTTTTTTTTGGCCGAAATTTTGACCCCCTCCGATCTTCTTGAAACTCTGGACTCTGACAGAGGGCCACGAGACTTCGACCAGCGCGCAAAAATGGAGGCTCTAGACCCTTCCAGAGCCGAGATATCGGATGTCAAAGTTTTGACCTGAAAAAAAAACATAAGGGGTAACACTGTCGTTTTTGGCCGAAATTTTGACCCCCTCCGATCTTCTTGAAACTCTGGATTCTGACAGAGGGCCACGAGACTTCGACCAGCGCGCAAAAATGGAGGCTCTAGACCCTTCCAGAGCCGAGATATCGGATGTCAAAGTTTTGACCTGAAAAAAAAACATAAGGGGTAACACTGTCGTTTTTGGCCGAAATTTTGACCCCCTTCGATCTTCTTGAAACTCTGGATTCTGACAGAGGGCCACGAGACTTCGACCAGCGTGCAAAAATGGAGGCTCTAGACCCTTCCAGAGCCGAGATATCGGATGTCAAAGTTTTGACCTGAAAAAAAAAACATAAGGGGTAACACTGTCGTTTTTGGCCGAAATTTTGACCCCCTCCGATCTTCTTGAAACTCTGGATTCTGACAGAGGGCCACGAGACTTCGAGCAGCGCGCAAAAATGGAGGCTCTAGACCCTTCCAGAGCCGAGATATCGGATGTCAAAGTTTTGACCTGAAAAAAAAACATAAGGGGTAACACTGTCGTTTTTGGCCGAAATTTTGACCCCCTCCGATCTTCTTGAAACTCTGGATTCTGACAGAGGGCCACAAGACTTCGACCAGCGCGCAAAAATGGAGGCTCTAGACCCTTCCAGAGCCGAGATATCGGATGTCAAAGTTTTGACCTGAAAAAAAAACATAAGGGGTAACACTGTCGTTTTTGGCCGAAATTTTGACCCCCTCCGATCTTCTTGAAACTCTGGATTCTGACAGAGGTCCACGAGACTTCGACCAGCGCGCAAAAATGGAGGCTCTAGACCCTTCCAGAGCCGAGATATAGAAGGTCAAAATTTTGACCTGAAAAAAAAAACATAAGGGGTAACACTGTCATTTTTGGCCGAAATTTTGACCCCCTCCGATCTTCTTGAAACTCTGGACTCTGACAGAGGGCCACGAGACTTCGACCAGCGCGCAAAAATGGAGGCTCTAGACCCTTCCAGAGCCGAGATATCGGATGTCAAAGTTTTGACCTGAAAAAAAAACATAAGGGGTAACACTGTCGTTTTTGGCCGAAATTTTGACCCCCTCCGATCTTCTTGAAACTCTGGATTCTGACAGAGGGCCACGAGACTTCGACCAGCGCGCAAAAATGGAGGCTCTAGACCCTTCCAGAGCCGAGATATCGGATGTCAAAGTTTTGACCCGAAAAAAAAACATAAGGGGTAACACTGTCGTTTTTGGCCGAAATTTTGACCCCCTCCGATCTTCTTGAAACTCTGGATTCTGACAGAGGGCCACGAGACTTTGACCAGCGCGCAAAAATGGAGGCTCTAGACCCTTCCAGAGCCGAGATATCGGATGTCAAAGTTTTGACCCGAAAAAAAAAACATAAGGGGTAACACTGTCGTTTTTGGCCGAAATTTTGACCCCCTCCGATCTTCTTGAAACTCTGGATTCTGACAGAGGGCCACGAGACTTCGACCAGCGCGCAAAAATGGAGGCTCTAGACCCTTCCAGAGCCGAGATATCGGATGTCAAAGTTTTGACCCGAAAAAAAAACATAAGGGGTAACACTGTCGTTTTTGGCCGAAATTTTGACCCCCTCCGATCTTCTTGAAACTCTGGACTCTGACAGAGGGCCACGAGACTTCGACCAGCGCGCAAAAATGGAGGCTCTAGACCCTTCCAGAGCCGAGATATCGGATGTCAAAGTTTTGACCTGAAAAAAAAACATAAGGGGTAACACTGTCGTTTTTGGACGAAATTTTGACCCCCTCCGATCTTCTTGAAACTCTGGATTCTGACAGAGGGCCACGAGACTTCGACCAGCGCGCAAAAATGGAGGCTCTAGACCCTTCCAGAGCCGAGATATCGGATGTCAAAGTTTTGACCTGAAAAAAAAACATAAGGGGTAACACTGTCGTTTTTGGCCGAAATTTTGACCCCCTCCGATCTTCTTGAAACTCTGGATTCTGACAGAGGGCCACGAGACTTCGACCAGCGCGCAAAAATGGAGGCTCTAGACCCTTCCAGAGCCGAGATATCGGACGTCAAAGTTTTGACCCGAAAAAAAAACATAAGGGGTAACACTGTCGTTTTTGGCCGAAATTTTGACCCCCTCCGATCTTCTTGAAACTCTGGATTCTGACAGAGGGCCACGAGACTTCGACCAGCGCGCAAAAATGGAGGCTCTAGACCCTTCCAGAGCCGAGATATCGGATGTCAAAGTTTTGACCCGAAAAAAAAAACATAAGGGGTAACACTGTCGTTTTTGGCCGAAATTTGGACCCCCTCCGATCTTCTTGAAACTCTGGATTCTGACAGAGGGCAACGAGACTTTGACCAGCGCGCAAAAATGGAGGCTCTAGACCCTTCCAGAGCCGAGATATCGGATGTCAAAGTTTTGACCCGAAAAAAAAACATAAAGGGTAACACTGTCGTTTTTGGCCGAAATTTTGACCCCCTCCGATCTTCTTGAAACTCTGGATTCTGACAGAGGGCCACGAGACTTCGACCAGCGCGCAAAAATGGAGGCTCTAGACCCTTCCAGAGCCGAGATATCGGATGTCAAAGTTTTGACCCGAAAAAAAAACATAAGGGGTAACACTGTCGTTTTTGGCCGAAATTTTGACCCCCTCCGATCTTCTTGAAACTCTGGATTCTGACAGAGGGCCACGAGACTTCGACCAGCGTGCAAAAAAGGAGGCTCTAGACCCTTCCAGAGCCGAGATATAGAAGGTCAAAATTTGGACCTGAAAAAAAAACATAAGGGGTAACACTGTCATTTTTTTTTTGGCCGAAATTTTGACCCCCTCCGATCTTCTTGAAACTCTGGACTCTGACAGAGGGCCACGAGACTTCGACCAGCGCGCAAAAATGGAGGCTCTAGACCCTTCCAGAGCCGAGATATCGGATGTCAAAGTTTTGACCTGAAAAAAAAAACATAAGGGGTAACACTGTCGTTTTTGGCCGAAATTTTGACCCCCTCCAATCTTCTTGAAACTCTGGATTCTGACAGAGGGCCACGAGACTTCGACCAGCGCGCAAAAATGGAGGCTCTAGACCCTTCCAGAGCCGAGATATCGGATGTCAAAGTTTTGACCTGAAAAAAAAAACATAAGGGGTAACACTGTCGTTTTTGGCCGAAATTTTGACCCCCTCCGATCTTCTTGAAACTCTGGATTCTGACAGAGGGCCACGAGACTTCGACCAGCGCGCAAAAATGGAGGCTCTAGACCCTTCCAGAGCCGAGATATCGGATGTCAAAGTTTTGACCTGAAAAAAAAACATAAGGGGTAACACTGTCGTTTTTGGCCGAAATTTTGACCCCCTCCGATCTTCTTGAAACTCTGGATTCTGACAGAGGGCCACGAGACTTCGAGCAGCGCGCAAAAATGGAGGCTCTAGACCCTTCCAGAGCCGAGATATCGGATGTCAAAGTTTTGACCTGAAAAAAAAACATAAGGGGTAACACTGTCGTTTTTGGCCGAAATTTTGACCCCCTCCGATCTTCTTGAAACTCTGGATTCTGACAGAGGGCCACGAGACTTTGACCAGCGCGCAAAAATGGAGGCTCTAGACTCTTCCAGAGCCGAGATATCGGACGTCAAAGTTTTGACCCGAGAAAAAAAAACATAAGGGGTAACACTGTCGTTTTTGGCCGAAATTTTGACCCCCTCCGATCTTCTTGAAACTCTGGATTCTTACAGAGGGCCACAAGACTTCGACCAGCGCGCAAAAATGGAGGCTCTAGACCCTTCCAGAGCCGAGATATCGGATGTCAAAGTTTTGACCTAAAAAAAAACCATAAGGGGTAACACTGTCGTTTTTGGCCGAAATTTTGACCCCCTCCGATCTTCTTGAAACTCTGGATTCTGACAGAGGGCCACGAGACTTCGACCAGCGCGCAAAAATGGAGGCTCTAGACCCTTCCAGAGCCGAGATATAGAAGGTCAAAATTTGGACCTGAAAAAAAAACATAAGGGGTAACACTGTCATTTTTTTTTGGCCGAAATTTTGACCCCCTCCGATCTTCTTGAAACTCTGGACTCTGACAGAGGGCCACGAGACTTCGACCAGCGCGCAAAAATGGAGGCTCTAGACCCTTCCAGAGCCGAGATAGCGGATGTCAAAGTTTTGACCTGAAAAAAAAAAAACATAAGGGGTAACACTGTCGTTTTTGGACGAAATTTTGACCCCCTCCGATCTTCTTGAAACTCTGGATTCTGACAGAGGGCCACGAGACTTCGACCAGCGCGCAAAAATGGAGGCTCTAGACCCTTCCAGAGCCGAGATATCGGATGTCAAAGTTTTGACCTGAAAAAAAAAACATAAGGGGTAACACTGTCGTTTTTGGCCGAAATTTTGACCCCCTCCGATCTTCTTGAAACTCTGGATTCTGACAGAGGGCCACGAGACTTCGAGCAGCGCGCAAAAATGGAGGCTCTAGACCCTTCCAGAGCCGAGATATCGGATGTCAAAGTTTTGACCTGAAAAAAAAACATAAGGGGTAACACTGTCATTTTTTTTTGGCCGAAATTTTGACCCCCTCCGATCTTCTTGAAACTCTGGACTCTGACAGAGGGCCACGAGACTTCGACCAGCGCGCAAAAATGGAGGCTCTAGACCCTTCCAGAGCCGAGATATCGGATGTCAAAGTTTTGACCTGAAAAAAAAACATAAGAGGTAACACTGTCGTTTTTGGCCGAAATTTTGACCCCCTCCGATCTTCTTGAAACTCTGGATTCTGACAGAGGGCCACGAGACTTCGACCAGCGCGCAAAAATGGAGGCTCTAGACCCTTCCAGAGCCGAGATATCGGATGTCAAAGTTTTGACCTGAAAAAAAAACATAAGGGGTAACACTGTCGTTTTTGGCCGAAATTTTGACCCCCTCCGATCTTCTTGAAACTCTGGATTCTGACAGAGGGCCACGAGACTTCGAGCAGCGCGCAAAAATGGAGGCTCTAGACCCTTCCAGAGCCGAGATATCGGATGTCAAAGTTTTGACCTGAAAAAAAAAACATAAGGGGTAACACTGTCGTTTTTGGCCGAAATTTTGACCCCCTCCGATCTTCTTGAAACTCTGGATTCTGACAGAGGGCCACGAGACTTCGACCAGCGCGCAAAAATGGAGGCTCTAGAGCCTTCCAGAGCCGAGATATCGGATGTCAAAGTTTTGACCTGAAAAAAAAAACATAAGGGGTAACACTGTCGTTTTTGGCCGAAATTTTGACCCCCTCCGATCTTCTTGAAACTCTGGATTCTGACAGAGGGCCACGAGACTTCGACCAGCGCGCAAAAATGGAGGCTCTAGACCCTTCCAGAGCCGAGATATCGGACGTCAAAGTTTTGACCCGAAAAAAAAACATAAGGGGTAACACTGTCGTTTTTGGCCGAAATTTTGACCCCCTCCGATCTTCTTGAAACTCTGGATTCTGACAGAGGGCCACAAGACTTCGACCAGCGCGCAAAAATGGAGGACCTAGACCCTTCCAGAGCCGAGATATCGGATGTCAAAGTTTTGACCTGAAAAAAAAAACATAAGTGGTAACACTGTCGTTTTTGGCCGAAATTTTGACCCCCTCCGATCTTCTTGAAACTCTGGATTCTGACAGAGGGCCACGTGACTTCGACCAGCGCGCAAAAATGGAGGCTCTAGACCCTTCCAGAGCCGAGATATAGAAGGTCAAAATTTGGACCTGAAAAAAAAAACAGAAGGGGTAACACTGTCATTTTTTTTTGGCCGAAATTTTGACCCCCTCCGATCTTCTTGAAACTCTGGACTCTGACAGAGGGCCACGAGACTTCGACCAGCGCGCAAAAATGGAGGCTCTAGACCCTTCCAGAGCCGAGATATCGGATGTCAAAGTTTTGACCTGAAAAAAAAAAACATAAGGGGTAACACTGTCGTTTTTTGGCCGAAATTTTGACCCCCTCCGATCTTCTTGAAACTCTGGATTCTGACAGAGGGCCACGAGACTTCGACCAGCGCGCAAAAATGGAGGCTCTAGACCCTTCCAGAACCGAGATATCGGATGTCAAAGTTTTGACCTGAAAAAAAAAATATAAGGGGTAACACTGTTGTTTTTGGCCGAAATTTTGACCCCCTCCGATCTTCTTGAAACTCTGGATTCTGACAGAGGGCCACGAGACTTCGACCAGCGCGCAAAAATGGAGGCTCTAGACCCTTCCAGAGCCGAGATATCGGATGTCAAAGTTTTGACCTGAAAAAAAAAACATAAGGGGTAACACTGTCGTTTTTGGCCGAAATTTTGACCCCCCTCCGATCTTCTTGAAACTCTGGATTCTGACAGAGGGCCACGAGACTTCGAGCAGCGCGCAAAAATGGAGGCTCTAGACCCTTCCAGAGCCGAGATATCGGATGTCAAAGTTTTGACCTGAAAAAAAAAACATAAGGGGTAACACTGTCGTTTTTGGCCGAAATTTTGACCCCCTCCGATCTTCTTGAAACTCTGGATTCTGACAGAGGGCCACGAGACTTCGACCAGCGCGCAAAAATGGAGGCTCTAGACCCTTCCAGAGCCGAGATATCGGACGTCAAAGTTTTGACCCGAAAAAAAAACATAAGGGGTAACACTGTCGTTTTTGGCCGAAATTTTGACCCCCTCCGATCTTCTTGAAACTCTGGATTCTGACAGAGGGCCACAAGACTTCGACCAGCGCGCAAAAATGGAGGCTCTAGACCCTTCCAGAGCCGAGATATATGATGTGAAAGTTTTGACCTGAAAAAAAAAACATAAGGGGTAACACTGTCGTTTTTGGCCGAAATTTTGACCCCCTCCGATCTTCTTGAAACTCTGAATTCTGACAGAGGGCCACGAGACTTCGACCAGCGCGCAAAAATGGAGGCTCTAGACCCTTCCAGAGCCGAGATATCGGATGTCAAAGTTTTGACCCGAAAAAAAAAACATAAGGGGTAACACTGTCGTTTTTGGCCGAAATTTTGACCCCCTCCGATCTTCTTGAAACTCTGGATTCTGACAGAGGGCCACGTGACTTCGACCAGCGAGCAAAAATGGAGGCTCTAGACCCTTCCAGAGCCGAGATATCGGATGTCAAAGTTTTAACCTGAAAAAAAAACATAAGGGGTAACACTGTCGTTTTTGGCCGAAATTTTGACCCCCTCCGATCTTCTTGAAACTCTGGATTCTGACAGAGGGCCACGAGACTTCGACCAGCGCGCAAAAATGGAGGCTCTAGACCCTTCCAGAGCCGAGATATCGGATGTCAAAGTTTTGACCTGAAAAAAAACCATAAGGGGTAACACTGTCGTTTTTGGCCGAAATTTTGACCCCCTCCGATCTTCTTGAAACTCTGGATTCTGACAGAGGGCCACGAGACTTCGACCAGCGCACAAAAATGGAGGCTCTAGACCCTTCCAGAGCCGAGATATCGGATGTCAAAGTTTTGACCCGAAAAAAAAACATAAGGGGTAACACTGTCGGTTTTGGCCGAAATTTTGACCCCCTCCGATCTTCTTGAAACTCTGGATTCTGACAGAGGGCCACGAGACTTCGACCAGCGCACAAAAATGGAGGCTCTAGACCCTTCCAGAGCCGAGATATCGGAATCCAGAGTTTCAAGAAGATCGGAGGGGGTCAAAATTTCGACCAAAAACGACAGTGTTACCCCTTATGTTTTTTTTTCAGGTCAAAACTTTGACATCCGATATCTCGGCTCTGGAAGGGTCTAGAGCCTCCATTTTTGCGCGCTGGTCGAAGTCTCATGGCCCTCTGTCAGAGTCCAGAGTTTCAAGAAGATCGGAGGGGGTCAAAATTTCGGCCAAAAATGACAGTGTTACCCCTTATGTTTTTTTTTTCAGGTCAAAATTTTGACCTTCTATATCTCGGCTCTGGAAGGGTCTAGAGCCTCCATTTTTGCGCGCTGGTCGAAGTCTCGTGGACCTCTGTCAGAATCCAGAGTTTCAAGAAGATCGGAGGGGGTCAAAATTTCGGCCAAAAACGACAGTGTTACCCCTTATGTTTTTTTTTTCAGGTCAAAACTTTGACATCCGATATCTCGGCTCTGGAAGGGTCTAGAGCCTCCATTTTTGCGCGCTGGTCGAAGTCTTGTGGCCCTCTGTCAGAATCCAGAGTTTCAAGAAGATCGGAGGGGGTCAAAATTTCGGCCAAAAACGACAGTGTTACCCCTTATGTTTTTTTTTTCAGGTCAAAACTTTGACATCCGATATCTCGGCTCTGGAAGGGTCTAGAGCCTCCATTTTTGCGCGCTGCTCGAAGTCTCGTGGCCCTCTGTCAGAATCCAGAGTTTCAAGAAGATCGGAGGGGGTCAAAATTTCGGCCAAAAACGACAGTGTTACCCCTTATGTTTTTTTTTTTAGGTCAAAACTTTGACATCCGATATCTCGGCTCTGGAAGGGTCTAGAGCCTCCATTTTTGCGCGCTGGTCGAAGTCTCGTGGCCCTCTGTCAGAATCCAGAGTTTCAAGAAGATCGGAGGGGGTCTGGAAGGGTCTAGAGCCTCCATTTTTGCGCGCTGGTCGAAGTCTCATGGCCCTCTGTCAGAGTCCAGAGTTTCAAGAAGATCGGAGGGGGTCAAAATTTCGGCCAAAAATGACAGTGTTACCCCTTATGTTTTTTTTTTCAGGTCAAAATTTTGACCTTCTATATCTCGGCTCTGGAAGGGTCTAGAGCCTCCATTTTTGCGCGCTGGTCGAAGTCTCGTGGACCTCTGTCAGAATCCAGAGTTTCAAGAAGATCGGAGGGGGTCAAAATTTCGGCCAAAAACGACAGTGTTACCCCTTATGTTTTTTTTTTCAGGTCAAAACTTTGACATCCGATATCTCGGCTCTGGAAGGGTCTAGAGCCTCCATTTTTGCGCGCTGGTCGAAGTCTCGTGGCCCTCTGTCAGAGTCCAGAGTTTCAAGAAGATCGGAGGGGGTCAAAATTTCGGCCAAAAAAAAAATGACAGTGTTACCCCTTATGTTTTTTTTTTCAGGTCCAAATTTTGACCTTCTATATCTCGGCTCTGGAAGGGTCTAGAGCCTCCTTTTTTGCACGCTGGTCGAAGTCTCGTGGCCCTCTGTCAGAATCCAGAGTTTCAAGAAGATCGGAGGGGGTCAAAATTTCGGCCAAAAACGACAGTGTTACCCCTTATGTTTTTTTTTCGGGTCAAAACTTTGACATCCGATATCTCGGCTCTGGAAGGGTCTAGAGCCTCCATTTTTGTGCGCTGGTCGAAGTCTCGTGGCCCTCTGTCAGAATCCAGAGTTTCAAGAAGATCGGAGGGGGTCAAAATTTCGGCCAAAAACGACAGTGTTACCCCTTATGTTTTTTTTTCGGGTCAAAACTTTGACATCCGATATCTCGGCTCTGGAAGGGTCTAGAGCCTCCATTTTTGCGCGCTGGTCGAAGTCTCGTGGCCCTCTGTCAGAATCCAGAGTTTCAAGAAGATCGGAGGGGGTCAAAATTTCGACCAAAAACGACAGTGTTACCCCTTATGTTTTTTTTTCAGGTCAAAACTTTGACATCCGATATCTCGGCTCTGGAAGGGTCTAGAGCCTCCATTTTTGCGCGCTGGTCGAAGTCTCATGGCCCTCTGTCAGAGTCCAGAGTTTCAAGAAGATCGGAGGGGGTCAAAATTTCGGCCAAAAATGACAGTGTTACCCCTTATGTTTTTTTTTTCAGGTCAAAATTTTGACCTTCTATATCTCGGCTCTGGAAGGGTCTAGAGCCTCCATTTTTGCGCGCTGGTCGAAGTCTCGTGGACCTCTGTCAGAATCCAGAGTTTCAAGAAGATCGGAGGGGGTCAAAATTTCGGCCAAAAACGACAGTGTTACCCCTTATGTTTTTTTTTTCAGGTCAAAACTTTGACATCCGATATCTCGGCTCTGGAAGGGTCTAGAGCCTCCATTTTTGCGCGCTGGTCGAAGTCTTGTGGCCCTCTGTCAGAATCCAGAGTTTCAAGAAGATCGGAGGGGGTCAAAATTTCGGCCAAAAACGACAGTGTTACCCCTTATGTTTTTTTTTTCAGGTCAAAACTTTGACATCCGATATCTCGGCTCTGGAAGGGTCTAGAGCCTCCATTTTTGCGCGCTGCTCGAAGTCTCGTGGCCCTCTGTCAGAATCCAGAGTTTCAAGAAGATCGGAGGGGGTCAAAATTTCGGCCAAAAACGACAGTGTTACCCCTTATGTTTTTTTTTTTAGGTCAAAACTTTGACATCCGATATCTCGGCTCTGGAAGGGTCTAGAGCCTCCATTTTTGCGCGCTGGTCGAAGTCTCGTGGCCCTCTGTCAGAATCCAGAGTTTCAAGAAGATCGGAGGGGGTCAAAATTTCGGCCAAAAACGACAGTGTTACCCCTTATGTTTTTTTTTTCAGGTCAAAACTTTGACATCCGATATCTCGGCTCTGGAAGGGTCTAGAGCCTCCATTTTTGCGCGCTGGTCGAAGTCTCGTGGCCCTCTGTCAGAATCCAGAGTTTCAAGAAGATCGGAGGGGGTCAAAATTTCGGCCAAAAACGACAGTGTTACCCCTTATGTTTTTTTTTTTCAGGTCAAAACTTTGACATCCGATATCTCGGCTCTGGAAGGGTCTAGAGCCTCCATTTTTGCGCGCTGGTCGAAGTCTCGTGGCCCTCTGTCAGAGTCCAGAGTTTCAAGAAGATCGGAGGGGGTCAAAATTTCGGCCAAAAAAAAAATGACAGTGTTACCCCTTATGTTTTTTTTTTCAGGTCCATATTTTGACCTTCTATATCTCGGCTCTGGAAGGGTCTAGAGCCTCCTTTTTTGCACGCTGGTCGAAGTCTCGTGGCCCTCTGTCAGAATCCAGAGTTTCAAGAAGATCGGAGGGGGTCAAAATTTCGGCCAAAAACGACAGTGTTACCCCTTATGTTTTTTTTTCGGGTCAAAACTTTGACATCCGATATCTCGGCTCTGGAAGGGTCTAGAGCCTCCATTTTTGTGCGCTGGTCGAAGTCTCGTGGCCCTCTGTCAGAATCCAGAGTTTCAAGAAGATCGGAGGGGGTCAAAATTTCGGCCAAAAACGACAGTGTTACCCCTTATGTTTTTTTTTCAGGTCAAAACTTTGACATCCGATATCTCAGCTCTGGAAGGGTCTAGAGCCTCCATTGTTGCGCGCTGGTCGAAGTCTCGTGGCCCTCTGTCAGAATCCAGAGTTTCAAGAAGATCGGAGGGGGTCAAAATTTCGGCCAAAAACGACAGTGTTACCCCTTATGTTTTTTTTTCGGGTCAAAACTTTGACATCCGATATCTCGGCTCTGGAAGGGTCTAGAGCCTCCATTTTTGCGCGCTGGTCGAAGTCTCGTGGCCCTCTGTCAGAATCCAGAGTTTCAAGAAGATCGGAGGGGGTCAAAATTTCGGCCAAAAACGACAGTGTTACCCCTTATGTTTTTTTTTCGGGTCAAAACTTTGACATCCGATATCTCGGCTCTGGAAGGGTCTAGAGCCTCCATTTTTGCGCGCTGGACAAAGTCTCTTGGCCCTCTGTCAGAATCCAGAGTTTCAAGAAGATCGGAGGGGGTCAAAATTTCGGCCAAAAACGACAGTGTTACCCCTTATGTTTTTTTTTCGGGTCAAAACTTTGACATCCGATATCTCGGCTCTGGAAGGGTCTAGAGCCTCCATTTTTGCGCGCTGGTCGAAGTCTCGTGGCCCTCTGTCAGAATCCAGAGTTTCAAGAAGATCGGAGGGGGTCAAAATTTCGGCCAAAAACGACAGTGTTACCCCTTATGTTTTTTTTTCAGGTCAAAACTTTGACATCCGATATCTCAGCTCTGGAAGGGTCTAGAGCCTCCATTGTTGCGCGCTGGTCGAAGTCTCGTGGCCCTCTGTCAGAATCCAGAGTTTCAAGAAGATCGGAGGGGGTCAAAATTTCGGCCAAAAACGACAGTGTTACCCCTTATGTTTTTTTTTCGGGTCAAAACTTTGACATCCGATATCTCGGCTCTGGAAGGGTCTAGAGCCTCCATTTTTGCGCGCTGGTCGAAGTCTCGTGGCCCTCTGTCAGAATCCAGAGTTTCAAGAAGATCGGAGGGGGTCAAAATTTCGGCCAAAAACGACAGTGTTACCCCTTATGTTTTTTTTTCGGGTCAAAACTTTGACATCCGATATCTCGGCTCTGGAAGGGTCTAGAGCCTCCATTTTTGCGCGCTGGTCGAAGTCTCGTGGCCCTCTGTCAGAATCCAGAGTTTCAAGAAGATCGGAGGGGGTCAAAATTTCGGCCAAAAACGACAGTGTTACCCCTTATGTTTTTTTTTCAGGTCAAAACTTTGACATCCGATATCTCGGCTCTGGAAGGGTCTAGAGCCTCCATTTTTGCGCGCTGGTCGAAGTCTCATGGCCCTCTGTCAGAGTCCAGAGTTTCAAGAAGATCGGAGGGGGTCAAAATTTCGGCCAAAAAAAAAATGACAGTGTTACCCCTTATGGTTTTTTTTTCAGGTCCAAATTTTGACCTTCTATATCTCGGCTCTGGAAGGGTCTAGAGCCTACTTTTTTGCGCGCTGGTCGAAGTCTCGTGGCCCTCTGTCAGAATCCAGAGTTTCAAGAAGATCGGAGAGGGTCAAAATTTCGGCCAAAAAAATTACAGTGTTACCCCTTATGTTTTTTTTCGGGTCAAAACTTTGACATCCGATATCTCGGCTCTGGAACGGTCTAGAGCCTCCATTTTTGTGCGCTGGTCGAAGTCTCGTGGCCCTCTGTCAGAATCCAGAGTTTCAAGAAGATCGGAGGGGGTCAAAATTTCGGCCAAAAACGACAGTGTTACCCCTTATGTTTTTTTTTCGGGTCAAAACTTTGACATCCGATATCTCGGCTCTGGAAGGGTCTAGAGCCTCCATTTTTGTGCGCTGGTCGAAGTCTCGTGGCCCTCTGTCAGAATCCAGAGTTTCAAGAAGATCGGAGGGGGTCAAAATTTCGGCCAAAAACGACAGTGTTACCCCTTATGTTTTTTTTTCGGGTCAAAACTTTGACATCCGATATCTCGGCTCTGGAAGGGTCTAGAGCCTCCATTTTTGCGCGCTGGTCGAAGTCTCATGGCCCTCTGTCAGAGTCCAGAGTTTCAAGAAGATCGGAGGGGGTCAAAATTTCGGCCAAAAATGACAGTGTTACCCCTTATGTTTTTTTTTTCAGGTCAAAATTTTGACCTTCTATATCTCGGCTCTGGAAGGGTCTAGAGCCTCCATTTTTGCGCGCTGGTCGAAGTCTCGTGGACCTCTGTCAGAATCCAGAGTTTCAAGAAGATCGGAGGGGGTCAAAATTTCGGCCAAAAACGACAGTGTTACCCCTTATGTTTTTTTTTTCAGGTCAAAACTTTGACATCCGATATCTCGGCTCTGGAAGGGTCTAGAGCCTCCATTTTTGCGCGCTGGTCGAAGTCTTGTGGCCCTCTGTCAGAATCCAGAGTTTCAAGAAGATCGGAGGGGGTCAAAATTTCGGCCAAAAACGACAGTGTTACCCCTTATGTTTTTTTTTTCAGGTCAAAACTTTGACATCCGATATCTCGGCTCTGGAAGGGTCTAGAGCCTCCATTTTTGCGCGCTGCTCGAAGTCTCGTGGCCCTCTGTCAGAATCCAGAGTTTCAAGAAGATCGGAGGGGGTCAAAATTTCGGCCAAAAACGACAGTGTTACCCCTTATGTTTTTTTTTTTAGGTCAAAACTTTGACATCCGATATCTCGGCTCTGGAAGGGTCTAGAGCCTCCATTTTTGCGCGCTGGTCGAAGTCTCGTGGCCCTCTGTCAGAATCCAGAGTTTCAAGAAGATCGGAGGGGGTCAAAATTTCGGCCAAAAACGACAGTGTTACCCCTTATGTTTTTTTTTCAGGTCAAAACTTTGACATCCGATATCTCGGCTCTGGAAGGGTCTAGAGCCTCCATTTTTGCGCGCTGGTCGAAGTCTCGTGGCCCTCTGTCAGAATCCAGAGTTTCAAGAAGATCGGAGGGGGTCAAAATTTCGGCCAAAAACGACAGTGTTACCCCTTATGTTTTTTTTTTTCAGGTCAAAACTTTGACATCCGATATCTCGGCTCTGGAAGGGTCTAGAGCCTCCATTTTTGCGCGCTGGTCGAAGTCTCGTGGCCCTCTGTCAGAGTCCAGAGTTTCAAGAAGATCGGAGGGGGTCAAAATTTCGGCCAAAAAAAAAATGACAGTGTTACCCCTTATGTTTTTTTTTTCAGGTCCATATTTTGACCTTCTATATCTCGGCTCTGGAAGGGTCTAGAGCCTCCTTTTTTGCACGCTGGTCGAAGTCTCGTGGCCCTCTGTCAGAATCCAGAGTTTCAAGAAGATCGGAGGGGGTCAAAATTTCGGCCAAAAACGACAGTGTTACCCCTTATGTTTTTTTTTCGGGTCAAAACTTTGACATCCGATATCTCGGCTCTGGAAGGGTCTAGAGCCTCCATTTTTGTGCGCTGGTCGAAGTCTCGTGGCCCTCTGTCAGAATCCAGAGTTTCAAGAAGATCGGAGGGGGTCAAAATTTCGGCCAAAAACGACAGTGTTACCCCTTATGTTTTTTTTTCAGGTCAAAACTTTGACATCCGATATCTCAGCTCTGGAAGGGTCTAGAGCCTCCATTGTTGCGCGCTGGTCGAAGTCTCGTGGCCCTCTGTCAGAATCCAGAGTTTCAAGAAGATCGGAGGGGGTCAAAATTTCGGCCAAAAACGACAGTGTTACCCCTTATGTTTTTTTTTCGGGTCAAAACTTTGACATCCGATATCTCGGCTCTGGAAGGGTCTAGAGCCTCCATTTTTGCGCGCTGGTCGAAGTCTCGTGGCCCTCTGTCAGAATCCAGAGTTTCAAGAAGATCGGAGGGGGTCAAAATTTCGGCCAAAAACGACAGTGTTACCCCTTATGTTTTTTTTTCGGGTCAAAACTTTGACATCCGATATCTCGGCTCTGGAAGGGTCTAGAGCCTCCATTTTTGCGCGCTGGACAAAGTCTCGTGGCCCTCTGTCAGAATCCAGAGTTTCAAGAAGATCGGAGGGGGTCAAAATTTCGGCCAAAAACGACAGTGTTACCCCTTATGTTTTTTTTTCGGGTCAAAACTTTGACATCCGATATCTCGGCTCTGGAAGGGTCTAGAGCCTCCATTTTTGCGCGCTGGTCGAAGTCTCGTGGCCCTCTGTCAGAATCCAGAGTTTCAAGAAGATCGGAGGGGGTCAAAATTTCGGCCAAAAACGACAGTGTTACCCCTTATGTTTTTTTTTCAGGTCAAAACTTTGACATCCGATATCTCAGCTCTGGAAGGGTCTAGAGCCTCCATTGTTGCGCGCTGGTCGAAGTCTCGTGGCCCTCTGTCAGAATCCAGAGTTTCAAGAAGATCGGAGGGGGTCAAAATTTCGGCCAAAAACGACAGTGTTACCCCTTATGTTTTTTTTTCGGGTCAAAACTTTGACATCCGATATCTCGGCTCTGGAAGGGTCTAGAGCCTCCATTTTTGCGCGCTGGTCGAAGTCTCGTGGCCCTCTGTCAGAATCCAGAGTTTCAAGAAGATCGGAGGGGGTCAAAATTTCGGCCAAAAACGACAGTGTTACCCCTTATGTTTTTTTTTCGGGTCAAAACTTTGACATCCGATATCTCGGCTCTGGAAGGGTCTAGAGCCTCCATTTTTGCGCGCTGGTCGAAGTCTCGTGGCCCTCTGTCAGAATCCAGAGTTTCAAGAAGATCGGAGGGGGTCAAAATTTCGGCCAAAAACGACAGTGTTACCCCTTATGTTTTTTTTTCAGGTCAAAACTTTGACATCCGATATCTCGGCTCTGGAAGGGTCTAGAGCCTCCATTTTTGCGCGCTGGTCGAAGTCTCATGGCCCTCTGTCAGAGTCCAGAGTTTCAAGAAGATCGGAGGGGGTCAAAATTTCGGCCAAAAAAAAAATGACAGTGTTACCCCTTATGGTTTTTTTTTCAGGTCCAAATTTTGACCTTCTATATCTCGGCTCTGGAAGGGTCTAGAGCCTACTTTTTTGCGCGCTGGTCGAAGTCTCGTGGCCCTCTGTCAGAATCCAGAGTTTCAAGAAGATCGGAGAGGGTCAAAATTTCGGCCAAAAAAATTACAGTGTTACCCCTTATGTTTTTTTTCGGGTCAAAACTTTGACATCCGATATCTCGGCTCTGGAACGGTCTAGAGCCTCCATTTTTGTGCGCTGGTCGAAGTCTCGTGGCCCTCTGTCAGAATCCAGAGTTTCAAGAAGATCGGAGGGGGTCAAAATTTCGGCCAAAAACGACAGTGTTACCCCTTATGTTTTTTTTTCGGGTCAAAACTTTGACATCCGATATCTCGGCTCTGGAAGGGTCTAGAGCCTCCATTTTTGTGCGCTGGTCGAAGTCTCGTGGCCCTCTGTCAGAATCCAGAGTTTCAAGAAGATCGGAGGGGGTCAAAATTTCGGCCAAAAACGACAGTGTTACCCCTTATGTTTTTTTTTCGGGTCAAAACTTTGACATCCGATATCTCGGCTCTGGAAGGGTCTAGAGCCTCCATTTTTGCGCGCTGGTCGAAGTCTCGTGGCCCTCTGTCAGAATCCAGAGTTTCAAGAAGATCGGAGGGGGTCAAAATTTCGGCCAAAAACGACAGTGTTACCCCTTATGTTTTTTTTTTTCAGGTCAAAACTTTGACATCCGATATCTCGGCTCTGGAAGGGTCTAGAGCCTCCATTTTTGCGCGCTGGTCGAAGTCTCGTGGCCCTCTGTCAGAATCCAGAGTTTCAAGAAGATCGGAGGGGGTCAAAATTTCGGCCAAAAACGACAGTGTTACCCCTTATGTTTTTTTTTCAGGTCAAAACTTTGACATCCGATATCTCGGCTCTGGAAGGGTCTAGAGCCTCCATTTTTGCGCGCTGCTCGAAGTCTCGTGGCCCTCTGTCAGAATCCAGAGTTTCAAGAAGATCGGAGGGGGTCAAAATTTCGGCCAAAAACGACATTGTTACCCCTTATGTTTTTTTTTCAGGTCAAAACTTTGACATCCGATATCTCGGCTCTGGAAGGGTCTAGAGCCTCCATTTTTGCGCGCTGGTCGAAGTCTCGTGGCCCTCTGTCAGAATCCAGAGTTTCAAGAAGATCGGAGGGGGTCAAAATTTCGGCCAAAAACGACAGTGTTACCTCTTATGTTTTTTTTTTCAGGTCAAAACTTTGACATCCGATATCTCGGCTCTGGAAGGGTTTAGAGCCTCCATTTTTGCGCGCTGGTCGAAGTCTCGTGGCCCTCTGTCAGAGTCCAGAGTTTCAAGAAGATCGGAGGGGGTCAAAATTTCGGCCAAAAAAAAAATGACAGTGTTACCCCTTATGTTTTTTTTTCAGGTCAAAACTTTGACATCCGATATCTCGGCTCTGGAAGGGTCTAGAGCCTCCATTTTTGCGCGCTGGTCGAAGTCTCGTGGCCCTCTGTCAGAATCCAGAGTTTCAAGAAGATCGGAGGGGGTCAAAATTTCGGCCAAAAACGACAGTGTTACCCCTTATGTTTTTTTTTCGGGTCAAAACTTTGACATCCGATATCTCGGCTCTGGAAGGGTCTAGAGCCTCCATTTTTGCGCGCTGGACAAAGTCTCGTGGCCCTCTGTCAGAATCCAGAGTTTCAAGAAGATCGGAGGGGGTCAAAATTTCGGCCAAAAACGACAGTGTTACCCCTTATGTTTTTTTTTCGGGTCAAAACTTTGACATCCGATATCTCGGCTCTGGAAGGGTCTAGAGCCTCCATTTTTGCGCGCTGGTCGAAGTCTCGTGGCCCTCTGTCAGAATCCAGAGTTTCAAGAAGATCGGAGGGGGTCAAAATTTCGGCCAAAAACGACAGTGTTACCCCTTATGTTTTTTTTTCAGGTCAAAACTTTGACATCCGATATCTCAGCTCTGGAAGGGTCTAGAGCCTCCATTGTTGCGCGCTGGTCGAAGTCTCGTGGCCCTCTGTCAGAATCCAGAGTTTCAAGAAGATCGGAGGGGGTCAAAATTTCGGCCAAAAACGACAGTGTTACCCCTTATGTTTTTTTTTCGGGTCAAAACTTTGACATCCGATATCTCGGCTCTGGAAGGGTCTAGAGCCTCCATTTTTGCGCGCTGGTCGAAGTCTCGTGGCCCTCTGTCAGAATCCAGAGTTTCAAGAAGATCGGAGGGGGTCAAAATTTCGGCCAAAAACGACAGTGTTACCCCTTATGTTTTTTTTTCGGGTCAAAACTTTGACATCCGATATCTCGGCTCTGGAAGGGTCTAGAGCCTCCATTTTTGCGCGCTGGTCGAAGTCTCGTGGCCCTCTGTCAGAATCCAGAGTTTCAAGAAGATCGGAGGGGGTCAAAATTTCGGCCAAAAACGACAGTGTTACCCCTTATGTTTTTTTTTCAGGTCAAAACTTTGACATCCGATATCTCGGCTCTGGAAGGGTCTAGAGCCTCCATTTTTGCGCGCTGGTCGAAGTCTCATGGCCCTCTGTCAGAGTCCAGAGTTTCAAGAAGATCGGAGGGGGTCAAAATTTCGGCCAAAAAAAAAATGACAGTGTTACCCCTTATGGTTTTTTTTTCAGGTCCAAATTTTGACCTTCTATATCTCGGCTCTGGAAGGGTCTAGAGCCTACTTTTTTGCGCGCTGGTCGAAGTCTCGTGGCCCTCTGTCAGAATCCAGAGTTTCAAGAAGATCGGAGAAGGTCAAAATTTCGGCCAAAAAAATTACAGTGTTACCCCTTATGTTTTTTTTCGGGTCAAAACTTTGACATCCGATATCTCGGCTCTGGAACGGTCTAGAGCCTCCATTTTTGTGCGCTGGTCGAAGTCTCGTGGCCCTCTGTCAGAATCCAGAGTTTCAAGAAGATCGGAGGGGGTCAAAATTTCGGCCAAAAACGACAGTGTTACCCCTTATGTTTTTTTTTCGGGTCAAAACTTTGACATCCGATATCTCGGCTCTGGAAGGGTCTAGAGCCTCCATTTTTGTGCGCTGGTCGAAGTCTCGTGGCCCTCTGTCAGAATCCAGAGTTTCAAGAAGATCGGAGGGGGTCAAAATTTCGGCCAAAAACGACAGTGTTACCCCTTATGTTTTTTTTTCGGGTCAAAACTTTGACATCCGATATCTCGGCTCTGGAAGGGTCTAGAGCCTCCATTTTTGCGCGCTGGTCGAAGTCTCGTGGCCCTCTGTCAGAATCCAGAGTTTCAAGAAGATCGGAGGGGGTCAAAATTTCGGCCAAAAACGACAGTGTTACCCCTTATGTTTTTTTTTTTCAGGTCAAAACTTTGACATCCGATATCTCGGCTCTGGAAGGGTCTAGAGCCTCCATTTTTGCGCGCTGGTCGAAGTCTCGTGGCCCTCTGTCAGAATCCAGAGTTTCAAGAAGATCGGAGGGGGTCAAAATTTCGGCCAAAAACGACAGTGTTACCCCTTATGTTTTTTTTTCAGGTCAAAACTTTGACATCCGATATCTCGGCTCTGGAAGGGTCTAGAGCCTCCATTTTTGCGCGCTGGTCGAAGTCTCGTGGCCCTCTGTCAGAATCCAGAGTTTCAAGAAGATCGGAGGGGGTCAAAATTTCGGCCAAAAACGACAGTGTTACCTCTTATGTTTTTTTTTTTCAGGTCAAAACTTTGACATCCGATATCTCGGCTCTGGAAGGGTTTAGAGCCTCCATTTTTGCGCGCTGGTCGAAGTCTCGTGGCCCTCTGTCAGAGTCCAGAGTTTCAAGAAGATCGGAGGGGGTCAAAATTTCGGCCAAAAAAAAAATGACAGTGTTACCCCTTATGTTTTTTTTTCAGGTCAAAACTTTGACATCCGATATCTCGGCTCTGGAAGGGTCTAGAGCCTCCATTTTTGCGCGCTGGTCGAAGTCTCGTGGCCCTCTGTCAGAATCCAGAGTTTCAAGAAGATCGGAGGGGGTCAAAATTTCGGCCAAAAACGACAGTGTTACCCCTTATGTTTTTTTTTTCAGGTCAAAACTTTGACATCCGATATCTCGGCTCTGGAAGGGTCTAGAGCCTCCATTTTTGCGCGCTGGTCGAAGTCTCGTGGCCCTCTGTCAGAATCCAGAGTTTCAAGAAGATCGGAGGGGGTCAAAATTTCGGCCAAAAACGACAGTGTTACCCCTTATGTTTTTTTTTTCAGGTCAAAACTTTGACATCCGATATCTCGGCTCTGGAAGGGTCTAGAGCCTCCATTTTTGCGCGCTGGTCGAAGTCTCGTGGCCCTCTGTCAGAGTCCAGAGTTTCAAGAAGATCGGAGGGGGTCAAAATTTCGGCCAAAAAAAAATGACAGTGTTACCCCTTATGTTTTTTTTTCAGGTCCAAATTTTGACCTTCTATATCTCGGCTCTGGAAGGGTCTAGAGCCTCCATTTTTGCGCGCTGGTCGAAGTCTCGTGGCCCTCTGTCAGAATCCAGAGTTTCAAGAAGATCGGAGGGGGTCAAAATTTCGGCCAAAAACGACAGTGTTACCCCTTATGTTTTTTTTTCAGGTCAAAACTTTGACATCCGATATCTCGGCTCTGGAAGGGTCTAGAGCCTCCATTTTTGCGCGCTGGTCGAAGTCTTGTGGCCCTCTGTCAGAATCCAGAGTTTCAAGAAGATCGGAGGGGGTCCAAATTTCGGCCAAAAACGACAGTGTTACCCCTTATGTTTTTTTTTCAGGTCAAAACTTTGACATCCGATATCTCGGCTCTGGAAGGGTCTAGAGCCTCCATTTTTGCGCGCTGGTCGAAGTCTCGTGGCCCTCTGTCAGAATCCAGAGTTTCAAGAAGATCGGAGGGGGTCAAAATTTCGGCCAAAAACGACAGTGTTACCCCTTATGTTTTTTTTTTTCAGGTCAAAACTTTGACATCCGATATCTCGGCTCTGGAAGGGTCTAGAGCCTCCATTTTTGCGCGCTGGTCGAAGTCTCATGGCCCTCTGTCAGAATCCAGAGTTTCAAGAAGATCGGAGGGGGTCAAAATTTCGGCCAAAAACGACAGTGTTACCCCTTATGTTTTTTTTTTCAGGTCAAAACTTTGACATCCGATATCTCGGCTCTGGAAGGGTCTAGAGCCTCCATTTTTGCGCGCTGGTCGAAGTCTCGTGGCCCTCTGTCAGAGTCCAGAGTTTCAAGAAGATCGGAGGGGGTCAAAATTTCGGCCAAAAAAAATATGACAGTGTTACGCCTTATGTTTTTTTTTCAGGTCCAAATTTTGACCTTCTATATCTCGGCTCTGGAAGGGTCTAGAGCCTCCTTTTTTGCACGCTGGTCGAAGTCTCGTGGCCCTCTGTCAGAATCCAGAGTTTCAAGAAGATCGGAGGGGGTCAAAATTTCGGCCAAAAACGACAGTGTTACCCCTTATGTTTTTTTTTTCGGGTCAAAACTTTGACATCCGATATCTCGGCTCTGGAAGGGTCTAGAGCCTCCATTTTTGTGCGCTGGTCGAAGTCTCGTGGCCCTCTGTCAGAATCCAGAGTTTCAAGAAGATCGGAGGGGGTCAAAATTTCGGCCAAAAACGACAGTGTTACCCCTTATGTTTTTTTTTCAGGTCAAAACTTTGACTTCCGATATCTCGGCTCTGGAATGGTCTAGAGCCTCCATTTTTGCGCGCTGGTCGAAGTCTCGTGGCCCTCTGTCAGAATCCAGAGTTTCAAGAAGATCGGAGGGGGTCAAAATTTCGGCCAAAAACGACAGTGTTACCCCTTATGTTTTTTTTTCAGGTCAAAACTTTGACATCCGATATCTCAGCTCTGGAAGGGTCTAGAGCCTCCATTGTTGCGCGCTGGTCGAAGTCTCGTGGCCCTCTGTCAGAATCCAGAGTTTCAAGAAGATCGGAGGGGGTCAAAATTTCGGCCAAAAACGACAGTGTTACCCCTTATGTTTTTTTTTCAGGTCAAAACTTTGACATCCGATATCTCGGCTCTGGAAGGGTCTAGAGCCTCCATTTTTGCGCGCTGGTCGAAGTCTCGTGGCCCTCTGTCAGAATCCAGAGTTTCAAGAAGATCGGAGGGGGTCAAAATTTCGTCCAAAAACGACAGTGTTACCCCTTATGTTTTTTTTTCAGGTCAAAACTTTGACATCCGATATCTCGGCTCTGGAAGGGTCTAGAGCCTCCATTTTTGCGCGCTGGTCGAAGTCTCGTGGCCCTCTGTCAGAGTCCAGAGTTTCAAGAAGATCGGAGGGGGTCAAAATTTCGGCCAAAAAAAAATGACAGTGTTACCCCTTATGTTTTTTTTTTTTTCAGGTCCAAATTTTGACCTTCTATATCTCGGCTCTGGAAGGGTCTAGAGCCTCCATTTTTGCGCGCTGGTCGAAGTCTCGTGGACCTCTGTCAGAATCCAGAGTTTCAAGAAGATCGGAGGGGGTCAAAATTTCGGCCAAAAACGACAGTGTTACCCCTTATGTTTTTTTTTTCAGGTCAAAACTTTGACATCCGATATCTCGGCTCTGGAAGGGTCTAGAGCCTCCATTTTTGCGCGCTGGTCGAAGTCTTGTGGCCCTCTGTCAGAATCCAGAGTTTCAAGAAGATCGGAGGGGGTCAAAATTTCGGCCAAAAACGACAGTGTTACCCCTTATGTTTTTTTTTCAGGTCAAAACTTTGACATCCGATATCTCGGCTCTGGAAGGGTCTAGAGCCTCCATTTTTGCGCGCTGCTCGAAGTCTCGTGGCCCTCTGTCAGAATCCAGAGTTTCAAGAAGATCGGAGGGGGTCAAAATTTCGGCCAAAAACGACAGTGTTACCCCTTATGTTTTTTTTTTCAGGTCAAAACTTTGACATCCGATATCTCGGCTCTGGAAGGGTCTAGAGCCTCCATTTTTGCGCGCTGGTCGAAGTCTCGTGGCCCTCTGTCAGAATCCAGAGTTTCAAGAAGATCGGAGGGGGTCAAAATTTCGGCCAAAAACGACAGTGTTACCCCTTATGTTTTTTTTTTCAGGTCAAAACTTTGACATCCGATATCTCGGCTCTGGAAGGGTCTAGAGCCTCCATTTTTGAGCTCTGGTCGAAGTCTCATGGCCCTCTGTCAGAATCCAGAGTTTCAAGAAGATCGGAGGGGGTCAAAATTTCGGCCAAAAACGACAGTGTTACCCCTTATGTTTTTTTTTTCAGGTCAAAACTTTGACATCCGATATCTCGGCTCTGGAAGGGTCTAGAGCCTCCATTTTTGCGCGCTGGTCGAAGTCTCGTGGCCCTCTGTCAGAGTCCAGAGTTTCAAGAAGATCGGAGGGGGTCAAAATTTCGGCCAAAAACGACAGTGTTACCCCTTATGTTTTTTTTTTCAGGTCCAAATTTTGACCTTCTATATCTCGGCTCTGGAAGGGTCTAGAGCCTCCTTTTTTGCACGCTGGTCGAAGTCTCGTGGCCCTCTGTCAGAATCCAGAGTTTCAAGAAGATCGGAGGGGGTCAAAATTTCGGCCAAAAACGACAGTGTTACCCCTTATGTTTTTTTTCGGGTCAAAACTTTGACATCCGATATCTCGGCTCTGGAAGGGTCTAGAGCCTCCATTGTTGCGCGCTGGTCGAAGTCTCGTGGCCCTCTGTCAGAATCCAGAGTTTCAAGAAGATCGGAGGGGGTCAAAATTTCGGCCAAAAACGACAGTGTTACCCCTTATGTTTTTTTTTCGGGTCAAAACTTTGACATCCGATATCTCGGCTCTGGAAGGGTCTAGAGCCTCCATTTTTGCGAGCTGGTCGAAGTCTCGTGGCCCTCTGTCAGAATCCAGAGTTTCAAGAAGATCGGAGGGGGTCAAAATTTCGGCCAAAAACGACAGTGTTACCCCTTATGTTTTTTTTTCAGGTCAAAACTTTGACATCCGATATCTCGGCTCTGGAAGGGTCTAGAGCCTCCATTTTTGCGCGCTGGTCGAAGTCTCGTGGCCCTCTGTCAGAGTCCAGAGTTTCAAGAAGATCGGAGGGGGTCAAAATTTCGGCCAAAAAAAAATGACAGTGTTACCCCTTATGTTTTTTTTTTTTTCAGGTCCAAATTTTGACCTTCTATATCTCGGCTCTGGAAGGGTCTAGAGCCTCCATTTTTGCGCGCTGGTCGAAGTCTCGTGGACCTCTGTCAGAATCCAGAGTTTCAAGAAGATCGGAGGGGGTCAAAATTTCGGCCAAAAACGACAGTGTTACCCCTTATGTTTTTTTTTCAGGTCAAAACTTTGACATCCGATATCTCGGCTCTGGAAGGGTCTAGAGCCTCCATTTTTGCGCGCTGGTCGAAGTCTCGTGGCCCTCTGTCAGAATCCAGAGTTTCAAGAAGATCGGAGGGGGTCAAAATTTCGGCCAAAAACGACATTGTTACCCCTTATGTTTTTCTTTCAGGTCAAAACTTTGACATCCGATATCTCGGCTCTGGAAGGGTCTAGAGCCTCCATTTTTGCGCGCTGGTCGAAGTCTCGTGGCCCTCTGTCAGAATCCAGAGTTTCAAGAAGATCGGAGGGGGTCAAAATTTTGGCCAAAAACGACAGTGTTACCCCTTATGTTTTTTTTTCAGGTCAAAACTTTGACATCCGATATCTCGGCTCTGGAAGGGTCTAGAGCCTCCATTTTTGCGCGCTGGTCGAAGTCTCGTGGCCCTCTGTCAGAATCCAGAGTTTCAAGAAGATCGGAGGGGGTCAAAATTTCGGCCAAAAACGACAGTGTTACCCCTTATGTTTTTTTTTTCAGGTCAAAACTTTGACATCCGATATCTCGGCTCTGGAAGGGTCTAGAGCCTCCATTTTTGCGCGCTGGTCGAAGTCTCGTGGCCCTCTGTCAGAATCCAGAGTTTCAAGAAGATCGGAGGGGGTCAAAATTTCGGCCAAAAACGACAGTGTTACCCCTTATGTTTTTCTTTCAGGTCAAAACTTTGACATCCGATATCTCGGCTCTGGAAGGGTCTAGAGCCTCCATTTTTGCGCGCTGGTCGACGTCTCGTGGCCCTCTGTCAGAATCCAGAGTTTCAAGAAGATCGGAGGGGGTCAAAATTTCGGCCAAAAACGACAGTGTTACCCCTTATGTTTTTTTTTTCAGGTCAAAACTTTGACATCCGATATCTCGGCTCTGGAAGGGTCTAGAGCCTCCATTTTTGCGTGCTGGTCGAAGTCTCGTGGCCCTCTGTCAGAATCCAGAGTTTCAAGAAGATCGGAGGGGGTCAAAATTTCGGCCAAAAACGACAGTGTTACCCCTTATGTTTTTTTTTTCAGGTCAAAACTTTGACATCCGATATCTCGGCTCTGGAAGGGTCTAGAGCCTCCATTTTTGCGCGCTGGTCGAAGTCTCGTGGCCCTCTGTCAGAATCCAGAGTTTCAAGAAGATCAGAGGGGGTCAAAATTTCGGCCAAAAACGACAGTGTTACCCCTTATGTTTTTTTTTCAGGTCACAACTTTGACATCCGACATCTCGGCTCTGGAAGGGTCTAGAGCCTCCATTTTTGCGCGCTGGTCGAAGTCTCGTGGCCCTCTGTCAGAATCCAGAGTTTCAAGAAGATCGGAGGGGGTCAAAATTTCGGCCAAAAACGACAGTGTTACCCCTTATGTTTTTTTCAGGTCAATACTTTGACATCCGATATCTCGGCTCTGGAAGGGTCTAGAGCCTCCATTTTTGCGCGCTGGTCGAAGTCTCGTGGCCCTCTGTCAGAATCCAGAGTTTCAAGAAGATCGGAGGGGGTCAAAATTTCGGCCAAAAACGACATTGTTACCCCTTATGTTTTTCTTTCAGGTCAAAACTTTGACATCCGATATCTCGGCTCTGGAAGGGTCTAGAGCCTCCATTTTTGCGCGCTGGTCGAAGTCTCGTGGCCCTCTGTCAGAATCCAGAGTTTCAAGAAGATCGGAGGGGGTCAAAATTTCGGCCAAAAACGACAGTGTTACCCCTTATGTTTTTTTTTCAGGTCAAAACTTTGACATCCGATATCTCGGCTCTGGAAGGGTCTAGAGCCTCCATTTTTGCGCGCTGGTCGAAGTCTCGTGGCCCTCTGTCAGAATCCAGAGTTTCAAGAAGATCGGAGGGGGTCAAAATTTCGGCCAAAAACGACAGTGTTACCCCTTATGTTTTTTTTCGGGTCAAAACTTTGACATCCGATATCTCGGCTCTGGAAGGGTCTAGAGCCTCCATTTTTGCGCGCTGGTCGAAGTCTCGTGGCTCTCTGTCAGAATCCAGAGTTTCAAGAAGATCGGAGGGGGTCAAAATTTCGGGCAAAAACGACAGTGTTACCCCTTATGTTTTTTTTTTCAGGTCAAAACTTTGACATCCGATATCTCGGCTCTGGAAGGGTCTAGAGCCTCCATTTTTGCGCGCTGGTCGAAGTCTCGTGGCCCTCTGTCAGAGTCCAGAGTTTCAAGAAGATCGGAGGGGGTCAAAATTTCGGCCAAAAAAAAAATGACAGTGTTACCCCTTATGTTTTTTTTCAGGTCCAAATTTTGACCTTCTATATCTCGGCTCTGGAAGGGTCTAGAGCCTCCTTTTTTGCGCGCTGGTCGAAGTCTCGTGGCCCTCTGTCAGAATCCAGAGTTTCAAGAAGATCGGAGGGGGTCAAAATTTCGGCCAAAAACGACAGTGTTACCCCTTATGTTTTTTTTCGGGTCAAAACTTTGACGTCCGATATCTCGGCTCTGGAAGGGTCTAGAGCCTCCATTTTTGCGCGCTGGTCGAAGTCTCGTGGCCCTCTGTCAGAATCCAGAGTTTCAAGAAGATCGGAGGGGGTCAAAATTTCGGCCAAAAACGACAGTGTTACCCCTTATGTTTTTTTTTCAGGTCAAAACTTTGACATCCGATATCTCGGCTCTGGAAGGGTCTAGAGCCTCCATTTTTGCGCGCTGGTCGAAGTCTCGTGGCCCTCTGTCAGAATCCAGAGTTTCAAGAAGATCGGAGGGGGTCAAAATTTCGGCCAAAAACGACAGTGTTACCCCTTATGTTTTTTTTTCAGGTCAAAACTTTGACATCCGATATCTCAGCTCTGGAAGGGTCTAGAGCCTCCATTTTTGCGCGCTGGTCGAAGTCTCGTGGCCCTCTGTCAGAATCCAGAGTTTCAAGAAGATCGGAGGGGGTCAAAATTTCGGCCAAAAACGACAGTGTTACCCCTTATGTTTTTTTTTCAGGTCAAAACTTTGACATCCGATATCTCGGCTCTGGAAGGGTCTAGAGCCTCCATTTTTGCGCGCTGGTCGAAGTCTCGTGGCCCTCTGTCAGAATCCAGAGTTTCAAGAAGATCGGAGGGGGTCAAAATTTCGGCCAAAAACGACAGTGTTACCCCTTATGTTTTTTTTTCAGGTTAAAACTTTGACATCCGATATCTCGGCTCTGGAAGTGTCTAGAGCCTGCATTTTTGCGCGCTGGTCGAAGTCTCGTGGCCCTCTGTCAGAATCCAGAGTTTCAAGAAGATCGGAGGGGGTCAAAATTTCGGCCAAAAACGACAGTGTTTTTTTTTTCAGGTCCTTTTTTTCCCTTAGGTTTTTTTTTTCAGGTCAAAACTTTGACATCCGATATCTCGGCTCTGGAAGGGTCTAGAGCCTCCATTTTTGCGCGCTGGTCGAAGTCTCGTGGCCCTCTGTCAGAATCCAGAGTTTCAAGAAGATCGGAGGCGGTCAAAATTTCGGCCAAAAACGACAGTGTTACCCCTTATGTTTTTTTTTCAGGTAAAAACTTTGACATCCGACATCTCGGCTCTGGAAGGGTCTAGAGCCTCCATTTTTGCGCGCTAGTCGAAGTCTCGTGGCCCTCTGTCAGAATCCAGAGTTTCAAGAAGATCGGAGGGGGTCAAAATTTCGGCCAAAAACGACAGTGTTACCCCTTATGTTTTTTTTTCAGGTCAAAACTTTGACATCCGATATCTCGGCTCTGGAAGGGTCTAGAGCCTCCATTTTTGCGCGCTGGTCGAAGTCTCGTGGCCCTCTGTCAGAATCCAGAGTTTCAAGAAGATCGGAGGGGGTCAAAATTTCGGCCAAAAACGACAGTGTTACCCCTTATGTTTTTTTTTTCAGGTCAAAACTTTGACATCCGATATCTCGGCTCTGGAAGGGTCTAGAGCCTCCATTTTTGCGCGCTGGTCGAAGTCTCGTGGCCCTCTGTCAGAATCCAGAGTTTCAAGAAGATCGGAGGGGGTCAAAATTTCGGCCAAAAACGACAGTGTTACCCCTAATGTTTTTTTTTTCAGCTTAAAACTTTGACATCCGATATCTCGGCTCTGGAAGGGTCTAGAGCCTCCATTTTTGCGCGCTGGTCGAAGTCTCGTGGCCCTCTGTCAGAATCCAGAGTTTCAAGAAGATCGGAGGGGGTCAAAATTTCGGCCAAAAACGACAGTGTTACCCCTTATGTTTTTTTTTTCAGGTCAAAACTTTGACATCCGATATCTCGGCTCTGGAAGGGTCTAGAGCCTCCATTTTTGCGCGCTGGTCGAAGTCTCGTGGCCCTCTGTCAGAATCCAGAGTTTCAAGAAGATCGGAGGGGGTCAAAATTTCGGCCAAAAACGACAGTGTTACCCCTTATGTTTTTTTTTCAGGTCAAAACTTTGACATCCGATATCTCGGCTCTGGAAGGGTCTAGAGCCTCCATTTTTGCGCGCTGGTCGAAGTCTCGTGGCCCTCTGTCAGAATCCAGAGTTTCAAGAAGATCGGAGGGGGTCAAAATTTCGGCCAAAAACGACAGTGTTACCCCTTATGTTTTTTTTTTCAGGTCAAAACTTTGACATCCGCTATCTCGGCTCTGGAAGGGTTTAGAGCCTCCATTTTTGCGCACTGGTCGAAGTCTCGTGGCCCTCTGTCAGAATCCAGAGTTTCAAGAAGATCGGAGGGGGTCAAAATTTCGGCCAAAAACGACAGTGTTACCCCTTATGTTTTTTTTTCAGGTTAAAACTTTGACATCCGATATCTCGGCTCTGGAAGGGTCTAGAGCCGCCATTTTTGCGCGCTGGTCGAAGTCTCGTGGCCCTCTGTCAGAATCCAGAGTTTCAAGAAGATCGGAGGGGGTCAAAATTTCGGCCAAAAACGACAGTGTTACCCCTTATGTTTTTTTTTTCAGGTCAAAACTTTGACATCCGATATCTCGGCTCTGGAAGGGTCTAGAGCCTCCATTTTTGCGCGCTGGTCGAAGTCTCGTGGCCCTCTGTCAGAATCCAGAGTTTCAAGAAGATCGGAGGGGGTCAAAATTTCGGCCAAAAACGACAGTGTTACCCCTTATGTTTTTCTTTCAGGTCAAAACTTTGACATCCGATATCTCGGCTCTGGAAGGGTCTAGAGCCTCCATTTTTGCGCGCTGGTCGACGTCTCGTGGCCCTCTGTCAGAATCCAGAGTTTCAAGAAGATCGGAGGGGGTCAAAATTTCGGCCAAAAACGACAGTGTTACCCCTTATGTTTTTTTTTCAGGTCAAAACTTTGACATCCGATATCTCGGCTCTGGAAGGGTCTAGAGCCTCCATTTTTGCGTGCTGGTCGAAGTCTCGTGGCCCTCTGTCAGAATCCAGAGTTTCAAGAAGATCGGAGGGGGTCAAAATTTCGGCCAAAAACGACAGTGTTACCCCTTATGTTTTTTTTTCAGGTCAAAACTTTGACATCCGATATCTCGGCTCTGGAAGGGTCTAGAGCCTCAATTTTTGCGCGCTGGTCGAAGTCTCGTGGCCCTCTGTCAGAATCCAGAGTTTCAAGAAGATCAGAGGGGGTCAAAATTTCGGCCAAAAACGACAGTGTTACCCCTTATGTTTTTTTTTCAGGTCACAACTTTGACATCCGACATCTCGGCTCTGGAAGGGTCTAGAGCCTCCATTTTTGCGCGCTGGTCGAAGTCTCGTGGCCCTCTGTCAGAATCCAGAGTTTCAAGAAGATCGGGGGGGGGTCAAAATTTCGGCCAAAAACGACAGTGTTACCCCTTATGTTTTTTTCAGGTCAATACTTTGACATCCGATATCTCGGCTCTGGAAGGGTCTAGAGCCTCCATTTTTGCGCGCTGGTCGAAGTCTCGTGGCCCTCTGTCAGAATCCAGAGTTTCAAGAAGATCGGAGGGGGTCAAAATTTCGGCCAAAAACGACATTGTTACCCCTTATGTTTTTCTTTCAGGTCAAAACTTTGACATCCGATATCTCGGCTCTGGAAGGGTCTAGAGCCTCCATTTTTGCGCGCTGGTCGAAGTCTCGTGGCCCTCTGTCAGAATCCAGAGTTTCAAGAAGATCGGAGGGGGTCAAAATTTTGGCCAAAAACGACAGTGTTACCCCTTATGTTTTTTTTTCAGGTCAAAACTTTGACATCCGATATCTCGGCTCTGGAAGGGTCTAGAGCCTCCATTTTTGCGCGCTGGTCGAAGTCTCGTGGCCCTCTGTCAGAATCCAGAGTTTCAAGAAGATCGGAGGGGGTCAAAATTTCGGCCAAAAACGACAGTGTTACCCCTTATGTTTTTTTTTTTCAGGTCAAAACTTTGACATCCGATATCTCGGCTCTGGAAGGGTCTAGAGCCTCCATTTTTGCGCGCTGGTCGAAGTCTCGTGGCCCTCTGTCAGAATCCAGAGTTTCAAGAAGATCGGAGGGGGTCAAAATTTCGGCCAAAAACGACAGTGTTACCCCTTATGTTTTTCTTTCAGGTCAAAACTTTGACATCCGATATCTCGGCTCTGGAAGGGTCTAGAGCCTCCATTTTTGCGCGCTGGTCGACGTCTCGTGGCCCTCTGTCAGAATCCAGAGTTTCAAGAAGATCGGAGGGGGTCAAAATTTCGGCCAAAAATGACAGTGTTACCCCTTATGTTTTTTTTTCAGGTCAAAACTTTGACATCCGATATCTCGGCTCTGGAAGGGTCTAGAGCCTCCATTTTTGCGTGCTGGTCGAAGTCTCGTGGCCCTCTGTCAGAATCCAGAGTTTCAAGAAGATCGGAGGGGGTCAAAATTTCGGCCAAAAACGACAGTGTTACCCCTTATGTTTTTTTTTTCAGGTCAAAACTTTGACATCCGATATCTCGGCTCTGGAAGGGTCTAGAGCCTCCATTTTTGCGCGCTGGTCGAAGTCTCGTGGCCCTCTGTCAGAATCCAGAGTTTCAAGAAGATCAGAGGGGGTCAAAATTTCGGCCAAAAACGACAGTGTTACCCCTTATGTTTTTTTTTCAGGTCACAACTTTGACATCCGACATCTCGGCTCTGGAAGGGTCTAGAGCCTCCATTTTTGCGCGCTGGTCGAAGTCTCGTGGCCCTCTGTCAGAATCCAGAGTTTCAAGAAGATCGGAGGGGGTCAAAATTTCGGCCAAAAACGACAGTGTTACCCCTTATGTTTTTTTCAGGTCAATACTTTGACATCCGATATCTCGGCTCTGGAAGGGTCTAGAGCCTCCATTTTTGCGCGCTGGTCGAAGTCTCGTGGCCCTCTGTCAGAATCCAGAGTTTCAAGAAGATCGGAGGGGGTCAAAATTTCGGCCAAAAACGACATTGTTACCCCTTATGTTTTTCTTTCAGGTCAAAACTTTGACATCCGATATCTCGGCTCTGGAAGGGTCTAGAGCCTCCATTTTTGCGCGCTGGTCGAAGTCTCGTGGCCCTCTGTCAGAATCCAGAGTTTCAAGAAGATCGGAGGGGGTCAAAATTTCGGCCAAAAACGACAGTGTTACCCCTTATGTTTTTTTTTCAGGTCAAAACTTTGACATCCGATATCTCGGCTCTGGAAGGGTCTAGAGCCTCCATTTTTGCGCGCTGGTCGAAGTCTCGTGGCCCTCTGTCAGAATCCAGAGTTTCAAGAAGATCGGAGGGGGTCAAAATTTCGGCCAAAAACGACAGTGTTACCCCTTATGTTTTTTTTCGGGTCAAAACTTTGACATCCGATATCTCGGCTCTGGAAGGGTCTAGAGCCTCCATTTTTGCGCGCTGGTCGAAGTCTCGTGGCCCTCTGTCAGAATCCAGAGTTTCAAGAAGATCGGAGGGGGTCAAAATTTCGGGCAAAAACGACAGTGTTACCCCTTATGTTTTTTTTTTTCAGGTCAAAACTTTGACATCCGATATCTCGGCTCTGGAAGGGTCTAGAGCCTCCATTTTTGCGCGCTGGTCGAAGTCTCGTGGCCCTCTGTCAGAGTCCAGAGTTTCAAGAAGATCGGAGGGGGTCAAAATTTCGGCCAAAAAAAAAATGACAGTGTTACCCCTTATGTTTTTTTTTCAGGTCCAAATTTTGACCTTCTATATCTCGGCTCTGGAAGGGTCTAGAGCCTCCTTTTTTGCGCGCTGGTCGAAGTCTCGTGGCCCTCTGTCAGAATCCAGAGTTTCAAGAAGATCGGAGGGGGTCAAAATTTCGGCCAAAAACGACAGTGTTACCCCTTATGTTTTTTTTTCGGGTCAAAACTTTGACGTCCGATATCTCGGCTCTGGAAGGGTCTAGAGCCTCCATTTTTGCGCGCTGTCGAAGTCTCGTGGCCCTCTGTCAGAATCCAGAGTTTCAAGAAGATCGGAGGGGGTCAAAATTTCGGCCAAAAACGACAGTGTTACCCCTTATGTTTTTTTTTCAGGTCAAAACTTTGACATCCGATATCTCGGCTCTGGAAGGGTCTAGAGCCTCCATTTTTGCGCGCTGGTCGAAGTCTCGTGGCCCTCTGTCAGAATCCAGAGTTTCAAGAAGATCGGAGGGGGTCAAAATTTCGGCCAAAAACGACAGTGTTACCCCTTATGTTTTTTTTTCAGGTCAAAACTTTGACATCCGATATCTCAGCTCTGGAAGGGTCTAGAGCCTCCATTTTTGCGCGCTGGTCGAAGTCTCGTGGCCCTCTGTCAGAATCCAGAGTTTCAAGAAGATCGGAGGGGGTCAAAATTTCGGCCAAAAACGACAGTGTTACCCCTTATGTTTTTTTTTTCAGGTCAAAACTTTGACATCCGATATCTCGGCTCTGGAAGGGTCTAGAGCCTCCATTTTTGCGCGCTGGTCGAAGTCTCGTGGCCCTCTGTCAGAATCCAGAGTTTCAAGAAGATCGGAGGGGGTCAAAATTTCGGCCAAAAACGACAGTGTTACCCCTTATGTTTTTTTTTCAGGTTAAAACTTTGACATCCGATATCTCGGCTCTGGAAGTGTCTAGAGCCTCCATTTTTGCGCGCTGGTCGAAGTCTCGTGGCCCTCTGTCAGAATCCAGAGTTTCAAGAAGATCGGAGGGGGTCAAAATTTCGGCCAAAAACGACAGTGTTACCCCTTATGTTTTTTTTTTCAGGTCAAAACTTTGACATCCGATATCTCGGCTCTGGAAGGGTCTAGAGCCTCCATTTTTGCGCGCTGGTCGAAGTCTCGTGGCCCTCTGTCAGAATCCAGAGTTTCAAGAAGATCGGAGGGGGTCAAAATTTCGGCCAAAAACGACAGTGTTACCCCTTATGTTTTTTTTTTCAGGTCAAAACTTTGACATCCGATATCTCGGCTCTGGAAGGGTCTAGAGCCTCCATTTTTGCGCGCTGGTCGAAGTCTCGTGGCCCTCTGTCAGAATCCAGAGTTTCAAGAAGATCGGAGGGGGTCAAAATTTCGGCCAAAAACGACAGTGTTACCCCTTATGTTTTTTTTTTCAGGTCAAAACTTTGACATCCGATATCTCGGCTCTGGAAGGGTCTAGAGCCTCCATTTTTGCGCGCTGGTCGAAGTCTCGTGGCCCTCTGTCAGAATCCAGAGTTTCAAGAAGATCGGAGGGGGTCAAAATTTCGGCCAAAAACGACAGTGTTACCCCTTATGTTTTTTTTTTCAGGTCAAAACTTTGACATCCGCTATCTCGGCTCTGGAAGGGTTTAGAGCCTCCATTTTTGCGCACTGGTCGAAGTCTCGTGGCCCTCTGTCAGAATCCAGAGTTTCAAGAAGATCGGAGGGGGTCAAAATTTCGGCCAAAAACGACAGTGTTACCCCTTATGTTTTTTTTTCAGGTTAAAACTTTGACATCCGATATCTCGGCTCTGGAAGGGTCTAGAGCCTCCATTTTTGCGCGCTGGTCGAAGTCTCGTGGCCCTCTTTCAGAATCCAGAGTTTCAAGAAGATCGGAGGGGGTCAAAATTTCGGCCAAAAACGACAGTGTTACCCCTTATGTTTTTTTTTTCAGGTCAAAACTTTGACATCCGATATCTCGGCTCTGGAAGGGTCTAGAGCCTCCATTTTTGCGCGCTGGTCGAAGTCTCGTGGCCCTCTGTCAGAATCCAGAGTTTCAAGAAGATCGGAGGGGGTCAAAATTTCGGCCAAAAACGACAGTGTTACCCCTTATGTTTTTTTTTCAGGTCAAAACTTTGACATCCGACATCTCGGCTCTGGAAGGGTCTAGAGCCTCCATTTTTGCGCGCTGGTCGAAGTCTCGTGGCCCTCTGTCAGAATCCAGAGTTTCAAGAAGATCGGAGGGGGTCAAAATTTCGGCCAAAAACGACAGTGTTACCCCTTATGTTTTTTTTCAGGTCAATACTTTGACATCCGATATCTCGGCTCTGGAAGGGTCTAGAGCCTCCATTTTTGCGCGCTGGTCGAAGTCTCGTGGCCCTCTGTCAGAGTCCAGAGTTTCAAGAAGATCGGAGGGGGTCAAAATTTCGGCCAAAAACGACAGTGTTAGCCCTTATGTTTTTTTTTCAGGTCAAAACTTTGACATCCGATATCTCGGCTCTGGAAGGGTCTAGAGCCTCCATTTTTGCGCGCTGGTCGAAGTCACGTGGCCCTCTGTCAGAATCCAGAGTTTCAAGAAGATCGGAGGGGGTCAAAATTTCGGCCAAAAACGACAGTGTTACCCCTTATGTTTTTTTTTCGGGTCAAAACTTTGACATCCGATATCTCGGCTCTGGAAGGGTCTAGAGCCTCCATTTTTGCGCGCTGGTCGAAGTCTCGTGGCCCTCTGTCAGAATCCAGAGTTTCAAGAAGATCGGAGGGGGTCAAAATTTTGGCCAAAAACGACAGTGTTACCCCTTATGTTTTTTTTTTCAGGTCAAAACTTTGACATCCGATATCTCGGCTCTGGAAGGGTCTAGAGCCTCCATTTTTGCGCGCTGGTCGAAGTCTTGTGGCCCTCTGTCAGAATCCAGAGTTTCAAGAAGATCGGAGGGGGTCAAAATTTCGGCCAAAAACGACAGTGTTACCCCTTATGTTTTTTTTTTCGGGTCAAAACTTTGACGTCCGATATCTCGGCTCTGGAAGGGTCTAGAGCCTCCATTTTTGCGCGCTGGTCGAAGTCTCGTGGCCCTTTGTCAGAATCCAGAGTTTCAAGAAGATCGGAGGGGGTCAAAATTTCGGCCAAAAACGACAGTGTTACCCCTTATGTTTTTTTTCAGGTCAAAACTTTGACATCCGATATCTCGGCTCTGGAAGGGTCTAGAGCCTCCATTTTTGCGCGCTGGTCGAAGTCTCGTGGCCCTCTGTCAGAATCCAGAGTTTCAAGAAGATCGGAGGGGGTCAAAATTTCGGCCAAAAACGACAGTGTTACCCCTTATGTTTTTTTTTTTTCAGGTCAAAATTTTGACATCCGATATCTCGGCTCTGGAAGGGTCTAGAGCCTCCATTTTTGCGCGCTGGTCGAAGTCTCGTGGCCCTCTGTCAGAGTCCAGAGTTTCAAGAAGATCGGAGGGGGTCAAAATTTCGGCCAAAAAAAAAATGACAGTGTTACCCCTTATGTTTTTTTTTTTCAGGTCCAAATTTTGACCTTCTATATCTCGGCTCTGGAAGGGTCTAGAGCCTCCTTTTTTGCGCGCTGGTCGAAGTCTCGTGGCCCTCTGTCAGAATCCAGAGTTTCAAGAAGATCGGAGGGGGTCAAAATTTCGGCCAAAAACGACAGTGTTACCCCTTATGTTTTTTTTTCGGGTCAAAACTTTGACATCCGATATCTCGGCTCTGGAAGGGTCTAGAGCCTCCATTTTTGTGCGCTGGTCGAAGTCTCGTGGCCCTCTGTCAGAATCCAGAGTTTCAAGAAGATCGGAGGGGATCAAAATTTCGGCCAAAAACAACAGTGTTACCCCTTATGTTTTTTTTTCAGGTCAAAACTTTGACATCCGATATCTCGGCTCTGGAAGGGTCTAGAGCCTCCATTTTTGCGCGCTGGTCGAAGTCTCGTGGCCCTCTGTCAGAATCCAGAGTTTCAAGAAGATCGGAGGGGGTCAAAATTTCGGCCAAAAACGACAGTGTTACCCCTTATGTTTTTTTTTCAGGTTAAAACTTTGACATCCGATATCTCGGCTCTGGAAGTGTCTAGAGCCTCCATTTTTGCGCGCTGGTCGAAGTCTCGTGGCCCTCTGTCAGAATCCAGAGTTTCAAGAAGATCGGAGGGGGTCAAAATTTCGGCCAAAAACGACAGTGTTACCCCTTATGTTTTTTTTTCAGGTAAAAACTTTGACATCCGACATCTCGGCTCTGGAAGGGTCTAGAGCCTCCATTTTTGCGCGCTGGTCGAAGTCTCGTGGCCCTCTGTCAGAATCCAGAGTTTCAAGAAGATCGGAGGGGGTCAAAATTTCGGCCAAAAACGACAGTGTTACCCCTTATGTTTTTTTTTCAGGTCAATACTTTGACATCCGATATCTCGGCTCTGGAAGGGTCTAGAGCCTCCATTTTTGCGCGCTGGTCGAAGTCTCGTGGCCCTCTGTCAGAATCCAGAGTTTCAAGAAGATCGGAGGGGGTCAAAATTTCGGCCAAAAACGACAGTGTTACCCCTTATGTTTTTTTTTTCAGGTCAAAACTTTGACATCCGATATCTCGGCTCTGGAAGGGTCTAGAGCCTCCATTTTTGCGCGCTGGTCGAAGTCTCGTGGCCCTCTGTCAGAATCCAGAGTTTCAAGAAGATCGGAGGCGGTCAAAATTTCGGCCAAAAACGACAGTGTTACCCCTTATGTTTTTTTTTCAGGTAAAAACTTTGACATCCGACATCTCGGCTCTGGAAGGGTCTAGAGCCTCCATTTTTGCGCGCTGGTCGAAGTCTCGTGGCCCTCTGTCAGAATCCAGAGTTTCAAGAAGATCGGAGGGGGTCAAAATTTCGGCCAAAAACGACAGTGTTACCCCTTATGTTTTTTTTTCAGGTCAATACTTTGACATCCGATATCTCGGCTCTGGAAGGGTCTAGAGCCTCCATTTTTGCGCGCTGGTCGAAGTCTCGTGGCCCTCTGTCAGAATCCAGAGTTTCAAGAAGATCGGAGGGGGTCAAAATTTCGGCCAAAAACGACAGTGTTACCCCTTATGTTTTTTTTTTCGGGTCAAAACTTTGACGTCCGATATCTCGGCTCTGGAAGGGTCTAGAGCCTCCATTTTTGCGTGCTGGTCGAAGTCTCGTGGCCCTCTGTCAGAATCCAGAGTTTCAAGAAGATCGGAGGGGGTCAAAATTTCGGCCAAAAACGACAGTGTTACCCCTTATGTTTTTTTTCAGGTCAATACTTTGACATCCGATATCTCAGCTCTGGAAGGGTCTAGAGCCTCCATTTTTGCGCGCTGGTCGAAGTCTCGTGGCCCTCTGTCAGAATCCAGAGTTTCAAGAAGATCGGAGGGGGTCAAAATTTCGGCCAAAAACGACAGTGTTACCCCTTATGTTTTTTTTCAGGTCAAAACTTTGACATCCGATATCTCGGCTCTGGAAGTGTCTAGAGCCTCCATATTTGCGCGCTGGTCGAAGTCTCGTGGCCCTCTGTCAGAATCCAGAGTTTCAAGAAGATCGGAGGGGGTCAAAATTTCGGCCAAAAACGACAGTGTTACCCCTTATGTTTTTTTTTCAGGTTAAAAGTTTGACATCCGATATCTCGGCTCTGGAAGTGTCTAGAGCCTCCATTTTTGCGCGCTGGTCGAAGTCTCGTGGCCCTCTGTCAGAATCCAGAGTTTCAAGAAGATCGGAGGGGGTCAAAATTTCGGCCAAAAACGACAGTGTTACCCCTTATGTTTTTTTTTCAGGTCAAAACTTTGACATCCGATATCTCGGCTCTGGAAGGGTCTAGAGCCTCCATTTTTGCGCGCTGGTCGAAGTCTCGTGGCCCTCTGTCAGAATCCAGAGTTTCAAGAAGATCGGAGGCGGTCAAAATTTCGGCCAAAAACGACAGTGTTACCCCTTATGTTTTTTTTTTCAGGTAAAAACTTTGACATCCGACATCTCGGCTCTGGAAGGGTCTAGAGCCTCCATTTTTGCGCGCTGCTCGAAGTCTCGTGGCCCTCTGTCAGAATCCAGAGTTTCAAGAAGATCGGAGGGGGTCAAAATTTCGGCCAAAAACGACAGTGTTACCCCTTATGTTTTTTTTCAGGTCAATACTTTGACATCCGATATCTCGGCTCTGGAAGGGTCTAGAGCCTCCATTTTTGCGCGCTGGTCGAAGTCTCGTGGCCCTCTGTCAGAATCCAGAGTTTCAAGAAGATCGGAGGGGGTCAAAATTTCGGCCAAAAACGACAGTGTTACCCCTTATGTTTTTTTTTTCGGGTCAAAACTTTGACATCCGATATCTCGGCTCTGGAAGGGTCTAGAGCCTCCATTTTTGTGCCCTGGTCGAAGTCTCGTGGCCCTCTGTCAGAATCCAGAGTTTCAAGAAGATCGGAGGGGGTCAAAATTTCGGCCAAAAACGACAGTGTTACCCCTTATGTTTTTTTTTCGGGTCAAAACTTTGACATCCGATATCTTGGCTCTGGAAGGGTCTAGAGCCTCCATTTTTGCGCGCTGGTCGAAGTCTCGTGGCCCTCTGTCAGAATCCAGAGTTTCAAGAAGATCGGAGGGGGTCAAAATTTCGGCCAAAAACGACAGTGTTACCCCTTATGTTTTTTTTTCGGGTCAAAACTTTGACATCCGATATCTCGGCTCTGGAAGGGTCTAGAGCCTCCATTTTTGCGCGCTGGTCGAAGTCTCGTGGCCCTCTGTCAGAATCCAGAGTTTCAAGAAGATCGGAGGGGGTCAAAATTTCGGCCAAAAACGACAGTGGTACCCCTTATGTTTTTTTTTTCGGGTCAAAACTTTGACATCCGATATCTCGGCTCTGGAAGGGTCTAGAGCCTCCTTTTTTGCGCTGGTCGAAGTCTCGTGGCCCTCTGTCAGAATCCAGAGTTTCAAGAAGATCGGAGGGGGTCAAAATTTCGGCCAAAAACGACAGTGTTACCCCTTATGTTTTTTTTCGGGTCAAAACTTTGACATCCGATATCTCGGCTCTGGAAGGGTCTAGAGCCTCCATTTTTGCGCGCTGGTCGAAGTCTCGTGGCCCTCTGTCAGAATCCAGAGTTTCAAGAAGATCGGAGGGGGTCAAAATTTCGGCCAAAAACGACAGTGTTACCCCTTATGTTTTTTTTTAAGGTTAAAACTTTGACATCCGATATCTCGGCTCTGGAAGTGTCTAGAGCCTCCATTTTTGCGCGCTGGTCGAAGTCTCGTGGCCCTCTGTCAGAATCCAGAGTTTCAAGAAGATCGGAGGGGGTCAAAATTTCGGCCAAAAACGACAGTGTTACCCCTTTTGTTTTTTTTTTCAGGTCAAAACTTTGACATCCGATATCTCGGCTCTGTAAGGGTCTAGAGCCTCCATTTTTGCGCGCTGGTCGAAGTCTCGTGGCCCTCTGTCAGAATCCAGAGTTTCAAGAAGATCGGAGGCGGTCAAAATTTCGGCCAAAAACGACAGTGTAACCCCTTATGTTTTTTTTTCAGGTAAAAACTTTGACATCCGACATCTCGGCTCTGGAAGGGTCTAGAGCCTCCATTTTTGCGCGCTGGTCGAAGTCTCGTGGCCCTCTGTCAGAATCCAGAGTTTCAAGAAGATCGGAGGGGGTCAAAATTTCGGCCAAAAACGACAGTGTTACCCCTTATGTTTTTTTTTCAGGTCAATACTTTGACATCCGATATCTCGGCTCTGGAAGGGTCTAGAGCCTCCATTTTTGCGCGCTGGTCGAAGTCTCGTGGCCCTCTGTCAGAATCCAGAGTTTCAAGAAGATCGGAGGGGGTCAAAATTTCGGCCAAAAACGACAGTGTTACCCCTTATGTTTTTTTTTTCGGGTCAAAACTTTGACGTCCGATATCTCGGCTCTGGAAGGGTCTAGAGCCTCCATTTTTGCGTGCTGGTCGAAGTCTCGTGGCCCTCTGTCAGAATCCAGAGTTTCAAGAAGATCGGAGGGGGTCAAAATTTCGGCCAAAAACGACAGTGTTACCCCTTATGTTTTTTTTCAGGTCAATACTTTGACATCCGATATCTCAGCTCTGGAAGGGTCTAGAGCCTCCATTTTTGCGCGCTGGTCGAAGTCTCGTGGCCCTCTGTCAGAATCCAGAGTTTCAAGAAGATCGGAGGGGGTCAAAATTTCGGCCAAAAACGACAGTGTTACCCCTTATGTTTTTTTTTCAGGTAAAAACTTTGACATCCGATATTTCGGCTCTGGAAGTGTCTAGAGCCTCCATATTTGCGCGCTGGTCGAAGTCTCGTGGCCCTCTGTCAGAATCCAGAGTTTCAAGAAGATCGGAGGGGGTCAAAATTTCGGCCAAAAACGACAGTGTTACCCCTTATGTTTTTTTTTTCAGGTTAAAAGTTTGACATCCGATATCTCGGCTCTGGAAGTGTCTAGAGCCTCCATTTTTGCGCGCTGGTCGAAGTCTCGTGGCCCTCTGTCAGAATCCAGAGTTTCAAGAAGATCGGAGGGGGTCAAAATTTCGGCCAAAAACGACAGTGTTACCCCTTATGTTTTTTTTTCAGGTCAAAACTTTGACATCCGATATCTCGGCTCTGGAAGGGTCTAGAGCCTCCATTTTTGCGCGCTGGTCGAAGTCTCGTGGCCCTCTGTCAGAATCCAGAGTTTCAAGAAGATCGGAGGCGGTCAAAATTTCGGCCAAAAACGACAGTGTTACCCCTTATGTTTTTTTTTCAGGTAAAAACTTTGACATCCGACATCTCGGCTCTGGAAGGGTCTAGAGCCTCCATTTTTGCGCGCTGCTCGAAGTCTCGTGGCCCTCTGTCAGAATCCAGAGTTTCAAGAAGATCGGAGGGGGTCAAAATTTCGGCCAAAAACGACAGTGTTACCCCTTATGTTTTTTTTCAGGTCAATACTTTGACATCCGATATCTCGGCTCTGGAAGGGTCTAGAGCCTCCATTTTTGCGCGCTGGTCGAAGTCTCGTGGCCCTCTGTCAGAATCCAGAGTTTCAAGAAGATCGGAGGGGGTCAAAATTTCGGCCAAAAAAAAAATGACAGTGTTACCCCTTATGTTTTTTTTTCAGGTCAAAACTTTGACATCCGATATCTCGGCTCTGGAAGGGTCTAGAGCCTCCATTTTTGCGCGCTGGTCGAAGTCTCGTGCCCCTCTGTCAGAATCCAGAGTTTCAAGAAGATCGGAGGGGGTCAAAATTTCGGCCAAAAACGACAGTGTTACCCCTTATGTTTTTTTTTTCGGGTCAAAACTTTGACATCCGATATCTCGGCTCTGGAAGGGTCTAGAGCCTCCATTTTTGTGCGCTGGTCGAAGTCTCGTGGCCCTCTGTCAGAATCCAGAGTTTCAAGAAGATCGGAGGGGGTCAAAATTTCGGCCAAAAACGACAGTGTTACCCCTTATGTTTTTTTTTCGGGTCAAAACTTTGACATCCGATATCTTGGCTCTGGAAGGGTCTAGAGCCTCCATTTTTGCGCGCTGGTCGAAGTCTCGTGGCCCTCTGTCAGAATCCAGAGTTTCAAGAAGATCGGAGGGGGTCAAAATTTCGGCCAAAAACGACAGTGTTACCCCTTATGTTTTTTTTTTCGGGTCAAAACTTTGACATCCGATATCTCGGCTCTGGAAGGGTCTAGAGCCTCCATTTTTGCGCGCTGGTCGAAGTCTCGTGGCCCTCTGTCAGAATCCAGAGTTTCAAGAAGATCGGAGGGGGTCAAAATTTCGGCCAAAAACGACAGTGGTACCCCTTATGTTTTTTTTTTCGGGTCAAAACTTTGACATCCGATATCTCGGCTCTGGAAGGGTCTAGAGCCTCCATTTTTGCGCGCTGGTCGAAGTCTCGTGGCCCTCTGTCAGAATCCAGAGTTTCAAGAAGATCGGAGGGGGTCAAAATTTCGGCCAAAAACGACAGTGTTACCCCTTATGTTTTTTTTTTCAGGTCAAAACTTTGACATCCGATATCTCGGCTCTGGAAGGGTCTAGAGCCTCCATTTTTGCGCGCTGGTCGAAGTCTCATGGCCCTCTGTCTGAAACTCTGGATTCTGACAGAGGGCCACGAGACTTCGACCAGCGCGCAAAAATGGAGGCTCTAGACCCTACCAGAGCCGAGATATCGGATGTCAAAGTTTTGACCTGAAAAAAAAAACATAAGGGGTAACACTGTCGTTTTTGGCCGAAATTTTGACCCCCTCCGATCTTCTTGAAACTCTGGATTCTGACAGAGGGCCACGAGACTTCGACCAGCGCGCAAAAATGGAGGCTCTAGACCCTTCCAGAGCCGAGATATCGGATGTCAAAGTTTTGACCTGAAAAAAAAACATAAGGGGTAACACTGTCGTTTTTGGCCGAAATTTTGACCCCCTCCGATCTTCTTGAAACTCTGGATTCTGACAGAGGGCCACGAGACTTCGACCAGCGCGCAAAAATGGAGGCTCTAGACCCTTCCAGAGCCGAGATATCGGACGTCAAAGTTTTGACCCGAAAAAAAAACATAAGGGGTAACACTGTCGTTTTTGGCCGAAATTTTGACCCCCTCCGATCTTCTTGAAACTCTGGATTCTGACAGAGGGCCACGAGACTTCGACCAGCGCGCAAAAATGGAGGCTCTAGACCCTTCCAGAGCCGAGATATCGGATGTCAAAGTTTTGACCTGAAAAAAAAAACATAAGGAGTAACACTGTCGTTTTTGGCCGAATTTTGACCCCCTCCGATCTTCTTGAAACTCTGGATTCTGACAGAGGGCCACGAGACTTCGACCAGCGCGCAAAAATGGAGGCTCTAGACCCTTCCAGAGCCGAGATATCGGATGTCAAAGTTTTGACCTGAAAAAAAAACATAAGGGGTAACACTGTCGTTTTTGGCCGAAATTTTGACCCCCTCCGATCTTCTTGAAACTCTGGATTCTGACAGAGGGCCACGAGACTTCGAGCAGCGCGCAAAAATGGAGGCTCTAGACCCTTCCAGAGCCGAGATATCGGATGTCAAAGTTTTGACCTGAAAAAAAAACATAAGGGGTAACACTGTCGTTTTTGGCCGAAATTTTGACCCCCTCCGATCTTCTTGAAACTCTGGATTCTGACAGAGGGCCACGAGACTTTGACCAGCGCGCAAAATGGAGGCTCTAGACCCTTCCAGAGCCGAGATATCGGACGTCAAAGTTTTGACCCGAAAAAAAACATAAGGGGTAACACTGTTGTTTTTGGCCGAAATTTTGACCCCCTCCGATCTTCTTGAAACTCTGGATTCTGACAGAGGGCCACAAGACTTCGACCAGCGCGCAAAAATGGAGGCTCTAGACCCTTCCAGAGCCGAGATATCGGATGTCAAAGTTTTGACCTGAAAAAAAAAACATAAGGGGTAACACTGTCGTTTTTGGCCGAAATTTTGACCCCCTCCGATCTTCTTGAAACTCTGGATTCTGACAGAGGGCCACGAGACTTCGACCAGCGCGCAAAAATGGAGGCTCTAGACCCTTCCAGAGCCGAGATATCGGATGTCAAAGTTTTGACCTGAAAAAAAAACATAAGGGGTAACACTGTCGTTTTTGGCCGAAATTTTGACCCCCTCCGATCTTCTTGAAACTCTGGATTCTGACAGAGGGCCACGAGACTTCGACCAGCGCGCAAAAATGGAGGCTCTAGACCCTTCCAGAGCCGAGATATCGGACGTCAAAGTTTTGACCCGAAAAAAAAACATAAGGGGTAACACTGTCGTTTTTGGCCGAAATTTTGACCCCCTCCGATCTTCTTGAAACTCTGGATTCTGACAGAGGGCCACGAGACTTCGACCAGCGCGCAAAAATGGAGGCTCTAGACCCTTCCAGAGCCGAGATATCGGATGTCAAAGTTTTGACCTGAAAAAAAAACATAAGGGGTAACACTGTCGTTTTTGGCCGAAATCTTGACCCCCTCCGATCTTCTTGAAACTCTGGATTCTGACAGAGGGCCACGAGACTTCGACCAGCGCGCAAAAATGGAGGCTCTAGACCCTTCCAGAGCCGAGATATCGGATGTCAAAGTTTTGACCTGAAAAAAAAACATAAGGGGTAACACTGTCGTTTTTGGCCGAAATTTTGACCCCCTCCGATCTTCTTGAAACTCTGGATTCTGACAGAGGGCCACGAGACTTCGAGCAGCGCGCAAAAATGGAGGCTCTAGACCCTTCCAGAGCCGAGATATCGGATGTCAAAGTTTTGACCTGAAAAAAAAACATAAGGGGTAACACTGTCGTTTTTGGCCGAAATTTTGACCCCCTCCGATCTTCTTGAAACTCTGGATTCTGACAGAGGGCCACAAGACTTCGACCAGCGCGCAAAAATGGAGGCTCTAGACCCTTCCAGAGCCGAGATATCGGATGTCAAAGTTTTGACCTGAAAAAAAAAACATAAGGGGTAACACTGTCGTTTTTGGCCGAAATTTTGACCCCCTCCGATCTTCTTGAAACTCTGGATTCTGACAGAGGGCCACGAGACTTCGACCAGCGCGCAAAAATGGAGGCTCTAGACCCTTCCAGAGCCGAGATATAGAAGGTCAAAATTTGGACCTGAAAAAAAAAACATAAGGGGTAACACTGTCATTTTTTTTTTGGCCGAAATTTTGACCCCCTCCGATCTTCTTGAAGCTCTGGACTCTGACAGAGGGCCACGAGACTTCGACCAGCGCGCAAAAATGGAGGCTCTAGACCCTTCCAGAGCCGAGATATCGGATGTCAAAGTTTTGACCTGAAAAAAAAAACATAAGGGGTAACACTGTCGTTTTTGGACGAAATTTTGACCCCCTCCGATCTTCTTGAAACTCTGGATTCTGACAGAGGGCCACGAGACTTCGACCAGCGCGCAAAAATGGAGGCTCTAGACCCTTCCAGAGCCGAGATATCGGATGTCAAAGTTTTGACCTGAAAAAAAAAACATAAGGGGTAACACTGTCATTTTTTTTTTGGCCGAAATTTTGACCCCCTCCGATCTTCTTGAAACTCTGGACTCTGACAGAGGGCCACGAGACTTCGACCAGCGCGCAAAAATGGAGGCTCTAGACCCTTCCAGAGCCGAGATATCGGATGTCAAAGTTTTGACCTGAAAAAAAAACATAAGGGGTAACACTGTCGTTTTTGGCCGAAATTTTGACCCCCTCCGATCTTCTTGAAACTCTGGATTCTGACAGAGGGCCACGAGACTTCGACCAGCGCGCAAAAATGGAGGCTCTAGACCCTTCCAGAGCCGAGATATCGGATGTCAAAGTTTTGACCTGAAAAAAAAAACATAAGGGGTAACACTGTCGTTTTTGGCCGAAATTTTGACCCCCTCCGATCTTCTTGAAACTCTGGATTCTGACAGAGGGCCACGAGACTTCGAGCAGCGCGCAAAAATGGAGGCTCTAGACCCTTCCAGAGCCGAGATATCGGATGTCAAAGTTTTGACCTGAAAAAAAAAACATAAGGGGTAACACTGTCGTTTTTGGCCGAAATTTTGACCCCCTCCGATCTTCTTGAAACTCTGGATTCTGACAGAGGGCCACGAGACTTCGACCAGCGCGCAAAAATGGAGGCTCTAGACCCTTCCAGAGCCGAGATATCGGATGTCAAAGTTTTGACCTGAAAAAAAAAACATAAGGGGTAACACTGTCGTTTTTGGCCGAAATTTTGACCCCCTCCGATCTTCTTGAAACTCTGGATTCTGACAGAGGGCCACGAGACTTCGACCAGCGCGCAAAAATGGAGGCTCTAGACCCTTCCAGAGCCGAGATATCGGACGTCAAAGTTTTGACCCGAAAAAAAAACATAAGGGGTAACACTGTCGTTTTTGGCCGAAATTTTGACCCCCTCCGATCTTCTTGAAACTCTGGATTCTGACAGAGGGCCACGAGACTTCGACCAGCGCGCAAAAATGGAGGCTCTAGACCCTTCCAGAGCCGAGATATCGGATGTCAAAGTTTTGACCTGAAAAAAAAAAACATAAGGGGTAACACTGTCGTTTTTGGCCGAAATTTTGACCCCCTCCGATCTTCTTGAAACTCTGGATTCTGACAGAGGGCCACGAGACTTCGACCAGCGCGCAAAAATGGAGGCTCTAGACCCTTCCAGAGCTGAGATATCGGATGTCAAAGTTTTGACCTGAAAAAAAACATAAGGGGTAACACTGTCGTTTTTGGCCGAAATTTTGACCCCCTCCGATCTTCTTGAAACTCTGGATTCTGACAGAGGGCCACGAGACTTCGACCAGCACGCAAAAATGGAGGCTCTAGACCCTTCCAGAGCCGAGATATCGGACGTCAAAGTTTTGACCTGAAAAAAAAAACATAAGGGGTAACACTGTCGTTTTTGGCCAAAATTTTGACCCCCTCCGATCTTCTTGAAACTCTGGATTCTGACAGAGGGCCACGAGACTTCGACCAGCGCGCAAAAATGGAGGCTCTAGACCCTTCCAGAGCCGAGATATCGGATGTCAAAGTTTTGACCCGAAAAAAAACATAAGGGGTAACACTGTCGTTTTTGGCCGAAATTTTGACCCCCTCCGATCTTCTTGAAACTCTGGATTCTGACAGAGGGCCACGAGACTTCGACCAGCGCGCAAAAATGGAGGCTCTAGACCCTTCCAGAGCCGAGATATCGGATGTCAAAGTTTTGACCTGAAAGAAAAACATAAGGGGTAACACTGTCGTTTTTGGCCGAAATTTTGACCCCCTCCGATCTTCTTGAAACTCTGGATTCTGACAGAGGGCCACGAGACTTCGACCAGCGCGCAAAAATGGAGGCTCTAGACCCTTCCAGAGCCAAGATATCGGATGTCAAAGTATTGACCTGAAACAAAACATAAGGGGTAACACTGTCGTTTTTGGCCGAAATTTTGACCCCCTCCGATCTTCTTGAAACTCTGGACTCTGACAGAGGGCCACGAGACTTCGACCAGCGCGCAAAAATGGAGGCTCTAGACCCTTCCAGAGCCGAGATGTCGGATGTCAAAGTTTTGACCTGAAAAAAAAAACATAAGGGGTAACACTGTCGTTTTTGGCCGAAATTTTGACCCCCTCCGATCTTCTTGAAACTCTGGATTCTGACAGAGGGCCACGAGACTTCGACCAGCGCGCAAAAATGGAGGCTCTAGACCCTTCCATAGCCGAGATATCGGATGTCAAAGTTTTGACCTGAAAAAAAAAACATAAGGGGTAACACTGTCGTTTTTGGCCGAAATTTTGACCCCCTCCGATCTTCTTGAAACTCTGGATTCTGACAGAGGGCCACGAGACTTCGACCAGCGCGCAAAAATGGAGGCTCTAGACCCTTCCAGAGCCGAGATATCGGATGTCAAAGTTTTAACCTGAAAAAAAAAACATAAGGGGTAACACTGTCGTTTTTGGCCGAAATTTTGACCCCCTCCGATCTTCTTGAAACTCTGGATTCTGACAGAGGGCCACGAGACTTCGACCAGCGCGCAAAAATGGAGGCTCTAGACCCTTCCAGAGCCGAGATATCGGATGTCAAAGTTTTGACCTGAAAAAAAAACATAAGGGGTAACACTGTCGTTTTTGGCCGAAATTTTGACCCCCTCCGATCTTCTTGAAACTCTGGATTCTGACAGAGGGCCACGAGACTTCGACCAGCGCGCAAAAAAGGAGGCTCTAGACCCTTCCAGAGCCGAGATATACAGTAGAAGGTCAAAATTTGGACCTGAAAAAAAACATAAGGGGTAACACTGTCATTTTTTTTTTGGCCGAAATTTTGACCCCCTCCGATCTTCTTGAAACTCTGGACTCTGACAGAGGGCCACGAGACTTCGACCAGCGCGCAAAAATGGAGGCTCTAGACCCTTCCAGAGCCGAGATATCGGATGTCAAAGTTTTGACCTGAAAAAAAAAACATAAGGGGTAACACTGTCGTTTTTGGCCAAAATTTTGACCCCCTCCGATCTTCTTGAAACTCTGGATTCTGACAGAGGGCCACGAGACTTCGACCAGCGCGCAAAAATGGAGGCTCTAGACCCTTCCAGAGCCGAGATATCGGATGTCATAGTTTTGACCCGAAAAAAAACATAAGGGGTAACACTGTCGTTTTTGGCCGAAATTTTGACCCCCTCCGATCTTCTTGAAACTCTGGATTCTGACAGAGGGCCACGAGACTTCGACCAGCGCGCAAAAATGGAGGCTCTAAACCCTTCTAGAGCCGAGATATCGGATGTCAAAGTTTTGACCTGAAAGAAAAACATAAGGGGTAACACTGTCGTTTTTGGCCGAAATTTTGACCCCCTCCGATCTTCTTGAAACTCTGGATTCTGACAGAGGGCCACGAGACTTCGACCAGCGCGCAAAAATGGAGGCTCTAGACCCTTCCAGAGCCAAGATATCGGATGTCAAAGTATTGACCTGAAACAAAACATAAGGGGTAACACTGTCGTTTTTGGCCGAAATTTTGACCCCCTCCGATCTTCTTGAAACTCTGGACTCTGACAGAGGGCCACGAGACTTCGACCAGCGCGCAAAAATGGAGGCTCTAGACCCTTCCAGAGCCGAGATGTCGGATGTCAAAGTTTTGACCTGAAAAAAAAAACATAAGGGGTAACACTGTCGTTTTTGGCCGAAATTTTGACCCCCTCCGATCTTCTTGAAACTCTGGATTCTGACAGAGGGCCACGAGACTTCGACCAGCGCGCAAAAATGGAGGCTCTAGACCCTTCCATAGCCGAGATATCGGATGTCAAAGTTTTGACCTGAAAAAAAAAACATAAGGGGTAACACTGTCGTTTTTGGCCGAAATTTTGACCCCCTCCGATCTTCTTGAAACTCTGGATTCTGACAGAGGGCCACGAGACTTCGACCAGCGCGCAAAAATGGAGGCTCTAGACCCTTCCAGAGCCGAGATATCGGATGTCAAAGTTTTAACCTGAAAAAAAAAACATAAGGGGTAACACTGTCGTTTTTGGCCGAAATTTTGACCCCCTCCGATCTTCTTGAAACTCTGGATTCTGACAGAGGGCCACGAGACTTCGACCAGCGCGCAAAAATGGAGGCTCTAGACCCTTCCAGAGCCGAGATATCGGATGTCAAAGTTTTGACCTGAAAAAAAAACATAAGGGGTAACACTGTCGTTTTTGGCCGAAATTTTGACCCCCTCCGATCTTCTTGAAACTCTGGATTCTGACAGAGGGCCACGAGACTTCGACCAGCACGCAAAAATGGAGGCTCTAGACCCTTCCAGAGCCGAGATATCGGATGTCAAAGTTTTGACCTGAAAAAAAAAACATAAGGGGTAACACTGTCGTTTTTGGCCAAAATTTTGACCCCCTCCGATCTTCTTGAAACTCTGGATTCTGACAGAGGGCCACGAGACTTCGACCAGCGCGCAAAAATGGAGGCTCTAGACCCTTCCAGAGCCGAGATATCGGATGTCAAAGTTTTGACCCGAAAAAAAACATAAGGGGTAACACTGTCGTTTTTGGCCGAAATTTTGACCCCCTCCGATCTTCTTGAAACTCTGGATTCTGACAGAGGGCCACGAGACTTCGACCAGCGCGCAAAAATGGAGGCTCTAGACCCTTCCAGAGCCGAGATATCGGATGTCAAAGTTTTGACCTGAAAGAAAAACATAAGGGGTAACACTGTCGTTTTTGGCCGAAATTTTGACCCCCTCCGATCTTCTTGAAACTCTGGATTCTGACAGAGGGCCACGAGACTTCGACCAGCGCGCAAAAATGGAGGCTCTAGACCCTTCCAGAGCCGAGATATCGGATGTCAAAGTATTGACCTGAAAAAAAACATAAGGGGTAACACTGTCGTTTTTGGCCGAAATTTTGACCCCCTCCGATCTTCTTGAAACTCTGGATTCTGACAGAGGGCCACGAGACTTCGACCAGCGCGCAAAAATGGAGGCTCTAGACCCTTCCAGAGCCGAGATGTCGGATGTCAAAGTTTTGACCTGAAAAAAAAAAACATAAGGGGTAACACTGTCGTTTTTGGCCGAAATTTTGACCCCCTCCGATCTTCTTGAAACTCTGGATTCTGACAGAGGGCCACGAGACTTCGACCAGCGCGCAAAAATGGAGGCTCTAGACCCTTCCATAGCCGAGATATCGGATGTCAAAGTTTTGACCTGAAAAAAAAAACATAAGGGGTAACACTGTCGTTTTTGGCCGAAATTTTGACCCCCTCCGATCTTCTTGAAACTCTGGATTCTGACAGAGGGCCACGAGACTTAGACCAGCGCGCAAAAATGGAGGCTCTAGACCCTTCCAGAGCCGAGATATCGGATGTCAAAGTTTTAACCTGAAAAAAAAACATAAGGGGTAACACTGTCGTTTTTGGCCGAAATTTTGACCCCCTCCGATCTTCTTGAAACTCTGGATTCTGACAGAGGGCCACGAGACTTCGACCAGCGCGCAAAAATGGAGGCTCTAGACCCTTCCAGAGCCGAGATATCGGATGTCAAAGTTTTGACATGGAAAAAAAAACATAAGGGGTAACACTGTCGTTTTTGGCCGAAATTTTGACCCCCTCCGATCTTCTTGAAACTCTGGATTCTGACAGAGGTCCACGAGACTTCGACCAGCACGCAAAAATGGAGGCTCTAGACCCTTCCAGAGCCGAGATATCGGATGTCAAAGTTTTGACCTGAAAAAAAAACATAAGGGGTAACACTGTCGTTTTTGGCCGAAATTTTGACCCCCTCCGATCTTCTTGAAACTCTGGATTCTGACAGAGGGCCACGAGACTTCGACCAGCGCGCAAAAATGGAGGCTCTAGACCCTTCCAGAGCCGAGATATCGGATGTCAAAGTTTTGACCTGAAAGAAAAACATAAGGGGTAACACTGTCGTTTTTGGCCGAAATTTTGACCCCCTCCGATCTTCTTGAAACTCTGGATTCTGACAGAGGGCCACGAGACTTCGACCAGCGCGCAAAAATGGAGGCTCTAGACCCTTCCAGAGCCGAGATATCGGATGTCAAAGTATTGACCTGAAAAAAAACATAAGGGGTAACACTGTCGTTTTTGGCCGAAATTTTGACCCCCTCCGATCTTCTTGAAACTCTGGACTCTGACAGAGGGCCACGAGACTTCGACCAGCGCGCAAAAATGGAGGCTCTAGACCCTTCCAGAGCCGAGATATCGGATGTCAAAGTTTTGACCTGAAAAAAAAAACATAAGGGGTAACACTGTCGTTTTTGGCCAAAATTTTGACCCCCTCCGATCTTCTTGAAACTCTGGATTCTGACAGAGGGCCACGAGACTTCGACCAGCGCGCAAAAATGGAGGCTCTAGACCCTTCCAGAGCCGAGATATCGGATGTCAAAGTTTTGACCCGAAAAAAAACATAAGGGGTAACACTGTCGTTTTTGGCCGAAATTTTGACCCCCTCCGATCTTCTTGAAACTCTGGATTCTGACAGAGGGCCACGAGACTTCGACCAGCGCGCAAAAATGGAGGCTCTAAACCCTTCTAGAGCCGAGATATCGGATGTCAAAGTTTTGACCTGAAAGAAAAACGTAAGGGGTAACACTGTCGTTTTTGGCCGAAATTTTGACCCCCTCCGATCTTCTTGAAACTCTGGATTCTGACAGAGGGCCACGAGACTTCGACCAGCGCGCAAAAATGGAGGCTCTAGACCCTTCCAGAGCCAAGATATCGGATGTCAAAGTATTGACCTGAAACAAAACATAAGGGGTAACACTGTCGTTTTTGGCCGAAATTTTGACCCCCTCCGATCTTCTTGAAACTCTGGACTCTGACAGAGGGCCACGAGACTTCGACGAGCGCGCAAAAATGGAGGCTCTAGACCCTTCCAGAGCCGAGATGTCGGATGTCAAAGTTTTGACCTGAAAAAAAAAACATAAGGGGTAACACTGTCGTTTTTGGCCGAAATTTTGACCCCCTCCGATCTTCTTGAAACTCTGGATTCTGACAGAGGGCCACGAGACTTCGACCAGCGCGCAAAAATGGAGGCTCTAGACCCTTCCATAGCCGAGATATCGGATGTCAAAGTTTTGACCTGAAAAAAAAAACATAAGGGGTAACACTGTCGTTTTTGGCCGAAATTTTGACCCCCTCCGATCTTCTTGAAACTCTGGATTCTGACAGAGGGCCACGAGACTTCGACCAGCGCGCAAAAATGGAGGCTCTAGACCCTTCCAGAGCCGAGATATCGGATGTCAAAGTTTTAACCTGAAAAAAAAAACATAAGGGGTAACACTGTCGTTTTTGGCCGAAATTTTGACCCCCTCCGATCTTCTTGAAACTCTGGATTCTGACAGAGGGCCACGAGACTTCGACCAGCGCGCAAAAATGGAGGCTCTAGACCCTTCCAGAGCCGAGATATCGGATGTCAAAGTTTTGACCTGAAAAAAAAACATAAGGGGTAACACTGTCGTTTTTGGCCGAAATTTTGACCCCCTCCGATCTTCTTGAAACTCTGGATTCTGACAGAGGGCCACGAGACTTCGACCAGCACGCAAAAATGGAGGCTCTAGACCCTTCCAGAGCCGAGATATCGGATGTCAAAGTTTTGACCTGAAAAAAAAAACATAAGGGGTAACACTGTCGTTTTTGGCCAAAATTTTGACCCCCTCCGATCTTCTTGAAACTCTGGATTCTGACAGAGGGCCACGAGACTTCGACCAGCGCGCAAAAATGGAGGCTCTAGACCCTTCCAGAGCCGAGATATCGGATGTCAAAGTTTTGACCCGAAAAAAAACATAAGGGGTAACACTGTCGTTTTTGGCCGAAATTTTGACCCCCTCCGATCTTCTTGAAACTCTGGATTCTGACAGAGGGCCACGAGACTTCGACCAGCGCGCAAAAATGGAGGCTCTAGACCCTTCCAGAGCCGAGATATCGGATGTCAAAGTTTTGACCTGAAAGAAAAACATAAGGGGTAACACTGTCGTTTTTGGCCGAAATTTTGACCCCCTCCGATCTTCTTGAAACTCTGGATTCTGACAGAGGGCCACGAGACTTCGACCAGCGCGCAAAAATGGAGGCTCTAGACCCTTCCAGAGCCAAGATATCGGATGTCAAAGTATTGACCTGAAAAAAAACATAAGGGGTAACACTGTCGTTTTTGGCCGAAATTTTGACCCCCTCCGATCTTCTTGAAACTCTGGATTCTGACAGAGGGCCACGAGACTTCGACCAGCGCGCAAAAATGGAGGCTCTAGACCCTTCCAGAGCCGAGATGTCGGATGTCAAAGTTTTGACCTGAAAAAAAAAACATAAGGGGTAACACTGTCGTTTTTGGCCGAAATTTTGACCCCCTCCGATCTTCTTGAAACTCTGGATTCTGACAGAGGGCCACGAGACTTCGACCAGCGCGCAAAAATGGAGGCTCTAGACCCTTCCATAGCCGAGATATCGGATGTCAAAGTTTTGACCTGAAAAAAAAAACATAAGGGGTAACACTGTCGTTTTTGGCCGAAATTTTGACCCCCTCCGATCTTCTTGAAACTCTGGATTCTGACAGAGGGCCACGAGACTTCGACCAGCGCGCAAAAATGGAGGCTCTAGACCCTTCCAGAGCCGAGATATCGGATGTCAAAGTTTTAACCTGAAAAAAAAAAACATAAGGGGTAACACTGTCGTTTTTGGCCGAAATTTTGACCCCCTCCGATCTTCTTGAAACTCTGGATTCTGACAGAGGGCCACGAGACTTCGACCAGCGCGCAAAAATGGAGGCTCTAGACCCTTCCAGAGCCGAGATATCGGATGTCAAAGTTTTGACATGGAAAAAAAAACATAAGGGGTAACACTGTCGTTTTTGGCCGAAATTTTGACCCCCTCCGATCTTCTTGAAACTCTGGATTCTGACAGAGGTCCACGAGACTTCGACCAGCACGCAAAAATGGAGGCTCTAGACCCTTCCAGAGCCGAGATATCGGATGTCAAAGTTTTGACCTGAAAAAAAAACATAAGGGGTAACACTGTCGTTTTTGGCCGAAATTTTGACCCCCTCCGATCTTCTTGAAACTCTGGATTCTGACAGAGGGCCACGAGACTTCGACCAGCGCGCAAAAATGGAGGCTCTAGACCCTTCCAGAGCCGAGATATCGGATGTCAAAGTTTTGACCTGAAAGAAAAACATAAGGGGTAACACTGTCGTTTTTGGCCGAAATTTTGACCTCCTCCGATCTTCTTGAAACTCTGGATTCTGACAGAGGGCCACGAGACTTCGACCAGCGCGCAAAAATGGAGGCTCTAGACCCTTCCAGAGCCGAGATATCGGATGTCAAAGTATTGACCTGAAAAAAAAACATAAGGGGTAACACTGTCGTTTTTGGCCGAAATTTTGACCCCCTCCGATCTTCTTGAAACTCTGGATTCTGACAGAGGGCCACGAGACTTCGACCAGCGCGCAAAAATGGAGGCTCTAGACCCTTCCAGAGCCGAGATGTCGGATGTCAAAGTTTTTACCTGAAAAAAAACATAAGGGGTAACACTGTCGTTTTTAGCCGAAATTTTGACCGCCTCCGATCTTCTTGAAACTCTGGATTCTGACAGAGGGCCACGAGACTTCGACCAGCGCGCAAAAATGGAGGCTCTAGACCCTTCCTGAGCCGAGATATCGGATGTCAAAGTTTTGACCCGAAAAAAAAACATAAGGGGTAACACTGTCGTTTTTGGCCGAAATTTTGACCCCCTCCGATCTTCTTGAAACTCTGGATTCTGACAGAGGGCCACGAGACTTCGACCAGCGCGCAAAAATGGAGGCTCTAGACCCTTCCAGAGCCGAGATATCGGATGTCAAAGTTTTGACCTGAAAAAAAAACATAAGGGGTAACACTGTCATTTTTGGCCGAAATTTTGACCCCCTCCGATCTTCTTGAAACTCTGGATTCTGACAGAGGGCCACGAGACTTCGACCAGCGCGCAAAAATGGAGGCTCTAGACCCTTCCAGAGCCGAGATATCGGATGTCAAAGTTTTGACCCGAAAAAAAAAAACATAAGGGGTAACACTGTCGTTTTTGGCCGAAATTTTGACCCCCTCCGATCTTCTTGAAACTCTGGATTCTGACAGAGGGCCACGAGACTTCGACCAGCGCGCAAAAATGGAGGCTCTAGACCCTTCCAGAGCCGAGATATCGGATGTCAAAGTTTTGACCCGAAAAAAAAAACATAAGGGGTAATACTGTCGTTTTTGGCCGAAATTTTGACCCCCTCCGATCTTCTTGAAACTCTGGATTCTGACAGAGGGCCACGAGACTTCGACCAGCGCGCAAAAATGGAGGCTCTAGACCCTTCCAGAGCCGAGATATCGGATGTCAAAGTATTGACCTGAAAAAAAACATAAGGGGTAACACTGTCGTTTTTGGCCGAAATTTTGACCCCCTCCGATCTTCTTGAAACTCTGGATTCTGACAGAGGGCCACGAGACTTCGACCAGCGCGCAAAAATGGAGGCTCTAGACCCTTCCAGAGCCGAGATGTCGGATGTCAAAGTTTTTACCTGAAAAAAAACATAAGGGGTAACACTGTCGTTTTTGGCCGAAATTTTGACCGCCTCCGATCTTCTTGAAACTCTGGATTCTGACAGAGGGCCACGAGACTTCGACCAGCGCGCAAAAATGGAGGCTCTAGACCCTTCCAGAGCCGAGATATCGGATGTCAAAGTTTTGACCCGAAAAAAAAACATAAGGGGTAACACTGTCGTTTTTGGCCGAAATTTTGACCCCCTCCGATCTTCTTGAAACTCTGGATTCTGACAGAGGGCCACGAGACTTCGACCAGCGCGCAAAAATGGAGGCTCTAGACCCTTCCAGAGCCGAGATATCGGATGTCAAAGTTTTGACCTGAAAAAAAAACATAAGGGGTAACACTGTCATTTTTGGCCGAAATTTTGACCCCCTCCGATCTTCTTGAAACTCTGGATTCTGACAGAGGGCCACGAGACTTCGACCAGCGCGCAAAAATGGAGGCTCTAGACCCTTCCAGAGCCGAGATATCGGATGTCAAAGTTTTGACCCGAAAAAAAAACATAAGGGGTAACACTGTCGTTTTTGGCCGAAATTTTGACCCCCTCCGATCTTCTTGAAACTCTGGATTCTGACAGAGGGCCACGAGACTTCGACCAGCGCGCAAAAATGGAGGCTCTAGACCCTTCCAGAGCCGAGATATCGGATGTCAAAGTTTTGACCCGAAAAAAAAACATAAGGGGTAACACTGTCGTTTTTGGCCGAAATTTTGACCCCCTCCGATCTTCTTGAAACTCTGGATTCTGACAGAGGGCCACGAGACTTTGACCAGCGCGCAAAAATGGAGGCTCTAGACCCTTCCAGAGCCGAGATATCGGACGTCAAAGTTTTGACCCGAAAAAAAAACATAAGGGGTAACACTGTCGTTTTTGGCCGAAATTTTGACCCCTTCTGATCTTCTTGAAACTCTGGATTCTGACAGAGGGCCACGAGACTTCGACCAGCACGCAAAAATGGAGGCTCTAGACCCTTCCAGAGCCGAGATATCGGATGTCAAAGTTTTAACCTGAAAAAAAACATAAGGGGTAACACTGTCGTTTTTGGCCGAAATTTTGACCCCCTCCGATCTTCTTGAAACTCTGGATTCTGACAGAGGGCCACGAGACTTCGACCAGCGCGCAAAAATGGAGGCTCTAGACCCTTCCAGAGCCGAGATATCGGATGTCAAAGTTTTGACCTGAAAGAAAAACATAAGGGGTAACACTGTCGTTTTTGGCCGAAATTTTGACCCCCTCCGATCTTCTTGAAACTCTGGATTCTGACAGAGGGCCACGAGACTTCGACCAGCGCGCAAAAATGGAGGCTCTAGACCCTTCCAGAGCCGAGATATCGGATGTCAAAGTATTGACCTGAAAAAAAAACATAAGGGGTAACACTGTCGTTTTTGGCCGAAATTTTGACCCCCTCCGATCTTCTTGAAACTCTGGATTCTGACAGAGGGCCACGAGACTTCGACCAGCGCGCAAAAATGGAGGCTCTAGACCCTTCCAGAGCCGAGATGTCGGATGTCAAAGTTTTTACCTGAAAAAAAACATAAGGGGTAACACTGTCGTTTTTGGCCGAAATTTTGACCGCCTCCGATCTTCTTGAAACTCTGGACTCTGACAGAGGGCCACGAGACTTCGACCAGCGCGCAAAAATGGAGGCTCTAGACCCTTCCAGAGCCGAGATATCGGATGTCAAAGTTTTGACCTGAAAAAAAAAACATAAGGGGTAACACTGTCGTTTTTGGCCGAAATTTTGACCCCCTCCGATCTTCTTGAAACTCTGGATTCTGACAGAGGGCCACGAGACTTCGACCAGCGCGCAAAAATGGAGGCTCTAGACCCTTCCAGAACCGAGATATCGGATGTCAAAGTTTTGACCTGAAAAAAAAAACATAAGGGGTAACACTGTTGTTTTTGGCCGAAATTTTGACCCCCTCTGATCTTCTTGAAACTCTGGATTCTGACAGAGGGCCACGAGACTTCGACCAGCGCGCAAAAATGGAGGCTCTAGACCCTTCCAGAGCCGAGATATCGGATGTCAAAGTTTTGACCTGAAAAAAAAACATAAGGGGTAACACTGTCGTTTTTGGCCGAAATTTTGACCCCCTCCGATCTTCTTGAAACTCTGGATTCTGACAGAGGGCCACGAGACTTCGACCAGCGCGCAAAAAATGGAGGCTCTAAACCCTTCCAGAGCCGAGATATCGGACGTCAAAGTTTTGACCCGAAAAAAAAACATAAGGGGTAACACTGTCGTTTTTTGCCGAAATTTTGACCCCCTCCGATCTTCTTGAAACTCTGGATTCTGACAGAGGGCCACAAGACTTCGACCAGCGCGCAAAAATGGAGGCTCTAGACCCTTCCAGAGCCGAGATATCGGATGTCAAAGTTTTGACCTGAAAAAAAAACATAAGGGGTAACACTGTCGTTTTTGGCCGAAATTTTGACCCCCTCCTATCTTCTTGAAACTCTGGATTCTGACAGAGGGCCACGAGACTTCGACCAGCGCACAAAAATGGAGGCTCTAGACCCTTCCAGAGCCGAGATATCGGATGTCAAAGTTTTGACCCGAAAAAAAAACATAAGGGGTAACACTGTCGTTTTTGGCCGAAATTTTGACCCCCTCCGATCTTCTTGAAACTCTGGATTCTGACAGAGGGCCACGAGACTTCAACAGGCGCGCAAAAATGGAGGCTCTAGACCCTTCCAGAGCCGAGATATCGGATGTCAAAGTATTGACCTGAAAAAAAACATAAGGGGTAACACTGTCGTTTTTGGCCGAAATTTTGACCCCCTCCGATCTTCTTGAAACTCTGGATTCTGACAGAGGGCCACGAGACTTCGACCAGCGCGCAAAAATGGAGGCTCTAGACCCTTCCAGAGCCGAGATGTCAGATGTAAAAGTTTTTACCTGAAAAAAAAAACATAAGGGGTAACACTGTCGTTTTTGGCCGAAATTTTGAACGCCTCCGATCTTCTTGAAACTCTGGATTCTGACAGAGGGCCACGAGACTTCGACCAGCGCGCAAAAATGGAGGCTCTAGACCCTTCCAGAGCCGAGATATCGGATGTCAAAGTTTTGACCTGAAAAAAAAAACATAAGGGGTAACACTGTCGTTTTTGGCCGAAATTTTGACCCCCTCCGATCTTCTTGAAACTCTGGATTCTGACAGAGGGCCACGAGACTTCGACCAGCGCGCAAAAATGGAGGCTCTAGACACTTCCAGAGCCGAGATATCGGATGTCAAACTTTTAACCTGAAAAAAAAACATAAGGGGTAACACTGTCGTTTTTGGCCGAAATTTTGACCCCCTCCGATCTTCTTGAAACTCTGGATTCTGACAGAGGGCCACGAGACTTCGACCAGCGCGCAAAAATGGAGGCTCTAGACACTTCCAGAGCCGAGATATCGGATGTCAAAGTTTTGACCTGAAAAAAAAACATAAGGGGTAACACTGTCGTTTTTGGCCGAAATTTTGACCCCCTCCGATCTTCTTGAAACTCTGGATTCTGACAGAGGGCCACGAGACTTCGACCAGCGCGCAAAAATGGAGGCTCTAGACCCTTCCAGAGCTGAGATATCGGATGTCAAAGTTTTGACCTGAAAAAAAAACATAAGGGGTAACACTGTCGTTTTTGGCCGAAATTTTGACCCCCTCCGATCTTCTTGAAACTCTGGATTCTGACAGAGGGCCACGAGACTTCGACCAGCACGCAAAAATGGAGGCTCTAGACCCTTCCAGAGCCGAGATATCGGACGTCAAAGTTTTGACCCGAAAAAAAAACATAAGGGGTAACACTGTCGTTTTTGGCCGAAATTTTGACCCCCTCCGATCTTCTTGAAACTCTGGATTCTGACAGAGGGCCACGAGACTTCGACCAGCGCACAAAAATGGAGGCTCTAGACCGTTCCAGAGCCGAGATATAGAAGGTCAAAATTTGGACCTGAAAAAAAAAACATAAGGGGTAACACTGTCATTTTTTTTTTGGCCGAAATTTTGACCCCCTCCGATCTTCTTGAAACTCTGGACTCTGACAGAGGGCCATGAGACTTCGACCAGCGCGCAAAAATGGAAGCTCTAGACCCTTCCAGAGCCGAGATATCGGATGTCAAAGTTTTGACCTGAAAAAAAAACATAAGGGGTAACACTGTCGTTTTTGGCCGAAATTTTGACCCCCTCCGATCTTCTTGAAACTCTGGATTCTGACAGAGGGCCACGAGACTTCGACCAGCGCGCAAAAATGGAGGCTCTAGACCCTTCCAGAGCCGAGATATCGGATGTCAAAGTTTTGACCCGAAAAAAAAACATAAGGGGTAACACTGTCGTTTTTGGCCGAAATTTTGACCCCCTCCGATCTTCTTGAAACTCTGGATTCTGACAGAGGGCCACGAGACTTCGACCAGCGCGCAAAAATGGAGGCTCTAGACCCTTCCAGAGCCGAGATATCGGATGTCAAAGTTTTGACCCGAAAAAAAAAAACATAAGGGGTAACACTGTCGTTTTTGGCCGAAATTTTGACCCCCTCCGATCTTCTTGAAACTCTGGATTCTGACAGAGGGCCACGAGACTTCGACCAGCGCGCAAAAATGGAGGCTCTAGACCCTTCCAGAGCCAAGATATCGGATGTCAAAGTTTTGACCCGAAAAAAAAACATAAGGGGTAACACTGTCGTTTTTGGCCGAAATTTTGACCCCCTCCGATCTTCTTGAAACTCTGGATTCTGACAGAGGGCCACGAGACTTCGACCAGCGCACAAAAATGGAGGCTCTAGACCCTTCCAGAGCCGAGATATCGGATGTCAAAGTTTTGACCCGAAAAAAAAAACATAAGGGGTAACACTGTCGTTTTTGGCCGAAATTCTGACCCCCTCCGATCTTCTTGAAACTCTGGATTCTGACAGAGGGCCACGAGACTTCGACCAGCGCGCAAAAATGGAGGCTCTAGACCGTTCCAGAGCCGAGATATCGGATGTCAAAGTTTTGACCCGAAAAAAAACATAAGGGGTAACACTGTCGTTTTTGGCCGAAATTTTGACCCCCTCCGATCTTCTTGAAACTCTGGATTCTGACAGAGGGCCACGAGACTTCGACCAGCGCGCAAAAATGGAGGCTCTAGACCCTTCCAGAGCCGAGATATCGGATGTCAAAGTTTTGACCTGAAAAAAAAACATAAGGGGTAACACTGTCATTTTTTTTTTGGCCGAAATTTTGACCCCCTCTGATCTTCTTGAAACTCTGGATTCTGACAGAGGGCCACGAGACTTCGACCAGCGCGCAAAAATGGAGGCTCTAGACCCTTCCAGAGCCGAGATATCGGATGTCAAAGTATTGACCTGAAAAAAAACATAAGGGGTAACACTGTCGTTTTTGGCCGAAATTTTGACCCCCTCCGATCTTCTTGAAACTCTGGATTCTGACAGAGGGCCACGAGACTTCGACCAGCGCGCAAAAATGGAGGCTCTAGACCCTTCCAGAGCCGAGATGTCGGATGTCAAAGTTTTTACCTGAAAAAAAACATAAGGGGTAACACTGTCGTTTTTGGCCGAAATTTTGACCGCCTCCGATCTTCTTGAAACTCTGGATTCTGACAGAGGGCCACGAGACTTCGACCAGCGCGCAAAAATGGAGGCTCTAGACCCTTCCAGAGCCGAGATATCGGATGTCAAAGTTTTGACCTGAAAAAAAAAACATAAGGGGTAACACTGTCGTTTTTGGCCGAAATTTTGACCCCCTCCGATCTTCTTGAAACTCTGGATTCTGACAGAGGGCCACGAGACTTCGACCAGCGCGCAAAAATGGAGGCTCTAGACACTTCCAGAGCCGAGATATCGGATGTCAAACTTTTAACCTGAAAAAAAAACATAAGGGGTAACACTGTCGTTTTTGGCCGAAATTTTGACCCCCTCCGATCTTCTTGAAACTCTGGATTCTGACAGAGGGCCACGAGACTTCGACCAGCGCGCAAAAATGGAGGCTCTAGACACTTCCAGAGCCGAGATATCGGATGTCAAAGTTTTGACCTGAAAAAAAAAACATAAGGGGTAACACTGTCGTTTTTGGCCGAAATTTTGACCCCCTCCGATCTTCTTGAAACTCTGGATTCTGACAGAGGGCCACGAGACTTCGACCAGCGCGCAAAAATGGAGGCTCTAGACCCTTCCAGAGCTGAGATATCGGATGTCAAAGTTTTGACCTGAAAAAAAACATAAGGGGTAACACTGTCGTTTTTGGCCGAAATTTTGACCCCCTCCGATCTTCTTGAAACTCTGGATTCTGACAGAGGGCCACGAGACTTCGACCAGCACGCAAAAATGGAGGCTCTAGACCCTTCCAGAGCCGAGATATCGGACGTCAAAGTTTTGACCCGAAAAAAAAAACATAAGGGGTAACACTGTCGTTTTTGGCCGAAATTTTGACCCCCTCCGATCTTCTTGAAACTCTGGATTCTGACAGAGGGCCACGAGACTTCGACCAGCGCACAAAAATGGAGGCTCTAGACCGTTCCAGAGCCGAGATATCGGATGTCAAAGTTTTGACCCGAAAAAAAAACATAAGGGGTAACACTGTCATTTTTTTTGGCCGAAATTTTGACCCCCTCCGATCTTCTTGAAACTCTGGATTCTGACAGAGGGCCACGAGACTTCGACCAGCGCGCAAAAAAGGAGGCTCTAGACCCTTCCAGAGCCGAGATATACAGTAGGTGGACAACCAGAATGTCGTTTACCGCCGCGACAAGTGCCGCGGTAAATCTACCGCGGCTAAAATAAACCAGCCGTATTTCAAAGTTGGTGGCGAAATGACCACCAGGTGGCGCAAAGGGACATTTAGCGAAAGCAAAACGTAATTATGTAAAAGTAGTCTACATTTTAAATAGAATATAGCTTTAACTAGAATATAAACTTTTAGGCTATAGGAGAACATTTTATGCATCAAAAGTTAAAATAGGCAGCGAAAATAAAGTGCTGCTTTCAATGACGCTATTGAGGAATGCGAAGACTGAAGAGCGCCTCTCTCGCGTGCGCACACTGACTGCTGAACAACCGAACTTCTGGGCATTTGTCAGTGTGAAAAGTCGTGGTCGAGTGGTAGAACTTTGGTACAATCATTTTGATGACACTGGTTCAAATCCCGCATAAACGTGTATTAAAATTACCTTGCATTTCTTTTTTACATTAAGGAACAAATCTCTTACAACAGATTGACTGAATTTACATCTTCAAAAGCAGTTGTGTTAAAAAAATCCATGTAGATTAAAAAAAAAACAAAAAACAAAACATAGGCCAAGCTAAGCAAGTTGCGATTTGCCGGTGGGGTATTTCCCCCTCCACAGTAATCAATGCTATAATTCGCCTAAGTATATGTATATATGCAACACGCACGTTTAAACAACAAATGGCCTAATAAAATCATCTTTTAAAACTGTATAAGGGGTAGGCCTGTTTTCATGTAAAGTAGGCTTACACTCACAATAGTTTAACGACAAAACGTCCTATTCATTCCGTAAGTGAACACATGGCCCAGTGGTAGAACTTACGGATAGAACATGATAATGACATGGGTTCGAAGCTTGATTTAACATGGTTAAATGGTTAAATTTTGTTTCGGTAGGCCTATTTATGAATAACGATTTGTCTAGTTATAAAACTGTTACACCATTTAGTGTTTTTTTTTTGTGCTTAATTTATGAAAAAAATATATATTTCCATTTTACACTAAGGAAGGAATAAAATAGTAGCCTATCCAACAGAATGACTTCTGTACATCTATAATAATACCAATCGTAATTTCAAAAGCAGTTCCGTAAATAAATAAATAAATAAATAAAGAAATAAAATAAAAAAATATGAGGAGTTCTTTTCCAAAACGCTATAAATCCATTTCAATATCGGAAAATATTTGGAGTGGGTCAGACATGATTTTGACCACCAATTAAGTTTTGTTTTGTAGAAAGCTTGTAAATTTCGTTTCGGATAAATTGTATCTTCATTTTAATAAATATTTCATCAACAAATTGACTGGATTAATACATTATAAGTGACATAGAGGCGCGCGTATTAACTGGAGCGCGTCTCATGAACCGAAACACAGCGCGCGTGTTAACTGGAGCGCGTCTCATATGAACCGAAACACCTCGATGCTTGCCTCAGAGACAGCTTTAAATGTCTACTTTTTAAACAAAACAATTAAAACGAAAACAAACTGGCAACTCTCTGCGTATATGCTAATTCGAAGTAGTCATATGCGTTTAGGCCTATGCGCGTTCACTGCGAAGATGGCGAGTCAGGATCATCAACTTTATCTTTGCTGCTGACACCGACAGAAAACATTAGTTTACTAGAGTTTAGAGCAGCATGTTTGCAACAATAACACAGTCAAACAGAATGTAAGCCCAACATGTGCATGTGCAGTTGTGTGTGTGCGTCACACATTAAATGTTTTAGAATGTAACACAACATTCAAATGCAAATATGCGCCCTCCCCCTCTTGAAAGGCTGTGTGTCCACCAAAGCGTTTTTCCACACGCCTGGCGTAATATGTTTTCAATTGTTTTCAATGGGAGCGCCACGGTTTTTTTAAACGCAATGAGCGTAATCAAAGCAGCGCTCCTGAGATCAGGCTGGCGTTTTTATGTCGTTTTTTCTTCGAACAATTCAAGAACAATATAGTCTATAGGCTACAAATTGAACGTGGTTTATTTTTTGTAAAACTTTAAAACTGGTCTTTCTTGACGATTCCTCGGTAGCTTTTGTTTGAAGGCATTCAATTGCTCCAAAACACTAACGTTAGAAACAACTGCACTTTATCACAACGGATTAATAAACCGTAGGCTACCTAATCCGTACGAGTTCCCCGTTCTCTCAGATTTGTAAACCGTGCCCTCAGTTTTTGCAATCTGTACCCACAAATTCATAAACCGTGCCCACGCTTTCGCAATCCGCATGATTCAGAGTGTGCCGCATGATTCAACCAGGCCTCCTGTTTAGATGCGGGATGCATTGCATTGTTTTTAAAATCCTTTTTTTTTTTAAAAAAAAGATAATTTCTTGCATTTAAAAAAATAAATAATAGGCTACATTTAGGATAGTACTTTTATCTTTAAAGTAAAAATTTTGAGGAAAAAGCTCAGTACTGTAATAAGCGAAAAAAAATAAATAAAATAATAATAACAGTTCTTTGGTTATAAGTTATAAATTATTTTATGTTATATTACTGTCTTCGGTAAACTCATTCATAGTAATAAACGCAAATAATAATTAGCTATCAAATCATAGGCCTATTTAGAAGACGCTTTTATCCACAAAGCAATTCGTCAAATGTCAGTCTTAGACAATAATAATGGGCTAAGATTCTAACAAACAAACAGGTTTTTAACGCATATCCAACTGTTTGTGTGAAGCGCGCACTGCATGTCACTGCCGCGGCCGCAAACTCTTGCATGTTCCTATCAACAGTGGAACAATTTAAAATAATCTAGCATTTCTGGTCATACGAAAAAAAATATACATAATACATTATACATTATTTGCAACTACTTTTATTTGTGTAAACTCACAATAACAAGAAAACGTCGTTATTTTTCAGACACATTTATGATTAGCCTATAAATCACCTAAATCTCTCTCTATGGTTCCCGAGACATGCTCTTCTCATTTAGCACTGCGGGTAAAATATAGTTTTTAGAAAGTAAAATCTATTTTTTTTCATATTAATTTGCGAATATTTTAAATGTTTAATAAAGGCAAAAAGTCAATGTTATTTATTTTTGTGCACAAACTTGGATAGCCTATGAGTCAAAATCTTTTGTTTATTTGTGATAATCTCAGCCCTGTTTTATTATTGTCTAACCTGTATTATTACTGACATTTGACGAATTGCTTTGTTTATTTAATTTTTTTTTTTTATAAAAGCGTCTAGCTATATGTAGCCTAAATGTAGGCTAATAATAATAGCATATAATATTAGGAAATATAGCATATTATTATTAGGGCTCTAATTTGCATTTATAACTTTAAATGAGTTCACTTAAGACAGGAATATGTCATAAAACAATTTATGAATGTTTTATTTTTTATAGGCCTATAACTTTGTGTTAGGCTATATTTATTTATTTGTATTTTTTTCTATGTGAAGTCCTTTTAAAAACAATGCATCCCGCATCTAAACAGGAGGCCTGGTTGAATCATCCGACGCATTCTCGGGGACGAGCCACAAATCCGTGAGTCCGTGAGTTTGATTTGTGATTTCACCGGAACGAATGAAACTTCCACAACGGATTGCAGCTCGCGTCCGATTGAAGACAACACATTTCAGCGCTAGATCGCCTCGAACGAATGAAACGAACGCTGTTAGCTAAGATTTCAAAAATAGTGCGGACAATATCGAACCTGACAAAAAGTGGTGGGGACATGTCCCACCCGTCCCCAAGTAGCTACAGGCTACAGTGTTAACCTACACTGTAAAAATTTTCGCTGTGAAATTACAGTAAATAATTGGATAAATTTTGCATTACTTTCACAGTAAGGTTTACAGTAATATATTGTGAAATATACTCACAGCAATTTACTGTAATTTTACATCTGTGATATTACAATGCATTGTTGTAAAAGCACAACTGTACAAAGCAATTACTGTGATATTACAGTACATTACTGGGGAATGGGCTTTATGCACAGCTGCACTACTTCCTGAACTTAAGCCAGCTCCTTGTTTCCTGTCTGCCATTATTGGGCAAACTTGATTAATTCAGGTGTGTCTGATTATTGTTGCCGTGACTACTGAGGTCAGGCACACCTGAATTAATCAATTTGGCCAATAATAGCAGACAGGAAACAAGGAGCTGGCTTAAGTTCAGGAAGTAGTGCAGGTGTGAAAGTCATGTACAAGTTGCCAATAATTTACAAGCATTGTCCTATTAACCCCCTCTATCAAAAAAAAAACAACAACTCTGAGGTAAAGTCAATGTAAGCAATGGCAAATTTATTAACAAATATATATTTTTAAATGTACAGCAGATGCCAAGAACTTCAAAAGTTCAAGAAAATAATCTTTCTAGTCATAAAAGCCATATAAAAATGCAGAGAAATTGTCTCAAACCTGTCTCACAATTCAACTACTTAACTTGCTGTGTCACAAGAATGGACAGGATGGGAATGAGGTCTTCATGGCAAGATAAGAGTGCAAGGGAGAGATTGATGAAGGAATGCCGTAAAGGGGTCAGTTGCTCCTCTTAGTCTCAAACATTATGATGAGTCCACTTGCAACATCATTGTGTAAAAATCTTGTACTGCAAAGTTGTACTGAAAAATTACAAAAAGAACAAGGCTACTCAACTGAGCCTGACAACTACCGCTGCAAAAAAAAAAAAAATAATGCCCACTCAAAGTCAATAAGTTTCCTCAAAAGGGTGCTCACACGAGGGTTCATTGTTGTCTGCTCCTTGGTCTTTGAGCCCTTTTTCAGGATTGATGCCCAGGAAGCACCTGTTAATAAGCAAAGATAGTTTCAGTTTAAAATAGACTTACATTATATATTGCAGACAGCATTTATCAAGATTTGCTTCAAGGACCCATCATCACATAGCCTGCCCCAAAACAAAATAAATAGCTGTGATTGGAACAGCAGGTATTTGTCAGTATAACGTGTAGAAACCAGACTGATCTGCAGAGAGAAATTGAATGAGTTCATGAGATCAGCGTGGTCTCACCAGGTTAGCCTCAGGTACCTTGTTTGTCAGCATTTTAGACCTCAAGACAATCATTGAGTTGGAAGCCTGTACTATAATGCGAATTACAAGATTAATTGTGATCTTTATAAAATACCTTTGAAAGAACTCCAGCGTCGAACGATCCAGCGGTAGGAACCTCAAGGTTAAAGACGTAATAGCTAATGAAGAAAGCAGCAACTCCATGCAAAAAGAAAGGGTGTGGGCCCCATCACAACATGTCCCTTGATGGATTTACGCCATCCAGAGGGCTTCATCATGTCACCTGAAATGAACAGAATAAACATTATGCATTATGAGCACTTTGGAATCTGCTATACGAAGGGCTATACAAATGTAATTCTTATTATAATTGTAATTATTATTATTTATTGTGGTCATGTTGCTAGTTTTCTAGAATGAAAACACAATAATGAGTTAGAAATGTTGATAATAGATCAAAGTAACATTACCTTGGAATGATCAATCAGGGGTGCTGGGGAGTTCAGCGGTATCGTTGTGCATCTCCAAGCAATATGAGTGTTCCGTTTATGAATGAACCTGCGTTTTTAAACAAATCTAGTGAATCAATGATTCAATGACCGATTCTTAAAGATAGTCACTTAATATGTTCCTGAATGGATTGTATAAATGATTCAGTGAGAAAACAAAGTGACTTGCCGCCCATAACTTAATGGATACGTGAATGATATCTAAAATTATATTTTACATTGTTGGAATCAAATTAAGGATACAAATTGGAATCATTAAAATTCAAATGATATCCAACACTGTGTTAAAATGGCCTCAATGGAAACGTGTTAACGAAACCGCCATTAGGAATTTCTGAGGCACATTTATATTAAATTTAAACTATTTTTCAGCCCTTTTGCCGCCTCAGAAATACATTAAATTAATCTTAGACAAAATCAGTTGTGATAGACATATTAAATTTTAAAAATACTTACCAAACAGGCCAAGTTTGCAGTGAAGCAAATGGCGCCTTCCCGTCTCGGGTCCAAGTTAACTTAGACGTCGTGTAACGTTGATTGGAAATCATGTTCAAAGCTCAACAAATCTGAAATATTACGTAAAAAGATTCATTTGAACACTTATTGCTTCAGAAACATAAACATAAGTAACGTTATAACAGTTCAATCTCTATTTCCCATTGCCGTTTCCTTCTCTTAAAGAAAACGTTAACTTAACCTTAATGCATTAACGTTAACCTTTGCCTATATTTTAAAACAGCCAATACACATTCGTTTAATGACGACGAAATGAAAAATAACCAAACCATTATAGTATCGGGATTATTTTAAGGTTGAATCGCGTCACTACAGCCTTCTAAACTGTAAAGATGACATAAGAAACACACTGACTTTAAAATAACCTCAACGGAAACTTCTGGAATTTCCGAGGTAAACTTATTAACTTAGCTGCTACAGTTTACTAACGTAACGTTAAACCATCTTCTGATTTTTCGCTGCCTAGGAAATAAGTTAAATTACACTTAAACAAAAAAGAGTCTTCAAAGACATTGGATTTTAAAATGACTTACCGAACACAATCTTTCCATGCTGCTGATGAAGCTGAAGAGAAAATCGCGCCCTCTCTTTCAAGCATGAAGCGTCGTCTGTGGCCTATATCTGTGCTGTGGCTTGCTCCCGGGCGACCGGTGCATGCGCATGGAAAATGAAGAGACTCGGTGAACTAGTACAATCAGCTAATATTATTATTTTATATCAGTGCATTGCCACCAAGCTATTACATGTTTTGTTATCTGAACAACGTTGTTCAACAATTCCGCGGGCACTTGCTAACAAAATGTGAACTGTCATGCGATAAACGTTTTTATTTGAAAGTACATATTTATCATTATTATTATATTAAAATAACATGGGTGTAAGTTCTGCAAACATGCATGCTGCTCACCTTCTCCATTCAGCCGGGAATAGAAGAGGGACACGACGGAGCCTTCAGTTCAAATTAAAACAGTTCTATTATGTCATGTGACTTCCCATGGCATGTTTAAATACAGTATTTCACTGTAATAATACGGTTTAATGCTGTGAAAGCCTGATTTTTTTTCACTGCGTTGCTGTGATATTACAGACCTTGTTGTGATATAACAGCAGGTTTTAGATTACAATATTTTACTGTAAAATAAGAGTTAAATACTGTAAAATCCATGGAGACTGTATTTTTACAAGTATTCATTGGGATATTACAGGGAAAACTCAATTACAACAAGTTATTGTAAAATAATACTGTTAATTATTGTGAAATGCTGGTAATTTTTTACAGTGTAAAATTTGTCTGCGACCTCAGCTCTCAATGAGAAGTGGCAAATTATGTCGGACACTTTAAGTAAATAACCAGTTAATAAACTCGCTAATAAACAGCTACCTATTAAAGCTTCAAGAACGGTAAAACATAAAATCTGTCGGGCAACCACATGTAGTGAGGTTCGATCTCATGTCGTTTGGAGGTCTTGGGTTGATGCTGATACTTTAACCACTCAGCTATCCGTAGACAGGTTTTGAAGTATTGAGGTATTGTCTTAGGCGATCCGATTGCAAATCCTCATTGATGTAGCCTAATATGTTTCGACTGCAATGTTTTATGGTTTCATTATTTTTTTCAATTTAATTTCAGTATTGTGATTGATTAATTAATTAATTTAACTACGTTTCACTTGAATTAATCTGCTACCATCTTTCAATCGCGCTGAAAGAGCCGCAGCGCAGCTGAAGATTACACAAAAAACTGACACTTTTCAAAGTCTGTGATTGTAGCGCCTCTTAGCGGCCAAAGGCAGCAAATACACCTCAACTTTTACAGCCGCGGCAAAGCTGCGGTGGTAAAAACCACATTCTGGTTGTCTACCTACTGTATCAATTTCCCTTAGTTCAGTGGTTCTCCAATTTTTCTCTAGTCACACCTTTTCATTAAGAGACAATATTTGCCCTTTTAATCGATTTTTCCTGTTATTTTTTTTTTACCTTTATAAATATCCTTATAAAATAAATAATGCTCTAAGTGAGTCACCGAGGCATTCATTCATTCACTAACGAAGCAATGCTGTCCTTATGAACGGTTCATTCAATCTCACGCTTCGTTCACAGATTCGTTCACAAATGTAGAACATCACTTATTCGTACCCTTTTGTTTGTTGAACTGATGTATAAAATCAATCAATTTCAATGTATAAAATCGATATTCAGAAAACATTGCATTCTTGCTCGTATAATATCTATGATCAACATTAAAAACACAGCTGGATGTCAGCCTGCATTTTGATCGCAGATTTAGTCGCACAAACAGCTCGAGCAGCTTGTAACAGAACCAAGACCGACATGAATGACGCTTTAAGTTGAAAATTTCAAATGAAGATCGCTGAACTAAAGTTTAACTTGTCTGTGTTTTCTGATCATCCACACACTTCTTCCGCAGTGTAGAGACAGAGTGAGCGCATTGCAATGCGCGTGGTTGCCAGATACTATTGAAAAGATCGGCTAAAATCGTGTTTTTTTAACAGAAATCTCTGACTGGGGATTCATACTTTTGAAATCTGGCAACCGTAAGCATGAACGCTCCTAAAAACAGTCAATGTGTTGTTTTTCCTTTATTTGATAGAAAACAAGTGGTTTTAATTTTTTAAACACATTTCAGTCTCGTCTTTATTCGTCAACGATATTGCATGTGTTGATATAGTCACATTGATTGTTTAATGACGTGGGTTTCGTCTCCCATCGTCTTGTCTTAGTCAGGGAAAAATAGGTCGTCAACGAACATTTTTCGTCATAGTTTTTGTTAACAAAATTAACACTGAACTACATCAACACCCAGCATTGAGAAAGCGGCCGCAAGCTCATTTGTTTTCCTCGGGCTACGTCATATGACGCGTTGCTTGCTGGAAAGGCGTTATTCCAGAGCCTAGCGCATTTTCATCAAAATCTCTACATCAAATGAGATTTCATTAGTAATTTTTACATAAGTGTTTTTAAAAGACCTCTGCAGACAATTTAAAGTCTTAATTCAGAAATAAAATCAACCTGCATGTTGCTCTTTAAGTTTCTCCAATCTTCTAAAAACTCTGGATTCTGATAGAGGGCCATGAGACTTAGACCTGAGTGCAAAAATGGAGGCTCTAGACCCTTCCAGAGCTGAGATATGGAAACTCAAAATTTTGACCAGAAAAAAACCGACAGTGTTACCCCTTATGTTTTTTTATTTTTTTTTTTTGCAAAAAATTAAATTTCCCCAATCTTCTCAAAACTCTGGATTCTGATAGAGGGCCATGAGACTTAGACCTGAGTGCAAAAATTGAGGCTCTAGACCCTTCCAGAGCTGAGATATGGAAACTCAAAATTTTGACCAGAAAAAAAACGACAGTGTTACCCCTTATGTTTTTTTTATTTTTTGGGCAAAAAATTAAATTTCCCCAATCTTCTCAAAACTCTGGATTCTGATAGAGGGCCATGAGACTTAGACCTGAGTGCAAAAATGGAGGCTCTAGACCCTTCCAGAGCTGAGATATCAAAACTCAAAATTTTGACCAAAAAAAAAAAAACGACAGTGTTACCCCTTATGTTTTTTTTATTTTTTTGGCAAAAAATTAAATTTCCCCAATCTTCTCAAAACTCTGGATTCTGATAGAGGGCCATGAGACTTAGACCTGAGTGCAAAAATGGAGGCTCTAGACCCTTCCAGAGCTGAGATATCGAAACTCAAAATTTTGACCAGAAAAAAAAACCGACAGTGTTACCCCTTATGTTTTTTTATTTTTTTTTTTGGCAAAAAATTAAATTTCCCCAATCTTCTCAAAACTCTGGATTCTGATAGAGGGCCATGAGACTTAGACCTGAGTGCAAAAATGTAGGCTCTAGACCCTTCCAGAGCTGAGATATCGAAACTCAAAATTTTGACCAGAAAAAAAAAAACCGACAGTGTTACCCCTTATGTTTTTTTTATTTTTTTGGCGAAAAAGTAAGTTTCCCCGATCTTCTCAAAACTCTGGATTCTGATAGAGGGCCATGAGACTTAGACCTGAGTGCAAAAATTGAGGCTCTAGACCCTTCCAGAGCTGAGATATCGAAACTCAAAATTTTGACCAGAAAAAAAAAACGACAGTGTTACCCCTTATGTTTTTTTTATTTTTTTGGCAAAAAATTAAATTTCCCCAATCTTCTCAAAACTCTGGATTCTGATAGAGGGCCATGGGACTTAGACCTGAGTGCAAAAATGGAGGCTCTAGACCCTTCCAGAGCTGAGATATCGAAACTCAAAATTTTGACCAGAAAAAAAAACCGACAGTGTTACCCCTTATGTTTTTTTATTTTTTTTTTGGCAAAAAATTAAATTTCCCCAATCTTCTCAAAACTCTGGATTCTGATAGAGGGCCATGAGACTTAGACCTGAGTGCAAAAATGTAGGCTCTAGACCCTTCCAGAGCTGAGATATCGAAACTCAAAATTTTGACCAGAAAAAAAAAAACCGACAGTGTTACCCCTTATGTTTTTTTTATTTTTTTGGCGAAAAAGTAAGTTTCCCCGATCTTCTCAAAACTCTGGATTCTGATAGAGGGCCATGAGACTTAGACCTGAGTGCAAAAATTGAGGCTCTAGACCCTTCCAGAGCTGAGATATCGAAACTCAAAATTTTGACCAGAAAAAAAAAACGACAGTGTTACCCCTTATGTTTTTTTTATTTTTTTGGCAAAAAATTAAATTTCCCCAATCTTCTCAAAACTCTGGATTCTGATAGAGGGCCATGGGACTTAGACCTGAGTGCAAAAATGGAGGCTCTAGACCCTTCCAGAGCTGAGATATGGAAACTCAAAATTTTGACCAGAAAAAAAAAAAAAAAGACAGTGTTACCCCTTATGTTTTTTATTTTTTGGCAAAAAATTAAATTTCCCAAATCTTCTCAAAACTCTGGATTCTGATAGAGGGCCATGAGACTTAGACCTGAGTGCAAAAATGGAGGCTCTAGACCCTTCCAGAGCTGAGATATTGAAACTCAAAATTTTGACCAGAAAAAAAAACCACAGTGTTACCCCTTATGTTTTTTTTATTTTTTTTGGCAAAAAATTAAATTTCCCCAATCTTCTCAAAACTCTGGATTCTGATAGAGGGCCATGAGACTTAGACCTGAGTGAAAAAATGGAGGCTTTAGACCCTTCCAGAGCTGAGATATGGAAACTCAAAATTTTGACCAGAAAAAAAAAAAAACGACAGTGTTACCCCTTATGTTTTTTTATTTTTTTTCTGGCAAAAAATTAAATTTCCCCAATCCTCTCAAAACTCTGGATTCTGATAGAGGGCCATGAGACTTAGACCTGAGTGCAAAAATGGAGGCTCCAGACCCTTCCAGAGCTGAGATATCGAAACTCAAAATTTTGACCTGAAAAAAAAAACGACAGTGTTACCCCTTATGTTTTTTTATTTTTTTGGCAAAAAATTAATTTTCCCCAATCTTCTCAAAACTCTGGATTCTGATAGAGGGCCATGAGACTTAGACCTGAGTGCAAAAATGGAGGCTCTAGACCCTTCCAGAGCTGAGATATCGAAACTCAAAATTTTGACCAGAAAAAAAAAACGACAGTGTTACCCCTTATGTTTTTTTTATCTTTTTGGCAAAAAATTAAATTTCCCCAATCTTCTCAAAACTCTGGATTCTGATAGAGGGCCATGAGACTTAGACCTGAGTGCAAAAATGGAGGCTCTAGACCCTTCCAGAGCTGAGATATCGAAACTCAAAATTTTGACCAGAAAAAAAAACGACAGTGTTACCCCTTATGTTTTTTTTTATTTTTTTGGCAAAAAATTAAATTTCCCCAATCTTCTCAAAACTCTGGATTCTGATAGAGGGCCATGAGACTTAGACCTGAGTGCAAAAATGGAGGCTCTAGACCCTTCCAGAGCTGAGATATCGAAACTCAAAATTTTGACCAGAAAAAAAAAACGACAGTGTTACCCCTTATGTTTTTTTTTATTTTTTTTTGGCAAAAAACTAAATTTCCCCAATTTTCTCAAAACTCTGGATTCTGATAGAGGGCCATGAGACTTAGACCTGAGTGCAAAAATGGAGGCTCCTGACCCTTCCAGAGCTGATATATCGAAACTCAAAATTTTGACCAGAAAAAAAAAAAAACGACAGTGTTACCCTTTATGTTTTATTTTTTTTTGGCAAAAAATTAAATTTCCCCAATCTTCTCAAAACTCTGGATTCTGATAGAGGGCCATGAGACTTAGACCTGAGTGCAAAAATGGAGGCTCTAGACCCTTCCAGAGCTGAGATATCGAATCTCAAAATTTTGACCAGAAAAAAAAGACAGTGTTACCCCTTATGTTTTTTTTTTGGCAAACAATTAAATTTCCCCATTCTTCTCAAAACTCTGGATTCTGATAGAGGGCCATGAGACTTAGACCTGAGTGCAAAAATGGAGGCTCTAGACTCTTCCAGAGCTGAGATATCGAAACTCAAAATTTTGACCAGAAAAAAAACCGACAGTGTTACCCCTTATGTTTTTTTATTTTTTTTGGCAAAAAAGTAAATTTCCCCAATCTTCTCAAAACTCTGGATTCTGATAGAGGGCCATGAGACTTAGACCTGAGTGCAAAAATGGAGGCTCTAGACCCTTCCAGAGCTGAGATATGGAAACTCAAAATTTTGACCAGAAAAAAAAAATGACAGTGTTACCCCTTATGTTTTTTTATTTTTTTGGCAAAAAATTAAATTTCCCCAATCTTCTCAAAACTCTGGATTCTGATAGAGGGCCATGACACTTAGACCTGAGTGCAAAAATGGAGGCTCTAGACCCTTCCAGAGCTGAGATATCGAAACTCAAAATTTTGACCAGAAAAAAAAAAAACGACAGTGTTACCCCTTATGTTTTTTTATTTTTTTGGCAAAAAATGAAATTTTCCCAATCTTCCCAAAACTCTGGATTCTGATAGAGGGCCATGAGACTTAGACCTGAGTGCAAAAATGGAGGCTCTAGACCCTTCCAGAGCTGAGATATCGAAACTCAAAATTTTGACCAGAAAAAAAAAAAACGACAGTGTTACCCCTTATGTTTTTTTTATTTTTTTTTGGCAAAAAATTAAATTTCCCCAATCTTCTCAAAACTCTGGATTCTGATAGAGGGTCTAGAGCCTCCATTTTTGCACTCGGGTCTAAGTTTCATGGCCCTCTATCAGAATCCAGAGTTTTGAGAAGATCGGGGAAACTTACTTTTTCGCCAAAAAAATAAAAAAAAACATAAGGGGTAACACTGTCGGTTTTTTTTTCTGGTCAAAATTTTGAGTTTCGATATCTCAGCTCTGGAAGGGTCTAGAGCCTCCATTTTTGCACTCAGGTCTAAGTCTCATTGCCCTCTATCAGAATCCAGAGTTTTGAGAAGATCGGGGAAACTTACTTTTTCGCCAAAAAAAAAAAAAAAAAAACATAAGGGGTAACACTGTCGTTTTTTTTTTTCGGGTCAAAATTTTGAGTTTCGATATCTCAGCTCTGGAAGGGTCTAGAGCCTCCATTTTTGCACTCAGGTCTATGTATCATGGCCCTCTATCAGAATCCAGAGTTTTGAGAAGATTGGGGAAACTTAATTTTTCGCCAAAAAAATAAAAAACATAAGGGGTAACACTGTCGTTTTTTTTTTTCTGGACAAAATTTTGAGTTTCGATATCTCAGCTCTGGAAGGGTGTAGAGCCTCCATTTTTGCACTCAGGTCTAAGTCTCATTGCCCTCTATCAGAATCCAGAGTTTTGAGAAGATTGGGGAAACTTAATTTTTTGCCAAAAAATAAAAAAACGTAAGGGGTAACACTGGACGTAAGAATCCAGAGTTTTAAGAAGATTGGGGAAACTTAATTTTTCGCCAAAAAAATAAAAAAAAAACATAAGGGGTAACACTGTTTTTTTTTTCTGGTCAAAATTTTTAGTTTTGATATCTCAGTTCTGGAAGGGTCTAGAGCCTCCATTTTTGCACTCAGGTCTAAGTGTCAGGGCCCTCTATCAGAATCCAGAGTTTCAAGAAGATCAGAGAAACTCAAAATTTCGACTCGAAAAAAAAAAAAAAAACGACAGTGGTACCCCTTTCGTTTTTTTTTTCAGGTCGAAATTTTGAGTTTCGATATCTCAGCTCTGGAAGGGTCTAGAGCCTCCATTTTTGCACTCAGGTCTAAGTCTCATGGCCCTCTATCAGAATCCAGAGTTTTGAGAAGATATGGGAAACTTAATTTTTCGCCAAAAAAATAAATAAACATAAGGGGTAACACTGTTGTTTTTTTTTCTGGTCAAAATCTGGCTCATGGCCCTCTATTACCCCTTTCCCACCGAAAAAAGAACTGGTTCGGAACTGGTGCTGGTTCAAAGTTGGTTCGGAGCTGGTTCAACTTGCGAACCCATTTAGAACCTGTTTGCTTTTCCACTTACTATAGCGCTCAGAGAACGACGTCGTTACGTCACTATTTACGTCGCTTGCAAGTACATTGTTTGGGATTATCTCTAACTCGTGTACCGAGAAAACTTTAAAAACAATTGAAATATGTAAGTCTTTTAATCTTTTCGTTTGATATGTAATCTTTTCTGATAAGTTATGTACCCCTGTCTTGTGTCTTTTTTCTTTCCATTTATTTATTCTATATTGTGACTGTTTTCTTCTTTGCTTATGTTTCAAAAATAAATAAATAAATAAAACACTTGCGTGTTTCTGCAGTTTCTCCTGGCTTTGCGATGGTCAGAAAATATGTTTAAAAGAACCGAGAAGAACGCATCTAAACCCGCCCCGTAAACATGACGTGCTAAAAGAACGGTTCTAGTCCAGCAAAGAGTTGGTGCCGCTTTGGAACCAGTTCTCGCGGCCGCGAACCGGTTCTTTGGCTGTCGAAACACAAAGAACTGGTTCGCGCGCAGGCACCGGCTCCGAACCGGCTCTCAAAATGCTTTGGTGGAAAAGGGGCTTATCAGAATCCAGAGTTTTGAGAAGATTGGAGAAACTTAATTTTTTTGCACCGAAAAAAAACAAAACAAAAAAAACAGAGGTACCACTGTCTTTTTTTTTGACAGTGGGGGGGGGGGGGGGGGGTGTCACAAAACCAGTGAAAATAAAGCATTTTAACATAAAGTGAGATTCAAACCCAAATCCTCCACATGATGGAGCAACACTAAAACCACTGAGCCACTGGAGCTTCCACTCTTACTCTTCTTTATATTGGGGCCATGTCTTTTTTATTTAGACAAAACCATTCAAAATAAAGCATTTTAATGCAAAGAGTGGGATTTGAACCCAAATCCTCCATATGATGGAGCAACGCTCAAACCACTGAGAAAACCACATAAAAGCATGTGTCCACGAACACACTATGTGTCCAATAACCCACTATTTTTGAAAAGTACTAACATGCAATTCATGCCTTCATGCAATAAACTGCAAGTGGACAGAATCCCACTTGCAATCTATTGAATGGTGATTCAGACAGTTTACTTGATGGACATTTTATAATTAAAGTTCCTGTCATGATGAAAACCATTTATCTGCACTCAGAGGGGCCCCCTGAGTCTGTGAATGGGAGAAAGCATAATACAATATGACGGAATAAGTCCCACCATCTAAATAGAAGAGCCAATCGGTAAAGTAATTGCGGTTCGAAAATTTATTTACATATAAATGGAAGCGATTCTCCCTTCCCAACCTGAACATTCAAAACTTTAAATAGTGTTCACAAATCTTTACTAGAGAAAAACCGAAACAAAATAACCCAAGCACAGCAGCCACGAGAATGTTCCATATGTTTAATTCCAAAATAATGATGACAAAACTGAAAATATTTACAGCACATATCGCGTAAACACTTATGGTTTCTGTACAAAGAAATATACACATGCAAACAGTATAAAATAACCCAAATAAAACGAGTCTAAAATGATAATACATACAAATACAATGAGATCAGAACTAAAATTAGACATTCAATGAAACACTTTTAAAAAAAATGTATCCAGTCCAAGTTCCCACGCTGTAAAGGCATCTGTACAACTTCACAATGACAAATAAATTAGGGGACATCATATGGGTCTATACAGATGATTCAGCAAAGTTCCTTCCAACCGGGAAAGAGTCATTGCCCACCAATCAAACATTTCAATACGCTTCAAAATCTCAAAGATGACAGCTGACTGATGAATGATGCGAGGATCACTGGAAATGAGAACAACAGGCCACTGGTTACAGACGGCATTCCAGTGACAATTTCAATTGTTGAGAGCTTCTTACGACGAATCTGTCACCAAAAACTGAGGCCTTAAAACTTTAAAGCCATTAAAACTATCTATATGACGAGATAAATATCATAATTTAAAGGCTTCACATTTTTGTCCATGACATCTTGCTATGCGAACTGATATCAAACGTCAAGGACTGCCTGGTCTAAATGGGAGGTGCATTTCAGAAAACGCACAGAAAAGCAAAACGTAAAACCTGTGAAACGTCAATAACGTGGAAAAAAGATGTTGTAAAGCTATGAAAATCTCATGTAAACACCCAGTCACAGCGTATAACTTAAAGGAGTCGAATGTGTGTGGGGAATTCTCATAAAGCATGGAGAGCTTTGGCATACCAATATGTATATCAACAGAAAAGTGACTAGCGTAAGTGCCATGTAGACAGCAACCCTGTGCGCTGACAGGGCTTCAATACTTACTGAAAAAGACCGGATTAAATAAACGACAGCAGAACCGCAGCACCGAATATGTGCTATTCTACGTTTTCATTAAAGGTTTAACAGATGTCTTCATAAACAGTTGCATAACCCATCCAAGCTGCAACATTGCACGTGGTAAGAACCGGAAACAACGCGAGTGCATTTACAGTATTCAGTCATCGCGCCTGAAGCCGACGCGCTCAGACGCCGCGTCTCTCCACCCTTGTGACATTGCATTTAAAAAGAAACAAACAAACATGGTATAGAATAAGGCGCATACATCTGCAGATTGCACAACACGATTTGTTCTAGTCGTAGTAAATAAAAAAAAGAGGTGCGGCCTGTAAAAATCATCATCATCGTTGAAATAAGCAACTAATTACACTAGGAGACCAAAACAAGTTTCCACTTAAAACGCTTTGTGTGTTGCGTTCATTCAGACTGAGTCGATGTTATGGTTTTTATTGAAAGGTGTACCTGAAAATGTGTCATATAAGTATAACGGGCTGTTCGTTTGTCTCGTTAAGAAAGGTTCCGAGTCGAACGCTGTAAAAGCACGACGAAAGCAGCCACTTGCTCTCTGGCTCAGGCAAAACGCAAAGAGAAACACTTGTTCCCCTTGCTAAATTGCATTGGCATCGCTTTCTTGTGCAGGTACATTTGTTCTACACAAAATATCAGTCCACTTGTGTAGATTTGTTGATCATTCAGCAAATCGAAGAAATCTTTTATATATATCTATATATATCTATATATATCTATATTCCATTGTTTTAATCTCTGCTTACAAGTCTTAATTGAATTGGAAACAAGGCAGCAGCAAACTGGGAGAGAACTATCAATCTTACGTCTCGTCTGCTGACGAAGGCTCTGATTGGCAGATATGGTTGTCAGCACACATTTTGATAGGCTCAGGACTGAAGACTTCTCGATTGGCATGGGAAAGAGGATGAGATCATGATTCTGGGTCAGATCCTGGGCTGAAGTCTGCTCTGCAGGAAGGCTCTTACGCCTCCTAGAGGCCGCAGGTCGTTCTGGTGTTTGCGCCGATCGATGAAGGAAATGAGTCTGGAGGTGTCGATGCACTCGGCTGAGCGACGGCCCCCGCCGGGTCTCAGCCAGGGGTCCTGCAGGCAGACAGCGGCCGGGGGGCGCTTGGAAGGTTCGGTCCTGAGAAGCAGACACACGAAATCCCGCGCCGCCTGGCTCACACCCTGGAAGTAGTCGTCGGGGAAGCTGAAGTCCAGGCGGCAGATGTTGAGGCACGTCTCCTCCACGCTCTCGTCCAGGAACGGAGACGCCCCACTCAGCATCACGTACGTCACCACCCCCAGACTCCACAGGTCAGAGGAGAGAGAGACGGGGTCCCCGAGAACCAGCTCAGGGGCCGCGAACTCTGGGCTTCCCAGCAGAGGATGAACGTGAGGAGTCGAGTTCAGCTGCACCGCGTCACCGAAGTCCGTCAGCTTCACCATCGGCTGGGAGACGCTCTGCTCCACCACCAGGTTTTCAGGCTGATCAGAAAATGGGAAATTAGCATGGCTTGAATTTAATATTATAATAGAATGCTTTTAAAATAAAAACAAATCAAATATAAATACCTGATTTAAATAAAAGAACTGATTTAAGACATGTTTATTTAAAAAGCATATTTAAAGGTGCAATGTGTAAAAATAGCAAGTCTATTAACAGAAATGCAATATGACATCCATAACTATTAGGGCTGGGCAAAAAAAAATCGATTTTTCGATAATCGTTTTTTAAAATGTGGTCGATTCAAAGTCGATTCTCAACGGCCACGAATCGATTTTTTCCATATTAACCGCTCGCGGTGCTGCGTCTTCTCTCTCTGCACTAGGCAAGCGTCAAGCGCTGCAGGCGTCGATACACACTTGCGTTTAGGAGTCGGGACTTGGGACATGACGGAATATTCACTTGCACAATCGGGCCAGCATATATAAAATAACGTGCATAAAAAGAATATCTAACACACCTTTAAATCCAGATGAACTATTCTGCAGTTGTGCAAGTACTGCAAAGCTTCTAAAATGTCCCGGAGGTAAAAGGCCACTTTCTCCTCAGTGAGGTTCCCCCAGCTCACAATATAGTCCAGAAGACGGCCCTGATCAGACCTGTGAACAACACAAAACTGATGCTCAGGAACATCTCTGCGTGTGAAATATGAAAGCTATTAAAGTGTGTGTGCTCTCTCACATCTCGAGGACCAGAGCGTAGCTGCTGGAGGTCTCAAAGGTGTCCAGTAGCCTGACTAGGTGAGGGTGCTGGAGTCTCTGTAGGACAATAAACTCGTGGGTCACCTGGTCTCGCTTCATGAGTTTCTTATTCACAAACTTGACCGCCACAGTCCGCTTTGACCCTCTCTGGTCACAGCGTTTTACTACAGAGAACCTTCCCCTACGAGAAAGAAACAACATGATCACAATTACGATCGATTGTCCATAAACTGTATTAGCATGTTTCTGACAAAAACAAAACAGTACTCTACCCTTAATTTGATATGAACTTGCATTGTGCTAATATTCTCTAAAAGTGTGCCACCATGTTTTTCTAATGGATTCCCTTACCCAGTTTGGTAACATTTTACTTGAAGGGGTGTGCATAAGACTGACATGACACCTTCATAACCATGGATGACATATGTCTTGAATATTAAGTAAGGTGTGTCCATGTTTATGACAACTGTCATTAAGTGTCTTTCACTCAATAATGCCATTTGAATGCAAATATGACATAGTTTAAGATGTATTTGTTATGACATCTTGACATAAACCAATACATCATGACATGTCAGTGTCTTTGTCATGACAACTTGACATTTTTTGTCTTATTCACACCCCTTCAAGCAAAGTATTACCCAAAGGGTTAATAAATGAATCCATTTGATAGCATAATTGTGTGTATGTGTCTCACCTGCCCAGCTCTGCTACCTCAGTGTAGAAGGACTCAAAGTTGTCTTTCCACATGACCCGGATTCCATCGCTGGTAGTTCCTGTGAAAGACAACCGAGTTAAGTCCAAAGCCTCATCTAAATCTCTGAAACACTAGGTAGACATTTTGCAAGGCCAGTTAGGGAAAAAAAAGGAACATACTCTTACCCAACACTCTGAGACTGGCTGATGATGTTACACTGCCTATGTCATTGGTAGCAACGCAAGTGTACGTGCCATCGTCCTCTGAGGTCACACCTACGATACGCAGCGTGGCCTCGCCAGTCTCACTGTGGTGTAGAGAGAAGACAATAAAACATTAGATTAGTTTAATCACTGTAATGAAATGAAATCAGTAATCAATAATATCAAATATCTTCATCTTTCTACAGAGGCCCTTAAATGGACATGGTGATGGAAGAAAAATGATGTCAATCCTTCCGTGTTTTTAAAACATAAACCTAACAAGTGATAGATGTATTAAAGTACAAAGCTATATATATATATAGATATATATAGATATATATAGATATATAGATGTATTAAAGTGAGATATATAAACAAAGCAATATACTGTATATATATATATATTAAAATAATAAATGCATGTCTCCAATGTAAATTGCAAGATTGCAAGACTATTTTTTTTTCGTAAACAATTTTGTCCTGTTTGTCCGCACCTGTAAACTATACTAAAGTGGCCGTTGTTAGTGAGTGTTGTCTGATCGGGTCCCTTCCATGTGACTGTGGCTTTGGGGCGGCCACACACTTTACACCTCAGAGTGACACACTCCCCTTTATCACAGGTCACGTCACTCAGCGGGATGAGGATCTCCGGGGGAACTGAGACAAAAAAACACAATCCACTTCAAACCCTTATTACTGGTTTATAATTCAAAGCAATTCACCTAGAGGAAACATAAGAAACATAAAAAAATATAAGAAACATTTTGAACTTACCATCATAGATATAATTGGGATTTAGAAGCTGCAAAATAGAGAACAAAGTTTTGAGCATACATCTTTCTGAAGGATTTCCGGAAAATGACAAGACAGACAAAGATTTGTGCTTGTTTTTATTAGTGTTACCTTTACAGAGACCTTGTTGGATAGTCCCTCTCTGGATTTCCTGTATCCGTTTTCCAGCTTGACCTCCTTTTTATTTTCCTTCTCTCTTTTCTCTGACTTCTTACGAATGCGGAGGGATGTATGCCATGATTTCCTACTGGAAAGCAACACATTATGTTAAAATTAATGGTTACATAACATATTGAATGTCCAGCTTATGAAATGACACCTGTTATTCCCTTTTTTGGGACTCCTAAGACTTCTTTGGGACTACTAAAATAGGTTTCATCAGACTACTAACTAACTCAACCAGGCCCCGCCCCTTTATTTTGATTATCCCGTAGGAAGGGATTATTTAAATAAAGAATATTGTGATGGTTTGTAAATTTGCAGACTTTTCATACTCAAACAGCAACATCACATACTAAAGAAAGGTGACAATGTAAGCATAATAGGCCTAGAACACAAAGAACAGTCAAGTAGTGTGTTAGATTTTAAGATTCAGCATGTGTTATGTAAACGGTTAGAGGCGAGCTCTTACTTAATGGTCCCCTCTGATGCGTCAGGGATGATGGCGGAGGTGTGTCCCAGCACGTACCCGGGGATCCAGCCCTCGGCGGCGGGGCATTGGTCTGTAGCGGCGCGGAACACCAAGAACATGTTCTGCTGATTGGAGGCCAGGATCTGCACCACCTCCCCTTGACCTACATTAATCTCATCCTCTTTCAGAGCCACATAGTCCTGAGTCACCAACATGGTGGAGATATTACTGCTGCTGCTGCTTTCACTCTGTGGACACACACACACACCCACGTTTTAGTACCAGAGACACTTAATACCTTTAATACAAACCCCTGTACTGTACAACACCTTGTGTTTACCGACAAAATTTCCACATTAACCCTCATGTTCCACTTAAATGTGTAAAAAATGTGTCATTTAGAAAAAACACATAATATTTTTCCTTGTTATATGTTCCACTGACCAACACGAAAGCAAGTAGGTATTATTAAAGCTCTATCCCTATGTTTTATCAAAGAGCAACCTTAAAAAAAAAGGAAAAAAAAAAGGAAAAGAAAAGTGATTATTTCTGGTAACAATGTTGTTTGCTTATGATCAATTTTGACATAGCAACAACACTGTAGAAAAAAACATTAACATTTATTTTACATTTCATTACAGTAAAAATACATTAACATTAGAAAAATACAATAACATTTATTTTAAGTACACTAACTGAAAATAATGCGAAATTGTCATTTTTTGTATGTTTTTTAAATGTTAAAAGTTTTTAGGTCTCTAGTTGTAATGCAATATTTGTCAGGTTGAAGTTGAAATTTTATTTATAATCAGTTTTCATATGATTATGTCTTCATTTCAACCTGATGCACAGTCTTGAGGTCTCTTTGACCCCATACAGAACATGAGGGCTAGTAAATCTAGAATAAATGTATCTTTTTGGTGTTTGATAATGTCAAAACATTCCATAATAACTTCCATGCTCAACAGTAATATTTACAACTTTTGATTGACATGTAACCTTGCAAGTGCACTGCATTGAAAACATGCATTAGTAGACCAGAACAGTCAAAGAAAAGGTAAGAAACAGAAAAGAAACTGAGATAAGAACTCATGTTAGCTACAGTAGCCTGTTAAAAAAATCTAAATCTCTGAACTACAGTAAGTCACATGATTTAAGTCACAGAATTAAAACAAACATAGATGTTTCAGTGTTCATTTCATAAGATTAACATTAAGGTGCGGTCACAATAGCTACATTTTGGCGAAACTATGTGTGAAAAAAAGAACCATCAGTAGTGTAGTGATGATAAAAGCACAGCTCACACAGAAGTCACTTTCAAACCAAGCAGTTTTTTTGTTGGTCAGTGTTATCAACTTAAACCAATTGTGAAATCTTTCGCCTTGATGCAAAATTCCCAACTGTGGTGATTTCTATAAAAACGACTGAATTTTACTTGCAAAAATTTGCATAACAAAAGTAAATGTGACTGCACCTTTAGTCCTTAAAGGAGTCGTTTACTTTAAAAAAAAAAGTTTGCTGATAATTTACTCAGCCCCATTTCATCCAAGATGTCCATGTCTTTCTTTCTTCAGTCGAAAAGAAATTAAGCTTTTTGATGAAAACATTCCAGGATTTTTGTCCATATAATGGACTTCAATGGGAACCAAACCAAAAGGTCCAAATGAGAGTTTTAGTGCAGCTTCAAAGGGCTTTAGTCATTTCAAAAATAAATAAAAAACACCTGGATTCCGTCTCTCGTCTCTCACTTGATGAACTCGTTCATCAAAATGAACAAATCTTTTTTCGAGTCATTTCGTTAATTTCTAAAACAAATGACTCGAAAAAAAGGTTTGTTCATTTTGAGTTCGAACAGGAGAGTCACGAGCGCACATCACAGAACAGAGCAAGGCGATCATTTGTGCTTATAAAACTTCAACTGTTTTATTTATTTTTTAAATGAGCGATCCTTTCGCTTGACAAGACCCTTATTCATTGTCTGGACTCGTTTAAAGCCCTTTGAACAGTTTGCAGTGAAACTTCATTTGGACCTTGAACCTTTGGTCCCCAATGAAGTCCATTACATGGAGAAAATCCTGGAATGTTTTCATCAAAAACCTTCATTTCTTTTCGACTGAAGAAAGAAAGACATGGACATCTTGACATGACATGGGGGTGAGTAAATTATCAGCAAAAGTTTTTTTTTTTTTTAAAGTGAATTACTCCTTTAAGAAAAGCTGATCTCAAAAGGAAAAACGTCTCGTTAAGACCTCACAAACAAAGTAGCTTGAGGTTAATATTTTTATTGGAGAAATCGAGTTCTTGTTTTACAACCCCATAAACAGTTAGTATCTGGCCAGAAGCAGAACGGTTAGATTTCTGAGATGCAGAGAAAAGGCTCTGTTGGAGGTCCACAGAGCAGAAACCAGGTTAGGAGAGGCAGAAATCAGACAGAATCCAGGTGTGTTAGACAGTCATTCATGAGGGAAGACAGGAGCAGAGTTGAGCTGAAGCGCTGCGGTGGACCGGGGCAGGAGTGTGTCTCTTACCCCGTTGCTCTGAGTGGACTGGACAGATTGCTCACTGGCGGAAGAGCAGGTACTCATACGGTCTGCGTCTTTACTGTGGGTGGAATGCCGGTGACTTTGGTTCTGAGTTTGCCGTCCCAGGGTGTCGCACGCTTCCCCGGGGAAGGTGAAGGAGCCGGGCCTGCTGGCGGGAGAGGCGGGAACAGAGCTCCAGAACGAGCCGGAGCTGCCGCCCGTCTTCGGCCCGGGACTGCAGGGTGGGATGGAGTCTTTGAAAGCCGGGGTGGCTAACGGGGAGGCCATGGGCGAGACCGTTCCGGGTCTGGGTTTGACCAGAGCTAGCGGGGCCACCGTTGCTCGAGGGATCTGGGCCGGAGAGGCTCCGTCCCTGCTTTCTTTGGAAGCGCTTTCCGTAGGGTCCGTCTGTTTGGGGTGAGGGCTCGCAGGAACCTTCACCTTTGGCTCTGGCTCTGTGGTGCAAGAGGGTGAGGGACCCCTGGAGTGAGGCCTAGGGGACATACCTGATATTTTGTCGAGGCCATCGGGCTCGTGGGCTCCGGGCCCCAGGGCGGGAGAGTGATGACGGAGCGGCTGAGGCAAGCGCGAAGGCTGGGGAATACGGGAGGGACGAGAGCGGGAACCCGACCCAGCCGGGGCACCTCCGCCTCCTCCGGGGGCCATCCCCTGACCCCCGTTCCCTCCAGCCTGTACACTGTTGCCTGAGACACCAGGGCCCTCCACATGGTTCCTCTGGTAGTCTATGGGAGATGTAAGCGCTACAGGAGGAAAGAGAGATATCACTGAACCATTTGCAATTGAGCACAACAGCTGACAGGGTGTAACAGCCAAGAAGATTCTGGTAATTATTTTTATCATGAAGATCAAAATTGTTAGTATTCATTACAGCTTTAGCCAAACACTAACATTTACCTACAGTAATAATGACTGTCTACATAAACTAATATATGTGTATTATGAATGAAAATGAATTAAAAATGAACAAAAGTATGTTCATAAATCAGGGAACTACACTAACCTTTTCCACTGGTGGCACTTGCGCTACTAACTTTTTCAGTTACTGGCGCAAAACATGATTTGGTCGCGCAAATTATAGCAAGCCGCTCTCTGGATTAGTAATGAATAATAATGAAACTGTACTGCATTAGGGGTCGAACGGTAGCCTACAGAAGTCATGGTTGGGTTCATACCTTGGTTCAGTACAATTTCGGTACAATGGAGTGAAAAGCAAAACAAAAATGAAGAAGGCATTTTTATAAATCTCTTAAGCCTCGTATTTTTAAGTTGTTTATGTTTTATTAATAAAGGCATAGAACCAGTTTATTTGTACTAGTGCACTGACAATAGTTTTATATAATTAGTCTATTAATTAAATTAATAAAAAGACAAAATGACCTTCATATATGTTTGGTAATTGTACTTGAATGAATGTAAAATTAATTTGCTATATTTCAGATCAATATATTTCTTTTCCTTAATTTTAATTAACACTTTATTCTCATCTGAATTATAAATAAATGATTTCCGTATAAAACAATTACCATTAAAACACACTTGAATTTCTTTTTTAATCAATGTAGAATCATGGACGCAGGACTGTTGGCAAACTGTGATGACAATAAAATGATTGCTTGTATCTCTGGTTGTCGTTTCCGTTCCACAACATTTTGTATGTCATGTTTGGGGTGTGGGATGAAGAGAGGGGTATTTTCAGTAATTATTTAATAAAACATTATTTAATTTATCCTCAGTGTGTAGTATTAGCCAATCAGGTGCCTTGACGCGAATCACGCGATTATGATTCAGCCTACACAGCACAAATAAACTAGTCTAAAAACTGCTAGTGATCATATAACGTTAGTCGATGTCAATATCAGCGCTAGCAATATAAGTAGTTAGCTCATGGCAGAGTTTATCAGCCGAACTCCAGAGCGCAAATCTACCTTTGTAACAGGGGTGGTTTTGGTGTACCAAAACCATCGTAAGGTAGAGACACGGTGTCTTACTGCGTCTTTTTCCTGCCGCCATGCAGGCCCAGATTGTGATTAGCATGCCTATTATAAAGACACAAACCTTTTACTATCATGTCCATTGATTTTGAATAATATGCGCGAGGAGGGAGAGAGAGAGAGCATGCAAGACGGTGCTTGTGTTGTGTGAAGACATGAAAGAAGTGCGCGTGCAGTCAGGGCGCGCGCTCTCTCTCTCAGCTCGTTTGCGCCCTGTCAAGCGCATCAGTCATTCTACTCTACAACACTCGCTCGAAAAAAGGCTTTGGCGGGACAAAAAGCGGAAGATCCGACAGGTTTTAGAAGATTAAATACAACCCAGAAGAAACAAAAAATAAAAAATAAATAAAAAAATAAAAAACGACCCGTCAAAATAGTCAGTGATACATTTGCGACCCGTTAAAAATTAGGGTCGCAATGGGATTTCAAAAGGTCGCATATGCGACCATTTTGGTCGCAGTGTAGTTCCCTGTAAATTATTTACATTTTCATTTTACAGTGAAAGTTTTAATACAATAGTAATATATTCCTTATTTTGTTTAATTTAATATTAAAAAATAATTATCATCATCATTATTACAGGCAAACTGATAAACAACAATAGTCATTTATGAATAATAACATTTACAACAATAATCACATTTTTAAATAGCAAACGCTGATTCTTCAAATTGTTCAGCCCTTAAAATAACAGGGGAATGGATCTTTTTGGATTGTTTTGTTAGTATTAAATGCATGTTAAACATCATTTATGACCGCACCTAAAGACCTACTTTTATACTCGTAAGTGTTGCTGGTTGCTGTACCATTGAGGAAATGACGCTGGCTCTCCAGGATTTGGCTGATCTGCAGCATCCAGACTTGTCGTACACCTGGATGACTCGAGTGCAGGATAAATGCCTCTTTGCTGCTATTAGACGTTCTGGAGGTCAGCGCGAATTTACAGGGGTCACCGTCCACATTGTCCTCCAGCCCCAGACAGCTCACCTACACACACACAAACATAACGTTTTTAGTTACTCTTTTATTTCCCAAGAAGAAATCAGATCCCAAGAAACAGACGGATGAGGACGCCTGTACCTTGATGCTGTATTTATACAGGTAGCCAGGCATTGAGAAGCCCCTCTTTTTATCTAAAGGTTCACTGAAGATTACAATCTGTTCAAAGAGGAAGACTCTTCTCTCCTTCATCCTGTTCATCAGGCCTCCGTCCGGTTCGGCCACCATGAAGGTGTCCTGCAGGAGGAGACGCCCCTGAGCAATGATCTTTCCCTGTCAGAGACCGACCAGATGAGTTTAATCCATCCGTTCAAACGTAAAACACCTTCTTGGTAATGATCGACTGACATAAACGAGTTCTTACATCAAATCCCTGGAGTCGACCAACATTCATCATGTCGTTGCATCTTTTTGGTACAATGCACATGACCTCAACCGCTTTCTACAACACAAGAACATCATCAGGATAGAATCGAAAAGAATAATGGGTAAAACTTTACTTGAAGGGGTGTGCATAAGACTGACATGACACCTTCATAATCATGACATAAATATTAAGTAGGGTTTATGCATGTTTATGACAACCGTCATTAAGTGTCTTTTGCTCAATAATGACATTTTCAACGCAAATATGACATTGTTTAAGATGTCTTTGTTATGAAATCTTGACATAAACCAATACACCATAACCTGTCAGTGTCTTTGTCATGACAACTTGACATTAAATTAAGTTAAACTGTCATGTGGTTGGCTTTGACATTGGCTGTCATGAGGCCATTATAACTGTCATGAATATTTTTCGTGACCTCAACTACAGTGGTACTAATTGAATTTGTCATTAAAAAGTTATAATGGCTTCATGACAGCCAATGTCAAAACCAACCACCTGACAGTTTCATGTAATGTTAACCAATAAAGCTAGCTGGTTTCTTAAGTTTAATCATTAATCTGCTATGTCATGTTTATGACAGGCTGTGTTGTCTTAGTAATGTCAAGTTGTCATGACAAAGACACTGACAGGTTATGATGTATTGGTTTATGTCAAGGTGTCATAACAAAGACATCTCAGACAATGTCATCTTTGCATTCAAAATATCATAACTGAGCGAATGACACTTAATGACAGTTGACATGCATAAAACTTCCTTCATATTCATAACATATGTCATGTCATGATTACGAAGGTGTCATGTTAGTCTTACGCACACCCCTTTAAGGAAAGTATTACCGAATAATGTTTAAACATAAAATAAAATACCTCCAATTCCACTGAATCAATTCCAATTTTTTTGGAAAATTTCAGGAAATCCTGTAAACAAACAAACAGAACGCATCAGAATCATGGTTAGACTAAGAAGCGTCATTAGCTATAATGCAGTGAGATGCAGTCGACTGACAGACCTTAAGCAGCAGCTGGTACTTCATGATTCTCTGAACAGGTTTAATGAGCAGATCAGTGATCTGAAGCCTGTGACCCAGACACTGTTTCAGATCCTGCAAGAGAAGTGATTCAGTTTGACGCTGGAAGTGTTACATGATGTTCTGTGTGGTTTATATTTGGTGGTATACTGATATTAATGCAGAATGTATGTAATAAGGACATGCAAGCTTTATAAATCCAGATTTAAGATACGCACCTCGAAATAGGTGTCGATATACTCTGAGACAATGTGCTCAGATTTAGGTTTGTTCTGGCAGTAAACAATGTACATGTGCAGCCGTCGCTCCTGAAAGGCAGGTAAATGTCACAAACAATATTAAATTACAATATAAGAACAAGTTTGATTGATTGCTTAAAAAGACTTAAAAAGCGGCGTACATGTTTGAGGAACAGAGGGCCCAGCCGGTCAGGGTCCTCAAGGCACTTCTCAAGCTCTCCCAGGAAGAAACTGAAATATGAAAGACTGCAGTTAGTTTCATCTCTCTTCAAAATAGCTATGAAATGAACAGCCACAAAATTGCTTAAATTATCAGACAATGCTGTAAATCCTTTTTCCAATCAATGTCTATCATTGAAAAGGACCTATTATGCCCTACATTGATGCAGCTGTCAGTAACGTTCTATTTAGAGTCTGTTTCTAGAAAGCCCCTCCTCTGATTGGTCGGCTGTGTGTTGTGATTGGTCAAGCGCTTCGAACGTGTTTGGGAAATGTCCCGCCCCTTACCATAACCGTGAGTTTAACACACAACAAATTAACTTAATCAGGCCCCGCCCCTTTATTTTACGTATGCCTTGGTAAGGAACTATTTAAATGAGGAATATTGTGACACGTTTGTTCCAGGAAGAAAGTGATTTTTGTAACTTTGCAGACCTATTTCATTCTTAAATAGCAACACTACTCACTAAATGGAGATGGAAATGTAAGGTCCTCTTTAATACAATTTGAAATCATAATACACCACAGATTAGATACATACTCTTTGTGCCAGTCATATATCTGCTGAATATTTCCAAAAACGATCTTGTCTTTTCCTTTCATATCATCTGGTACTCCATCTTCCCTCATCCTGGTCATATAACCCTGCCGGACACACAACACAGCGTCACTTCTAGTCACATGATCCCATATCAATATCTCAGCATCAAGTGAATAGTATGCACTTACCTCCACGACCAAACTGAGATCTCGCACATAGTCCCTCTCCGTCTCGATCAGTTCCAGCAGGATGTAACTAAAAGGAGAAAAGGGACGTGTGTTACAGGTGCTGAAAATGAATGAGGACAGTAACAGAGAGGGGTTGAGAGTACAATGACGTACTGGCGTCTTTTGAGGAAGCCGGTCTTGCGTTCCTCTATCTCATCGATCGGAGAGGAGGAAGAGAGCAGGGAGTTATCTGATGGATTGAAAGAGGGGCTGCTGCTGTCCCCTTGCTCCACAGACAAAGAGCTGGGCCGGTCCTCCAGAGCCTGTGTGGACATGAGACCCTCAGATCAGACCAGACAAATAATTCGATGGGTAAGCTACTTAAAATATTATGTTTTTTTTTTTTTTTTGGAAAGTTCTTATATAATAAATGAAGTTATTAAAGAATTAGTTCACTTAAAAAAACCCAAAACAAAACAAAAAAAAAACTTAAAAAAACTTTGCTGATAATTTACTCACCCCCATGTCACCCCCATGCCAAAAGATTACAGGATTTTTCTACATAATGGACTTCAATGGGAACCAAACGGTTCAAGGTCCAAATGAGAGTTTCAGTGCAGGTTCAAAGGGCTTTAAACGACACCAGACGATGAATAAGGGTCTTATCAAGCGAAACCATTGGCCATTTTAAAAAATAAATAAAAAAGGTTTATAAGCACAAATGCTCGCCTTGCTCTGTTCTGTGATGAGCGTTCTTGACTCTCCTGTTCGAACTCGTTCATCAAAATGAACAAATCTTTGAGTCATTTCATTCATTCAACAAACAAAATTAACGAAATGACTCGAAAATAGATTAGTTCATATTGATGAACAAGTTCGAACAGGAGAGTCACGAATACGTGTCACAGAATAGAGCAAGGCGAGCATTTGTGCTTATAAAACTTAGATCTGATAAGACCCTTATTCATCGTCTGGTGTCGTTTAAAGTGCTTTGAAGCTGCACTGAAACTGTCTTTTTGACCTTGGACCGTTTGGTACCCAGTGAAGTCCATTATATGGAAAAAATCCAGGAATGTTTTCATCAAAAACCTTAATTTCTTTTCGACTGAAGAAAGAAAGACATGGACATCTTGGATGACATGGGGGTAAGTAAATTATCAGCAAAAGTTTTTTTTTAAAAGTGAACTAATCCTTTAATAAGTTTAATATTTAACAATAATAGTAATAATAACACGGTGGCATTATCTTCTCATATCATATCCATCAGTACATTTCTTACCATCTTGCTTTTGACCAGCTCCTCAATGGCACTGACTAGCTCTGCAGCGCTGGGAGTCTCAGAACTGGAGGGTCGGACGGAGAGACGGGAAGAAGTCTGCAGAGATAAAGAGAGTGAAAGAGGGAAAAAAAGCCAAACTAAATGACACAAAGGAAATACAAGCCATATGGAGCTAAACTGTAATCAGGATTCATTCAGGCATGGATTTAGGCACTAGTTTATTGTCTTTGCCCTCAAAGACATTTAATGCAATTTGTATTTTATCATAGCAGTTAAAGGAGTAGTTCATTTTTTTAAAAAAAAACCTTTGCTGATAATTTACTCACCCCCATGTCATCCAAGATGTCCATGTCTTTCTTTCTTCAGTCAAAATGAAAGTAAGGTTTTTGATGAAAACATTCCAGGATTTTCTCCATATAATGGACTTTGCTGGACACCAAATTGTTCAAGGTCCAAAAGACAGTTTCAGTGCAGCTTCAAAGGGCTTTAAACGATTCCAGACGATGAATAAGGGTCTTATCAAGCGAAACGATCACTCATCTAAAAATAAAAAATAACAAGGTTTAAGTTTTATAAGCTCAAATGGTCGCCTTGCTCTGTTCTGTGATGCGCGTTCATGACTCTCCTGTTCGAACTCGTTCATCAAAATGAATGAATCTTTTTTCGAGTCATTTGGTTCATTCAACGAATGAAATGAACAAATTGACTCGGAAAAAGATTTGAACATTTTGATGAACAAGTTTGAACAAGGAGAGTCACAAACGCGCATCACAGAACAGAGCAAGGTGAGCATTTGAGCTTATAAAACTTAAACTTTGTTATTTATTTTTAAATGAGCAATCGTTTCGCTTGATAAGACCCTTATTCATCGTCTGGAATCATTTAAAGCCCTTTGAATAGTTTGCACTGAAACTGTCTTTTGGACCTTGAACCATTTGGTGCCCATTAAAGTCCATTATATGGAGAAAATCCTGGAATGTTTTCATCAAAAAACTTAATTTCTTTTCAACTGAAGAAAGAAAGACATGGACATCTTGGATGACATGGGGGTGAGTAAATTATCAGCAAAAGTTTTTTTTTTTAAAAGTGAACTACTTCTTTAGAATAGCTTCACTGCATTATGTTGAATGCATCAGTAACTAATGGTAATAACATTATTATTATGTGTCTGGCATCACACCATTGTAAACATACAAAATCTGCACTCTCAAACAGTCTCTAGTGCAGTTTATCAGTTTCGAAAAGTCGAAAATAATAGAGATAGTTTGATTTCAACCAAAACCATTTATTCATAAAAAAGCCCCATAAAATCAAAATGGCTTTAATTCCATGTGATGTGTTATAGCTCTATATGCATTGATAAAAATACACTTTTAGAAGATATACACATTTAAAATGTACAGTCCTAGTCTTGCAGCCAAACAGACCGAAATAGGACATGTGTCAACAGAGGAAAGAAACCTGCTGCATTTCATGGGGTCTTAAAAAACAAACAAACAAAAAAAAGACTTCGGGTTGACAATAGCTTGATGCTCGACACCTGACTCTGGCGGAGGGTTTCTTTACTTTAGGTTCGAAAACTGGCAATCAAAAACATTCATCAAATAGAAATAGAGGGAAATCCAGCAGAAAGTCTCACCCTTGCTGTGCCTTCCAGACTTTCCAATTTGTGTCTGGGTGTGGCCTCAGGTCTGCTTAGCTTTTACAGGCCAATCAGACAGCAGAGTGGATAATGAGGGGATAAGCACAGAGGGGAGGGGGGAGGGGTGTGAATGGGCGGAGTTTGGAAGGTTGGTTAGAGGGGTAAAGAGTGAGAGTGGGCTCTGAGAGAATTCAGAGTCATTGTATAAGGCACATGACCCTCTTTCTACCTAATCACATCTCCCTGATGTTGACGTTCGGATATACCTGGACACGTCTTTCTGCATTTGAACGCGTTCGAGGAACCCAGTCCGATCAAAAACCAGCGCGCTAGGAGGACAATCGATTAAAGACGGGGCTAAATCATAAATCGTATATAAACCAACAATGTAAAATAAGTAGAAAACTAGAAGAGGAAAAAAAATGAAAAAGGATGAGTAAGGGCATTTTGTGGTTCTAAGTTTAAATCAAACAGATTTAAACAACAGAAAGAGGAAGTCCTGTCTAGATGAAAGTGCAATCAAACCAAAATGAGGAATCTGCTTCTAAAAGATCACTACTTCAAAAGTGACAGTTCTCAGGAAGTGGTCGGCTTCTAAATCTCTACCAAAAAAAAAAAACAAGAACGAAAAAAGGCAGCAAATAAAAGTAGAAAGAAAGGGGGTCTCGGGTCTTTTGATAAGCCGGGGGGGTTATGGGAAAAGAAAGCGATGAGAAATGAAGTGAAAGGAGGGAGGCCAGAAAGGGAGGAGTCAGATGGAGAGATATGGGAACTGAGATAAAACAAAGACAGGACACAAATCAACGTAATGCTATGGTAAACAATACAGCCCAAACAAAACAAAAGAGAAAAACAAATTAGTGTCACAAGCTGTTCTTGAGCAGCGATGAGACCAGCTAAACTCAGCATTTCATCCTATTGTGGCCGTTTTATAGGAGACTACATTCTACTCAAGGACAAATCTGCCTCTCCATCTCTCTCGGACCCCCCATCAAAGCTGGCATTAACATGCATTTCGGATTCGGAGTGTGTATAGACCAGTGGTTCTCAACACAATATTTGATTTCTTTATTAAAGATATAGGGAGTGCTGACTTATTAAACTAATTAACCACAATTGATTTTGTGATTCAAGAAGTCTCAAGAACTTCACTAGTTCTTCACTAAAAAAATAAAATAAAATAGGTTATTGAGGAAAATACAAAGAATGATGATTTAATGTTTTTTTTTATTTAGAGTTGGATTATTTTAATATATTAATATAATAAATTACTCATTTAAATCTTTTTAAAGGGTATTTTCACACATGGATTGAAACAGGGATTGAAATTGTCACAATGTTGCTGATTCTTCTTAGCTCTGTTCATTTTAACAAGGCAACATTTCTAAATGGACCAAGATTTGGTAATACAAGTCAAAGGAGTAGTGCTCTTTAAAAAAAAACAAAAAAAAACTTTTGCTGATAATTTACTCATCCCCATGTCACCCAAGAAGTCCACATCTCCAGGATTTTCTCCATATAATGGACTTCACTGGGTAACAAACGGTTCAAGGTCCAAAAGACAGTTTCAGTGCAGTTTCTTATCTAGCGAAACCATCTGTCATTTCAAAAACTTTAAGTTTTATAAGCACAAATGGTCACCTTGCTCTGTTCTGATGCACGTTCATCAAAATGGACAAATCTTTTGAGTCATTTTGTTCGTTGAATGAACCAAATGACAAGAAAAAAGATTCGTTCATTTTGATGAATGAGTTCGAACTGGAGAGTCACAAACGTGCATCACAGAACAGAGCAAGGCGAGCATTTGTGCTTATAAAACTTAAACTTTTGTATTTATTTTTGAAATGAGCGATCGTTTCGCTAGATAAGACCCTTAATCATCGTCTGGTGTCGTTTAAAGCTGCACTGAAACTGTCTTTTGGACCTTGAACCGTTTGGTTCCCATTGAAGTCCATTTTATGGAGAAAAATCCTGGAATGTTTTCATCAAAAACCTTAATTTCTTTTCGATTGAAGAAAGAATGACATGGACATCTTGGATGACATGGGGGTGAGTAAATTATCAGCAAAAGTTTTTTTAAAAGTGAACTACTCCTTTAAGTTTGTTGGTCCATTGAATAGGATTGGTCTTTTGACCAACAGGCTCTATGCACGAACCCTGCTGACGTGTGTCTGAAATAATCTCAATCAGCTTCTTTACTTCCGGAAGCGCGTTCTGCAGGCCAAGTGTATAGCGGCAAAACTTTAATAAAATCCGTTTTCTCAGAAACGGAGACAACGATTTTAGAAACGCTGATTCGCTAGTCGAATTTCATACCATATGAGAGAATACTAAGGCTGAATCCCAATTCACCCCTTGGCCCTACCCCTTAGCCCTACCCCTTGTTTTCGAGTGTAGCCTTGGCCCTTAAAACGGAGTGACAAGGGCCAAGGGGTTGGAATATTTACCTACGAAATGGAACGACCCTTCATGAACCCAATACGTCATCAGTCGCCGGCGATGTACAGGATTTCTCCATGACAACAACTGACAATCATCAGCGCAGCTGCTCTTAACTTTGAATAAACATGATGATTATAACATCCCTTCCTGGAAATGTATGTCTTTTCTGATCGGAAAGGTAATTTATTATACCATTTCTTAATTTAAACGACTATAGTGTTATTATAAGAGTAAATAAAGTGCGTGGTGGAATCATCTGCCGCTAAATTTAAATGTTTAACCCTTTGCGATCCATCTCGCCGGTGATTTCCGATGCATTCCGTGAAATTTGCTCTTAGCCCTCCGTTTGGAGTGTGCCTCTGAAAAATCTCCGTTTCGAGGGCTATGTAGCCCTACCCCTTCGCCCTACCCCTCGATCTCAAGAAGAATCGAGACACCCTACCCCTAGACGTGAACGCGCAAAACGGAGGGGTAGGGCTAAGGGGTAGGGCCAAGGGGTGAATTGGGATTGAGCCTAACTCTCAAAGTTGTTGATGTAGCTCGAAATATATAATTTAAATAACTTCTCTTTTTTACTCTTGTATGACAGCTAACACTGCTGACACTGCCTCACTGTGTTGTTAACATCATTCACGTTAACCGCAGGACGTTTTTATAAACAGCAAGTGTAATTTGACACTATCTCCACCTAACATAGAGGCAATTGCTGTGATCATATTTGCCTAAACAAACCAAACTAAGGAGGAAAATGCACCAGGTTCCAAAACAAATGAGTCAGGTATGAAAGTTTGCGGAGGCGCCCTAATTAAGAACCACTGGTCTAGATATTAAAGACATTAATGCATTTACACCATTCCATTGCATCACGTGATTTGACAGATATGTCTGCAAAATTGCAAACGGATAGTTAAATGCTTAGTCATTTCTTGCATTTCCTTTGATTATAAACCCCTCAGTAATGTTACTAGGATCAAAAGGGGGAAAACTGCTCTCTTGGGCAAAGAAATGAGAAAAACAAGAGTAATCCAATGAAATAATTTGATAATTAATCAGAAATTATTGATTAACGGTGAAGAACATATTCCACCCTTTTTGTCCAAAAGGCTTGCATGTTAATGCCAGGTGTCAGGGCCAAGATGACAAGATTCTATTTGATCAAGGTTAATATGATCAGAAAAACAGATTTACAGTGTAGTCACAGTTACACAAGCTAGTGGAAGTCAGGACTGCAAATCCCATGAGGAGATACAAGCGCTGGCACACAGAAGTTTGAATGGGTTTGAGGACCTCTAATGAGGTTTAAAGGCTGGCAGTGAAAAAATTAAAAAAATCAAATAAAAATTGTCCAAACTAGCGCACCAACCCTCCTCCTCAGTCCCCCGCTCTGCTGCATCACAAGCGGCTCACCTTGTCATCCTGTGCGTCGGGCTGGAGGAGGCTGTGCTGTTGGATGGCCATGGGTGGAGGAAGAGGCACAGCATCAGGTCCTTCCTCTCCCTCTTCCTCTCCACAGCTCTGCATACCGGATGATGATGATTTAGAGAGGGTGCCGCTGCTCAGACCCTCGTTACGCACCCTCTGTGGAGGATCAGGGACGAAATCATGCATTAGGTTACATGAACAGAATGTCAGCTTTGAAAAGTATGGATAATATTTGAACTAAACTGAAACAAGCTAAAACATATGAGGTAAAGTCCCTACTGAGAATGACTGCGTTTACATGCACCCTCAATAATGCGATTATATCTATTTCGATTTGGGCAACAAGCTACTCGTAAGTTAAAGTAGTTAAACTACAGTCAAGCTACCCTTTTGGAAAAGTAGTTAGCTATACTACAAATTACTATGAAAAAGTAGCTAGCTACATTGAAACTACTTTTGCTTTTTGAACAATGTATATTATAAATAACTGAATAAGTGTCTGATGAATTTTTTAAGTAAAACATTTAGTGTTTAAAACAATTATGATTTCATAGAGTACTGTTTTATTACACACAACACTCCAATATCTCAGACTGTTTGTCAAAAGTGCAAATTTGCAACAAATAGCCTACAACATTGCAAGAGCAAAATATACATCCAACGTAAATCGCATGTAGAACATTTTCTCAAAAATACCGATTGAACTTGAACAAATAAGGCCATGGGTAATTAACGTTAGTTGTTTCTCCATCCTCCAAATCTGCCGTCACGTCTTGCTCCATCATGGATAATTATATTATGGGTGTGTCAACCCACTTATGTGCGTCAGTGAACCGTTAGCCGCAAGATGTGTGATTAAACAACAGGTGGCGGTAATGGCAAAAAATGAGTTTGTAATCTAACAAGAAGAAGAAAATCCTTGGCCCGACAAACGCAATGTAGCTTTTGCTCGCGCTACACTGCTACTTGCTGCAAAAAGTAGTTAGCTACTGGAAAAGCTACACTGTTTAAAAAGCAACTGAGCTACTGCCAAGCTACTGAAAAATGTAGTTAAGTTAGTAGCATCGCTACTTGTAGTTAACTATTCCCCAACACTGCAAACCACAACCATTAAATCAATTCCCAATTGACAAAATCAAGTTCTGCCCTCAGTTTTGTAGTCGAGACCACCTCACTCGAGTCCGAGTCGAGACCGAGACCAGAGAGAGTCGAGTCCGAGTCGAGTCCGAGACCAGAGACGGTCGAGTCCGAGTCGAGACCGAGACCAGTGAGGGATGATTACCTAATTTACTTTTATTTACTTAGAGAAATCCTTTTTTTTTACTGAATTTACTTAGAGTTTGAAAAATATGATCAGTTTAGGCTAAAATTGCCACATAGTAGGTGGTGTTAAAATTAATTTTATTACAATTTGTCATGCGCAGTTGCGAACTAGAAAATCACCAATCACTGGGCGTGTCAATCAATTTAAAGAAGTAATTTATTAACATACATTAATAATCATGAAAAATATTTTGAATTGAACTCGAGTGGACTCGGGAATAAGTCCGAGTCCTAAAAAAAAAAATGTTCGAGTACGAGTCAATTCCGAGTCCAAATGCACACGAGTCCATGACAAGACCAAGACCATTAAAATATGGTCTCGAGACCGAGTCCGAGACGAGTCCAAGTCTCGAGTACTACAACACTGCCTGCCCTACATTCTTTCCTGTCGAGAAGCCATTTTAATCAGATATACTAAGTATGTAGTCAGTTTATACATAGGAAAAAAAACAGGGAGTGCACCAACCTCCTCCAGAGTCTCATCCTGTGGCGTGGCAGCGCTGTCGTCCGAGTCTTTCTGCGAGCCTGGGTCAGCGTTCTTTCTGACGTCACGGCTCTTCTTGTGTTTGTGTGCCAGCTTCTTCACGTGGCCGTCGGCTTTACCGCTGCTGAGTCTTCTCACAGGGCTGGTCAGCCATTTCCTTAATGTGTTGCCAGGGCGTTTGGGCCCAGGGGAACTCTGGGAGCCCATCACATGTCCTGGTTGCAGGGTGGCAGAAGAGCCTGGCAAGATGGCATCGTTACTGCACACAGAGAGCGCGTCTGGAAAAACACACAAAAAGATGCTCAAGATTTTTATCTGAAACAGGCTTGGGATGATTTTTGGCAAGTGTTTCAGAGATGCACCCACCTTTGTGGTTAAAGATGCCCTCCATCTCCATGCTGCTGCGGGAGTGGGCGATACAGAGCGTGGCACAGGGCACCAGTCCCTCCTGGGCAGGGGAACGGTCCGTGGTCCTCACCAAACACCAGTCCGGCTTATCGTGGAGCCTCTCTAGTACCTCCACTGTCTGTCCTCTCCGCACCGTCAGTTCATTACTGTTACCGGCCATGAAGTCATGGATGACCACTGTCAGCTCACAGCCACCAGATAACTAGAGGAAAAAAAAGACATGATTTTAGTCATAGTGTTTGTCTTTAAACGAAAATGCCCTTCAAATATTGTCAATATGTTTCCATATCATATTCATTCATTCATTTTAGTCCATTTTACTATGCCTGGAATGGTATATAAAAAAAATGAGATCCAACCATTCAGACATTAATGAAGCAAAGAAACCATCAGCATGAACAAAATATATAATGAGAAAACTGCCCTAAAATAAAATCACATAATTAGTATAATAAAGCATTAATCACTGTGTTTTGACTTAATTATTTATAGTGCGTTGTTAGAGCAAAAGCATATTTGCAACGAATTACACATTCTTACGCAATTTAAAGTTCATGGGTGAATTTGCTTTGTGTGTTGCCTGTGAATAAGTATTCAATTTCTTACATTTTCTCTGTCCTTGACAAGAAATTGCCTATCTTGCTCAGTCGTTGGACCATTTTCCCCTAGTTTTTTTGTAAGTAGGCAATCAAGATGAGGAAATTAAGTTTTTAGATCGATAGTCAAGGGTCAGAGCAAAGATATATTGGAGGCTCACTGCCTTTTTTATGTATATATATTTGCAAAATACCAACTTTTAAGGCGAGACACTAGGTGAATAGGGTAAGATTTTTAGATAATAGATATCACCATGAAACTTCCTCAATTGATTACTTAAAACAATTATATAAAAAATTGTATTATAAGTTTTTCAAACTTGTATATTTAATTATGCAAATTAGGCATCATCTCATTAAATACGTGCAATTAAAAAGTACTGTCTTTTTGTTCCGTCAATATTACGTTACTATAATATATATACATATATATATATATATATTTTATTTATTTTTTTGAAAATTGATTTTTGATAATTGTGAATCGATTCAGAATCGTCCACGTCCGCATCGTGATCCATATAAGAATAGATTCCCCCCCCCCCCCCCCCCCCCCCCACCCCTATAATAGATTATAAACAATACACTGCAAACATTTCCAGAATTTTATGGAAGAGATCAACTTGTTTTCATAGGCAGGATGTGTATCCTGACCTTGTCACTGTCCAGTGTGTTCTGTGAGGTCCTGGAGGCCAGAGAGATTGTGTCTGGCTGACTGCTGCCGTCACCCTGACTGTCCAGATCCTCTCCATCCCTGCACACATAAACACACACAGGAAATTAACTCATAGTCTAGGACTACAAGTCCTTACATTTCAGAAAGAACAAATCCAGCAAGAGCAAAATTAAGCTGAGGGGTAAAAAAAAAAATGTTTTTAAAATTTACAAGTACGAATAGAGAAGTTTCACTGGCCTGGGGGTATATCTGCGTCCCTTGTGTTTGGATGTGGAGGCTTTGGGGATGTGGATGGGCTCCTTCAACGCCCCCTTCAGGTGCACAGTGCGCTCCTGAATCACTTCACGGATGTGCTTTATCCAGTCCTGCTTGTTCTCAATACCGGACGCCTGTGTTTATAGGTGCAGAGAAAGAAAACAGAGACACACACAGTGTTGAGTAAGAGTACACACTTCTTTCCTGTTCTATGGTGAACTAAGGGTGGGTTAACTGTGTGTCCGTACTCACCATGGATCCATGTTTGCATCCCTGACTTAGCTTCATTTGAAATATAGAAATATACAAGGTTTTACTGCTTTATAAAGTATCATATATATCATACTACATGAGACAGAGGCCAGTAAGACAGGGACAACATTAATAAACATGTTTTGTGACAATTTCAAGCCAATTTTGCCAACATGTGATGAATAGTTTATGCATTAGTCATTGGCATTTGAACTTTATCAATACAGATCTAGTTAGAATATCATTAAGTGATTAATACCTATAATTTAAAATGACTTTTAAACCAAAAAAGTAACTATAATGTGTGTGACGGCTCATAAGACATACAGTAAACCACATATAAGCTGACAGTAAATAACACATTTCACTGAAGAAAGTTTTAAACGGTAGCTTTACAGTTTGAAAGCAGCATGCAGGAAATGAACAGCTACTGTGAGACAGAAGCCATTTGCAATGCACACACGTCACTAGCATAGAGACTAGAGACTATTCTCGTTTTTTGTTTCCTTGCACTTTTTTTTAACATGCAGTGAGGACCAGAGAAGCGAGTGCTCAGATCTTCCCAAATAATTAGTGTAAAGGATTGATACAGATTCACTTTTGTTTTCGATAGCACTCTCTCAGCCTGAGATCTTCAATTTTAATAAAGTAATGTTAAAGGGTTAGTTCACCCAAAAATGAAAATTCTGTCAGTATTTACTCACCCTCATGTTGTTCCAAACCTCTATGTGTTTATTTATTCTGCTATACACAAAGGAAGATATTTGGAAGAATGTTTTAATCAAACAGATCTCATTCCCCATTGACTACCATAGTAGGAAAAAATACATACTATGGTAGTCAATGGGGAATGAGATCTGTTTGATTAAAACATTCTTCCAAATATCTTCCTTTGTCTTCAGCTGAACAAATAAACACATAGAGGTTTGGAACAACATGAGGGTGAGTAAATACTGACAGAATTTTCATTTTTGGGTGAACTAACCCTTTAAGTAACAATAACATCCTCTGTGGCATGCAGTCCATTACTACAGAAAATAATAGACATTCTTCCCTCAGTGTGTACAAGCAAGCAAAAAAGAAGAAAAATGCATATTTGTCAACCATTTTATTTTAGCTTGCTTTTACAAACTGGGATAGTAAATTATTTTCGTGGAAAGATTCTTCACACTGAACGTGGATTTCACATATATTCCCCCTTTTACTTATTAAAGTGCAAAGGGGACAATCTACACAGAAAGTCAGAGCAAAACACTGCCATGCTTTTCAACAGAGCAAGGGAGAGAGTCACCTTGAGAACAATCTTGTTGTCTGAAGTCGGGGTGCGTCCAATCCAGAGGGCAAATTTACATGGATCTCCTTCTACGTGCTCGGTAACGCCCAGCTCAGAGGTCTGCGGTCACAACAAAGCATTAAAAAACGACCAGATCTGCTGCATAAAAAAGCTTTAACCTTGCTGTGAAACTTACAAAAAGCTTGCTCTTGTAGATGTACTTGCTCCTGCCATTGGAGTCTTTAACCTCCTTGCTGAAGATCAGTGACATCTCGAAGAGGAACAGGTGACGCTCCCGTCCCTTACGGATCAGGGTCTTGGGATCCCACACCTGGAATGCTTCCTGCAGGATCAGTTCTCCCTGGGACTCGATGTTCTCGTCAAACCCTAAAGACATTCACATTAATTAGAAACCGTTGCATTCTCCTCACTTGTGTGTTTGCGTGTCTCATGTGTGTCCACTGACCTTCCAGCATGCTCAAGTGCATGGCATCGTTGGCTCTCTTGGGAACACTTAGCATGACCTCCAGACCATCCTTGATTTCACCTTTGCCTTCCTCGCAACACGTCAGGAGCTCCTACAAACACTTGGATTACCACTGAGCTTTTAATCAAACCAATCAGTGAGTTTTCGGGACGAATCCCAGATGTTTTACCTTTAGGAGCAGCTGGTACTTGGTTATTCTCTGAACGGGTTTGATGAGGTATGATGAGATAGAGTTGGCCAGACGATGTCTCTGTTGAATTTCCTGTAACAGGAACATCAATACACTTGGCATTCAAAATGGCCACTGGCAGGAAGACATGATGATTGTTCAAAATCAATGCAATGCATTAATCATAACAGAAACATTTCTCACATCAAAATATCCTCCAGCATGCTCAAGAATAAGCTGAGTGGAGTCGGGTTTGTTCTTGCAGTAGTTTACGTACATCTGGAACTTATCAGCCTGCAGGAAGTAAAGACATGCATTTTAATGATCTGAAAGAAGCAGGTACAATATTAGTATTAAAACACAATTAACTCTATTCACCCAGGTCACAAAACAGTGGCCCACATCTTCAGGAAGCTGCTCGTACTTCTCCAGCTCTTTGAGGAATATACTGGTGACAGAGACAGAAAGAAGATCAATACATGTGAGTCACTTATGGAGGACAGGAAACTAACTGGATGCTGAACTGGAGGATCGATTCAGGTTTAAAGGAGCAGTTCACTTTAAAAAAAATTTTGACAAAAACATGGATTTTCTCCATATAATGGACTTCATTGGTAATCAAATGGTTCAAGGTCCAAATGAGAGTTTCAGTGCAGCTTCAAAGGGCTTTAAATGACACTAGACAATGAATAAGGGTCTTATCTAGCAAAACGATCAGTTCATCTCCTGTTCATCCAAATGAACAAATCTTTTTTCGAGTCATTTGGTTCATTCAATCGATCGTTTCACTAGATAAGACCATTATTCATCGCCTGGTGTCGTTTAAAGCCCCTTGAAGCTGCGCCGAAACTGTTTTTTGGACCTAGAACTGCTTGGTTCCCATTGAAGTCCATTATATGGAGAAAAATCCTGGAATGTTTTCATCAAAAACCTTAATTTTTTTTTGACTGAAGAAAGAAAGATGTGGACATGGATGACAAGGGGGTGAGTAAATTATCAGCAAAAGTTTTTTTTAAAGTGAACTACTCCTTTAAAGCGTTTGCGTTAGTGAACTCACTTGTGATGGAACTCGTAGAGGTCCTGCATGTTACCAAAAATGATGTGCTCTTTGTTGACAATCCCTGGTGGGATCTCCTCTACGCCACTGGTCATCTCCCAAAGATATGTCTGGATGAATAAAGAATCAAATTGATAGATTTATTTAAATCATCGACTGAAGTCCGTGATGAATCATTTTTCTAATGTTTTGCTTTAAGAATTGACACATTTCAGGACAATAGATGCAAGTAGCATCCTTTTTTTAAACGACTGAACAAAAACGACCTAATGTAGACTAAAATACTCACGTCCATACACTCTCGCAAGTCTCGCACATATGTTTTTTCTGTCTGGATCAGCTCAGCCATGATGAAGCTATAAAAATGGAAAACAACCCAGAAAATGTAGATCTCTATTCATCTAAAATCCAAACATTTTAGTGTCCATTCACAGAAAATAAGACATACTCCTTCCTGCGGGCGGACTTGCGCTTCTCTTCATTAAGCTCGTGGGCAGCATCTCTGAGTTTGACCTCTGACCCTGGAGCACTAGCTGGGATGATGTCCAACTGCAGGTCTTTACTCTGGAAACGAAAAATAACTTGGTTTAGTTGTGCATACTTCTGACTGCATATTTATTGCAGGACTATTCTGACTGATTATATTTACATGTACAAAAATATTCTGATATTAACTGGAATGAGGCCATATTCTTATTGTGTGAGTGTCATGTAAACATAACAAGATCAAGTAAATAATCTGGTTTCAACAAATCCGATTGCAACAGATGCCACATGACAGTAGTAATACAAACTTTGGCTCATAAAAACATTATTCTGAATATCCACTGTAACGGGATATTCCTGTATATCTGTCCAAATATAGTTCATACTTGGTGATATTAGATACAGGCAGTGGTAAATGGTTGTGTTCTTAACAGTGTTGTTATAAAAGTACACTGTAAAAAAAAAAAAAAATTATGATTTGTAATCATAACGTTTTTTCTTCTGTCAAACCAACTTAGATAATTTATGTGGTTCAGATAACATAATATTTTGAGTTTCTGATTATTAAATCAATCTCTTTCATTGTATTGACTCAATTTTTCAATTTCAATGAACTTAAAGTTAAGGCAACCACGTTACGCCATTTTTTAAGTTAAACCAACAATATTTTTTACAGTGTACTAAAATTGCTAAAACTGAAATAAATATAAATTACATCTAAATAAATTAGCAAAAAACTGAACATATAATTGAAATTATAAATATAAAAATAAATGCTAATTTAGTATACTAATAAATAATATAATAGTTTGCAACACATTTTGCTTTTGTTTCATTGTTATGGACATGAATGAGAATCGTTTAGAATCGATTACACTATTGTGTACAATTAATTACTGTAATTTAATTAAATAGTGTGATAAATGGCACTTCCAGAAGAGATTATCAGGAAAAAAAAACATGAATATGCTGATTACCTACAGGAATATTCCAATAGCTGGGAATCTTGTAAAACTATTATTTGAAAAGTCTGAAACATAATATGTACCTTGTGAATGACTATGAGGACTACTGATGCTTAATGAATCTTGTAAATAGTCATTGTATCTTACATAATCTGCTAACAGCCCTACTTCTCAATAGAGAAATATAGGCCATTTGATGATTGGCAAAAACAAACTATTTGTCCAGATAATGGCTCTAAACCATGTGTGCACTCATGAGGATGTGGTATGATCCATTATCACACATTATGAGAAGAAAACAACATACTGCTTTGTTCGAGTCTGAAGAGATGCCGAGGGCTTTCTCGAGAGAAGTGCGATACTTGTCCATGCGAAGGGAGAAGTCTCGATATCGTTTGTCCACGGCCGTGACCCATTTCTTAATCTCAGCGGCGTGGGAGTGGCCCTTATCGCAGAACCCATCCGCTAACTGTATCAGCAGCTTCACCCGCTCTTTGGTTTGCTGAGGACACAGGGACAGAATCAGCTTTAGGGAACTGCAATGTTAAAGGAGTAGTTTTGAAAAAAAAAACAAAAAAAAAAACTTTTGCTGTTAATTCACTCACCCCCATGTCATCCAAGATGTCTTTCTTTCTTCATTCGAAAAGAAATGAAGGTTTTTCATGAAAACATTCCAGGATTTTTCTCCATATAATGCACTTTACTGGGCACCAAACGGTTCAAGGTCCAAAAGACAGTTTCAGTACAAACTGCAAACTATTCAAAGGGCTTTAAACGATTCCAAACGATGAATAAGGGTCTTATCAAGCGAAACGATCGCTCATTTAAAAAAACAAAAAAAAAACAAAGTTTAAGTTTTGTAAGCTCAAATGCTCGCCTTGCTCTGTTCTATGACACATGTTCGTGACTCTCCTGTTCGAACTCGTTCATCAAAATGAACGAATCTTTTTTTCGAGTCATTTGGTTGTTTTCATCAAAAACCTTAATTTCTTTTCGATTGAAGAAAGAAAGACATGGCCATCTTGGATGACAGGGGGCGAGTAAATTATCAGCAAAAGTTTTTTCTTTTTTAAAAGTGAACTACTCCTTTAAAGCTTGTCATCGCTGTGGTGCTGTTGTACCTTGGCTGTGATGTGGAAGTCCTCATGCTCCTTCAGAAGCTCCTGTGTGTGGTGGATGCTGGAGCCCGTGGAGGTGTGTGTGGACAGATAGAACTCACCGGTGTCGTGGATCCACTCCAGAGCCTGAACAATGAGAAAACAGAAAAAACCCACTTTAAAATACCAATGATTAAATTGTCATAAACCAACCTGTTTTAAAAACAAATTAGTAGAAATAAAATTGGAATATCGACTTTATTCAGTCATTTCTCCTCTTCTGTATCAGTCCCCGACACACGTTCATGAGAGCACCACGTGTGTCTGTGTGTGTGGTGATGACACAGGAGCTGGCATTCAGTTGTTGTTTTTTTTTCTCCTAATTTTTTGGGGCTTGAAAGTGTTCATTAAATAGCTGTCAATGGAGCCATCGGATTTCATCAAACAAATCTGAATTTGTGTCTTAATTTGTGAAAGTCTTACGGGTTTGGAACAACATGAGGGTGAGTATTAATGACATCATTTTAATTCTGGGGTGAACTAACCATTTAATATTGTTAAATATTACAATTTACAATCAACTTGAATTGATTTTTACTTGAACTACTAGAATTGATTTTTAAATGTAATTTATGTGATCAAAGCTGAATTTTTAGCATCAGTACTCCAGTCTTCAGTGTCACATGATCCTTCAGAAATCACTCTAATATGCTGATTTGCTGCTCAAGAAACTTTTCTGATTGATATTAATGCTGAAAACAGTTGTGATGCTTCATATTATTGTAATACATTTTTTTTAGGATTCTTTGATGAATAAAAAGAACAGTATTTATTTCAAATAGAACTTTTCTTGTATCCTTCTACAAGTCTAATTGTTAATTTTGATACACTAGATCTATCCTAGCTGAATACAAGTTTCTGACCCCAAACAAAAAAAAAATCTTTGACCCCAAACTTTTGAACAGTAGTGTAAAAATATGTGCATGATTATGAACTGTTTTAATAAACAGGCCATTCCCATATATTTATTGTTTATGTGATAATCCAAGAAACTTTTTGGCTCTGTTGTACAAACCAAACTCGCAAACTAAAAAAAAAAAAAAAAAACGAATTCAAAATTGTAACGGTCCCACTTTATATTAAGTGGATTTAAGTACTATGTACTTACATTGAAACGAATAATTTGATACAATGGACTTATTGTGTACATACACGTTTTTACATTGTATTTATATTTTAAAAATACCTGTATGTAATTACAGCTGTAACTAATTTATGTAATTACATGTAATTACAAAGCTGACCCATACTTAAACCCACCTCTAAACCTACCCATACCACCACACCTGTTCCTAACCCTACCTGTATCCCACCTCAATAGAAGCAAATGTGTTTTACAATTCAGTATTAGAACAATAAGTACACTGTACTTATTTTTCAATATAAGTACATAGTAATTAAAGCCACTTAATATAAAGTGGGACCAAAACGAGTTGAGAACCACTATTTAAAATCACAGCATTCGCATGACTAAACCAGTTGCATCTTTTTCTTTATGCAAGAGTATCTTAACTTAGAACTAGCAGTTAACAAGCGTGTAATAACTTACATCTTATTTTTCAGATTCAAATTAGAACAATCAACGTTTTTATGTAAATTAATTAAAAAAGTTATGATCAGTCTTAAAGAAAAAAAAAATGAGATGACTAACTTGTAAGAATAGTCTAAGCAGTTTATGCAACCAACCACAGGAATCAACCGAATATATGTGCATGCTATGGCACATGAAGATGTGCACATCAAAAACACGCACATACAAACAGAAGATGAAAAAGGTAAATAATTCATGTCTCAATGCATCTTAAATAGAGGCATGATACTGAGTCAGTCTGTCAGTCTCAGACTTGGGCCAAGAAAAGAGGAATAATCAGACTGATCAGACATGAAAAGGAACAGATGGAGAAAGAGAGAGACATCAAACCTGTTTGGCACTGCGTTCAAACACCACATACTGCTGACACTGGTCCAGCCTCCTCTTCCTCATGGTCCAGAAGTGAAGGACCCGATTCTCCCTTTGCAGCAACTCGTTCAGGATATCTACAAAATCACACATGAACACTCTTAACCATGATGCAACACACCAGCACCACTAGGGTACGTCTCTGAAGTCCTGCTAAACCTTAGAGCTGCATGATTCTGGAGAAATTGCGATACTTGTCTCACACTTATGTCATTACTGGATGAATCAGCGTTTTTGAACAAATCTCTTCAATTAATGATTCAAAGACAAATATATATTTTTACCATATATACAAGCATGGATATCAATATCATTATTTTAACATTAATACAATAAAATGTATTTAATCATAGAATTATAAATTAAATGGGCAATTCTACTGCTTGAATTGCAATCTAACAGTGTAGCATAATATAGTAACAATAGAGTGCCGAAGTGATGATGTCACTTTGTAGGACAACTCGGAAGCTAGCGGCGTGATTGAAAAGCTATGCATTTTTCCCATAGACTTTTGGAAAATCGCAAAAAATAAGATCTGTGTTCAACAAAGAGTTGTGACCCTTACACGTTTTGCCTATCAAGATAATCTTTACAAGTTAATCCAAAATGTATACATTTTGAAGCCTATATAAAGTTTTTAAAAAACACAAGCACACACAATAAAGTTTAAAAAACCACAAGCAGGTTATAACTGTGTGTTCCATGTCATAGATCAAAACGTGAAAATATTTAGAGGCTTTGTTCACCACAGACTTTTTTTCAGGCGATTTAGCAAAAACCCATTCAAAAATCCCATAGACTTTAGAGCGAGGGAACCAGTAATGCTAAAATGCTAACTCACTTCCGCGTTTTGGCCTATAGAGTGACGTCATAACTTTGGCACTCTATAAAAACATATTATAATATGGATAGAATCCATGCATATTTAAATCAAAACATATTTTTTTTTAACAAAAATTTAACAATTTTATTTCTTTTAAATCATTTTAATTATAAAACTATACATGAAGTTGGTAATTCAAGCTTACATTGCTTTGATGGTAGGAAAATCCATTACTAATATTAATATTATTTAAGACTGGCTTATTATTGGATAAAATATTTACATAATTATACTTGATTTAGGACATCTATAAATTAATTGATTTTCACATCAATAATTTGACTAAATTAATGATAAAGCGACAGCACTAAAGACAAAATCTGTGTGTGTGTTTCATGAAGGTAAAGGGACGATCCCCAGTGGTGTAACGCTGTCACCATTCTGCAGTAAGTTGCCATCTCTGTACGGCGAAGGCCTGACCCATTTACACTTTTCTTATCTGAGTCATTGTAAGCACACTCAGAGCAAAAGAGGGTTGCATTCACAACTGGGCTAAACTGGGCCAAAGTGGGCCAGATGCTGAAACTCATTGAGGTTGTAGCGCACAGGGCGGCCACTAGATGGCGGAACAGAGCTATTGCAGAATGTATACACAAAGTGCAATCAACAAGCACTGTAGCTAAACCCCTATGGGGACGACAGACTGTGTTTTGTCATGTCCCCAGACAGGCAGCAGAGGGAAGACTGGTAAATAAGAGGAGAACATGCGGAGAGCAGCATCTGTAGCCCTGTGGTTTGAAATGCTACAGAGACCATGTGTTTATTATGTGAATACTTGATTCTGATTGGTCAGATGGGGTATTCTACAGTCAAATATTTTTTTGCATATGTCCACATAACTGTGAAACTGTTTAACTGTCCACTTAACTGTGCAGTCTGACTGTATATTATCCTGGTAACACTTTCTTTTGTTGACATTCAAGCCATTAAGAAAGCAACATTAATCTTAGCTAATGTTATTCTTGACATTTAAGAATACATTTTTAAGATCAAACGTTGTCTCTGTTAGCATTAGCTAATGCACTGTGAACTTACATGAATATGAACTAATGTTTACAAATGACAGACTGTTATAAAACGCTACTTTTATCCTTAATGTGACATTTCTGAGTCATTATCCAGAGCGTTTTGACGTAAAGCTGTGGACAGTGACTCACTTTTGACCTGCTGCTCTGGAGCTTTGACGTGACTCAGCATCCCCGGCATGCTGACACTGTTTCTGTGCATGTACTTCAGGAACACATCGGCGTTCCGCCTGGCCAAGGTGCACGCCTGAAACACAGAGCACAACACCGAAATTACCCAAACACAGCCCATCTGCAGCGGTTTAAAAACCAAAGATTTTTTAAGGCCAGCACAAAGAAAATGAATATATATATATATATATATATATATATATATATATATATATATACATACACACAATATCGGTCAAAAGTTTTAGATCAGTAAGATACAAAAAAAACCCAGTAATATTGTTATTGTGAAATATTATTACAATTTAAAACAGCGGTATTCTATATGAATATATAGTGAAGCGTAATTTATTCCTGTGATCAAAGCTGAATTTACAGCATCATTACTCAAGTCTTCAGTGTCACATGATCCTACAGAAATTATTATAATATGATGTTCAGGAAACACTTATGATTATTATATGTTGAAAACATTTTTTTTTTTTACATTTTTATTTCAGGATTCTTTGATGAATAGAAAGTTCAAAAGAACAGAATTGATCTGAAATGGAAAGCTTTCGTAACATTAATCACTACCATTCAAAAGTTTGGGGTCAGTAAGAATTTATTTTTTATTTTTGGGGGAAAGAATTTAGAAAATACTTTTATTTATCAAGGATGAGTTAAATTGATCAAAAGTTACAGTAAAGACATTTATAATGTTAGAAAAGATTATACTTTAAATAAATGCTGTTCTTTTGAACTTTCTATTAATCATAGATTTTTTTTTTTGGGGGGGGGGGGGTACACCACTGTTTTCAACATTGAAAATAATAATTTGTTTTTTGAGCATAAAAGCAGCATATTAGAATGATTTCTGAAGGATCATGTGACACTGACAACTGATGTGTAATCAGCAAAATGATGATGATGTTGAAAATTCAGCTTTCAAATTACATTTTAAAATATATTAAAATAGAAAACAGTAATTTTAAATTGTCAGAATATTTCACAATATAACTGTTTGTGTATATATATATATATAACCGGTAGTGTGTGTATATATATATATGAAGAGTTCAGATGCAAAAGCCTCTAAATGCCATTTGAAATTTTCTTCTAAAATGACCATTTTTTATCAAGCTTGTATATTTAAGTTCAGTAATTTCACTTAAATGACAATTAATAGGTAATTTTCATTGCCATTTAAGTGAAATTACTGAACTTAAATATACAAGCTTGATAAAAATGATCATTTTAGAAGAAAATTTCAAATGGCACTTAGAGGCTTTTGCATCTGAACTCTTCATATATATATATATATATATATATTTATATATATATACACACAGTGTATTTACAGTGTGTGTATATATATATATATATATATACACCGTATATATATATATATATATATATATTCATTATTACTTATTATTCAACTTTTTTCTGTAAACAAAGCAGAACTGCGCTTGTAAACACTACTTTGTTGGGCATTACACAAAAGTAATATGAAAAGAAAAAGGCATAAACATGGGCTATTCGGTGATTACAAACTGCTAGGAAAGCGCAAGCCTGTAGAAAGAGCAACACTAACTAAACTGTAGACATTTTAAGGACTTGAAAACACTGGCAGGCAGACATGTGTCCTCTGGGTTTGGATGTTACCTTGAGGAAGGCCTCTTTCTGCTCCAGGTGCTTGCTGATCATGGGGCTGACGTGGTCGGTTTCACAGTTGGGCCCGAGTTTGTCGGCTCCCCCGCACCAGTCCTCCTCACGCTTGTACTCCTGCTCCAGACTCTCCAAAACACTACATACCTACAGCACAGACAGGAAGATGAGCCTTCAACTGTCTGTTAAACTCACTACAATATGAATGACAAAAAGGCAATAAATAGCCAAACAAAATTCACACTAGCATTTGACACGTCAGTCTTCCACTGACCTGTTCGGAGGTCTTGTAAAAGGCCACGGAGGCGTTGACCAGCTTGAGCCGGTCTTCCATCTTCAGCATGAGCTGCTGCCAGTGGGACGCCACGTTCTCTGCGCAGTCGCGGATCATGTCCATGTCATAGTGATTGGCCTGTAGAAGGGCCTCGGCTTTCTGCTGGACCTGTAGGGCGCTCTGATGGGTTTTCTGTGGAGAGGAGGATAAAACATGTCAGATGAGACACAAAAACAAGGACTAATAGACTAATAAACAGAATAGATGGGCAGGAGTCAGATTACTTGTACTGTTGATGCTAAGATACAACTTATTCGTCTACAAAGTGCGGTTTTTAGACGAGTATACGGTTCAGAATTGGAGTCTGATGGTTGGAGGAAATGAGATTCAGGTTCCCAATAGCGATACAGTGACAGCGGATCTGATGTTATCCTGGTTCTTCATTAAAGGACGGGAAGTAGAGAGCAGAAGCACGAGGATCAGGTCATGTCTGGATCATTTATGAGCTCGAGATGCAGATAAACGGCATCGATAAATATGTTTAGCGAATTAGGAGGATTTGTATTGCTGTGTGCATTTGTTTTTTCCACACTTTTAAGGGGTTGATTTTACCATGCATTCATTTTTCAAATACCTTTTATATACACTATCATTTTTTTTTTGTAAAAACCAGTAAACTTTTTTTCTATATAAATACATTCTAGAATGTCATTTATTTCTATGATCGCAAAGCTGAATTTTCAGCACCATTACGCCAGTTTTCAGTGTCACATGACCCTTCAGAAATCACTCTAATATGCCTATTAGCTGTGTAAGAAACATTACTACTATACTATTATCAATGTTGTTTGGAACATTATAAATGTGTTACTGTCCCTTTTGATCACAATAATGCTTCTTTGTTGCATTAAAGCATTCATTTCTTTAAATAATAAAATTCTTACTGACCCCAAACTTTTGAACGGTAGTGTATAGAATCTGTTTTACCATTGTTCCAGGGCCAAACGTTCAATTTTATACTCTAAAAAAGTATTTTAAAAGTTATAAAAATGGTTAAAAGTATAATACATTCAAACAAAGAATGAACATCTGTTCCTCATTTGTGGTGTACAGTCACATACAGTATTATGTTATAATAATTTTGTTCAAATGTTACTTAAAATATCACAGAATCTCTTTATCATGCATCAATTTCCAAACACCTTGTGATTTATAAAAAATATTCAAAAAGTGTGAAAATATAATTTAACTGTATTCAGGAGACATAAACGCTAGGTATGAAGTTAGCAAGACAGTCAGCTGTTTGATTCCAGAAATGTAGGAAATATTATTTGTACCACAGAATGCTGTTAAACATAATACATAAATTGACTTGTGGTGGATTCACGGTTGACCATTGTTAGTTGTGAAAAGTGTGCGAGTTTATGTTTGTGGTTAAAAAAAGCCCATAGTTAAAGGGCAAGTTAGCACTAATGAATGTTGACAATATTTATGTTTTGATATATTATATCTATGGTAAAAGCCTATAATAAGAATAAGGCAGGACAATGGTGAAACATGGGGAAATGGTAATGGTTTGAAGCAAAATATAAGGAGCGCTGACCTCGATAGCATGCTGGAACTGCTCATGCTCTCTCTGCAGCTGCTCAGCTTCTTGAAGAGAACTGGCCGTAATCAGACCGGCATTCAGCATTGATTCACCATTACGGATCCAACCCAGAACCTACAACATTAACACAGACAAATCGACACATCAGTGCAGTGTACAAAACAGTATTAACCCCCTGGGTCCACGGTATCGCCGGTGATACCAGCTCACAATTTTTTTTTTCACAAACCACGCATAAATGTCATTATCTCAATACTACAAAATTTTACATACATGCTGCTGACATATTATTGTAGCAGAGTTTCTGCTAAATACAATGTAATAATATTTTAGCCATGAAAATGTCACAAGTAACAGAAAAAAAAGCACAAATGTCAGTGCATGTCAGAACACCTCCAGGACCCAGAGAACACCTCAGACCCCAGAGGGTTAAGTACACACTGAGCGGTATGCAGTAAGTAGTACACAAGTGTTCCACTCTGAAAATAGCCCGTGCATTACCTGTTTGACCTCTGCCTGTAGGTGGCGCAGTTGCACACACTGCTCCAGGTGTCTGCGGTGCTGCTCCGCCGCCACGTCCAGCTCTTGCTGTTTCTCATGTAGAAACTCCAGTAGATCCTGAACGCGGGTGGCCATGTCCACATCACGGTCACACAGCAACTCCACACCTGGAAAACAAGAAGAAACACTCTTAGCTCTCATTTTATTCCATCACAATGAAGCTGCTATACTGAAAACTCTTGTTTTGGGACAGTTCTTTGATAAATAGAAAGATCAGCATTCATATGAAAATGATTTTTTTTTTTGTAACATAAATGTCTTTACTGTCACTTTTGATTAAAGCTCCACTGTGTAACTCTTTTAATTTATTCTTAGCTAAAAACACGTAGTTATTTCAAAAATATATGTGCTCATTAATGTATATTTACTTCGTTCAAGTAATAAAGTATTCTTGTGAGAGTATAATATGCATTGGAAATACATACGGGTAAGGGGTTCTAATGTCGGTCGCCATGTTGCCCCTCCATCTTGAAAGTACATTAGCCAAAGAGGGACATAACCATTAATTCAAGCTTCGCCTTTCGCGTTTACGTTTGAGTTAACACTCATGGATGAGGTCGAACTGGAGGCCATGTTAATCTTGGACTAAATTGGCCACCCTAGGAGTTAAAACGAAATCGGAATTGAGAGGAACAGAAACTAATATTCACTGGATGGTCATATACCTTTTCACCACTAGATGGGAGTAAAAATCACACAGTGTAGCTTTAATGTAATGAATCCTTGCTGAAATAACGTATGCATTTCTTTCAAAAGTTTATCAGAAGTGCATATTGCTATCATAAAATATGATGTTTTCTAATATCTCGTTGGCCTCACCGGACGCCTGCACCTCGTTGACATACTGCAGCAGCTCCTGGCCCTGGTGGATCACATGGAAGGCCAGGTTGTTCATGGTCAGGGCTTTATCCGCGTGGTGCTGCAGTCTCTGTTCGGCCAGCGTCAGGTCTTCTGTGTCGAAGTCATTCATCTGCTGCGACAGCTCCTCATTCCATGAGTCTAGATCGGAGATAATCTGGGGAAAAAGAAAAAAAAAACGTTCAGCATGAGTGCACTCTCTAGAATGGCCCCTCTAGAACAACTACACCGCTTTACAACGATAGGACAGGAGGAGCTAAATAAACTTATCACTGCATCTAAACCCACAACATGTTTATTGGATCCAATACCCACTAAACTACTAAAAGAACTATTACCTGCAGTAGAAGAGCCTCTCCTCAATATTATTAACTCGTCTCTATCTCTAGGTCATGTTCCAAAAATATTCAAGCAGGCAGTAATAAAACCTCTCATTAAGAAACCACAATTAGACCCAAAAAAGTTAGCGAATTACAGACCCATTTCAAATCTTCCATTTATGTCCAAAATATTAGAAAAAGTTGTGTCCGCTCAACTATGCTCTTTTTTGCAAGAAAATGATATCTATGAAAAATTCCAGTCAGGATTCAGACCGCATCATAGCACTGAAACTGCGCTAGTTAAAATTACAAATGATTTACTTTTAGCTTCTGACCAAGGCTGTATCTCAATACTAGTCCTACTTGATCTCAGCGCTGCGTTCGACACTATAGATCATAAAATACTCTTGGATCGACTACAAAACTACACTGGTGTTCAAGGACAGGCATTAAGCTGGTTCAGATCGTATTTATCGGACCGTTATCATTTTGTCTGTTTAAACGGGGAACAATCAAAGATAACGTCAGTAGACTATGGAGTACCGCAAGGATCAGTTTTAGGCCCTCTGCTATTCTCAATATATATGCTGCCACTTGGTAATATTATAAGAAAACATGGAATTAATTTCCACTGTTATGCTGACGACACTCAATTATATATTTCATCACGACCAGACGAAAACACTAACTCCTCTAAATTGACAGAGTGTCTCAAAGATGTAAAATGCTGGATGACGCGTAACTTCCTGCTATTAAATTCAGATAAAACGGAGGTATTACTTATTGGTCCAAAAAACCACTCACAAAATCTCTTACAACAAAACCTTAATATAGACGGATGTCCTGTTACTTTATCCACTACAGTAAAAGACCTGGGTGTTATACTAGACCCCAACTTATCTTTCGAAAATCATGTTTCATATGTTACAAGGACAGCCTTTTTCCACCTTAGAAACATTGCTAAGCTACGTAACATGCTATCTCTCTCTGATGCAGAAAAGTTAGTTCATGCATTCATGACCTCGAGACTAGATTACTGTAATGCTTTATTAGCCGGTTGTCCTGCATCCTCAATAAACAAGCTACAGTTAGTCCAAAATGCAGCTGCTAGAGTTCTTACTAGGTCAAGAAAATATGATCATATAACACCGATTTTATCATCTCTGCACTGGTTACCTATTAAGTTCCGTATCAACTACAAAGTACTATTACTGACCTATAAAGCCCTAAATGGTTTAGCTCCTATGTACTTAACAGACCTTCTCTCGCCCTACAATCCACCGCGTTCCTTAAGATCACTAAATTCAAGGCTTCTGGTCATTCCTAGGATATCTAAGTCCAGTAAAGGAGGGAGGGCGTTCTCGCATCTAGCTCCAAAACTCTGGAATAGCCTTCCCGATACGGTCCGGGGCTCTGACTCGCTGACACAGTTTAAAACTAGACTAAAGACGCATCTCTTCAGTCAAGCATTCACATAATGCTCACCTGTCAGTCCTCTTTTATGCCATACCGAACCGTTTGCCACTGAAATTGCTTAACGCACCAGTGGGGCTCGATAGCCTTTTAGACAAACGGGTCGGTCCGTATGGCTGAGTTGCATTGCGGAGAGTTCGTGAGATAGTGGTTTTCTAACACCGACACCCGTACAATGGAAATTATTATGAACATCAGCTATGCTAATTATGAACATCAGCTATGCTAATTATTTCCCATCTGCCTTTCTGCTGTTATCTCGGGACGCTTGTCCCGAGAAAAATGGCGTTCGTCAGGTCCAGCCTTGTATCCAGCATCTCACGGGGGTTTCGGATGCCCCACCGCCTGTGATGAGAAGACCAACGCCTGTGAAGAGACGACTCAACGCCTGCGATATGTTATGGGGCTGTTTTAGACATAAATAATATTTATATTTAATATTTATATTTAAACAATATGAATGTAAGCCAGAGGAGAACTGGCCCCCGACTGAGCCTGGGTTCTCCCAAGGTTTTTTTTTTTCTCCATCCAATCTGATGGAGTTTTGGTTCCTTGCCACTGTCGCCTTGCTTTTGGCTTGCTTAGTCGGGATTATTTAGGATTATTTAGGATTATTTAATATTTAACAATATTATCGATCTGTGTTGTACTACTTTCATGTTATCACTGTGAAGCTGCTTTGATACAATCTGTATTGTGAAAAGCGCTATATAAATAAATGTGACTTGACTTGACTTGACTTGACTCTGAGAGTCTCAGAGACCATTACTAATGGACAGACACAGCGAGATCACCCAGGACAAGAAACAGAGAGATCTGTCCAGGCTTGATCTTATATGTCAAGGCCAATGTCTTTATAAACTCTGTGCAATCAGGAGAGAGATGCTGTGTCCGAAATCACCCACTACTCACTATATAGTGGACTCCACTACAGGTCGCCATTTTGAAAAGCTGTCCAAATGTATAGTGATGATTATTATACCCTATATAGTCCACTCAATGTATCCCAGAATGCATTTTGAAAAGCAGTGTACAACCGATGGTCGCTAACCAAAGCCCTACTAGAGCCCGACCGATAAATGATTTTGAAGGCCGATACTGATACAAATATTTGTTGGTTTTAAAAATCGATATTCCGATATATCGGCCGATATATATTTTTTTTTCGAAACGTGCAACAAAAAATGAACAGATTTCCCTAACATTAGTTATTTGTAGTTAATTATGAGTTTTAACTAAAATAATATGATAATGCATTTTATAAAGAAACTTGTTTCTTTTATTGTCACAACAGAACAGACTGATGACTGAGTGCCCTCTGGTGGACAAACTATAAAACTCCAACACTCATGACATGGTTCAAACGTGTTTAGTCCGTTTTTATTTTATTTTTTAAATATTCATTTATCAGCCATTATAACTGCCGATACCGATAGTTTGGAAAATGCCTAATATCGGCCGATAATATCGACCTACCAATATATCGGTCTGGCTCTAAGCCCTACATACCATCATGCATTGCACTGATCGTAAAAATAAGTTATAATCATGTGTGTAGTAGCACATTATAACAGAAACGGCCAGAAATTACTTGGAGAAATAAGCTCAATATAATGTATTGTAAATATTTTAAAAAATCTATTTAGCCTAGAGCCGGCTCGGCACCAGCTGACAGATGATGGCGCCGAGACACGATCGAGTAGTGTCCGAAAGTGGTGTTTCTATTATGCTGGTGAGCTAACTATATAGTGCTATACTGCCTACCCCCTACAAAGGGGGTAGGGAGTAGTGGTTTGATTGGAGATTTCAGACACAGCGAGAGAGTAATCACTTTCGGATGCAGATCATCCTTGAAGATTCCTGCTTATTAATTGTTAGCAAATCATATTAGACATCAAGGAGCCATTAACAATGTGCTGATGGGAATACTGCCCTAGTTTAAGGAATAGTTCACTATTAGTTACTCTCCCTCATGTCGTTCCAAACGTGGAAAACAAAAAAGTTCTGGCTGCTACTTCCCAAATAATAAATGAGGATTCAAAGTTTGGAACAATGACAGAAATTTAATTTCTCAGTGAATTATCCCTTTAAAGGTCCCATTCTTCATGTTTTTTTTTTAAAGAATATCAGTAACCAGACAGTTTCTGGTCTCATTGACTACTATGGAAGTAAATGAGACTAGAAACTGTCTGGTTACCGATATTCTTCCAAATATCAGAAAATCGGCTGAACGCATTTGAAAACGGTGAAACTCAACTGTTTTACTCTGGGGGAGTGATTAAATGAGCCTATTTCCAAAAAAAGTGGAGTATCCCTTTAAATAAAATATCTCACTAGGCATTGAAATTTGAGCTTTATAATTTTGCAGGTATTATTTATGCTCTAACAGCAATATTACACACTAACTAAAGTTTGAAAAATGAAATCTCGAAGAACTGGACCTTTAATTAAAACACATACTGTCCTCCACAGACACTTGATCAAATGTAGAGTGAACTCACGTCAATGGCGTCCCTCTCAAAGATTCTGAGCTGGAGGAAAAGCTCCAGTTTGATCTTCCTCTCCTGGAAGAGCTCTTCCATCTGAGCCTGAGCCTCATCCAGCTGCTGCAGGACGCTCTCAATGTGGTTGATGGAGCTGTTGTGAGGAGTCTTGTTGCTGGAGATGGCCGAGTCTCTGGAGGAAGACAGTGCAAGAGCCGTTAGAGCACAGGTATGTGTGTTCTAGTGTGTGCGCAGGTGATACAGGAAGAAACAGTTGTCTTTTGGGAAAGTCAAAGCTGGAATAAAAATGGAATTATTCATTTAAGGAATGTTTGGAATTTTCAAGCCCAAGTCTGATGGAATTTGAGGAATTTTAGCTCCGTTTTCTCTATTTGTACCTTGTTTACACAAACACAATGCTTTTATTTGGACTTCCCGACCATTATCTGCTTCATTGCTCGAGTGAGTGGGGTCAAAACAGGGAATCTTGGGAAGGATCAGAAATGACTTGCTGTTAGAGCAGATACATAATGAGTTTAATTCTGATTCATGAATCTGTTTGACTGATTCGCTGAAAAGATCTTTTCACACATTAAAGGGAAAGTTCACCCAAAAATGAGAATTTGGTCATCCTTTACTCACCCTCATGTTGTTCCAAACCTGAATGAGTATTTTTGTTCTGTTGAGATATTTTGAAGAATGTTGGTAATCAAACAGCTGATGGTGGTATTTTTTAATCATACTATGGAAGTCAATGGCTACCGTCAGCTGTTTGATTACCAACATTTTTTGTGTTCAACAGAAGAGAGAAACTCAAATGGCTTTGGAACAACTTGAACTATCCCTTTAAGATTTTAAAATACTGTTGCAAATTTTCATAATTTTTGATGTTATTTTATCATCTGGGTTTATCCCATAACTGCTTTTGATTAAATATACAAAATGCATACTGTAGCTCAAATCATATATATATACTATCAGCTATCAATTCAGATAATATATTTACGGATAGAGAAAATAAAGTGTCTGCAGATGCTGTGCAACACAATATAAAATGTTGCATTTTGTGGAATGGATTGAACACTGTCTCTATCACCCTGCCTGTGAAAAAGGAGCAAATGGGGTTTGAAAAGCAACATTTTGCTTAATTTTATTACTCTAACCTCTTGAGGGATAGAAGTAAATGATCAGCAGAATACTGAACCTAAAACTAACAAAAACCGACAAATATTAGGGCCCGAAAGAGGATGTGACTCCAGGCTCGAAATTTAAATGTAATAAAACAAAAAGCCAGCGCTAATGAGATTCTAAATTCATTAAAAATTGAAATTATATGGTCCTTAATGCATTATCTGCGTACGGGTGAGAGGATTACAAGCCCATTGGAAAGATAATATGTAAAATATGCAACATTATCCTATTTTCATTAAAAAGGTTAATTATCAGGGACAGCTTTAGTAATAATTGTACAAGACGGTGAGGGGGAAAAGAAAAAGAGGAAGCAACAGTTTCAAACGAGTCTGTAAGGGATAGAAGAAAGACAGAAAGAGTCCTTTCATCCCGGCTCAAAGGACACAAGCGGGTTAACTCTGATTAAACTTTATTAAAAAACAAATGGTGTAATAAAGAAAAATCACAGTTATCGGGGTAATAAAGGCCCTCGCTTTTAATTGACGCTTCAGTGCTGGATCTCTGCGGAAAGTCTGTTCCCATAGTGATGTGCTTTTATCATACTGAAAGGCTGGCGTGAGGAGTAACACAATAATTAACGCTTTCATGACCGATCCACAACCTCAACACAACCAGGGCTTCGAGATTACACCAGGCTCGAGTAATATGACTGAGCGCAATGCTGAGATCCGGATAGCTCATGTGAACGCGTAAGAGAGCTTGTGTACAGCAAGTGTGTAAAGTCTCTGTGGTGTGGGCATTCTGTGTGTTGGTGTGAGCTGGGGACCTTTCTGTTTGTAACTCTGGGCTCTCGGGGTTTAAGTATTACCTCTGCATAATTAACTAGGTGGTTATGAAAGCAGGATTATGTAAGACACTAGAGGAAGAGAGAATAGCAGAATGAGAACGAGAGAGAGAGAGAGAAAGTGCACATGGAGAGATAGCCATCCTCGAAATTCACATGTGTAGAGAGACTAATTTGCAAGTGGAGGAGGATCAAGCCACATGTTTTCATTTGCTCTCTTTTATAAAAAAAAAAAATAATAATAATAATAACTTTAGTCGTGGAAATGCAGTTTGAACGCTAAACTGAACTAATGCTGTGATTTCGGAGTTGCCAGTACTGCACCAGTTATTATACGACAATAAATGTAATATTTACAATACAATATATTTTAAAATAGAATTTCGTATATAAAACAAAACAAATATATAATACATCAAATGCAAATTTCATATGTAATATTTTATATATTTATAAAATATATAAAATATGTATCAATATTTAAGGTTCTATATTAAAAATTAAGTATATAGATAAATATAAATTATATATATATATATATAATACACACACACACACACACACATATATATATATATACACACACAAAAGTTATTTATATTTATATGTATGTATAATAACAATTGGATGTGACTCACTTAAAAAATGTAATCTAATTAAACTATATGCTAATATGTTTAAATGACTGCAATGTATCACATAGAAAAGTATTTAAAACTTAATATACCAAGTTTATTTATCAGCAGAGTACTTGATTAGATTTAATTTCTTAATGATTGATTCGAACCAGTTATTATTTGAAATTCAAATTAATCATATTTTTCATATATAAAACATAACATGAAGCAGAAGTTGTGATAAATACAATATAAATTGTATATAATATATAAATAAAATGTCAAATTTTACTTTTTTATTTTATTTACTTTTTTGATGTATGGAATTAATTAGATTTTCTTTAAGCTACTGACAATCCTAATATCATCTTCCTTTTTTGTGTAAAAAACCCACTTCATCACTGAATGATGTGTATGTGTAATGTAATCGAAAGCCCATTTTCCACAAGTTGGTATGATTCTTTAGGGTCTTCATGTAAAGTTTGTAGCATACTTTGGTTTAAATTCCTAAATGGTTGTGTAAAACTACACCCTTTTACCTCCTCAAAAACAGCTCTGTTCACAGCGACCCATTTCGGTGCATGTCTCTTTAAATGATAATGAGCAACTGCTAGTGTTTAGACTTTTGAGGATTAAAAAAAAGGAGAGAATGTTTTTTTTTTTTTTGTATAATGGTTATGTCCACAGACTGCAAAGACATTTATATGCAAAAGTGAATTTTGCATCCGATGACCCCTTTAAGATCATACTACGTAATGATCATTAGTCACATGGGTTGCATCAAACCATTCCTCAAGGCCTGAATATTTTTGCAGTGTTGTGCAGGCCACTGCAGTAGTGCTGGCAGTCGGGTATTCAGTAGTTGCACTGATGAAATGTGACGGAGCCGAACACGTGAGAGCGCTGAGAGACTGCATGCTTCTCTCTCCTTCTCCTGCTCAACTTTCAGGATCAAGCTTTTCTGAATCTCAGCCTTCACGTTCTTCTGCGGCAGCAGTCCTTCCCACACGCAGATTATACATATGACTGACCATTAGAACTAACACTGGACATAAAAGCCATTTCACAGCTGCACTAATAGTTACTCACAGTTACATTAATGTAAAGAGAGGATAGTACTCCAAATGCAAAGTGGATGCTGGTGAAAGAGGCCAAATGAGTGCTTGAACCATCCAGAGGTTTGTTCAAGTGAGCATGACTAATGTTTGCTTGACTACGAACACAATACTGGTTACAATTCTGACTCAACTTAGCAATTCCATTAGGCCAGTTGCACAAACATAGCAATTATGATAAGACGGTGTCTTGAGAACTAGTATGACCAACTAATAGTTAGTTAGGGGTAAATCAGTCTTACTTTTCTGTATCAAATTAGACCAATCTACGTTTTTATGAAACCGACTTAGCCGACTAGCCGATTAACGATTTTTCTAGGACTTATTGGTCCTGAATATATACAAAACCACAAAAATATAACTTTTTGGTAATATTTTGTATATTATTTTAAATTCAAGTACTGAATGTGTATCTTTAATATCGACACTCATGCAAGTTCTCTGAGAATCAAGAATACCTAAGATTAACTTGAATAATATTGAGTTGCGCATAATAAAACGAGTGAATAATCGCTTTGAACGATTCAATGAAAGAGTTATTAAACTGATTAAATCTGTTAACTGCAAACTATTATGAACTCAACACTGATATTTGAGTATTTCTCAAAATACTCGCTTCGCTGAAAGAACTAGTTCATAACAAGTTATTTGTTCATGAGTTACTCTGGTTTGTTGTTTGCAGTAAGGAACAGTGACGGAAAGATGTGCTTTCTATTTATCATCTGTGTATTATTTGGTGGAATCCTCTATGTTTCAGACTTGATGTGTGTGTAAGATTTCAAAGGATGACTTTCACAATAAATCAAACAAACCCCATCTCAATGGAATCGAACTTATCCACACCAAAGCATGAAAGCAAAATAAAGAGCTGTTGCAGAGGAAGACAAGCACAGATGAGAAGATTGTGTAGTACCTGAGCTGCTGAATAAGATCCTCTCCCTCTTTGATGACATTTACAGTGAACTGCAGTGTGGTCTGCTGTTGCTGCCCGAAACGCTTGATCAGGTCCTGAACAGCCTCCACCGACTCGGCGTATACGTCGTCCAACAACTCCTTTTGCAGCTCCTCCAGCCATGTCCACAGCTGTGAGCAAAAGACATGTGTTAATGGAACTTTTTTACTTCATAAAATACCTAATTTTAGTATAATACCTAAGGCCGTGTGTCCACCAAAGCGTTTTTCCAAGCGCCTGATGTATGTTTTCAATTGTTTTCAATGGAAGCGCCACGTTTTATAAACGCCATGAGCGTAACGAGGCGCTGAGCGTTTTTTTTACGCTGAGCGCACAACGTTTTTCACTGTCGCCGAGAGTTGAAAAATGTTCAATTTGGATAAAACATAGCGCTCATCACTGTAACTTTTTACCCAGCCGTCCAATCACAGTGGAGGAGGGGCGGGAGTCGGACTAAAACTGTCACGACATTCTTTCTGTACAACGACATCAACCAGCAGAGCTAACCGAACAACATGGATGAGAAATAAATATTTTGCATGAAACAAATTATCTGCGAAATCAGTTACATGTAAACTGTGCTGCGGATATTCCGTATCATAACAACGAAAAGCACGGCGTCTTCAGCAGAGCGTCTGACGTTTTCAGCTGACTAAAAACACTTTGGTGGACACACGGTCTAATAACTAATTTAATACCTAAAATAATAATAAATATATTGCATATAAAGATATTTATGCATATTTTGCTAAATGTACACATTCACCTTTTGTAATTACCTTTTTTTCCTTTCTGATATATAATTATTACAAAGTCTTGGTTTTGTTTTTGGGCTCTACTAGAACAGGTTTTTATGGAAGTTTGTTTCCGCCATAGAATGAAAAATAAAAAGGTAATTGCGACTTTTTATCTCACAATTCTGACTTTTTTTCTCACAATTGCGAGTTTACATCTCACAATTCTGACTTTATTTCTCAGAATTGCGAGATGTGAAGTCAGAATTGCGTGATATAAAGTCGCAATTGCGAGATATAAAGTCAGAATTGCATGTTATAAAGTCAGAATTGCAAGATATAAAGTCAGAATTCATAGATATAAAGTCACAATTGCGTGATATAAAGTCAGAATTGTGAGATTTAAACTATTCTGAGGGGGGAAAGTTAGTCTTTTTTTCCCCTTAGAATTAGCCTGATAACTCGCAATTGCGAGTTTATATCTCACAATTCTGAGCAAAGATGTCAGAATTTCAACATATAAACTCGGAATTATGTGTTATAAAGTCAGAATTGCGAGATGTCAACTCGCAATTGTGAGAAAAAAAGTCAGAATTATGAGATAAAAAGTTGCACTTCTGTCTTTTTTCTCAGAATTTCGACTTTATCTCACGCAATTCTGACTTTATATCTCGCAATTCTGACTTCATATCACGCAATTCTGACTTTATATCTCGCAATTCTGACTTTATAACACGCAATTGTGTGACAAAAAGTCACAATTATTCTTTTTTTTTTTTTTTATTCAGTGGCGGAAACAAGCTTCCATACGTTTTCATGCTTGAATGTTTAAAAAATACATTGTTTGTCACATATTCTCCACTGTTGCGGCTCCTCTCTTCCCAGTCTGTCAGTAACGCTCTGTTTAGTTCCTGTCTCTATGAAGCCCCTCCTTCTGAAAAGCACAATGTGCTCTGATTGGTCGGCTGGATCAGTGTGTTGTGGTTGTTCAACCTCTTTGAAAGTGTTTGGGATATGCCACGCCCCTTACCATAACCAACCGTTTCAACACACTACTAACTTACTCAACCAGGCCTCGTCCCTTATTTTGTGTATGCATTAGACGGGAATTATTTAAATGAGGAATAATCCTTTCATGTCTTCCTCTAATTCAGAAATTGATATAGAGTTGCTAACTTTGCAGACTATTTTTATGCTCAAACAGCAATATTACACACTAAAGAAAGCTGAAAATGTATTAAAAAAAAAAGTCGGGTTTTAATGTGTCAGGTTCTTGTGCAAATGTGTAAATAGCATTTTAATTATGCAACAGTCATGGCACAAACACACAAAAAAACATAACAAATAAACATGCTAAATATATAAGTATCTATAACTTTTTACTACACAAAGAAAAAAAAATAAAATCATAGTAGTCACAAAAAAAACCTGGACATTATGCATAAAAATGGGAACATTGTTTAAAACAGGCGATCTGAGGCCTGAGGAGAACTGAACAGTTTTGAAGTTTATCGTTGACGGCGATTCATTTGTTACAAAAGCTGTGCTTTGATGGCGGCTCTCCAGAGGTGATTTAAAGACGAACAACTGAACTTCTGTGAGAGGATTTTAGCACGCTGACAGTTAAGCATATGCCGAAGATGTCCCCAAGAGGTTGTCTTTAATTCAACCTCTGAAAACCACCACTCAAGTACAAACCCCCAATCTTAAACCTAGTCCCAGACTAAAATGCATGTTTGAGATGTTTCAACTGAAATCAGTAATAATAAGTTTTTTTAATGTTTATAAAAGCTACTTAAATGCCCTAATTGTACTAAGGCCTAATTGAAGCCCTGTCTGTGAAACCAGGACCAAAAACATACTATTTTTTTCATTTAGACTAAACTACTCAACCAGCCTGTCCATGCCTAGTTCTTACCTCCTTCACATGGGTGTGGAAAGCCACTGACATGTCCAGCAAGACCTTTCGCTGCTCCACACGCCTTACAAAGTCCTGGATCCGGTCCTCCAGCTGATGGGCGGCCTGATAGATCTCCTCCGGGTCACACTCGCCCGTCTGGGCCAACTGCTCCGCTGCTTCAAGCAGCTTATCAGCATTAGTGTACGTATTCTGATAAAGAGAAGACACATTTGGACTATGATGCTCATGTCAGCCGTTAAGAATATTTCACTTCAAGTGCATTTCGGCACTGACTAATACAAACAATGTTGGGGTTGAGAGCATCAAAATAAAGTGTTAGGAGATATTAAGCAGACAGTCTACTAATACTCTAATGACTGCTAGTTGACATTTGCAAAGTTACTTAAAGTGGACCATTAAAAAATAAAGTGTAACCAAAACCGCAACATAGTCCTGAAAATACCATTACAGTCCATTAGTAGGGTCTGTCACACTGGTGATATGAAATCAAATCAAATAATTTACATAAGATTAAATATACCCATGGACCGGCGGCGGAATTGTACTTTTCTCCGCTTAGTAGCACTACACCAAAAAGTAAACAAAAAGGGGTGGTGATGGCGCAGTGGATAAGACACATGCCTTTGGTGGGAGAGACCCTGGTTCGAATCCACTGTGAGACACCAATGTGTCCCTGAGAAAGACACTTAACCCCTAATTGCTCCCGAGGCGTGCGACCTCTGACATATATAACAATTGGTCGCGTTGAATAAAAGCGTCAGCTAAATGAATATGTAAATGTAAGTGTAAACAGAACCGAAGTGCACTACAGTCGGGACTACCTTCACTACATCTCTCGGTTGCCTAGGTAACTACATATCACTCTGTTGACTGCACTAATAAATACAGGGAACAAAGTATAACTATTGCAGTGTGATGAAGGGGTAGTTTGGTTTCTAATATTATTCTCTCAACAGACATTTACATCGATAGTCTGGCGTGATCACTTATTTGCTTTTGGTGAACTGTGGAGTGGGTAAATGGCAGGCTAGCAGTTACTGTTGACTCGCGCTAGCCTAGCACCGGAGAACTATGCAAATGGAACGACTGGATGAACATTTTTGAAAACTGTCTCCACTGATAAATAACTTGGAAATGAGGCCAGATGTCCAAAATCCTGAACCAACCCTTCTAAGACCTCATTTATGCATGGAAGAATCCAGAGAATCCAGCTCAAATAAAACCTGAGGGGAAGGGGAGATTCTATAATGGGATTGAATGGCGAACCTGAGCAACTTCCTCGAAGTCCTCATGGCGTTTCTGCAGGGCTCGTGCGCGATGCAGAGACTTCCCCACCCCCGTGTGTTTGCTGAGGAATGCCTCACCGTGGTTCTCAATCCAGTCAAGAACCTACTCGCACAGAGAAAAAAATTCAAATGAATTTGTGACACAGCGGCAGAGCTTTCCAGTCCTTCTTTAGGTGAGAATGTGTCCTGTCAGAAAGGTTTTATGTTAATGGCAGTCAAATCAAGATAGCATGACAGGTGAGACTACAGGGTCCAAGACTGAAAAAAATTATGCATAAAGGTGTCGTTCACAGCCTAGAGCTCTCCCTCTCTGCCTCTCATCGCATCCCCGGAACCTGAATAGTGGTTTCCATGGCAACACTTTCCCTCAGCCACAGAATTAGCCGTTCTGCATTCTCTCGGTCGAACACCTCGCTGCAGAAAACCACAATCTCTGCACCAATAAACTGGCCCTGAACCTGAAAGCAATGTACAATAAAAAGAAACGCAAAGTGCTACGCTTCGGCAGCGGCTTATCCTTGACTTTAAATTGCATGTGTCTATTTCTGTTTGCGTGTAAACAATTATAATCCCAGAGATCTTCAGCCAAGATCCTGCAGTGTTTTCTCTCCTGTTCTAAAGGGGCAGTGGTAACAGTAATTGTATGCTAAACTAAAGCCTGCCCAGAAGTAAGAATTTGGGAATACAATCTGTTGGTAAGACGTTTTGCTGACACAAGCCAAAAGCACTGGTCGCAAGCACATACTGGAATAAAAAAAAATAACTATATTAGTCTTTCTTTCCTATCAGTAGAACCAAGTGCAAACTCAATTTGGTGGATGCAACTACTTTCAAGAACCTCATGGTCAAAATGGCTTTAATGTAAACAGAGGGGACAAAAAGTGTCAACTTGTGTGGTGTATAAAGAGATAAATATTAATCAGAAACAGAAATATTAACAAGATATACAAAATATTAAAACACTATTTACCATTCTATTATTTAACTTTTATTTTTCTTTTATTATATGACATTTGAATTGTTCAAAATGATTGATTACATAGAAAATCTAAAAACATGCAATTTTATTACATTTATTTTGTTAATAATTATATTACATTTATCCCTCTTTGTGTGTGTGTGTGTGTAAAAATTAGCCAAAAATTATTATAATTTTATATATAATTAATATATATATATTTTATATTATATAATTATTATATTATATAATTATTTTATATTATTATAATATTAATATATATTATTAAATAAACATTTTATGTTCATTACTTGCGTTTAGCTAACATTACATTTTTAAATTAAGGAGTGATATTGTTCAACATGATATAGGTTTTTGTTGTGATATCAAACATTTTTGTGTTAGTGACATGACAGAGTCATTTCAGTTATTCATGCAGACTCTATATCCTTTCTTTGTATCTCCCTCATATCCTTCCATCCCATTATATCATCTCTATGCTTTTTGATTCGTTCCCTCAAGGGTATTATGAAATGCCACGTGCAGTTCTCAACAGCGCACTTGCACCCATGTGGATCTTATGGGGTATTTTAAGGTGAATGAGTGTGTGTGTTTTACCTGCTGAACATCCTGCTGGAATACACACAGCTGCAGACGTTGGTGCAGCCGGACCTTACGGTGTTGCCAGATGTTCTCCAGCTGTCTCTGGTGATGCAGAACCTCATGGATGATGTCCAAAACATGGTGAACCGCCTTGGAGTAATTGGCAGACGCCGTCAACGAATCAGCGCTGCCGGGGGTCAAAGGGCGCTGAAGTTTGTCCAATAAGGCTTTTCCATCTTGACTCACCTAGCAGAGGGCGGGACAATGAAGAGAAAACAATTATACAAGCCTATTATACTAAAATGAAGTTGTATTGTTATATGCGACGTAACTCTTAATAGCACTGAGCGTTTTATAATAAATATAATTAGATAAAATTGCCACTTTAGACATGAATGTAATTGCTATAATGTGCTAGAACAATTTACTTTGGGATCAGTTCCCTTAAACGGCTTTTTAAAGTGCCTTGCAATTTAGTGATTTGGAGACGCACGGCTCTGTACCTCAGAGTAGGCAGCGGTGATGTGTTCATACAGGCCTTGGTGATGGTGGATGGCGTCCTCCAGGTCCTGTAGCTCAGAGGGCAGGTCCACTTCCCCGCACGCTTTACACCATGAGTCCACGTTACTCATGTACTGCAGACAGACAGGTATACACACATTTACATCAGAAAAATAGAACAATTACATACAATATGAAGCACAAAGCAATTTCTAAATTGAACATATATTCTTTTGTGTTATGTCAATATAGACCTCTGACATCAAAGGAACTAGAGTGAATTAAAACTAATAATAAGGGCAAATGCAGGACATGATGAGAGACATGCTTTATATGCTGAATTTCGATTCGTCTTTCATCAGAGATGAAGAGAGACTGAGGGTCTGGTTCCTCAACTCAAACTGAATCTAAATGCATGAGGACGGCCCAGACCAGGCTGCCTCCAGATTGGCAGTTGTGCTGATGCGCAAAGGAATAAAAACGTCTGGAAAAAAGATTGTTGTTGATACAGCCTCTCTATGAAAACACAGCATGTGTGAGAGGAATATTTTATTCACCTGTCCTCTCTACAGCAGTCTCTCAAATATCATGCTTTTCCCACATTTTTACAAGCATGCATTTTTCGAAAGATAAAAGTGAATATTTACAATGCAATTAAAACGGATTATAAATGCTGATTACAACAAACTCTCATTAATGCTCAGTATAATTATATTTTACAATATGTGTGTATTCTACTTATTAAAGAGTTGTGCTGTTAGCTAAGCCAGATCCTAACTTCAAACTCTATGGGCTATATGCACGCATAAGTTCCGCATTTGACAAAAGGATGCTCGTCCATTTACGGTTGTGGAGATTAAAGCGGAGGAAAACCGAGGACAACGGGATTATGGCAGAGTCTTCAAAATTTACAGTCCTCCCGTCTTTGAAACGAAACGTACATACGTTTAGATGTAATTTTATATATAGTTATGTTTATTTAATATAATTTTAAAAAGAAGCATAAACACAACGACGGGTGTCTGTTTTATCTTGTTTTTGTGACTAACGTTTCTTTTATAACCATGGAGTATAAAATTCAATATAAATTCTCGGTATTGCATTGGACTTTACGATCAGCGGAAGTTATTGAGCATCCTAACCATCCTTCCCATTTTTTTCAGACTGTACTAGAATAGATTTTCATGCTTGAATGATTTAAAAAAAAAAAAAACTAATTTTTCAAATATTTCACATATTTGTCTGCCAGTAATACTTCCTGTCTCTATGAAGCCCCTCCTTCTGAAAGCACACTGTGCTCTGATTGGTCGGCTAGATCAGTGTGTTGTGATTGGTCAACCGTTTCGAGTGTGTTTGGGAAATGTCCTGCTCCTTACCTTAACAACCAGTTTTAACACACTACTAACTCAACCAGTCCCCGCCCCTTTATTCTGCGTATGCCTTGGGAGGGCATTATTTAAATGGAATATTGTTTGTGTTACATTCATTCTAATTATGAAAAATCACATCTTCTACGGTCTAACCATTTCACAACTCGTACACATACACTGATCTCTCCGCCGAGCTCTAACTGGTATCAGTGATCATTACAAGATGTAACAGTGTTCTCTCTGACCTGGTCACATTTCTGGTGGAAAGTAGCAGACATCTCCAGCAGAGCGCTCCTCTCATCCAGCGCAGCAGCGAAGGCCTTCCACTCCTGCTCCAGCTGACCTGAGATCTGCTTGATCTGCTGAGACGCATAGTGGCCCGCCTCCAGCAGACGGTTCCCCACCGACATGATGCGGTTTATGTTTACGTAAACATTCTGTGGGACAAAAACATTTTTACCATCGGCGGAAAATCATCATAGTCCAATAAAAGCTTTTATTGACACCAGGCTCAGCAAACGACTCGTTTTTCAAAGTGGGGAACTATGACGTCAAAGACGATAAAACATCACCCACGCAGAAGAAGATCAATGCCTACTTCAACACGGCCGGTTTAGCCCCGCCCACCGATTCGTGCATTACATGCATAGCTAAATAACATAGGCCTACCTCGTGATGACAAACCGGATCAAGAGTGAAACTAATTATACTATTGCAAAACTGGTATCCACTCACAACAGTGGGTGTTTATTTCCAATGCAAGACGCTCATAAAAACCGAGCGTTTCTGAGCTAGGCTCAAAACTAGGGTAGAAAATAGCCTATTACTTATTCATTTTGATGTTTTTGAACGTAAAAACCAGGCGAGAGTCATAAGTTGACCTCAGACAACAATATAAAAAAATTTAAAAAGCCAGTTCATGACCCTTTTAAAAATATATTCAAATAGAAAACACCAAATTTTAATAATATTTTACAATATTACTGTTTTTCTGATCAAATAAATGCAGCCTCTGAGAGCATAAGAGACTACTTTCAAAAACACTTGTAAACAGGAATAACAAAATGAGCGAGGAACCATTATTGATGGCTTATAACACAATCATTAAACTTTTACATCAAAAGTTGAAGACTTACCACGGCTCAATACGCCTACATCCACTCTCTGCCTCTTTAAACAGGAAGTGATCAATACTTCTCCCTACAGTAATGGGGATTTTAAAAGGACGCCCCTAACAGAGCTCACAGCTGGTGGGCGAACACCCAAACAGGAAGCACTTAGGTGGATAACGGTCTATGCTTCTTCTCTGATTATATGATGAGTCACCATTCACTCAATAAAGACTCGGCTCTTACATTGTCAAACGCAAGCCATTGCGCAGCTTAAATGGAAGAAAAATACTAGTTTAGTCAGTGTGCGTAAGGGTTTCCGCCGTGGGAACATTACGGGATACAGGATGTACGTAGTTACCAGAGTTTCCGCTAGAAAAAAATGGTGGCTTTGTTTTACATACATTTTGATGATACGTCGGTCAAATATCGCCACTTAATTAGACAAGTTGAGGAAAACTGGAGGCAGGCTATGTAACTTTAAAAAATGACAATCAGGCCATATAGAAAGCAACATGTTATTTTTAGCCTAAGTTTCAAATAGACGAAAAAAACCATGAACGTCCGATTGGCGTCAATCAACACCATTAGTTTTTTACTATGGTTTCACAGATCTCCAGTTAACTAGCAAATCATTCATTTAGTTTGCTATTAAAGGGATACTCCACTTTTTTTGGAAATAGGTTCATTTTACCACTCCCCCAGAGTTAAACAGTTGAGTTTTACCGTTTTCGAATCCATTCAGCCGATTTTCTGATATTTAGAAGAATATCAGTAACCAGACAGTTTCTGGTCTCATTGACTTCCATAGTAGGAAAAAAATATACTTTGGAAGTCAATGAGACCAGAAACGGTCTGTTTAATGATATTCTTCTAAATATCAGAAAATCGGCTGAATAGATCTGAAAACGGTAAACTCAACTGTTTAACTCTGGGGGAGAGGTAAAATTAGCCTATTTCCAAAAAAAGTGGAGTATCCCTTTCAATAAGAGATATAGCGCTAAAATCTGTTGCTTTTGAAATCAAGCTGAGCGCTTGTGTCTGCTGCTATCAGTGTCATGGACGACGTACTGAGCCAGTTGCGCAATCTTCACCCAATCAATAGCCGTTGTGGAGACTCTATTAATTCCGGTGAAATCACAAAATAAAATGCACACAAACTGTGTCCCTGCTTGATATAGGCTATAACCACTGATGAACATAGGCTGTTTTGATGAGAGAAACCGTAGCCTACGACTGCGCAGATTAGAACCACTGATCTATATAATGAGATGTTACTGATTTCTCCATCGTCCGTCGTATGTTTCGTATTATTTGAAATGTCTACACGTGCGACTGGTACAAGTGTCCTATTTCTAAATAAGTAAAACAAAAGGTAATAAGAGTTTTTTGATAACATTTCTGTCTCTCAGATCAGCCTGTGAATGCCGAGTCGCAGAGACTCAGCATTCATGTATTTCATAATGTTGGGAAAAACAATTTCCTCTTTGTTCTAGAACATTTGATGGTTTGCTTTGATTATCTTTCAATGGGCTTTATGCACAGCTGCACTATTTCCTGAACTTAAGCCAGCTCCTTGTTTCCTGTCTGCCATTATTGGCCAAATTGATTAATTCAGGTGTGTCTGATTATTGTTGCCGTGACTACTGAGGTCAGGCACACCTGCAATAATCAATTTGGCCAATAATGGCAGACAGGAAACAAGGAGCTGGCTTAAGTTCAGGAAGTAGTGCAGCTGTGCATAAAGCACACTGATTATGAACTTGTAATAATAGATTTACCTTACAAAATAAATGGTCATATTTAATTTTTCTAACAGACTTTGACTTTATTTTTAGAGTTAAAAGGAATAGTCAAACATTCACATATATTTAATGATGCACAGATATCATTGAAAAACCTTTTCATTCATAGAGTCAGATGAAAATAACGAGTTAATACATAAGATAAAATGTATTGCATTTAATAAAAAATCCCTTTGCCACGCCCACTAGAAACGACGGAACACACAGGAGACCTTCACCTCTAATCGAATACCGCCATTGGATCGAATTAGAAGGCCTTACAACATAGACCCCAATAATCTGTTTGTAATCGGACTAGCAGAAAAAAAAGATGAAAAAATAAATAAATAAATAAATAAAAATCACATGTAACCAACGGGAAGGAATTGGCCAAATCCAATGGAAATTTCCATTCAATAGGACACTGTAAGTAAACACTTGATTGGATTGAAACCCGAAACTGGAAATTCTGTGCATGTGTCCACTGATGTAAAAAAAATCGCTGAATGATGCAAGGAACGGGATGTTGTTGATTATAGTGTAATAAATGGCTGACGTGACAATCTAAAATTCTCATTCCACTCATCGTCTGTGAAGTTGCAAAGGAGAATGTTTTCCCAGAAGTCCTTGCTTTGGACTCCCATCCACAGACGCCTTGTTTTGGGCACGGGAAGGGGCGATTTTTTTTACGGCTTGATGAATATAAGCAGCATGGCAAAGCTTCACGTGCTCGTCATCTCCTAATCAGGACCCTAAATAGATCGATATTAAGCCTGCTTTTTAAAACAGGGGAAACGCTGTATATTTGTGGAGTGTGTGTGCATGTCAAAAGATCAATCTTCTCACCATGCAGTTCATGGCGAAGTGGTTGTGCTGGGTCTGCAGCTCCATGGCGTGGGGGTGGTTGTTGCCGATCTCAGTGTATCCAGCCAGAAACAGCCCTTTGTTGTGCATGATCCAGTCAAACATCTGCAGAGATACAGCACAAACACATCAAGCATACATTTGACTAGAACATGGTTTAGTGTACGTGTGTGTTTTTAATATGAGATATCCCATCGGGTGCATATATGAACATGAGTATCGTTGTGTTCATACAGCTGAAATAGATAAAAATAGAAAATCATAAAAATGACCCATTTCTCAGGAGCAAAGAATAGCTGCTGGTTTCCTAGCAACATGCAAATCTTCCACCCACAATGAGAAACACTGATACGAATTAGTAAGAACTTCTGTAAATATGTGCACAGATCCAGATTAAAACACAGGGTTTGCACCATCTAGGGAGCCTTGGCAAACCTGGAGTGGGCCTTTTAAAAATTGTGTTATTCAACGGGAGGCCGAGAGTCAAAAAAGTTGAGAACCACTGATTTAGAGGATATCCCACCACCGGTTAGCTGAATGACAACATTTATGTTATTATACCAACTGAGAAAATATTTTTCACTTCACCCAACCCTAAAATGAAAAAAAGAGGAAAATAAATAAATAAATAATATATAAATATTGTAAAAAATATTTAAAATATATATTATAAAATAAATTAATAATAATAAACAAAATAAAAAATATATCTATAATAATGTAAAATAAATAAATTATAAATATAATAAAAATAAAATGTTGTGTGTCAATAATGTATTTCCTGTGTTTGGATTTTCCACTATATTAAAGGTTTGTCTCTTGTATTTATGCGTGCATCATGTGAAATTCACACGGGCTAGAAACGTTAGTAAGTGATGTGATTACGTAGGGGTGTAACAATATATCGCAATACAAAAATGCAACAATACGTATCGTGGATAGAGACAATATGTATCTTGGATATTCCCCCCAAAATAAAAAGTAATGTGTGAGAAAAAATTCAAGTTTTCAGAGTTTTAGTGCAAGTACTATATTAAACTCTTAAATATAATGTTGATTATAATGTATAATAATGCAATGGGGGAATATTTGTGGGTCCTGATAATGCCAAATGTCTCATGTTACCTGACATTTATTTTAAATATTTCTAATCAATGAAAGCCTGCAAGCATATTCGTCTAAAATTATTCTGTATTTTCAGCTTTAGGATCATGAATACTGTTTTTCTGGTGTCACCATTGTCCTTGGGTTACAAGCAACAAGTCCAACCCAATTCATTTAAACCCACAATGTAATATCAAATTTAGCATTTTATATCAACAGTACATTTTTTGTTAACCTTTTACCATATGTCTTGAAGTATCGCAATGATATTGTATTCTATGTATCGAATCGTGACATGAGTTTATCATTACACCCCTACTATCACGCTAATATAATGTTAATGTGTATCATCTGTGTGTCTTTTTGACTGATTGAATTGCCTTGCCCTATTCGTTTCCATTGTGAGTGCCTTACCTTAATTGAAAAAAAAAAAAGATTTTTCTGAGGGATGACTGAAAAACATCTCTCATGGTAATCATTGTGACATAAATACTGTAAAATATGCAATACAATAAATGGCCATGCATGTGCGGATCTCACCTTTTCAGCATCCTGCTCGAACAGCCTGAGTTGGAAGCACTGGTCCAACTGCAGTTTGCGCACGTGCCAGGCCTGGTGCAGGTTCTGCCGGGTGCTGTGCAGTTTCTCCAGCAGGGCTGAGATGCGGGGCAGAAGGCCCTGGGTGTCAGCGTTGGGCTGCCCTTGCCCTTCCCTCTGCCCCGGTGGCACAGGCACAGTTCGGTTAGCGTAGCTCTCGCTGCTCTGAATCCTCTGCAGGAGCCTCTGGCCCTCGCTGTCCACCTCCTCCATGGGAGCCTTCATCACCCTCTTCTTCAGGGCCGCGTGCTCCTCGATCATGCGCCGGGCTCCCTCCAGGTCCTGCGGGAAGTCTTTGCGCGTGACCGTTTCTTGCATCTCCTCCAGGCGGGCGAGCAGGTGCCGAGCGTTGCCTGTGAAGTCTTCGAAGGCCACGCGGATCTCGATCCACTCTTCATGGTTGTAGTCCAGGCTGCCCTCAAAGTCGGGCGTCAACTGGGACGGGTCCACCACCTTTGATAAGCCCTCCAGGGAAACCATTGTGGTCTGAAGGTGGGCGTGTTGGAGGGATGAAAAGAACAGAAAATGGACATTGAGCGCAGAGAAAAAGGATTGGAGAGGAATATGAATGTGAATCAATATGCACAATATGACTTCCTTATGCCCTAAATCCTATGTGAACGATGCAGCCGTTCCAGGCTCCGTTAATGACCAGCAAGGTGGAACAGCTATTTTTAACCGGGGGCATAAATCTAATTTCATACAGCCACTCCGGGACCGCCTGAGGTCCAAGCTACCTAGAGACAGACAGACTCCCAGCATGAAGCCTGAGGGCGTCAGAAAGAGCGATATCAACAACACCACCAGCACTGAAGTAATACAAACCAGCAGCTCTGAGCAACTGAAGAGCCTCGGGTAATATGTAGATCTGTGTACAAATGTATATGCATGCATGCTATGTATACAAAATGCTAAATTGGCTTGCACTATGCTCTGAGTAAGCATCAAGAGTCTGGAAATAAATCTACATGGGACTTACAGTTTCTACTGGGAAACTTTGGCAAAACAGTTTATATATATATATATATATATATATATATATATATATATATATATATATATATATATATATATATATATGTGTGTGTGTGTGTGTGTGTGTGTGTGTGTGTATACCAATGAGATTTACCCAGCATAAACGACCAATCACACCAAGAACTATAACACAAATTATATTAGTAAAGATGATTCTCAAAGTGCTAAATTGCTAAATGTTAAAATGCTAAATTGGCTTGCACTATGCTCTGAGTAAGCATCAAGAGTCTGGCAATAAATCTACATGGGACTCTACTGGGAAACTGTGGCAAAACAGTTTATATATATATATATATATATATATATATATATATATATATATATTACCAATGAGATTTACCCAGCATAAACGACCAATCACACCAAGAACTATAACACAATTAACAAAATTATATTAGTAAAAATTATTCTCAAAGTGAATCCATTGATACGGTTCCTCTGTGTAGTTATCGTCCTTGATGTGAACGCAACAGAAAAAAACAATAAAATCTATAAAATGTCCTTTAAATTCTTCAGCATTTGCATAATATTTGATCAAATATGACTGCCCCATTTACTTTAAAATTTGTCTTACATATTTACACAATTATATATTTTAGCACCTTAATAATTTACATGATAAATTTGTTCTGTTTCTAAATATTTACATAGAGTAAAAAAAAGTACTGTCTCTTTAAGAACAGCGTTTCATCATGAGTCTCACTGTTGAGTGCAAATAAATATATAAATTGTGAATATTAGTGAATTGTTTTTGATTCACAGTTGAGAACTGACAATAAAGAACAAAATGTACTGTATATTAAAAAACAGAGGTGTGGATTTTATCATTAGACACAAATTAACCAACTGTAATTGACACAGAAAAGGTATAATTTCGCAATTTGTGTAGAAAAAGGCTTGAGAAAGTGACTTGATGTGTTAAGTATGTTACTGTGGCATTTTTAATTAATTAGATATATCTAATTTTATGTTTAGATTTATTAATAATTATACATTTTTAATGCTATCATTGTAGTATTTTAAAATATATATATATATTCTATAGAAATAGAACTTATTTTATTTCAGCTTTTTGCTAATTAACAATTTTTTTAAATTCATTTCAGATTTAGTTGACATAGATGCACAAGTAACACAATTAAGACTCAACAAAAAAAAACATCCATTCATTCATTTATGATCACATTAGTCTGCTCTACCTAAGAGGACAAAAAAATAGTGTGTTATTCTTTCTACAGATGAATAGATGGGAGAACAGAAAAAAAGAAAATCAAATGTGCGCGAGTAGGCTGGTCAAAGCCGTGAAAGAGGAGAGAGCGGAGGTGTGTGTCTCTTTTGTGAATTCAAGGTAAATGCAGTCTAAACCTATTGATCAATTCAAGTCCTGCCGTCACACAGGCATCGGCACCCTTTCACACACACACACACACACACCAACACAAGCACGCTGCCCATTTGTCCATTAACCACAATGAGAATACTGCAAGTAATGGAGTGCATTTGCTTTTTTTTGCCTTCTGCTCATATTTTGTTGTTGGGAAATTGTGAGAAATGTGGTATGTCATGAGCAGTGGGCGAGATGAGAGCTTGCAGCCGTTCCTATGACAAATTCCTTGACCCTGCCCACCAGAAACATCTCATCATGTGTTGTGCTCAACACTTGTTTGGACTTACATGGACCACCAGATGGCAGGGAGTGCTTCTGATCCTCCCAAAGAAATGCATGCACAATTTCTCAGTGTTGTGAGGTAAGAAAAGTGGTCAAAATGGGGCAGAAAAGGGCAATTGGGGAATTTATATGCGAGTGACACCAGCATGTTGATCTGTGATTGGACAAAGGATCTAAACGGCAGAAGCATGGGAATATATCACCTCCATTTAGCAGATGTAAATCAATGTTATTTTAGTATTATTTATATTATAGTATTTATTCATTTTAAATTAGCTTTTATTTTTACATTTTCAGATTTCATATTAAAGTTTCAGTAATTGTAATTTTTATTAGTTTTAGTTCTTATTTATCTATTTTGATTTTTATATCCGTTTTAGTAATTTTAGTAATTCAACTCATTAGTAATTAATCTGATTTTATGATTAGTCCTGTTAATGTAATGATTATTTTTACGATTAGTCGGTTAATCTCATTTGTTTTTAATGATTAGTCTGTTAATCTATCGCTTACTATTACGATTAGTTAATTAATCTATCGCTTACTTTTACGATTAGTTGGTTAATCTATCGTTTTTACGATTAGTTGGTTAATCTATCGCTTACTATTACGATTAGTCAGTTAATCTATCGCTTACTATTACGATTAGTCAGTTAATCTATCGCTTACTTTTACGATTAGTTGGTTAATCCATCGCTTTTACAATTATTTGGTTAATCTAATCGCTTACTATTATGATTAGTCAGTTAATCTATCGCTTACTATTACGATTAGTTGGTTAATCTATCACTTACTATTACAATTAGTTGGTTAATGTATAGCTTACTTGGTTAATCTATTGCTTACTTTTACAATTAGTTGGTTAATCTATCACTTGCTATTACAATTAGTCAGTTAATATATCGCTTACTTTTACGATTAGTTGGTTAATCTATCACTTTTACGATTGGTTGGTTAATCTATCGCTTGCTATTATGACTAGGTTTACGATTAGTTGGTTAGTCTATCGCTTACTATTACGATTAGTCAGTTAATCTATCGCTTTTATGATTAGTTGGTTAATCTATCGCTTGCTATTACGACTATCCAGTTAATATATCGCTTACTATTACGATTAGTTGGTTAATCTATAGCTTACTATTACGATTAGTCAGTTAATCTATCGCTTTTGCGATTAGTTGGTTAATCTATCACTTACTGTTACGATTAGTTGGTTAATCTATCGCTTACTGTTACGATTAGTTGGTTAATCTATCGCTTACTATTACGATTAGTTGGTTAATCTATCACTTACTATTACAATTAGTTGGTTAATCTATTGCTTTCTATTACAATTAGTTGGTTAATCTATCACTTACTATTGCAATTAGTTGGTTAATCTATTGATTACTTTTACAATTAGTTGGTTGACCCATCACTTACCTTTACGGTTACTCAGTTAACCTATCGATTACTATTACGATTAGTCAGTTAATATATAGCTTACCTTTATGGTTAGTCGGTTAACCTATCGATTACATTTACGATTAGTTGGATAATCTATCACTTACTTTTGCGATTAGTTGGATAATCTCTCACTTACCTTTGCTGTTAGTAGGTTAACCTATCAATTATTTTTATGATTAGTCAGTTAATCTATCGCTTACTTTTGCAATTAGTTGGTTAATCTATATCACTTTCCTTTTGCAATTAATTGGTTAATCTATTGCTTGCTTTTACGGTTGGTCAGTTAACCTATCGATTACTTTTACAGTTAGTCAGTTAATCAATCAATTATTTTTATGATTTACCTATTTATTATTTTCAAATCAGTCGATTAATCGCTTAGTTAACCTAACAATAAATAATAATAGTAACTTCTGCCATTAATCTTTGAACGTTTTATACATTTACACTTTACAAACAAAAAAATCCCAACATAAAAAGAAATAAAGGCATCCATCAGTAATCCAAATGTGATTTGACAGCATTTGCTTGCAGGTGTAAGTCTTCTATAAAGTATCTGCTTAAACGCATATCTGTATGAACAAGCAATCAACAGCCCATAATTAAACAAATAGTCCAATCGAGGAGTGAGTTTATCCGTCATTTTAAACAACCAATAAAGACTTTAAAAGCTTTGTAACCGAGTGCAGAGAGTACGTTACGATTCATTTTAAAAGAGAGTTAGCAGGTTTGTCAACATCGCTTAGCCAACAACTCTTCAAAGCTGAGAAAAGTTTAACTTAATGCAAATGAGCAGCAAAGTGATGCGATGACTACCAAGAGAAGTGAAGATAGCGGAGCTTGTTCATTACATGATGCGGTTTACATACAAATGCCCTTCCCATCAGGATGTTCAGTATTTAGCAGAAACATGAATAGTCCAATTTATTTTTGCCAGCAAACATCCCACTTGTGATCATATTTTCAAAAGCAAAGCACAGCCAGCTGTGCATCATATTAATACCAATAGGATATCCAGCAATAATAATGGCTTTTGTCAACAAATACTAAAGCGAGGGTCACACACCGTGTCTATACTGAACACGAGCGGTGCGATGCGACAACAGACAATCAGTGATGTTGTCTACACTGGATCCCGACAGTGAACTGATGCCTCCTCTTATTTATGATGAACTTCTTCAAGCACAAGCGATACTTCTCATAGGATGGACAAATAGATATGCAACGGTCACTTTATCGCATCCAGTGTGTAGACAAGGTGTCAGTGTAAAAAGACCTTCATGAATAACTACTTGTACTGGAAAGCTGACTTCTCCGATTAGACCATTGTGGCCTTGTGTAAAAAAAAGCCAAAATGTTAGTGGCTTCTATTGTTAAAGGTAATTATTTGGCGACAGCTAGATTTCATCAATATTTCACATGAGAAAACAGCAGAACTGACGTCGAGAAGAATTAACTGTCATTCACATCACAGCCACACATGGATCTTTATGGTGTTATGAACGTTGCCATAGAAACAAACATCTTCCGAGGACGTGACGTGAAGCTCAAATTAGAATCTTTTTTTTTGTCAATTACGATAATTCCGGCATGACACGTAACTGCCAGTGACGATGTCACTGCAACATACTAGTCTAGATTACGATTGGTCTTTATCAAATAATACCGTAATCATGTTTTTTTCATGGACACAAATTATCATCTGATTTAAAACATGTTCTCTTGCACTGCAGCTGTGACATGAGCCATCATTTCTTTCCACATGTGCTGACAGACTGAATGCACGCACACACAAACACAAAAGCTTCTCCAACAAAAACAAACACCAATGCGCTCAAATAAAAACAAGCCTGAAAAAACCCGCTGAAGGCTCTGTGAACTAAAAAGTTGCACCAACATATTGCAATCTTGACTCAATACATAACAAATGCAGAAAAAAAGCATTTCTGCTGCAGCCACATTTACATTCACCCAGTCAACCCCCCCCACACACACACAGACAGAACATCAACACCCACACACTCCCACATCCACCTTCACACGCTCACACCAACACAGATCGGATGTCACAGACAAACCCGCAGATTATTTATTAATTAATAAAATTAAATGAAATGCCGTTTCACCTGTGAGAACAATCTTGTATTCTGCAAACACTAAAATGCCTTTAATTCGTTCAAAAACACTAATAAACACCAACCGGATTAACAGATCAACACTAATTTTAGTATATTAAAGCATGCAAAGTAAGCGTGAATGTGCAGAGATGAACAGTGATCTCTGACGGCGTCTACATCGAGCTACGCCTCTCAACACAAGATCACATCAAACGCTCCCGTACCTCAAACTCAAACTTGGAGCTGCCGAAGTTGGTCCTCTGTTTTTGCCAGAAGTTGTCTGGTTTGATGATGAGGGCGATGTGGATGCAGCAGGGAAATGATTCCTGCAGGATCTTCAGGAGAGGCTTGATGGAATCCCACTTGGAGCCACGCATGTCCACGATGACCGTGAAGCCATGTTTGCACACGTCCTCGCTGGATGATGGGGGGGAAAAGAGAGAAAGGGAGAACTATAAAACATGAGCTTTAATCCTCTATCTATGGTACATCCTCCTCGCTAAGAAACGAACACAACCGCTGCATGAATAAAACTGCAGGAACTAAAAATAAAAGTGATTTCCCTTGAAAAATCAATGCACGTTCAACAGAACGGACGGACTGGGAGGGAGGGACGAATCGCAGAGCTTACCCATGAAACACAGCAGCAAAATATCTATCAAATGAGCAGGAAACATGCTGATGGAAGGCCTTTGGTATCCAATCTTAAGAGCCGCGTGACAAGTGCTCAGTTCCTCTGAAACGCCTTCAGTGAAACATCTGCACCTGTGAAAGTGTCTGATCGAGGAGCTGTAGACGAACACACCGCCTTGTGCGACTGCGACACGGTTTTACACTCTCTCTCTTTCGCTCACTGGCTCGCTCGCCCGCCCATTTTTTTCCCTGCACACTCGCCTGCTCTCCATCTCTAAAGATGCGCGCCCCTCTCTCTCTCTCTTTATCATGATACATCTCTACCCATCTTTGTGTGCTTCTCTTTTTTATCTCTAGGGGATTTGCTTTGTAACTGTGGAGACCTCTCTCTCTCTGGCGTGAGTGTGTGGGTGCAGGGGACAGAGTTTGTGTGTGAGGATGATGAGGAGGAGGAAGAGCCGTTGGCAGTGGCTGAACTGCGGAAGGTTCTTGATCGAGCCCACGCTGCCTTTCCCACCAACCACTCTTTCCATCGCGCCCCCTCTTGCGTTGCTCTCATATCTAAATCTCTGTTTTCTATTCCCCTCCCTCCTGTTAGAAGTACCGAGCGACTAAATTCATTGCAGTAGTACTTGCCGAGGAACATGCTATATTAAAGATGTGATGGTAAACCATCCAGCCACGCTGCTCTCTCAAACACATTCTGAAAAGTTAAAGGGGTAAAACTGAAGCAAAAGCGCTATATGGGTTTAACAACTCTTGAATCGGTCTGCTAATAACAACACAGGGGGATTGTGCCTTTTTGGTTTGTTTTTTGCTATATCGTCTTTTTGCTATATAGTCTTTTTTACCGCATCTTAAAGGGATAGCTCACCCAGAAATTAAAATTCTGTCATCATTTACTCACCCTTAAGTTGTTCCAAACCTGTATAATGTTGACAGAATTTTAATTTTTGGGTGAACTATGCCTTTAAATCATTTCACCATTCATTTTGTGGTGGAAATTACATTTCGAATATGTTTGGAACACAATTCTACGTCTAATTTCATAGCTAGGATTTTATGCATCTTACACGCACAATTAAGTCATATTTTCACAACTTAGCATAATTTGATTTTTTTAGCTTAAATGCACATTATGCAAAAATGCAAAGGAAACATATTCTGCACCCATCACATACTTCATATTCCATCTCAAGCGTGCTATCCACTGCAGTGTGGTTATACTTAATTATTAAAACGTTAAAATAATTGAAATAAACTTGAAATAATAGAGAGAAAAAAACAGGAAAACGTAGGAAAATTTGAAATGTTGCCTTGGTTGAAAATTAAAACTTAAATTTTAAAACTAAAAAAAAAAATAAACTAAGTAAAATGATAAAAATGACAAAGAAATATAACAAAATTACTATATACAAACTGATCCACTGACACTAATATCTGCTTGTAACAAAACATTAAACTTTAACATTACCTTTAAAATAGCAAAATTGTTGTTAGTAGTAGAAGTGATCACACAAATTTATATAAATGTTTTTCACATAATAATTATTTGAACGGCTCGAGTTTAACCATGTCTAAATAATTAATTAAAAAGAAATAATTGGATTTTTTTTCCTAATGTTTTTTTATGTTTTTAAAGTTTGTGTCTGGAACAAAAATAACAAAACAAAAATTGGCATGTGAAAAATATGTAAAATTAATTACGAAGGCATGATAACAATTTTTAAATGAGTGATGAACTGAGAAATCATTTTGTCCTTGAGCTTTTCACATCTAAGAGGTCATCATATTATAAGAAGTTTCAGAACTCAAAAAGTCCTTGTTAGTCACCTTGTTTTATTGACACCAGCCCCAGCAAAGTGGGGAACTATGATGTCAAAGAGGATAAAGCACCACCCCTGCAGAACATGATCAACGCCTACTTCAACACGGCCGGTTTAGCCCCGCCCACCGATTCGCGCATTACACGCATAGCTAAATAACATAGGCCTACCTCGTGATGACAAACCGGATCGAGCTACCGAGCAATACAAAATATTGCGCAGTGCCTGGTTGTGGAAGACAGTCGCTGCACAAGCTTCCTCTGGAAATTAGCATGCACTATTTTTAATGACGTTCCAGCTGATGAGGGGTAGGAAATACTATTAGGGTAGAAAATAGCCTATTAATTATTCATTTTGATGTTTTTGAATGCAAAAACCAAGCAAACGTTATAAGTTGACCTCAGACAACAATATAAAAAAAATTAAAATCCAGTTCATGACCCCTTTAATGTGACTATCATATAACGAAAAAGTTCTGATATATAATCTGTTCTAACACAAACCAAGCCCATGGAAAGCAAACTGGCCACAGTAGAAGAAACACTCCTGACGTCACAGTCCGCTCTCTGCAGCTGGACTGTACTGAGAACCAGAGTCACTGCCTCATGCTCAGACTAATGCATGCTAAAAGCACCGTAAACTAACATGTATAGAGCTCAACTGCTCGGCAGAGCCGTTTAGAGGAATTGAACTGAAGGGCGGACATGGCCTGCCTCATTTATTTTTTATAAGCACAACAAAAGATCACACAGCATCCCTAGTTCACAGGTCAATTACAGATCAATGTGCTCGACGACTGGGGAAAGAACACATCACAGCGTGGAGCAGCGGGACCGCTGGCACATTCACTGCACAATTCACCGCATCCAATCTAGTTTCTTCTGTTCCTTTGAAGGAGTGTGTTTGAACGGATAGTGACGGAACAAGCAGTCAACAAATGCCCAGCAGGTGCATCCTGGGAATGTCAAGCGAGTGTGTCAATACCTAGGGATGCCGGCGAGGTAGGCGATGAGTCTGCGGAGATCTTCGTGTCGTATTCGGTCGTGGTTAGTTCGTGATGGGAATGTTAAAACCGGACCTCCGCGCTTGTCTCTGCCACCTGAAGAAAAAAGAGAAAAAAATATGAATCAGCTGATAGTAAACTAAATAGGCTTTACTTTGAAAATGCTTCTCCTATCCCATATTCTAGTAGCCTGGATGCCAGCCCGAACCCCGCCCACAACATTTTGTGGTTGGGAAGTTCGGTCTGGACTCGATCCATTGAGGAGTAATTATTATCCGTTCAGAAATCGTCTGGCCAATCAAATTGCCAGGGCGGGGTTTATACGATGATGGACAGATGATCTGCGGTTATGTAATCATCACGTTTTATCTCGCTTAAGGCCATTGCACACAGAGTCCGAAATTTTCGTATGCGTTTCTTCGTGTTCATGATTCGGTGGCTCTGAATTGTCAAAACACCATTCAAACTGCTTGCCACAAATGCGAAAAATGCAGAAAATTTAACCCGATACGTTTTTTTTTTTTTTTTCTATGATGGATGAAAGTTTCGGAGGCAGTGTGCAAGCGTGATTGACACAACGTAAGGTTGTATTTTTTTTAACATGCGAAAATTTCAGACTTGGTGTGCAAGGGCCTTTAGTGTTTAGTCCACTAAATATTTATTAGTCGGTTGGACGCAGGTCATTAAAGCCCAATTTGACATGGGGGTGAGTAAATTATCAGCAAAAGTTTTAATTTTTTTTATTTTTTTTTAAGTGAACTCCTCCTGTTCACTTAAAGGTGCATTGGTGCATTGTGCATGTCTCTGAGTTTTTGCAGAACTATGCCCCCTCTGGATGATGTTGAAAATGCAACAAGCTGTTCATAACCAAAGAGCATCAGCCGCAAAAATCTTTTGTTTACAGTCATAATGTCTTCAGAGGTAAAGTTATAAATCTGCAAGTCATTTTAAAGATATGAAAGGAAAGGCATTTGAGTAAATTTCACACTTATGTGAGTGTGATGGGAAAACAGGGTTAGTAGAAAACGGTTTTTGTTTCCATCTATCTCCATGTTGAACTGTTTTAGTTATCCAATTGTATGATTAATTGTATAATTGAATTATCTATCCAATTATCCAACTGTATTATTATGGAAACGCATTAATGAACAATATAAGTTATTACTTTGTATAGGATCCCGTTTGAGCCCTAGAGGAGACCAGAGATCTCTCCATTTGTTGAAAGCCTTCCCGATGTTGACTCTTGTCTTATTCTGACGTCTGGGACTACACAAAAGTTGTAATTTGTCTTACGTGGAGTTTGCGTTGGGGTTTGCAATGAACTACAAGCTGGTCTCTTTGAATCCATCTTCTACTTTTGTCGAAAGTTGACCAAAGTTTTGTCGCTCGAGTTGTCTTCGCTGATATGGAGAATGGCGGCGAATACACAAACCTGCCAGGCATAGCCAGGTGAGCGTGAACACGCATGACACCAAGCCCAGTCTCAAACTCCATCCCGAATCCCTCTCATTTATTTTACTGTACAGGATTATAGAGGCAATCGCAGTGACGCAGTGACGCAGTGATCAGGGAAGGGCTCATTTAGCGCATCAGGCAATTGTTTAAGCATATGGGTTAGAAAAACAGGTATTTTTAACATGAAATGTTGCGCAATACACCTTTAACTTAACATGCATTTCTCCACTATACTGCAGAGATGAAAGTCAGAGTCGCCAAGTTCCTTTGCAGCTAACACTCAGAAAATACTGGTTTATAAATAAATTAAAATGTTCAGAGAGTCTCCTTTCTGTTTTTTTCCAACACATTCAAAATCAATGCTTTTGCCCGTGTGCTGCAGTTTTATGCTCACCTCTTATTTTTGATACCACCCCTATATATTTAAGCAATTAAATTAATATCATATACATGCGACTAGTCGACTAATGGCTTCAATTAGATAAATCTTTGGTCGGGGACGGCCCTTTCATATTCCCAATGTCAAAGGCTGTGCATCCAAATCAAACACCTATTATCATTAATATATGGGTAATACTAATACCTGATTTGAATCAGCCTTTGTTATTATACATCTTCATTAGACTATAGTCAAAGACGACGCCTTGCCTTAGGAATCAACATATGGCACAAACAAAAACTAGTCTAAAAGGGCAGGAGGTACAGTCCATTCAATATGCTACAAACAGCCTCTTTTTTCTTGCCAAATTAGTAATGCCATCTATCCTAACTAAAGTCTATTGTCCGTAAAAGATAAAAAGCATGAATGAAAAACAGTGAAGCTATGAAGTGCTGGTTCAAAACCTGCTTGTTTACAGTATCGTTCCTGCGATAATCTCATTAACGGTAAATCAAGTCAATGTTCTTTAGCCTAGTGTCTTCAGAGAATACTGAAAGACAACGTAGAGCATTTTTAGGAGTAACTGTGAGAGAATTCAAGACGAGACTCTGGTAAATGATTTGTTATGCTAACTTCCCAGCTCTGTAAAGCTTTCTGAATGACTCAGCTCCCGTTCACTTTTTAGACACTTGTAATGAGTATCTCTGAAATAACTTTTTTGAGCCTGGGAAAAATGTGTAGTTTGTAAGTATGCTGAGGAAATATGGAGTGTATAAATCTAAGTTTAAGTTTAGTAATAATCAATAAGTTCTTGTTTATCCAAATGAGTCAAGCTCAGAAGAATGGGTCAAGATGGCCAAATCATTCAACAACCAACTAGTTGATTAGTAAGGCTGACTAGTTTACCTAGAGTTGTTTTCTAATTGTTGTTTTAGTTGTATTTGCATGCATCTAAAAATGTACTCTTTTTAAAGCTACACTGTGTGATTTTTACCCCCATCTAGCAGTGAAAAGGTATATGACCATCCAGTGAATATTAGTTTCTCTTCCTCTCAATTCCGATTTCGTTTTAACTCCTACGGTGGCCAATGTAGTCCAAGATTAACATGGCTTCCAGTTCGACCTCGTCCATGAGTGTTAACTCAAACGTAAACGCGAAAGGCGAAGCTTGAATTAAACGATATGTCCCTCTTTGGCTAATGTACTTTCAAGATGGAGGGGCAACATGGCGAGCGACATTAGAACCCCTTACCCGTATGTATTTTCAATGGCATATTATACACTCACTAGAATACTTTATTACTTGAACGAAGTAAATATACATTAATGAGCACATATGTTTGAAAGAACTAAGTGTTTTTAGCTAAGAATAAACTAAAAGAGTTACACAGTGTAACTTTAAAGTGACAGTTGTCCCAATAAATGATTTGTGTCATAATTTTTTCCTATGCACCAAGTCAATGTGGTGCATTCAAACTTGCAGTTCATATTCCTGGTTTGCTAAGCATTCACACTTTAACTATAACTAAGCTTTAACTATAACTTAACTAAGCATTCATTTTTAACTCCGAACCTAAAGATACAAAAGAAAAAGACGGCTTTTATGACATTTTGTGAGAGAATAGACACTGTGCTAAATGCGCTAGTCCTGTGCATGTACATTATGGGTAAAGGTAACTGTCACGGTCCAGTGCATACAGTCAAACGACGAATAAAGTCAGATCCACACTCCAATCCAGAAGGGGGCGCACTCGGTAATCCAATGCTGTTTGCTAACTACCAAAACAGGAAAAAGCAGAAGAAGAGACGATCTATGCACGAACCCAAAACAAGAGTTCAGATGGCACGCAAGAGCTGTCATTTTTAGGGTTGCATCTTGCGATAACATTTCCTGTTTTTGGTTCGTTATTATGTCTTTGGTCCACGTTGTGTTTATTTTTCATTTGAACGGCACTAGAGTTTGTTTGGAAGCGGGCCGAGATCTTTTCAGGGGTTCTGTTCCACCTGTTTGGTGGGTTTGATTGGCAGCGTTCACACTTATTCAAATGAATCACACTTATTCAAATCGTTTTCATCCAACCGAACCTGCTATGTGTGAACACCCTAAAACAGCATTGGAATTTGGACCCCATTGACTTTAATTGCATGGACAAAAACACTGAGACATTCTTCAAAATATCTTCTTTTATGTTCCACAAAAGAAATGCATATAGGTTTTTTGAAAGATAAAGGTGGGTAAATTATCACAATTTTCATTTTTGGGTGAATTAACCCTAAAGCATTCAGCTGTCAAACACTATCTTGTAACAAAACCATCAAATTTCAAGACCATTTCAGTCAGATTGAGCACAATAAGAGATTTACCATGCGTCCTGCATTAGCAATAGCAACATGGCTCAATTTCTCAAATAATCGTGCTAATTGCTGGGTCGAGCTCCTATTATTTTAAAAGACAATTGTGCGACCAACAGTAAAGCTAATGCAGAACTTCACAAATACATCTGACTACTAACTCTAACCAATACTTATACAAATAACAATTCCTTGAACCACCAAGTTCATTAGCATTGAGAACTGACTAATCAATGCATTCCTCCCACTGATCCTCCTCTTCTGTTCATACAGGTTATGTTACTAAGCCAAAACACTTCGACTCCAGCAACAAACTCACAGAAGGGCTGGGATATCCATGAGGATTTTCTCCTGCAAATGTGCTGAATCTCACTAATAGACTGCGTTTGTAATAGGATAATCCATCTTATCCTCTGACGTTAAGGGAATATAAATAAATAAAATGCACATGACTGCATGCTTATGCAGAAATCACTGGGCGTTCCCATTTAGAGCTCTGCAGGTTCACTTCTTCAGCCCTGTTTGTTATTTTGCGCTTGTTGTTGTATCATGGGACATGTGTATGACAGAAACTCATCCCTATGTTTCTGAGTCATTTCAGTGCTGGTCTGTTAGTCGTACGACTACAACAGCCAAACAGAAGTTCAGAGAGTGAGTGAGAAGGAGACTTCAGTCTAAATCAAATAATGGCCTGTGACAATGACACATACACTAAAAATATTGTGGAAAGTTACAGTAATATTCAGTAAAAGTTATTTTGGGGCAAAGACATGGCATGTTGGTTCTGTGAATGTGATTAAGGGTTGTTATTGTTAAAACTTAAAAAAGTTCAACATGGCAACATGTATGTATGCACGTATGTATGTATAGCCTGTTGGAAGCCTGTTTTCGCCTCAGAAAAATAAAATTTGTGAAAAAATGATTCTTTACAACTTTATATCTCACAATTGCAGCTCTATTCGTCACAGTCTGACTTTATATCTCTAAATGCAATTTTATCTCATTTTCATTCTCCTGTTAGAACATTCGTGTGCACATGTAATGAGTATTTTTTAAATTTAACTAGGATGCATGATTTTTCTTGCTATCCTCCACTAGAAGTATTGAAGATGCACGCTCATGTTGATCGCATGTACAGAACATCTTTCTGAGAAAGTGTGTTATGGCCACTAAACGATATAAAAGACATTTCTGAATGAAAACACAAATAGTTATAGCAATATAACAGCACTCAAATCATCAACACACCTGACAAGAAGGCCACTTTTTCTTTTAGGATGGGCAGCACTTCCATCGCCTTCATCTCTTCGTTCCTGCGAAATCCTGGAAAAGAAAACAACAGATCTCAGTTTAGAGTCACAAGAATATCATCAGAACAGTTTTTATACAGTCTTGCTCTGATAAGTTGAGTTATAGCGCTCAAGGGGAAATTAAGAGTTCGAGTCTGGTCCATTAAAGTCCCTCGAATATATATTTTATATTTTACATTCTGAATGTAAAGGCAGTCCACACAGATAATCGTTTCTGTTCTTTGCATGAGCAGAAACCGCCTCGAGCGCTGGACATCATTCAAGCGCTTTGCATGAGATCAGCAGCAACCTGGATGAAGCATCACTTCTGTTCGTTTGTTTTCATGATTCACAGGTTTGAGTTGACTAGGTTTGCTGAAGCTGTGCCAAAGTTGAGTTAGTCACGCATGAGTGCTTGGGCTCACAACCACGAAAATGTAATAAACCAAACCGTAACATCGGATAAACACCATCGGTCAAAAGTTTGGAAATATTAGGGTTTTTTAAGGTTTTTAAAAGTAGTCTCTTATTTTCACCAAGGCTGTATTTATGTGATCAAAAATACAGTAATATTCCGAAATATTACAATTTCAATTAACTGGTTTCTGTTGTAACTAGAAATTTACAACAGAAAGCAAATATTTAAAAAAAATATATTAAATATATAAAAAAATTCTGTCTCATTTTTAATGTCTTATTGTAATATATTTGTAATTATTGAAAATAAATATTATTGAAATAAAATAGGTACTAAAATTACTAAACCGAAACAAATAAAATAAGTACATAAAAATATATATATTTTCAAATAATAAGAAACTGAAATAAATATAAATTAAGGCTAAATAAATGGCTAATTAATGTCTAAATTGAAGTACTAAAATGACAAACTAAAATAAAATAAATATAAAGCTAAATAAAAATATTTTTAAAAACATGACAAAAAACAGAATGAAAAAACTGAAAATATAAAAAATAAACTTTTTTTTTTACAAAATACTAAACGGTATAATGTAACAGTATAAAATAAGTACTAAAATTCCTAAATCTGAAATAAATTCACGCTAAATAGAAATATATTTACATAAAAAAAGATGAATAACAATAAATAATGGCTAGATTGCTAACTAAAATAAGATAAATTAAAGCTTAATTAAAAAACATAACATAAAAAAACTTAAGCAAAAATTAAAACAAAAAACTGTAAGCCTGTATAATGTCACAAAATGCAACACTCGCGAGAAAAGCATCATGGATACGGGCGCTTGAGTTGAAACATGCTGTCTTTAATTCCACTCCTACTATCCCTCCATCCCAGGGATGCTAATTGAGCATGAAATGTGGTTGAAGGAGCAGATCCCTCCCACACACACACACACACACACAGCTGAGATAGAGGGATGATGTCATTTATCCACTTTCCTGCGATGTTTCCCTGTGGTGTCTCAGCGCCGCTCTCTGTACAAAAGAACACCTTTCTCTCTGTCACTCTCATTCCCTCCCTCTCTCTCTTCTTCTATACATCCCACTGGAGGTTTGTTTTTCCACCACTGATACCGAGACCATGTGATCTAAAGAAAACATGGAGCCTTCTGCGGACTACTTGCTGTACAGTTTTGAAGAATTTCTTTAAATTCCTGTATGTTATCAATTATTCATATGGCAGGAGTTATTTATAGCAGAATTTCCGAGCCGCTCACAGTTGTGAATGTACAACGATCTTTTTTAAAGCCTGGTCCGAACTCAAAACTATCATATGGTTTCAGAAGTCCAATATAAAGCATTAGTTGCAATGCAAAGCAATTCAGGAGTGTTTTATCCTGTGAAGCCTGACAGCCCCTGTCCCCGTCTATTTATTATATATTATTACAGTTACTATTTATATTATTCATGATATTACAAATTATATAAATGAAATATTACTTTCTTATAATAAGATAGAATTAGACTTGAGTAATAAATACAACATAAAATAAGTATAATTAATGTTTTTTTTATTTTAAAAATAAATATTAGACTTTTAATGTTTTAATATATATATATATATATTTGATGTTATATAATTTGTTGTAATTAGTTATATAATTTTAAAAATGATAACTTGAGTAATAAATACAACAATAATAAAAAAACATTAATAACAATGCTTATAAAATTATTATAATATATGTATTTGTAATATTATTTTCATATATTTTTATTTAAAAACAATGTTGTATTTATATTATTCGTGATAATGTATTTACATATTAAATGTTATTAATATATTATATTAATTATTACATTATTAATTTGTTATAATTAGATATATAATTTAACAAGTGGCACTGTATCTTGAGTCAAACTAAAACACACAAAAATATAATATTAATATGTATATAATAATAATTTATTTTAATATATGTAGTATCTATTAAATAGACTTTTAATTATAATTGGTAAATGCTCCAAGGCTGGAATTGGAAAAATTGCAGTATATTTGAGGCGATTCTGATGTGTGTTTTCCAGAGCTGAAGAGCGCTGTGAGTAATGGGTAATGATGTGGAGGCTGGGAGTATTCCAGACAGCGCTGCTGGTCGGACGGCCTCAGATTCACTAACAGCTCGGCTTTAGAGAAAGAGACGAGGGTTTCGGTTCTCCGCCGTATCCCTGTGTGTGTTTATATGCATGAGTCCCACACTCTTCCCTCAGGCTCTGAGAGAGACGGCCCGAGGTGTGCTGGGGTAGATGAGGTTCTCACTTCTGCACCTGGATGATGCAAGTGTGTGTGTGTGTGTGTGTGTGAGAGAGAGAGAGAGAGAGACTGCAGTCGAACAGAAGAGGGTGAAGCACATTTAATAACGGCTCACAATATAAATCCATTGACTCTGAAGTGAGAGTCAACCCGAAAACACAGATGCGCTTCTGTTATAGTCCATAGAAATAAAGACATGCATGCACATGTACAATAGTTTGATGAATGAAAACACATCAAACTTCAATCATATGTTCATACTTTAACCCAAGTCTACAACCCTGGCCTATTTCTTTTGTATTTTTAGAATTAAGATATGATAATAATAACAACAACACCACATTTTTATTAACTATAACTCATATTCTAAAACCCTATACGCGAGGCTCAGCGCAAAAAAAATTTAAAGGAGTAGTTCACTTTTAAAAAAAACTTTTGCTGATAATTTATTTTTAAGATATTCGTGTCTTTCTTTCGAAAAGAAATGAAGGTTTTTGATGAAAACATTCCAGAATTTTCTCCATATAATGGACTTCAATGGGAACCAAACGGTTCAAGGTCCAAATGAGAGTTTCAGTGCAGCTTCAAAGGGCTTTAAACGACACTAGACGATGAATAAGGGTCTTATCTAGAACACTTCGAGTCATGACTCGAAAAAAGATTTGTTCATTTTTATGAACGAGTTCGAACAGGAGAGTCACGAACGCTCATCACAGAACAGAGCAAGGCGAGCATTTGTGCTTATAAACCTTAAATGTTTTTATTTATTTTTTAAATGACTGATGGTTTCGCTAGATAAGGCCCTTATTCATCATCTGGTGTCGTTTAAAGCCTTTTGAACCTGCACTGAAACTCTCATTTGGACCTTGAACCGTTTGGTTCCCATAAAAGCCCATTATATGGAGAAAATCCTGGAATGTTTTCATCAAAAACCTTCATTTCTTTTCGACTGAAGAGAGAAAGACATGGACATCTTGGATGACATGGGGGTGAGTAAATTATCAGCAAAAGTTTTTTTTTAAAAGTGAACTACTCCTTTAAGTCAGGCCAGTGGTTTAAATTTACAATAATAATACGTTGTTATTAATCATAACCCAAATTCTAAAACCCTATACATTTAGTTTTTTGTTTTTAATACAAATATTATTTTATTCAATAATAATGCACTCTAAAAAATGCTGGGTTATTTCAACCCAAATTTGGGTCAAATATGAACAAACCCAAATGTTGGTTTAAAAATGTAATTAAAAAATGTACAGTTGAAAGTAAAATTTTAAATACACATTTTTAACCCAACATTTGGCTTTGTCCATATTTTACCCAATTTTGGGTTAAAACAACCCAGCATTGTTTAGAGAGTATTAATAATAATACAAACTTTTTTTTTATTTAAAATAGTTCATAACCGTTTTCTATTGAGGCATCTGCTGGATGTGTTGGGTTTAAATAGCATCTAGCAGACACACTCACGGAAACAACCCGCAATCTAATCATTCTGGGTTGAAATGGGGGTTTCAGCAAGGGTAATCATTTCCTTTCTCACATATAGATTTTACATTCATCAACTCGTTTCCTCACCAATGACCGAAGACAAAGAAATGACCTCCATCTCACATCTGAAGGGGCTCGTAAGGAGATTCCCAACACATTCTCTCACCCGTTCTCACAGCCGTGCTGCTGTCCTTCAAGCTTTGCATGCTGGGTAACAGGATATCTCACTTACATCCAAAATACATATTTTCAGCATCCAGACCACAGAAATACAACAAACCACTTCAACAAATAGAGACATTACGCTTGGAGAAAATCAGACGGCTATTCTTTTCCCAGAGCTGGAGGAGCTCTGAAGTGGTCGGGAATTCACAATCCATGGAAAAAGAACTGAGGAAAAAAATGAACGTGAACAGACTTAGAAGAGAAACTTCAAAAGTCCACAGAGGAACTGTTCTTTGGTATATGAGTTTTAAACCAAACAATTAAAAAGGAGGAAGAATGTGCCATGAAATCAATCTGTATCAGCGCATCAGTTCCTCTAACCTTGCCGATTATTTGTCATGGTCTCAGAAAGAGAACAGACAGCAGAGAGTAGCCTCGATGTTTTCAGGAAATAGGTTGCTGATCTTCCCAATACGGAAGAAGCAATGGCTCAAGATAACACCATAACTACAGAGTCCTTCAGATATATACCAGCAACTGTTTTCATACATCCAAACAGTAGAGCTCCAGATCGCTGGTAGATGGCAGCAGAGCGGACACACTGATCAACACTACTGTGACGAGAGAAGAAGGGAACAACAGAGACCATGTAATGGATGTAGAGCAGACTGAGACAGAGTTATGAAATGAAAGCAAGCAAAAAGTATGAAAAAAGCAAGAAAGAGTATCATATATGACTTGTAAAGTATTTATACATCAAGGTATTATTTAATGTACTGCTTTTTCATTTTTACATATAAAGCTTGGGGTCAGTGAGATTTTTTTATTAGTACTTTTATTTAACAAGGATTTATTTAACTGCAGGGTTTCCCCTATGATTTTTATTTTATTTTAACCTGCTAGTGTTGCGGAGTGGGCATGTATTTTTTTAGCAATCAAAAAGCATGTCTAATTAATTGAAATTATGTATTATGAACATTAAAGAAAAAATATATATATATGAAAAAATTCCACACTAATTCTGTGTTGTGTTTTTGCTGGAATAAAATGAAGCCATAAAACAAAACAGAAAAATTAAATTATCATGCATCATAAACTTTTTGTAAAATAACGTGTTGCACAATGAGCTTTACTGTTAAAATTAAAACATGGATTATTTCCTTAAATTCAGTTTTGTTTAAAAAAAATCTAAATTTATTTGGATTAGTGTTTGAGTATTATTACATTAGGATATATCTACATTCTACTGTACAACAGTAATATATTTCTGTCAAGTTAAACCAAACTTTTATTTTGACGGGTTGCCGCTTACGACTTGTTTCGGCAGTATGGAATCAATACTTTATTTAGGAGACACTTTATTACTAACTTATAAACTTTATAACTAACTTTATTTGTCGTTCACTTTGATCTGTAAAACTTTGCAGCTACCATTGAAAGTTTAAGCTTGGTTGTGATCTTTGGAAAACGTCTGAAAGACGTCTTATATGCTCCCAAAGACTGCATTTATTTAATCAAAATACAGTACAAAAAAAGTAATATTTCAAAATATTATTACAATTAACAATTGTCTACTTTAATATATTTTAAAATGTAATTAATTCCAGTTATCAAAGATGGATATTACTCCAGTTTTCAGTGTCAAATGATCCTTCAGAAATCACTCTAATATGATGATTTGATGCTCAAGAAACATTTCTGATTATTATCAATGTCGAAAACAGTTCACTTCTTAATATTTGCCTAATATGGAAGTGGTCTCATATTTCTCTTCCCATCACACTTCCTTACTGTGGGTCAGACCGAAAAAACAAACGAGGGTCAACGGTTCAACGAGTGTGCGCCCGTGTGTGTGTGTGGAGGCCGCTAATGGCATGACGCATTCTACCAGCCACGTTACTGAGCACACTAATGAACCCGTCGTCCCACACCAGCCTCAAACGACTAATGACTCCACTCATTCGTTCATTTCCGACTGGTCCTGATTCCTGATGAATGAACAGAGGACAAATGAATCTTGAACAATTCTGTGGCTGTAATGGACTGAGCTGATGTGAAACGGTCAAAAACAGATTCTCTTCCTACTACTTTTAATACGATTTACTCAGGAATAATAATAATACATTTTGGGACATTTGCTATAGTGCACAACATCCATCACTGAACAAATTTTAAAGGGTACATATCATGCTTTTAAATCATTCCTTTTTACATATAAATCATACATTTGTGGTCTATATAAAGCGAAACTGCAATGCTTGGGTCTGAATTCCTCATTATTATAGCTCCACAGGACCCCTTTTCTGATGTGCGTCTGTAAGCAACTCGTTTTGGAGCGGCCCTTTTAAATAAAAAGGAAATGTGTCATACCCCACCCACTCTCCAGGTCGTCGAGTTCAACTCCACCCTGTTCGGCCATTTTTGTAGTTTGATTAGATATATACGATTATACTTGCGTTATATCACACGTTAACAAAATCCAAGCCTTACATGTTCGAGCCAGAGCGAGAGAGTTGAAAGAGATGACGACAAATCTGCAGATGGTCTTCAAATGTTTGTATTGCAATGGTATGTAACTTTGTGTTATAAGTGAAAGTCGATTATTTCTCTTGTTAAAACAAGCACACTAACAAGATAAAGGACTACGGTTTAATCTTACCACTAAAAATCTGCATTGATAATATGATACGTTTATACGTTCAGAAAACACAGCAGCTAAATGACCATTGATGAAACTCAAGAACAATAATACTGCAGACGTGTAACGTTACTTCAAAACAAAAACAAAGAAAGACAAAGGTGCTGCTAAGCCATGACCACCATGTGTTTTAAGAAAGCAAAGTACTTTATTTTTATTAACGATATACAGCTTATTGAAATACTCTGTTCGTCGTTTCCAAAGATAGAAGGAACTGACCCACTTCGAAGAGGTTCTAATGCTGGGAGACGGTGTAATGAAGCATGTGGGTCACTACATCCAACAAACAAACATTTTGACTTGCCCTCTCGTAACTTCTGCATCCTTGAGCTTTTACTACAAAATCGGAGCAAGAAATAAAAATGGAGGATTGCTCGAAGTGTTGTGCCGCTAGTCAAAATCCTTATTTGTCAGTTCCGCTGCAAAAACTGTGACGTAATTGTTCAAAATACATCATAGATAACAGAAAAATCTGAACAGGTTGCAAAATATGACCAAAACAGAATATAAAGATATAAACGAAGCACCTGAAGAGAATAATTTCATCTTTTCTGTACTTATAAACACTCCAAATATACAACGATTCAATACATTCAAGGGCTAAAAAAGTGGATTTACCATGATATGTCCACTTTAAAGGGGACCTATAATTCCTTTTTACAAAGTCTTGATTTAGTTTTTTTGATCAGCAGGATCAGTGTGTTGTGATTGGTCAACTACTTTGAACGTGTTTACCACAACTGAGTTTCAACACACTACTAACTAACTCAACCAGGCCACGCCCGTTTATTTTGCATATGCATTGTGCGGAAAGGGATACTCAACTTTTTTTGGAAATAGGCTCATTTTATCACTCCCCCAGAGTTAAACAGTTGGGTTTTATCGTTTCCGAATGTATTCAGTCGATTTTCTTATATTTAGAAGAATATCAGTAACCACACAGTTTCTGGTCTCATTGACTTCCATAGTATATTGTTTTTCCTACTATGGAAGTCAATGAGACCAGAAACTGTCAAACTGATATTCTTCTAAATATCAGAAAATCGGCTGAATGGATTAGAAAACGGTAAAACTCAAACATTTAACCCAGAGGGAGTTGTAAAATGAGCCTATTTCCCAAAAAAGTGGAGTATCCCTTTAAATGAGAAACATTGTGACATGCCCCAGAAGAAAACTCAACACTACAATAGAGGAGTTTCAATACTGGACTGAAATGAAGATTATTAATCAGCAAAGCTTTCCTAAAACTGCAACTAGAAGAACTGCGTGTATGTAGTCCTGTTTAAAGCCATTTAAACATGGATATATTGGCATGGGTGTAGGTTTTACATTTCAACCCTGTAACCTCACATCAGTCAGTCAGGTTAAATCACTTCAGCGCCGCTGAACCGGCTTCTTACTGCCGTGTAGCTTGCGTCTGAATCTCAGCAATTAGCCTATTAACCTGAGGAGCTCCAGAGGACTGAGATATCAAGAAGACAACCCATATGACCTGACCCGTCACCCTGCGAACAGCTGAAGAACTGGGTTAACACTTGAGATGGTGAATATAACCTACAGGCCACCGGTGGAGCAATGGGAATGTGAGGGATTAAAGACCCAGATGACCAGGAACACTAGGGGTGACCACCGTGGAGCTTTACACCCAATCCTAACTAGTTGAAACACAAAGCGTCAAACAGAAGAAAAAAAAAAGATGAAAAAACTAAACAAATAGGGGGGAAAGCATTAAATAAATAAATGGGTCAAATGAGACAAATTGAAAAAGCACATCTTCAGGACAAAAACAAACATGTGATAAAATAAATGAATTTTAAAAAGACACATTTTTAAGGTTTAGTTTATGTCTCAGTCAGGAACTGTGCGATATTATTGGCCGATTAGGCATTTTCCGTTATAATGGCCGATAAATGAATATTTAAAAAATAAAATAAAAACGGACGAAACACGCTTCAATCATCTCTCCTTGGCCTGTTTTATTGAAAATGTACGTTTTACAATTTGCAGTATGAGGTTATCTATTGCTAAATTATGGCTCATCATAGACTAGCTAACCACAAAGCTAGCTAATGCCACTATCATCAGTGGAAGACCACTAACATTAACATTAATGAACTTGGAAACCACAATGAACTTTTTCTGCCTAAATAAAGTAATGATTACTGTATTTATAACTAGCATATCTCTAGTTACAGTACCTGCATTGTAAAATGTAAGTTATACTTGCGAGGAGTGAACATTTAGACATAGAGAAAAAGTATCAAACGTATCTTGTGCAGAAAAGTTAGCTTTTCTTTTACACGTGTGTGAAATCCAACAATATTTAATAAACAAATAAATAATAATCAGTCGATATATCAGAATATCGGATTTTAAAAACCCAAAAATATTTGTATAGGTATCGGCCTTCAAAATCCTTTATCGGTCGGGCTCTACTTGTTATTGTAAGTGAGAAGTAGGCACACTCTAAAAAATATTTTCAAGATTTGTTATCACAACATTTTTTCTTTTGTCAAATTTAGATCAGATAACTTATTATTTTGAGTTTCTGATGATTAAATCAATCTCCTTCATTATATTAACTCACTTTTTCCAGATCAATCAACTTAAAAATTTAAGGCAACCAGGTTCTACTTAATTTTTTAAGTTAAATCAACAATATTTTTACAGTGCAGTATCATGGAAAGGGACACTTTTATTAGACCAATATTTTTGGTGCATTTTATTAGAAGGCCTGTATATTTTAAACATAATCCTGCTAAACAATTTAGTCAACTTCTAGGAGCACAATTGCATGTGTGGATAGCTTCAAAGTGGACAAAAAAAAAACTAAAAGCAGCAAAACTCAGATTTTGATTTCAAATGCATGCATTTAACTTTCATCTACAGCAGGTCTTCTCATGTTGACACAGCTAACGTCATAAAGCACGTTACCAAACAGGGTAACATGAACTGTGAATGACTGAAGTGTACTTACAGTTGACAAACTGAATGAAAAGGTCATCTCAGCTGGCTGTACTACAGTCTATGATGTGCGTGAAGCGTGAAGGGAGAGTCTTTTAGCGTGAACACAAAGCCTGTTTTTCCTACTGTAATGTGATCAAGGGTGAGGAGCACTTTTAGCCTCTGTTCTCCAGGACAGTGAAGCACATCAGACTGGTAAGAGGGAAAAATGCCACGTTGCAGTTTTGGAGCGCAGGACTAGCTTAAAGTTCACAATACTGGCCGAAACACACTAAGGTTGAACACCACATTATAATATAAAACGACCCTCGAGAATGAAAAAGCAAATAAAACTCTCAAAATAAAAGTATCACACAATCCTCAAAACAGGTTTGTTTTGACTGTTCCATGCCAATCAGTGTCACAAAGAGACAGATATTTATACCATAAATATAAGTGGGGCCTAAAATCAACACCCGGCCGCCAAGCGCCAAATGAAAGTAAAAATTGGCGTTGGGGAGCACAGTTGCAATCGAAATTATTCAAATCCGATTTATTGTGAAAATTTACAGACTTTCAACACTAATCTGTCAAACAAGTGCTTCATTAGCGGCACCAGGTGTGCCTGATTGACATTTCCAACCTAGCTAGGTGTTTGTTGAGTGTCACGTTTGACCACATGATAGAAAGTCAAAAGAATGGTCCAAACCGTTTAGACAAGATATCATCGGCCTTCACATACAAGGAACAGGATACAAAAAGATAGCGAAGGCACTAAATGATGCCATTGGACGCATAGTTTCCAAGTTCAAAGTGAAGTTCTATGCAATTGTTTATAGAATTTGCAGTTCAGATATTTCTTTAAAAGAAAAAAAGTATCAGCTGCATGCAAAGTGACCCACATTTGGTTTTCGACCACTAAAAATGTGTACAATTTACCAGTGTTCTCATGGAGCCACATTGAGATCCACACATCTGTGGTATTGAACCATATAGGGCCTTTAAAATGAATATACCTAAATAAAAGTTTGTTAAGAACCAGCATCTTAAATGATATTAAAGATATATTTAAAGGGATACTCCACTTTTTTGGAAAAAGGCTCATTTTACCACTCCCCCGGAGTTAAACAGTTGTGTTTTACCGTTTTCAAATCCATTCAGTCGATTTTCTGATACTTAGAACATCGTAACCGGACAGTTTCTGGTCTCATTGACTTCCATAGTAGGAAAAAAATATACTATGGAAGTCAATGAGACCAGAAACTGTCTGGTTACTGATATTCTTCTAAATATCAGAAAATCGGCTGAATACATTCGAAAACGGTAAAACCCAACTGTTTAATTCTGGGGGAGTGGTAAAATGAGCCTATTTCCAAAAAAAGTGGAAAATCCCTTTAATACTTCTTGAGTTACAGGCATGCAAATTTAAGGGGAAAAAAACACAAGAAGTGCATTTTCCCATTTCTGAACTTTCACAATTGGCATATAATGCAACAAAGATTGTTAAAGTCAACAGATTTGACTAATAGACCTACAAATCTCTGTGTGAAATTAAAATCATAATGCTGAAATCTTTCTAAAGTCATTTTTTACTCCCCTGTAATTTGGCTCAAAATCTCAGGTGAAAATTGTCTCTACAAAATAGTGCATTAATCAGTAAATATACATCCATGATATTTATAATTCTGGCTTTCGTCTTCATTTATATATTTCTTTCACCAGAAAAAAAGAGCAAAATCAAAATTTTGGGCCTCTGGTTGAGTTGACACGGATACGGTAATTTTCTTAAGACACCGCCTGCCATTGGCAGGTGTGGCAAAACGTATGATTTAGGCCCTGGATATATAGCAAATGAGATGAGTGAGTGAGAGGAGGCGGGTGGGCATCAAACTTTCAATTCTCCATCTGAGAAAACATAGGGCAAAGAACATGCAAGCTGGTATCGATTCTGCAGAAAAGGAGAATTGGAGCATTTCAACACAGAAACAGAAACAGAGGGGAGTCGCACTCACAAGACGAAGACTATTTCTGTCCTCCCTCTCCATCAGTCTGTCCTTTTTTCTGTCATCCCCTCCTTTCCAATAGACTTGTCTGCACACCTTACACCTATTTTATCTCTGTCTCTTTCACTTGTGAGGTCTGAACTTTCTATTCTCTATCTATACAGTAATAATAAATGGCTGAGGCAAGCCCTGGCTTTGTCCTGCACAGTCCTGTTGAGCTACAGAGATAAAAACCACCTCTTTTTTAGTTTTGCGATCCGATCACTGAAACCACGTTCAGAGGTCATCGGAAATGCGTGTATAAGAACATCCAAAACCACTTCCTCCTGTCAAAAGGACAACCACAAACACTGACACAATATGTGCATATTTAAGAAGAAACATCAGACAAAACTTCACCGATCCAGTAAAGATTGTTTGATTAGGGAGACATACAAAATGTGGCCCGGAAAAAGGCTGGGAACCACTGGACTGGTTGGTTGTTTGATGACTAGTTGAAAAGGGAGATGACAACTTCTCTCCCACCATACTGAGACTAGAACAGTGAAAGGGGATATTTTAGACGAGAGAGAGAGAAAGATGAGGATAAAAATAAAGAGAGAAGCAGCTAAAATCACAGCAGGAATACCGACAATTAACCTGCGCAGACACATCAGGAGAGCAACCTCAATGTGGAGGAGTGAAGATGCAATTATTCATCATCAATCAGTCATCTGTGTCCCTAAATGGTCCCTATACACCTCATATATAATAATGACAGAAGCAGCATCTTCTCATATCTATTTATGGTGCAAAGCAAGAGTACCTAAGATAATATTGTTACTGACCACCTCTGCGGTGATGTCATCGCTCAGCCCAGTTCAGTCCTAATCCAATAGTGTCAGAGCATCCCAGTTAATATTGTTGAATATTAAAGGAGTAGTTCACTTTAAAAAAAAATTTGCTTATAATTTACTCACCCACATGTCATCCAAGATGTCCATGTCATTCTTTCTTCAGTCGATGAAAACATTCCAGGATTTTCCACATACTGTATAATGGACTTCAGTGGTAACCAAACGGTTCGAGGTCCAAATGAGAGTTTCAGTGCAAACTGTTAAAAGGGCTTTAAATGACACCAGACGATGAATAAGGGCCTTATCAAGCGAAACAATCGCTCATTTAAAAAAATTAAGTTTTTATAAGCTCAAATGCTGGCCTTGCTATGTTATGCGCGTTTGTGACTCTCCTATTCGAACTCGTTTATCAAAATGAACAAATCTTTTTTTGTGTTATTTGGTTCATTCAACAAACGAAATGAACGAGTTGACTCTGGATTCATTCATTCTGATAAAGGTGTTCGAACAGGAGAGTCACGAACGTGCATCACAGAATAAAACTTATACTATATATTAGTATAAGTATAATATATAACTTATATTATAAAATTATAAAACTTAAACTTTGTTTTTTTTTTTAAATGAGCGATCGTTTCACTTGATAAGACCCTTATTCATTGTCTGAATTCATTTAAAGCCCTTTGAACAGTTTGCAGTTTGTACTGAAAGTGTCTTTTGGACCTTGAACCGTTTAGTTCCCATTAAAGTCCATTATAAGGAGAAAAATCCAGGAATGTTTATCAAAAACCTTAATTTCTTTTCGACTGAAGAAAGAAAGACATGGACATCTTGGATGACATGGGGGTGAGTAAATTATCAGCAAAAGTTTTTTTTTTTTTTTTAAATGAACTACTCCTTTAAAAACAAAATGTACTTTTAAGCTGCAAAATTTTTGCAGTTATCTCAAATGATTGCAATAAGATCAAATAATGATGATTAGACGATTAATAAATCTCAACAGGCCTACTGATTTTACATTTTTCACAACGTACCCTGCAAACCAAGTTACAACCAATCCACAACCCAACAAAAACTGCTAGTCATTCTGCTTGGCTAGTAGCATGAACGGTTTGAACCAAGACGCACCCCTTATCATTTCACCAATGAAGAGTGTTATCCACAGATGGTGGTTGGTATCAAATGTGCCCATGCGCAGCGTCAAAGCTTTACCTGGCAGCTGAATCAGTGTGTTGCCCGTCTGTGCGTACTGCCACCTGTGGTTGTCCAAAAGTGACGCCACATTGCCGTTCCACCAGCTGGACAGTGAATCGGCCTCCTCAACAACACCACAGTGCAGGTACATGACTACAGATTCTTCCACTCCACCGAGAGGGCACGCTAAAGACTCGCTGGGATTCCTGAAAGGGTCGTGTGAACCATGACAAGCACCTTGAAACTTTCGCCTCAACGTTCCTAAAGCTGTAGGAAGCGATAGTTTGGCTCCGTGTGAAGACTGTGCTCCTGCTATGCTAAACCCTGGCATGTGTAAGCCCCTGCTAACAGTCGTCTCAGCTGGATTTAGAGGAGAACAGGCTTTGTCCGGGTCTGTTGCTAATCTTAATACTCCGCAGAGTGAGTTTGACCTGAGAGGGGTGGGCCATCACATCCCAATAAGTTAATTTACCATTTCCCAACCACAACAGGGTTTCCCAAAAACACAAATCAATGTTTCTCAAGACACTCCAATGGTTTGAAGCATCACTTTAAAGACACATGCTCTCTTTCTGATTTACACACTACCAAATGGTTTAGCGGGAAAACAAAAGGGGGAAATTTAAGTATGTTCAAGATAAATCCTAAATTTATCAGAAACGACTGCTCAAACTAGTGGATTAGCCTACACAGAAGCTGCTTAGAAAGTGATTAGCTCAGGCGTCCTCCACAACAGACAACAGAAGGCCTTTAGAAATGAAGAGACCTACACTACTGGACACTGAAAACATTCTTCATGTGAGACATTCAACTAATAAAACTGAGCTAAAGTATAACAAGCCATTTGTTGCACAAACAAAAATGGACCGGATTCAAATAGTAACGCACCATTAATCTCGCCAGTATTAATCGGGCATTATTAAAGTTCTATTTAGTCTAAATAAATTAAAATACACACAAAAAAATGTGTTAGTTTGTTTATAATTGAACGCCATGCACTCTAAAAAATGCTGGGTTGTTTTAACCCAACTTTGGGTCAAATATGGACAAACCCAGCCATTGGGTTACATTTTTAAATGACATTTTTAACCCAATGGCTGGGTTTGTCCATATTTTACCCAAAATTGGGTTAAAACAACCCAGCATTTTTTAGAGTGTGCTTGCCAGCTACCACGGCTATATTCTTGTAGTGCTGCCGCGATTAGTCGACGTAATCGACCATGCAAATTAGTCGACGTCAATTTTTTTTTGTCGACATGTCGTTTTAAAATTAGGCATTTAACCGCCTACTTATTTTTGGTCTCCCGTCTCTAACGGCTCACTGTAATTCACCTCTACACACCAGTCTGTGCGTTGTGCGCGGCCTGCTGGTTAATCTGCTATCCTCTTCCTTGAGTCATCAGTGGGTTTCCAAATGTGTTGCCCTGATTCCACGTGCTATGCGCGAATACATTGCAGACTGACTCTCGCTCGTATCTAATCCAAAGTAAATCATCACCACTATCATACCTTACATGTTTTATTTAACTAAATACTTCATAATCAGCTATAATGCATGTTTTCAGTATGCTAATAATGTATTAATTTAAGGCAGAACAAAGAGCGAATTTAAGTAATGAATACATAAAGGTTTAGGACATGATTTGGGCTTTGACTAATATGGTATAGCCTAATGGAAAAGCAGATACTTATGCTTAGATTGTTAATACATAATGTTTTTCAACAAGTGACATTTTATATTTTGGCCCTTCAGTTCAAAATAAAATGCACACAACGAAATTACAAACAATGGGGTTTTATTATATGTATATTAGTCGTTTAGATTAGTCGACTAATCAAAAAATAAGTCGGTAGAAAATAAGTGGTTAGTGGCAGCACTATATTCATGGTTGAGAGATAAAAGATATAAAAAAATAAAGCAGTAAAATATAAAAGTCAAGTACTTTTACAAGATCTAATCTCACTTCATTAAAAATAAGTGTGTTACTATGACTGATCGTTATCGCCTGACAATAACTTTATAAAGTTTGATCAGTGTCTCTATAAAGGCCAGAACACATCAACCCTACAGCAATCACAGCAATAATGCTGTGCTTGATAATAAAAAAGTTATTAAAAACACAAAAGTGATACTGTTCCTCAAGCTGATTTCTGCGTCTGTGTTCTGAGAACTCGGTTAAAAGCAAGCACATTGTTGCTAGGAATAGTTGGCCTATTATTTATTTCGCTGATCAGTATCAGTGATCGTATCGGTCAATACTGCTTTCAGAGATCAGTAATAGCCCCAAAAATCCTGATCCTAGTACCCTTAGTTAATCAGAAAAATAAACTGAAGTAAAGAGTCCTCGAGAAATCACATCACATCAAAAAATGCTTCAGTGATAAAGGGGAGAGGAGGATCTTCACCTATTAACAAAAACTTATGGGTTAGTCTGGAGTGGCCCATTTCCCAATCAATTGTTCTAAATGTTACAAGTGAACTTAGACATCACAACACTATAATATACAGTAATGCATGCGTGATGAATGAATCATTGGTGTTGATCGCACATTGTGATGGGTGTTGTCTAGCTCTGAAACTAAATCGAGGAAATGGAGAAAGCAAGTCTGCAAATCAAGAACAGAATGTTCCTCTTTCAATCTAAATGCATAAAACCGACACACACACTTAACTCTGCTAAACAAAATATTCAAGGTATCTATAACAAAAAAGTTCCAATTGTTTAAAGCCATTTATATTTTATTTAAAGAAATGAAGGAAGTCCGTTTGTATCAGGAAGCTCTTTGTGTTCATCTGTTGTGGAATGTAAAGGGAAACCTGAACAAGTTACTGGAATAATCCAATATGAAGAAACAAAACAGAGGAACAAAATGGCTTTTATTACATGCATGTAATAACTTGCATGTTTCTTCGTGTTGAAAAACACATATCAGGTTTTCCATGTCTATTTAATTAACACAGCCAACAAGCTCTTGCAACACAATTAAATCTCCCAGACTTCCACTAAAATGAGTGAAGTTGCATTAGAGGTGTGTGTGTGTGAGGGAATAGCATGACTCATGGCACCCGGGTCTCCAGTCATGCTTTATCCAGACATTAACTTTGAATTTGAGAGCAAACTGATGACTTTTGACCACAAAGTCCTCTTCTGCTCCAACAGATGGTCTGGAGCGGTTCAGAGCTCGCACATGGGCTGGACGCTAAAAGCACATTAAGAGGTCAAACGTCGCCTGGTGTGTGGCTGCGTTTTATCTCAGTGAAATCACTCATCCAGACCCAACACTGGCTGAAAGTTTCAGAGTCACAACAACATGAGCCGCTTATATCTGCCAAATGCATCATGTTTGCACAGTGACCTATATCTCTGAGAGGAAAAAAATTAACTTGGATGAAAAAAAAGATGAGGGGATGCATTTGGAAAAGAATGTATGTCAAAGCACTAATAGCACAGGATTAGTTTTCAAAAATAACATTCAAGTAATTAATGTTGAATTAATTGTTAAGGCCCTGATACACTAAAGGCAAAGTTAATTTGCGTTCTTTGCTTAGGAGTAAAAATAAGTTGGAAAAGTGTGTTGTTAGTTAGTGAACATCTCCTCCCCGCACACACTGCTGAGAGACACATTTAGACGGGTGAGAAAACAGCAGTTCAGAAAGCAGCAACATGGATATGTCTGCACAAGCTTTCCAAGCTTCAGCACTCCAGGCAAGTCACATCACGTTTGTTTACATACCACTTTATGCAGTGTAATGCTTTTAAGTAGGGCTGCGTGATATTGAAGAAAAATGCGATATGCGATAATTTAGTGCTGGGCGGTATACCGGTTCATATCGAAAACCGGTTTCATCGTTTCATCAGAGTTTCATCGTTGTTGACTTCCGTATCCGAACACAACGCGCTGTTTGAACGCTGAATGGAGAATGACTGACAGCTGCAATGTGAGAAAAAAGGAAAAAGTTTACGTGAACTTGAATTTAAAGTAGAGCCCGACCGATAAAGGATTTTGAAGGCCGATACCGATACAAATATTTGTTGGTTTTAAAATCTGATATTTTTTATATATATATTTCAGAAACGCGCAACAAAACATTAACAGATTTCCCTAACATTAGTTATTTGTATAGTTATTTATGAGTTTTAACTAAAATAATATGATAATGCATTTTAAAAAGGAACTCGTTTCTTTTATTGTCACAACAGAACAGACTGATGATAGTGGCATTAGCTAGCTTTGTGGTTAGCTATTCTATGATGAGCCATAATTTAGCAATGGATAACGTCATACTGCAAATTGTAAAACATACATTTTCAATATAACAGGCCAAGGAGAGATGATCCGTCTCATTGCTATAACTGTCACGTGCTATTAAAGAAATACTTCAGTCACACTGCCAAAAGTTAAAAGGACAGTCAGTCAACTTCGTAAAAACGTAACGCAATTATTACAAGCTAATTCCGCTTCACTCTCGGCTTATTTAACTGCAGCAAAACTGGACATGATAGTCACAAATTTTGTCATGCTTATTTGAGTCAAGAAAACTGATGGGCATGCTCTTTTAATTGTTATTCAAGCAATGTATGTCTCATGACCAACTCGCCATGAACACACTTCTCCGATGATCTCATTTGCGCAAAACTGGTTCTCTCTGCCCGACTCTTGCTGGATCAGAAGGTTTCAGGATGTGTAGCGAGTGTTGCCAACAGGGACAGTGTAGAGTGCCCATTTTTATTTAATTTTTAAAATATTCATTTATCGGCCATTATAGCTGCCGATACCGATAGTTTGAAAAATGCCTAATATCGGCCGATAATATCGGCCTGCCGATAAATCTGTCTGGCTCTACCTATTACATCATCGTCAATTGATGATGTAACATCAATTAACATTTACCAGCCTAATCAGCCAAAACTAACTCCAAACAAACTTGGTTTTGGCTTGATTTTGTTTGATGTCACATCAGTTCGAATTTGCTTTAAGTATATCGGGGCCTTTTACATGTAGTTACGGTATTCAAGAAAGGTCAAAATAAATGAGAAATACAGTGAAAAATATTATATATTTTTTATATGCAAATATACCGCAATTACAACATTCCTATCCAAATGGGATTACATTTCTCAGATTAAACCTGTTAAAAGTTCATTTCAACAAGGATTAAATCTAAAAATATGTCTTCCTCGTCTGAAAAGACATTCCCTCAGGTGAGATGAATCTTGTAATTTTGATAAAACAAATAACTCCCTTCCCCTCTTCCATCTCCTTTGTTTACATTCCATTAAACACTGCAAAACCACACTCAAAGAACAGATAATATGCAAAGAAAAGGGTTGTATTTGTTGGGACATGTCACTTCTTCTTGTAAACATGTATCATCACCTCGTAAATCAATTTCAGCTGTATTCTGTCCCTGCGTTTAACCCTAGAGAATAAAACACTCATACAGTATGTTGTATTACAGTCCATCCTGACCACACACATTCACACTCCAATCACTTCTGTTGCCATGGAGACAGGCCTGCACTGTACATTCCCGGGATATTTCAGGGAAAGGAAGTGTGAGAATTCTTCAGATTTTCTATATGATGAATCACTTGCTCTAGGAAGCGGAGGTGAACACAGGCGTTCATCCATTCACTTGCACTACAAAACAGCCCCAAGCTGCAGTTAAGAGTCATGAAATACAGCAACACCACCGTAGAGTAACCTGGGATCTCCTATAAACAGTGCAATAAGAATATTTCTACCATTTTGATTCATAATATATTTGCCCAATTTACTATCTCAACTGTTTTACTTTTTGATGTCTCTAATGCTCATCAAAGCTGAAAAAAAAAACAGGAAAGACAGTAATATTGTGTAATCTTGTGTATTGTGTAGAATAATCAAGTGACAGTGAAGACTGGAGTAATGATGCTAACAATTCAGCTTTGCATCACAGGAATAAATTCCATTTTAAATATTTTGTTCAGTAGTAAATTGTAATATTTCACAATATTACTGTCTTTACTGTGTTTGATGTCTCTTATGCTCACCAAAGCTGCATTTATTAGATAAAAAAAACAGTAAAGACAGTAATATTGTGAAATATTACAATTTACTACTGAACAAAATATTTAAAATGTAATTTATTCCTGTGAACAAAGCTGAATTACTCCAGTCTTCAGAAGTTTGAGTTTTTATTGACTCTAATCTTTTGAATGGTAGTGTAAATAACCAGCTCCACCTTTGTTTTCGTTCACCAATCCATTATTTTTCAAGTGTTCCCTTCAACAGAGACAATTTATATAGAGACATGCCACCTCCTAAATCCTCAATACAAATTTATAGGGAAAACGCGTAACGCCAAAGATGGTAGTTGTATGCACATGTCCCGCCCCTCCCTGGAAAACCAATCGTCTGCTTTTAACAGTCAAGCCGGGAAACATGTAAGCCAATCGTCTGGTTCAACCGACGCACGCTCACAGTTGATGTTTCGGCCAGCAGAGATGAGAACCCATGCGCATACGTACATAGTAAAAGTATAACCTGTGGGGAAAAGGGCATTTTAAACCTTATTTTGGGGCAAAGTCATCAAATTCAAATTTCTATCATATTTTACTGCAGTTTACATGCAGTTTTTATGTCCTGGTGACCAGTGAAAGTGCAGTTCTGACTCTCTGCCCATTCATTTAGATAGGAGCCTGGTCTTGTTAGTCCGAAATAGCTGCCCGGCGGCGTTGCCAAGATGGCGGCCGAGGGGCATGACTTGCCTAAAACGACTTTGCCTTCAATCACCTGCCGTCATTCGTGTATATAACGATCACTTTTCATGTGTCAATCCCTAATGGATTAAAATCATGTCCAACTTTTGTCTATGAATATCCTGCTTCACTCAAAAATACATCCGATAACGGAAGAAAAATGGCTTGTGATTCTTGTGGTTCTGTTCAAACCTATGAGAAGACCTTGTTTCAGAAGAAAATTAAAGGTAAAAATGAAAATGAAGGAAATCAGGTGTTGTAGAAATCAAGTCACAGTAACGGACAGGAAGAGCAAGAGTGAGAGTAGATTCGGTGACAGCGAGCTGACAGTGATGAATGCAGTTGTCACTGCGGCCCGTCACATTCATGACACTGACAGACCTTCAGGCCTCCGTAAACTACCAGCAATCCTTCACTCTCACTCAAAGTGTGTGTTTTCTTCCCACGCTTCAGCACTCGGTTCTGTGTTCACTTGTCATACCTGCTTCTCCTTACTGAGGACAACTCCCCAAACATCTTGTATATCTTGCTTTTCTCAAATTCCCTCCTTTGATATGTTTGTTGTTCCACTCTCACATGCAAACTGACTTAAAAATCAATCATTCAGAAACATTAACAGATCATTCAAAGTGGGTTTTTTTGGTAAAAAAACGTATCTTGTCTATTTCTTTACCTACTTCAGAAAAATTTCTACTATTTAAGTACGGAATAATTGACGACAAGCCAATGAATTATTAGAAAATAATGATGGATAGTCAAAATAGTGCTAGAAAATGCTACTTGCCACCTCAAACCATTGTTCAGATGTTGCATTTCAAGACAATGGTCAGGTTTGTGTCATTAAAACTTGTGTATAGGACTAATTTCGTATGCATCTCATCTTACGCTTCCGTTGCCAATTCCAAAATGTAATTTTAGAGCTAAAGCTTGAGCCATTGATAGCAGACTAATTAATGCAGTTATATGAGAGAGAGAAAGAGAGATGTTAGTCTTCACTAATAGCGAAACTAATATTATCTGCTTCAATGTCATGTAGCTTTTATTTTTTTCAACTTTTCTTTAGTGATAAAATCATCAGATCAGCGTTGACATGTTTCTGTGCGAGTGTGTGTCCGTACTGTGTGTGCGTGCGTTTGACTGGGAGAGAGCAGGAGAAAGAGAGTATGTGCTTTCTGTAGATAATAAAACCCAATTTTGTGACAGAAAACATGGAAATAATGTTGCGTTTTTATCCTATTGTTTACTATATTTATTTGATTGGTCAGTGCCACTGTGGGTTTTGGGACGTTAATTGGGATAAAAAGTTGAGTAAAGAGGAGATTATGACATTTTAAATTGCCAACGAAAAAAAAAACCGACTATGGACTTGCGGAGAGTAACGAGAGATCCGTTACTTCAATCAGTCGTGTGGAATGATTCATTAATAATATTCATTAACTCGAGTCATCAGATCACTAAACGAGTCTGTTGCCTTTTCCCCACTGCGAGAACAGAATAAAAGATGAAACTAAATTTCAATGGTGGATAAAATTATAGCATGACAGCGCACAAAGCGAAGGATAATGAGTATTTGTAGCGCAACCTGAGACATAACTGCAAAGATGTGCATATAAATATCTGTGGATTTCAGAGGGCAAGCATCTTTACATTTCATATCCATCTGTTTTTCCATGTGCTTTCACACTGCCAGCGAGCATTTGATGTTGCTCTCTCATCTGGCTGCTCCCTGCCAGCTTTTCTGAGGTCAGGCCCCCTAATAACAGGGTAGAGAAAACCAGAAGCTCACGCAACACAGAGAGAACCTTCTGAGGGAGAGCAAATGAAACAGACTAGAAATACTCATAATTCAGAACAAATGTCTTCTAATAATGACACTCTGCACGTAATAATACTAGACATCCCTTCCTCAACATTTTGTGAGCGTCGACAGACGTCCCCCAACTGACTGGACGTTTTCTGACAGGTATTTGGAAGTTATGAACGAGATCTACGAGACTATGGTGGGTGTGTAAAATGGATTCGATTGATGAGACTGATAAACAAATATACGATGGCATTCCTAGAGTAGGGATTGAAATTTCACATTATCAATTTTGACACCATAACAAAAAACAATATGCTAATAAACACTTTAATTAAAACTAATAATCATAATATATATTATTGAGCAATTTGTTTATTTATTTTTTTTATTATTATTGTTATTATTATTACTATTTTATATTATTTTTTTTACTCATATAGGTATTGTATATTTGCTATTCTTCAAATGTATAAGAATGTACCCATTGGGTTCAAGTCATTCAATACTTTATTGTAACAAAGAATAACCTTTTTGGGACAGTCTGTATACAACACTTACAATGTGGGTGTTTCTCTATACTGAGTAATTTATTTATTTATATTTTTGTCTGTTTTGATTGTGTTTTGTAAACATTTGTTCCTTTTATGTTGTTGTTGTTTTCTTGCTTGTGGAAAAATACCAAAAATAAAGAATATAAAAAAAAGATATATTATTGAGACGCACACACACATATATACATATATATATATATATATATATATATATATATATATATGCGTGAGTGCGTATGCATGTATGTATACATGTATGTATGTGTAAAAATTTGAATATTGTGTAAAAGTTATAATTTGATTATGTCTTACAGCTTATTAAAACCCAAAGTCAAAATCTCAGAAAATTTGAATATTTCATGAAATCAACAAAAAAACAAAAAAAAGGATTTTAAAAACAGAAAATGTCGGCCCTCTGAAAAGTATAATCATGCATATGTATAAAGCTATATATACGAAACACACTAGTTTCACATTTTAATTTGAATTACTGAAATTCATTAACATTTTCACGATATTCAAATTTTCGAGTTTCACCTGTGTGTGCACACACACACTTTCTTTGGAGGTAGCATGATAACAGTTAAACAACACCAAATTCATTGTAAAAGGCTTCCTTAAAAGTTGACTAGTAATTGAGGAGATCCACAGGTAGATGTAACTAGAATAGTTGATAGGTTTTACACATCTCTAACTATTTGAACAGAAAAAAAACTTAATATAATTCAAAGTAATGAAAGAGGAAAACACCATCGTTTTCATATTCTTCACCCACCACTTTACTATCTACAAGCTTAGTCTTTGTTCTGGCCCTCAGAGCAGCACTTTTTATTTCAGAATCTCATCAATCTCCATCCACCGTTCCCCGCCGGAGCAGTTTGAGTTTCTGACCCACACAACACAAGCTGATCAGGGCCCGGTTCCCCGATAACGCTCACTCTTAGCGCGCTAAGAAGACTGAAAAAGATATATCTTACCGAAAAGGTTTAGGTTCCTAAGTGTGTTCCCCGAAGTATCCCTTAGGAAGCTTCTTAACTCGCTCCTCTTACGTTCGACGTTACGAAGGCGCTGTCCCAAGTGAAGGTGCTGAATTAGCTGGCCTCGATTGCTCAGGAATCGATTTTGCACTTCACGTGAAGGTGCATTACGGCGTTAAGAAAGATAACACGTTCTATGCAAATGAAACATTCCTCAAAAGATTTCAGTAACATTTATTTTACGTAACATAGTTTAAGTTATCAGTAAAATATAGACTATTAATTCAATTCTGAAATTGTGATATGTCAAAATGTTTGAGGTGACCGATCAAAGCAGGATTTATGTTCACGAATCCCAACGCGACGCTTCATGAGATAAGATGTACGTGGCAAAACTAAACAGCTGTTTTACGATAGACGTTTTAAACGACGACATAAATAATCAGTTTGCAAAGACTGTATCAATCAAAGCTCAGCTTCGGGAAGGGGATATTTACAGGTAAAGATAAAGAGACTGAGAGAAGAAGAACAAGAGAAGGAGATTTGAAGCTGCTTTGATACAATCTGTATTGTAAAAAGTGCTATATAAGTAAATGTGACTTGACTTGATTTGACTAGATGGAGATAAGAGAGGAGAGCAAAAGCCTATTGCATAGGCTACTGTGACCAGAATGAGAATAACTTTCATGCAATGGATTCCTATTTAACACAGATATACATAACATAGCCTAAGTTCTTTGACAATTACAGTGGAAAAATAATATGCCCACGAACACTAGCAAGATCACTTTTGGGACCTCTGTATTTATAAAACCCTGTGTATGGCTTTTGCACTGAATAGAAAATGATATTTTTTTTAAAAAATACAAGGCTGTACAGAAGAGTGCACTATTGCTGACTTATATACTGAGGTTTTCATTACATTATTTTAATATAGTCAGTCAGGAACTAAAGTGGGCCAGTCAAAGGCATGAAACTCCAGGGCTGAAAATGAGTCCCACTCCAGCCCTGAAACCTCTCACTCAAAGTGTAAACCTACACACCAAATCTTCAAAACCATAAGCTATTTCTCAGCCTTTGACTCAGTTGTCAATTGCTTAAATGTTTTTGGCAAAACACCTCTACCTAAAACACAAAAATCTAGCAGGAATTTACTTGCTTTCCTTTTCCAAAAACAACCAATCAAAACACTTATTCACCAGGTCACACACACACTCCTCAAACACGAATTGCTTTACTGATCACTAACCAATCACTGCTTTAACTGTAATATAAGCCTATAATAGGTCAAAGGTCAGATTACCTGTTTTGAACAATGGATGCCAACAATGGACAGAGACCCCCACAATCAGTTGTGTCCTTTACTGTATTATATATATATATATATATATATATATATATATATATACTTATATATACTTATATACTTTTGGTTTAAGTGTTTGCCATTTGATGCAAATGCTTCATTCTGACGTATTTATTGCATTTTTAATGCAGTTACATTTTTGAAGGAGATGTGAGGCATTTTGCATTTTGTGTGTGAAGTTTTGGAAGTTTTAGAGTTTTGAAAAAAGGTGACATAGTTTTGAAAATGAGTGTAAATTTCTAAAGACTGCTGCACAGTGGCAGCGACTAGCGCCTTGAGCTCAAACAGCACTAAGAGAGAGCTTACGAATGGTCCAGACCAACCTTTCGAAAGTGTGACTTACAGAAGATATACTTAGCGTACGAGCGTTTCAGGAACCGAGCCATAAGGTTAAGAGAGAGGTTAAGGAATAAGTTAAGAACTACTTAGAGATAAGAACTTTTTGGGGAACCGGGCCCTGATCTGTTCACTGCTCTACCACAGTCTTCTGAGTCATGTATTCCTCAAATTCTCTTCTTGTCATCCCCATACTCTACATAATAAATGCCTACCCCTTGCCGGCTCCTCCCACCCAAATTCTGACCATGTCCTCCTATAATCACATCCATGTGCTGTCCAACACCGAAAGCACTGGAAATCCTTAAGGCTTACAGCTCATCTCATCTCAGTGATGATTTGAAGTCCATATAAGGCTATGGGAAGGAAATTCTTCCTACATCTTTAGTTTGAAACAATAACGATAATGTGGCAGCTAATGAGCTAATGATTACAATCATAAGAACAAGAAGAGTGACTTCGCATCAGACTCTGATTGAGTGAGTTTCCGTTACTGAAATTCCTGAGCCTCCGTTATGACCGTTACGACTCATAAAAAAAAAGAAGAGACTAAACACAGTTTAAAAAGTGCAACACAAGTGCCTACACTAAGCCCTAATCCACATACTGTAATCCAGTGAGCTAAAACACTTAAGTACCTTATGTCGTACTATCCCACTCCTTTTCCCATCTCTTGAGTTAAAAAGAAGATTTGATTCTTTTTTCAAATTTGATTATTTATTTATTTATTTATTTAATAATTAAATAAATAAATAAATAAGCTGGGTTTGTCCAAATGGTTTAAAACTTAAATTATGACACGGACATCAATGTTACAAGGCATGCAGCTTAAGACTGGTGAACTATTACTTTTCTAAGCATTTAGAATAGTTTTCCACCTGGTTGATAATAAAAGAGCTGTACAATTCAGGGCTCCAGACTGCGACCAAAAGCCCCGAAATTGCCAGTCGTGGGCCGATCTCGATCACGCGACACTGTAATAGGAGATCCAGTGAAGAAATCCATTGAATTCGCCTCAGAATTAATAACATAATCACTAAGAGATCCAGTGAGAAACATTCTGATTCAGCGCAGAGTTCTGTTATAAACCAGATATCAGACCAAACAGCGCTGAAGTGGAGACCAGGAGAAAAACTTATAGAAGGCTTTCAATCCACAAATCAGCAACATTCACCATGGATTTAGGCTAATGTTGTAACTTAACTCGAACCATAAATATGATAATGTGACAAAAATAGTCAAACACTTAAAAGTAGCCTACTACACATCTTTTTCCAGCACTTCAAAACTATAATATCATGTGTAAATGTTTTTTTTTTTTTTTGTATTTTTTACATGATGACCAACACATTTTTGTTCATCCTTGCTGTTTTGACACACGCAAGATTGAAAACACTCTTTTAATGAGCTGACATCAGATAGGAGTATCACTTCTAGAGAATGTTTTTAATATGTAAGAATTTTAATTATATGCATGCACAACTAGTTGAATTTTGAATACAATATAGGCCTAATTCCATAGACTTCAGTGAGTTTGTTGTGCAGTGTTGCTTTTGAAAATCCTTTTGAAAAATTTAAGATTTTGAAAAAGTCTTATTTAAACACTTATTTAAAAAGAAATAAAATAAATAATAATACCATTGTAAACAGTAGGATGCTCATTGGCTATTTTCAGTCCTTAATATACATGTTTTCACTACTTTAATATTAAGACATTATGAATGATAATATCTAAAGTTAATTTCATCTACACCCTAAATTAAGCTTAGTGATTTATTGTCAGCCCCAGTACTACTAGATATTTTTTTTCTTTTTGTAGAACTCAGAGTGACTTCTCATTTGAGGTGGTGCTGCCCTCAAATTTGAGTCGGGACTGGAGCCCTGGGAACTTAAAATAAAACAGCATATCATAATGTTAAGTCTATTTATTATTAAAGAATTTGTCAGTATTACAGCTATTTTGGGGGGAATTTGAATAATTGCGTTGCAAGCTGATTTAAAGGTTCTATAAGCGATGTCGAGGCAAAACATTTTTTGTCACGTACAGCAAACGTCTCCTCACTATCGGCTAGCTGCCTGTCCCCTAAACACACTGTAAAAAAACGCGGTCTCTGTAGACACCACAGGCTCCACAAACGGCAACAAAAACAATCATGTCTTACCCGGACCACGAAACCTAACAAACAGTGTTCCAGCCAATCACTGGCAAGAAGTATTTGAGGGTGGGTCTGGGGGTTAGTGCGCGTGCACATGAAGGGGGTGTGTGTGTGTGAAGGAGAGACGAGCGTCAGAGGGAAGTTTGAAAAATGCCCGAGACACGACCAAAGAGACGTCGTTCTGAAGAACAAATTAAAAAGAAGAAGGAGTCGGATAAAGAACGTGCGAAGTTCCGAATTTACATCGGTTGCAAAGCTTTTGAACGATGGCGAGAACTCCGGCGGCAGAAGGGCTTCCAGTCCGACGGTTACAATTATTTCAGGAAGCACGGAAGGGAGGGGGAGGAGATGAGATGCGGAGGAGGTAGGGTCTAGCTAGCCTCCGATTTGTTTGGAAATATTGCGAACGTCAACACTCCCAGGATCACTTATAGAACCTTTAAAGGGATACTCCACCTTTTTTGGGAAACAGGCTCATTTTACCACTCCCCCAGAGTTAAACCGTTGAGTTTCACCGTTTTCAAATCCATTCAGCCGATTTTCTGATATTTAAAAGAATATCAGTAACCAGACAGTTTCTGGTCTCATTGACTTCCATAGTAGGAAAAAAAATATACTATGGAAGTCAATGAGACCAGTCTGGTTAATGATATTCTTCTAAATATCAGAAAATTGGCTGAATGGATTCGAAAATGGTAAAACCCAACTGTTTAACTCTGGGGGAGTGGTAAAATGAGCCAATTTCCAAAAAAAGTGGAGTATCCCTTTAAGGTATGCCCCTAAATTTTCTGCTTGTGCCCCTAAAATTTTCAGTCAGTGGCAACAGCGCTCCTAGTAAAAAAAGTTAGTCTGGAGCCAAGAAAATTAAATATAAACTAAAAAGTTTAGATCGAGACCAAAAATAACGTTCATTTTTTATCAATTGATTAATCAAAATTATTTAATAACTCAACACTCAAAAACATAGCTTCATACAACCATTTAAATGAGACAGACACTGACAAAAAAAATTTCTGGCAAATAAAAATGCAAAATACAAATAAATTGCAAATATTTGACTGTAGATATTTTACCAGTGCCCAATTTGTTTCGTAAATGACTCTTAAAAGTGTTAAATTTACCTATATTTTGCCCTGTCTGCTATAGCTCATGTCACTGCTGTTGGGACGGTGTAAAAAAAAAAAACGTAAAAAAATAATTATTATTTTGGTGAAAGTTGTGGAGATTCAGGTCTGTGTTCAGACTCAGAGCACTTTAACACTCAGATCCAGGCCTATCTTGTTTGGACAGTGATCTCCTGTGACTGTGACGTCTGAGCACATGTTTGTGTATCTGTCGGTCATGTGCTTTGTGGGTACAGAGTGGGGCAAAAGAGTCTTTGATGGGGTGGGTCATGATGTCTATTGATAGAAAGCACAGCTGCACGACCCAAGCAACTTTTCAGTGTCGGGATGTTTGTAAGAGAATGTGTAGCCTGTATTGTACCATAAATACTCCATTTATAACAGTAAAACGCCTGAACTGATATGGTCTTGTCTGAAAATATACTCTGTACTGCAGGAAAATTCTATCAACAAGAGATGCAAGTGGCCCAGTCTCTTAATGGAAGCCATTTTGGATGAAATATTCAGAGACAGCAGTTATTCTTTGGCACAGAGTCATGAATGCTTCCTGCTGGGGGCTCATGTTCGGAAACTGGTTGACACCGAGAGGTGAGAATGTGAAAAATTACAGCAGCTGAGTCGTGCTGCTTCAGCCAATAATCAGACAGACAGGTGCTCCATCAGCCAATCAGCAGCAAGCACAGCTCAGCAGAAGCCAATCATCAAACATGGAACCTTCATTATTCAAAACAGTGTGTAAACAATTAGGGTGGTTCTCCATTACATCAAAACGCAGATTTGCCCACAAATCACTAAAACACAACGATTATAGGGCTGTGAAACGATTAATCGCATCCAAAATAAAAGTTTGTGTTTACATAATATATGTGTGTGTAGTTTGTATAATTATTTCGTATATATAAAAAACACAAATATTTGCATGTATATACTTTATATATAGTTATACAAAATTTATATTATACATAAATATAAATATTTGATATATTAATAACACATTTTTCTTAAATATATACATTCATATGTGTGTATTTATATATACAAAATAATTATAAACACTACACACACATATATTATATAAACATAAAATTTATTTTGGATGCGATTAATCACGATTAATCGTTTCACAGCCCTAAACGATTATGTTCATATCAACATCTGTAGTTAAGTATATTGTGTGTAAGTATGCCATTTTTCTGTATAATTGAAATACCCGATTGTGCAGTACACTAAAAGGTAAAATTTTCAATAAAATGAATAAACATCTTTTTCTTAACTCAGTAGTATTTGATTAAACATTGTTAAACTCAATTAAAAAGCAAATTACCATATCTACTAGAGAGACAAAGACTGGGAACCACTTCCAGAATGAATGCAAGGTCGTGTGACAATGAAGCGGAGATATTTGTACTGACATTGCATACTGCTTCACATAACTTGGTGTTCAATTCCAAACATAGCCAAAGGCACAAACACAGGTGTTTTTTAGGAGCGATTTGCATGTTTGAGCTGAGAAACTATTCACAAAAAAGCATTTTATTATGAATGCAACAAAAAAAGCCTCTGCAAGAAATAATGCAACAGATGGTGGGTGAATTATGCATCACTTTACATTATATATTAACGTTCACATCAAACTCTCAGCTGTGTTGTCACAGTCCTAGCAAAAAGACACTATCTCATAAGGTCTAAAAAAGATCCGGTTTTTATGATATCAATCACTGGTTTCTTTATAGCAACAGGTTCTTCATATTTTCCTAACATTATCCATAAATGCTCTTCAAAATAAATGCAAAGTTTCCAGTAACAAGCTACTTTTTGCAAACAAATAGTGTTGTAGCGTGCGTGACAAAACCCCTAAATTGCAGATTTGTCATATTGCATTGTTCACGCAGAGTTAGAGATGAGTGAACTCTCCTTTGTCTACTTCAAGAGTCGATTTAAAAAGAACCGGTTCAAAAACAATTTATCAATATATCTGAGCCCTTGTTATCGAGACATATTTAGACAAACACAGATCTGGTGTTTGGGCTTATGAGTAGGGTTGTGAAACGATTAATCGCAATTAATCGCATCCAAAATAAAAGATTTTGTTTATATAATATATGTGTGTGTAGTGTGTAGAATTATTTTGTATTTATAAATACACACATATGCATGTATATATTTAAGAAAAATGTGTTATTAATATATCAAATATGTAAATTTATGTATAATATTAATTTTGTATAAATGTATAAAAAGTATATACATGCAAATATTTCTTAAATATATACATGCATGTGTGTGTTTTTATAAATACAAAATAATTATACACACTACACGCATTATATAAACAAACTTTTATTTTGGATGCGATTAATCACGATTAATCGTTTCACAGCCCAACTTATGAGAGTGTCAAAGGTTTATATTTACAAAGTGTTTTGTAGCGTTTAGCAATGTAGCCAATCAAAAACATATCTGTTGATTTCTTGAACTCAATGGCCAATCAGATGCGTACACCTCTAAATGACCAAAACACATCTTAATACCAGGACCCAAGTTGGCACTTTTTTTGCCATTTTTGACCAGCGATGAGTTCTGCACGCTCACAAAACCTATTGTTATAAGTTTGACTGTACAGTCAGCTTCATTGATTATAGCGTAACGCTTTAATGATTATGAGTGAACGCTTTTTAGTAATTATAAAGGGAGCGCTCTTTGTACACTTTTTAAATTCAGAATTTAAATAAAACTTTTGTTTTTCTGCATTAGGTGAAGCAATGGTTAGTCATTAATCGAATTGGCTGCCATGATAAATCACGCATATATGCTTGCTTATGCTTTCTGTACAAATTAAAGTGGTTTGAGAATGTAGACGCTATAACAACATCATTTGTGCTGGGATGTGTAGATTGAAGCACATCTTGCCTTCCCCTTGCATTAGTTCACCCTCCGCCTATGATGTTTCTGGTTTTATTAGCTGAATTGAGTGTAAAATAACATTTGAAAAGATTCAAGTTACTGGGATGAATCATTGTTTATGGTAATTACAAATCAGAAACACTGCTTTGATTGTAATAATACATTATTTCATCTGATGGTCATTCATTTAAAAAGATAAATAACATTCTGTACGCCATTTACTAACTACTTTATCAAGAGTAACTTGACCAGCAGAGCTACCTCAAATTACGAGCAGCTTCCCGAGCTACAGTTTCACTTCCCCGACGCTGGATACTATTACTTTTATAGTACTATATGGACTGGTTATTTGGAGAAGCATAGTTTAGGGTAGTAAAACCTTTCTTACAGCAAGCACAGGCCATAAAAGTGTTCATGACAGAACTGCTGGATGTCTCGCTCTGAAAACACTGGTAGATTCCTCCCTATTGCGCACATGTGGTTCATTTTAACCCCGCAAGTGTGAACTGTCAACATTTCTGTGGCTCTGGGAGCAGAGATTTCCTGACTCCAAGTCACGTCAGAGATGTAAGGAATGTGTATCATACACAACACATGCTCCCGATCACGGCGTTCTCACTGCGCTGCACTACGGACAAGGACAAAAGTTTATACTAATGGACCAATTGCTGATCAGTGTCAGGGTTCAAGTCGAGGATGTAACAACTGTTCTCCATCCTCACGCCATTCCACTCATAGGCAGTCTGTGTACACACAACGTCACACACTTTGATGTTTATCCAGCAGACATGATGTTTGCAGTGCTTCCTTTCCAGTCAAAACATCAAACAGAGAGCAGCAACCTCAAACATGACAGCAAAAAATAAAAATAATAATACACCAAAATGTGTCGAGCAGAAAAACACAGGTGAAAGCAAATGAGATTTTTTTTTTTTGTTTTGATGAAACTTGAGGCCAATCAGATGAAAGAAAACATCATGCATGTACATAAACTATCAACCACTTTTTGAAGTTATGTACCTGTTTTCTGATTGGAGACTTCACCTTTGGGCTCACATTTTGAAAGCGCACAATCTATGGAGAAAAAACAAAAATAGATGAGTTAGTAAATTATCAGCATCACAGATCTCATAATTATAGCTCACAGTTAGGATTTATTTGTATGTGTATGGTTGTAATTGTATAAAAGAATATAATCAAATAAACATTATTAAAAACAATTTCAAACAAGGTTTAAAAATTTAATTAAAATGTGATAATGGTCCTTGCACCATCAGTGCTCTGCCCCCATGAAATGGACTTACAAAATGATTACTTTACCCAAGATTTTAGAGTGCTAAGCATTTGTATGCTCATTATGTGATCGTTGGCTTAGCAACATACTAAAAACAAACTCTCACTTGAGGTTCCACAGCCTGATCTCACGGAAATTCGTACGAATTTTACGAGGTGGCTAATTCGTAATAATTCATACGACCTCACTTGTACGAATTAGTACGATTTTGCTAAATCGTACATATTTTACGAATTGGCAAATTCGTATGAATTCGTACAAATGACCTACCCCTAAACCTACCCATCACGTGGGTTTCGACAAATCGTACAAGTGAGGTCGTACGAATTAGTATGAATTAGCCACTTTTTAATAATTTGTCGAATTCGTACGAATTGGTCGTGAGATAGGGTAGGGTTCCACTTCCATGATCGATAAATGATGCCTTAGAAGTCAGCTGCTATTGAATAACAGCGTACTTTGTTTTTATTTAAATTAAAGGAGTGGTTGATTATGGTTTCACTTTTCTAACTTTAGTTAGTGTGTAATGTTGCTGTTTGAACGTAAACAACATCTGCAAAGTTACGACGCCCAAAGTTCAAAGCAAAGGGAGATATTTTATTTGAAAGAAATAGCTTTTTAAGGACTAAAACAAACGACTGGCAGGGACTACACAAGTTTCCTCCCGGGTTAGTGACATCACCAACCCTACAATTTACATAAACCCCACCCCCAAAAACATGATTTATAGATCATCATGACATAATATGCTAATCAATGGCAAGTAGATAACTATAAGCTACATAAATTCGTCAAATAACCATTCAGAAACGTCCTGTTGCATTCTACATGGTGTCACTTCTCGAGTCTCTCCATATTTGTCAGACTCCGGTTTGAACATAAAAGGCTTTTGAAATGTTCAGTGCATGTGTGTGTGAGGTAAAAGGACACAAGCTGTTGAAGCTCCGCCCCCTGTGCCGGGAGCAGCAGCTCATTTGCATTTAAGGGACAATTTTAACATGATACATAAAAATATCTGTGGGCATTTTGAGCCAAAACTTTACATACACACTCTTAGGACATCAGAGACTTATTATACATCTTGTGAAAAGGGCATTACACCACCCCTTTAATTGTCTATGCTGACACCGTCTAGCTGAAAGATCTTGCTGAAACATCCCCACCCCCCATAACCAGACACCAGAGAAGAAGAACATTTGACAAACTTCACTTCTGCTTTACTTGAAGACGTGATGCAGATTAAAACCACACTCAAGCTCTGGAAACATGAAAAGTCTCTTAGCATCATGCCGACCTGCTCCAGTGACCCTAAAACATGCTGATGTTGGCATGGAGGTGAAGCTTTGAGTCTGGGCAGCAAACACACTGACCTCTATCATACATAATCCGCCCGACAGAAGGAATCACGGGAGTCTATTTTTTAAAAGGACGCAAAAAAGCAGCACATATTGCATGTAGTCACATGCTTAAGGGCCAGATACAGAGCATGTGAGGGCAGGATGAAAGATGAGCATGTGCAGAAAGTCTCACGAGCAAAGTGTGTCCTTCCCTTCATGCCAGGCTTAGTCTTCATAGCAGGACCAGCTTGAAAGTGACGTCATGCCGCTTGCAATCTGAAATGTTCTGCCGGTGTTTCGTTTTCAAGTTATTTTAAGTAGTGATGTGACGCAAGTAGTGACAGATCATTTCTTCCATATTGTGATATACGTCTGAGTACGGGTTTATTGGGGGGGGGAATCATAGATCAGGTTGTCGGCAGATCTGAGCTTGAGGCCAAATTTAAAGTCACTATGACACTTCTTGTTTTGTAATGGAATGAAGCAGCATTTATTATAAATCATTTATAAAGAAAACAAACCTGCATGGATAAATTGTTTACAATAAGATCATTAAAAGGATACTCCACCGGGTTTTCATATTAAACTATGTTATTCCCTTAACTAAGACGAGTTGATACATACCTCTCTCGTCTCAGTGCGTGCACTCTATCGCTCTGTATTGCCGCAAAACTATGTTAGCACTTAGCTTAGCCCAGTGCATTAAATATGGGCCAAAAAGAGAAGCGACCAAACACTTCCTCGTTTCCCCTATTTAAACACAGTTACTCGATTAGTGTAACTCGACCTAGGCTGGTGACACAAAATAAAACGTTGTGTTTTTCTAAGCGTTTACAATTGATGACTATATTGTATGGCGGAATACCATAAAAAGTGCTTTAGAGCACTTCGACTTGGCGCAATAATACCTTCACTCGTGAAAAGTCCTCTTACCGGCTCCTGCTTGTCGCATGTCACGTTGGTTGTATTGACCCTATGGTATTGACGGAAATAAGAGGGAGGGGGAGAGGAAGCGGAAACGCACTACTACCACAGGTGTAGAATTTTTTGTTTTGTGCATTAGACCTTTTATTTTACACATATTTTTTAAATTTATTTCTGGATAAAATTAAAATACTTGATAAAGCTGTTAGATACCTGAAAAATGCATTTTCTTTTATCTTCAACACCACACCGAGAAAAGCTTAATCACACTGCAGACAGGCCATGTCACGTGACAAGAACAACGTACCATAAAATAACACAGGCTGCAATTACATGCAACGTTAGACAAAGGACACATGACTTTCCCAGTACATTTCTCAACAGGTATGTTAACAATGCTCTTCCTGGAAGAGTCTGTGTTTGCTTGAAGGTCTTGGTGTAGGTGTGTGTGGTGGGCTTGCTGGTGGGGGAGGGAAACAGAAGACTTGCTGACAGAAAAGGGTCTCTCTTTAATCACACACAGGATCCGAGGCGCAATACGCCCCTCTCTCTTCCTCTCACACACACAACACACGCTTCTCCAACACACACCACCACAACACCTCATCTGCATCTCTCTGATGCCACACACAGCGGCCCTGCGTGACAATGAGGTGAACTGGACATAAATGTGATGAAATATGAAGGCCACATACACAATATGTGGAGCTTAGTCATGGTACCATATCATAGCAGAGGTATTTTCATATATAATGCTACTAATATATACCATGAAATTACTGAACAATTAACATATTGGTATCTCCATGGATCACTATGGTATTGGTAAACCAATTTTTGTAGCATCACTGTAGTATATTCAGTGGCACAGAAAAATAAATAATGTGAGATTACATATTATAGAGATAAAGACAATAGTTCGTAATAATTAAAAAGATTATATAAACACAACATATAATTATAATAATATTCAGACCATAATTAACTCATAAATTGTCTTTGCTGACAACACTCAAAAACATACAGCCCAGGCAGTGTGATTCATGAACAAATGCTTATTATGAATCAGATCTTTTAAAGGCTTCAGAGTTTGAAGAACAAAAAGAGGACTGTCTATTACTGGATTGAATCATCAGTCTAATGAATTACTCACTGAATCAGAGCAGAATCAGAGCATCTGACTCGATGGATGTTTATATATGATGACCTTTACTTAAAGAAAAACATTTTAATAAAAATAAAAAAAAAATAAAAGTAAATTGTTTTTTGACTAAAATACAGTAAAAACAGGTATATTGTGAAATATTATTTAGGGCGGTCAAACGATTAATCTCGATTAATTGCATCCAAAATAAACGTTTGTATAAATAAAATATATTTGTATAAAAAAAATATATGTGGGTGCACTGTGTATAATTATTTTGTATGTATGTGTACAGTATATATATATATATATATACACACACACACACACATGTATATTTAAGAAAAAATATTATATATATATATATATAATATTTATTATGTATAATATAAATTATATATAAACCTATATACAGTATATCCATGAAAATATTTCTTATTTATACAAGCATGTGTGTGTATATATATATATATATATATCTGACTGATCTCATGAAGTAGCGTGTGTATGACACGCCAATTTGTATTTCCATTTTTGGCGTGCTATCAACACGCATAATCGCTTTTCAGTGTGTTTATGAACGCCGATGACTTAACGTTATTACTATATATAAATATATGACTTACCTTAACCCCGTGCCTAAACCTACCCGTCACTGGGGTTAATGGCATTTATGAGTGTTCCCTTACCATATTAGGAAAGAACAAGATAGCTCCCCAGATGTAGATGTACATTTTGCTTCGTTTCGCTCGGACATTTGACGGTGTGTACCGACACGCGGAATGACGTGGACGTTAGTGGCGTAGACATACACGCATACACGTGTATAGCTCAAATTGCGACAACACGCCACTTGACTCGAAAAGAGACAACACGCCACTTGACTCGAAAGTGGGGTGTATGTTTACGCAAAAGTCATGATGTCATGTTGCAGATATATATATATATATATATATATATATATATATATATATATATAAAATAATTATACACAGAGCACCGAAATATATTATGTAAACAAAACACCAACTTTAATTTTGGATGCGATTAATCACGATTAATCATTTGATAGCCCTAATATTATAACAGTTTTCTATCTTATTCTATTTTATATTAAAAATTTAATTTATTTCAGTGAATTTTCAGCATCATTACTTCAATCTTTAGTGTCACAAGATACTTCAGAAATCATTCTAATAAACGGATTTTAGTACTATCCATGTTGAAAGTGACATTTATTTGAAATAGGAATGTTTTATAACATTACAAATGTCTTTACTGTCACTTTTGATCAATTTAATGCATCCTAGAATAAAATTGTTAATATTTCACACACAATTATTTATTATTTTTTTTAATTAAACCACCACCATCAAACTTCTGAATCTGAACGGTAGCCTAGTGTAGGTGCAAAACCTGTAGAAAACACTGAGCGACTTTCCTACTTTCCAGTACTTTTGTTAGCAAAAGACGGTTGAACTCTTAACATTTTCAACAAATTCCATCTGCCATATTTTCCCTCTGTAGGGTGGAACATCAAAGTGAGGTTGAATAGAGACCGGAGTCCAAATATAAACACATGGGACATAGTTGCAATGCCAAGAGCATGCCTGACACGGTTACTCACAACTGCAACACTTAATATGTCCCGCGCTAACACAAGTACTCAGACCACACAACACAGCCTTGAATAAATCAAAAACGCTCCTCAATGGTACAGACGAGTGTTTACGCAAAAGACGTTAACTGTAAAGCGGACTCGCTGAATGGGTGATTTATCAAAGATGAATCGTCAGTTTCATGAATTCACTCACATTCGAAAACACAGAAACTTGCCAAAAAACACACAAACATAGCCCTTCAGTGAAGGCAACCGATTACAAGATCAAGTGGACTATTCCAGTCCAAATAAGGAAAGCTAAGCGGACAGTGGAAAAGGCCTGGTTCAAATCCACTCATTTTTATGCTTTCATTCCAAATCCCCAGCAAAGAACCAACCGTTCACTCGCAGGAAGCAACCACAAACTATTCAGGAGCTCACAGAAGACAAAAGAGTGATTTTTTTGTGTGAACCGCAAAACATACGCCAGCAACAAAACAATACACACAACCGGGTTGTTGTTGGTCACTTCTTTCCTTTTGGTGTGGACCAGGCAGGAAATGAGTTAGTGACGTAAAGAGACTCACACAATAAAGACACACACACGCACTGAGTCAGATGTGTGTTTCTGAGCATGTCTACCAATTTAGTCAGACCCAAAAGCCCCTCGACTCACAGCCAAACAGGAACAAAAGCAGCGGGCCGCTGTGATTCAAGCCCACGTGTCGACGGCCCTGCCACTTTACCACACAAGCCCCCTCATTATGATCGGACCCTCCTCTTAGAGCAGCAGGCGGACAGTCATCGATCAGACTCATCTGTGAATCATGTGCTGACTGCTGAGGAGAAGGGTCCGTTCATCGCTGCATGCTTGCGATCTGCCTCATCCCTGAACTGAACAAATAACAAACTACCCTGAGCTGTCCTGGAAGCAGTTCAGAGCCAATGCCAACACAACAGAGAGCGTTCTGATCCCTATCACACACCAAAAGACGCATTTCCCCGTGGTGCAATTAGATTAAGCTCCACCGCCAAATCTGAGGTGCTTTCATGTGTTGATGTCTGATCTTCTGCTAGGCCTGAACTCTGTGCTGGTGTTCGTCTTCAGCGGTTGCTTTATTCACGTTATTGTTACATTACATTATATACACATGTCACTTATTCACCACTGGCAAAATGGGCTTTCAATAAAACAACAACAGTTCAATGTAACAACAATAGTTAAAATCATAACCTCTACTCGGCAATCATTTACAAAAATGGATTCATCATTCAACAAAACAAGTTAATAAGCTAACAAGTAGGAACTTGAACTTTCTCTAGAGCTTAACTCAGACTTACACAGAGCAGTCTGCTAAATTTGGTTTTAAAGGGGTCGTGAACTGGCTTTTTTAAAAAAAATGTATATTGTTGTCTGAGGTCAACTTATGACGTTCGCTTGGTTTTAACATTCAAAAACATCAAAATGAATAAGTATTAGGCTATTTTCTACCCTAGTTTTGACCCCAGCTCAAAAACGCTTGGTTTTTATGGGCGTCCCGCATTGAAGACTTGGGAGTAAACGCCCACTGCTGTGAGTGGATAACAGTTTTGCATATTATGAGTTTCACTCTCGATCCGGTTTGTCATCACAAGGTAGGCCTATGTTATTTAGCTATACGTGTAATGCGCGAATTGGTGGGCCGGGCTAAACCAGCTGTGTTGAAGTAGGAGTTGATCTTCTTCTGCAGGGGTGGTGTTTTATCCTCTTTGACGTCATAGTCCCCCACTTTGAAAAACTAGTCGTTTGCTGGGGCTGGTGTCAATAAAAGCTTTTATTGGACTAACAAGGCCGTTTTCAGTTCTGAAAATTACAGGATATTCTTATAATATGATGACCTCTTATTTTGGGTTTTGTGAGTTATCATCAGTAAACGTGCTCATTGTGTTCTAGTGAAAATCAAAGGTTAAACTGCTTAAAGCTGCAGTGCGTCATTTCTGCACCACTATTGGCACCAAACAAAACTGCAAAAATATTGATAAAATAATTTGGAAACAGGTTTCCCCACCCATTTCTCACAGATCAGCCAAACAGATATTCCCACCCCAAACTCACACCCAATGGTTGAGGCAATGTTGCAGTGTGGATCTGTTCAAACAAACAGAGCTGTCATGTTATTAAAGTGTTTATACTTCTCGGGAAATCAATCAATGACTTGCATGTGTCTCTGCAAAACTGAGAAAGGAGAACATTTAACCTCGAGAAAGAATAAATCACACAGTTAAGCAATTATAGTAGAGCATTGTCCTAAAAGCATTGTTTTGTATGTTGTGATGCTGGTTTGTTTTTGTTTTTGTTCCGTTGGTAGCTTGCGTTACTATGTATACACAATACTTTACATACATACATTGTAGGTATCGTTTTTAGATTTATGTGTAACTTGTATGTTAAATGTTAGTTGTATTATGTATGTTTTTATGTATCTATGTTTTATGTATTTTATGTATGTTTTTAGTGGCAGCTAATGGGGATCCAAATAAATAAACAAATAAACAAATAGTAGAGAGAAAAAAAGAAATGAATTGAGTTCATATTTCACACATTTTAAAGGAAGATGTCAATTAGGCGGGAAGGTTTTAAAAAGTTTTTTATATGAAAAAATGTTTGTTTTTTTTAATTCTCAAGTCAGCATGAAACGAAAGTTGGGTTTGTCTTCCCTATTGTGATGTAAAACTGAAAACAAGGGTGTGGAATTGATTGGATGATTGTGTTGGTTGTGGTTTGCTATTGGTCGATCTGATGTGAGTGGTAGGTTCCCTCACAACAGTAAACACATCATCAGAGAAGAGATGCTGCAAGAGGGAGGGGGAAGTTATTTTAATAAAAGATGATGAGGGCAAATAAATATATATATATATATATATATATACACTCACCGGCCACTTTATTAGGTACACCTGTCCAACTGCTCGTTAACACTTAATTTCTAAGCAGCCAATCACATGGCGGCAACTCAGTGCATTTAGGCATGTAGACATGGTCAAGACAATCTCCTGCAGTTCAAACCGAGCATCAGTATGGGGAAGAAAGGTGATTTGAGTGACTTTGAACGTGGCATGATTGTTGGTGCCAGAAGGGCTGGTCTGAGTATTTCAGAAACTGCTAATCTACTGGGATTTTCACGCACAACCATCTCTAGGGTTTACAGAGAATGGTCCGAAAAAAGAAAAAACATCCAGTGAGCGGCAGTTCTGTGGGCGGAAATGCCTTGTTGATGCCAGAGGTCAGAGGAGAATGGCCAGACTGGTTCGAGCTGATAGAAGGGCAACAGTGACTCAAATAACCACCCGTTACAACCAAGGTGGGCAGAAGAGCATCTCTGAATGCACAGTACGTCGAACTTTGAGGCAGATGGGCTACAGCAGCAGAAGACCCCACTGGGTGCCACTCCTTTCAGCTAAGAACAGGAAACTGAGGCTAAAATTTGCACAAGCTCATCGAAATTGGACAATAGAAGATTGGAAAAACGTTGCCTGGTCCGATGAGTCTCGATTTCTGCTGCGACATTCGGATGGTAGGGTCAGAATTTGGCGTCTACAACATGAAAGCATGGATCCATCCTGCCTTGTATCAACGGTTCAGGCTGGTGGTGGTGGTGTCATGGTGTGGGGAATATTTTCTTGGCACTCTTTGGGCCCCTTGGTACCAATTGAGCATCGTTGCAACGCCACAGCCTACCTGAGTATTGTTGCTGACCATGTCCATCCCTTTATGACCACAATGTACCCAACTTCTGATGGCTACTTTCAGCAGGATAATGCGCCATGTCATAAAGCTGGAATCATCTCAGACTGGTTTCTTGAACATGACAATGAGTTCGCTGTACTCAAATGGCCTCCACAGTCACCAGATCTCAATCCAATAGAGCATCTTTGGGATGTGGTGGAACGGGAGATTCGCATCATGGATGTGCAGCCGACAAATCTGCGGCAACTGTGTGATGCCATCATGTCAATATGGACCAAACTCCCTGAGGAATGCTTCCAGCACCTTGTTGAATCTATGCCAAGAAGAATTGAGGCAGTTCTGAAGGCAAAAGAGGGTCCAACCCGTTACTAGCATGGGGTACCTAATAAAGTGGCCGGTGAGTGTATATATATATATACACACACACACACACATATATACGGTACACACACACACACACACACACGTGCACAGATAAATAATTGTTCCAATATTACAATATTCCAATTGATTTCATGTTGACTATTAAAATATTCATCTATGTTTTTTTTTTTTTAAATGGCACAGAAGTCCATATTTTACACCATATTTGATTATTGCTGAATAAAAATAATAAGTAGAGAAAGATTCAATCCAGAGGTGTGTGAATGAGAGAAAAGTAGACTAAAGTTTGTAGAAAAATACAATGCATCATTCTAGACAAAGTTACACCTGTGACCAGAAACATCAGCTCAACAGCTGGACAACTACTAACAGCAGCTGCAAGTAAACAACAGTTAAAGAACACAGAAGCATTATTATAATCCATATCCATATTATACACCTGTGAGTGGATATAGTGAAGCGTGATTGTGTTACCGGAGCAAAAAAGACAACAAATAAGTGAGAAAGGCCAAGCTGTTTAAAGACTAAAACGCGTAGGAATCAATCAAACAAAACCAGGACACAGACAGAGAGAGAGCAAGAAAGATCTCCCCATCCCCCTGCTCTCATTCCCTGATCTATTTTGACAGTCTCCATTACAGCCTTTCTCTCTCACTATTCTTCATCTTCTGTCTTACCTGTTGACCTTACCAGCCATGAAGAAGGTGATCCTTCAAGACATCTGAAAATCAAACCCCTATACATAGATGAGCTTTAAATTCTAAAAGGATTGTTTTTCAGATGTCATGAAGCGTCATCTTCCTCATCGCTGATCAAAAACCCAGATCAGAAATTATCAGGATTTATGAAATAATGCGGTCACTTTAGCTGACTTGTCTCTGGATTGTTCTTAAAGTGATCTCTGCGGCTGGAAGTATTGGTGGGCGACTGGTCGATCATCCTGACTAATTCTCAAGGTGTGGCCATTGTTGTTTGGTAAATTCCTGTTGTGAGAGCGAAAGAAATTTCACAGATTTTGCCATGGGTTCATAGCTTTGCACACCCCAAATTTAAACGTGAGTTTAAATGAACATAGGAAATCACACTGCATGCTCTCAAAGACACGAACCCACCTCATGTTTAAATGATGAGCACATACTCAAGTCTATGGATTTTATGAAGGCCTTCCACATGATTCATTCATGCCTCCAATCAGGCACTCACAAACATCCCCCAAATGAGGGTTGAGCTTTGAGATCAAGTGTCTGCTGTGATATTAGAGCTCATAATAGCATCGTTTTAAAACAAGCCCCAGGAGAACAGCACTGGAAGAAGAGGAAAGACTCTGTATTATTATGCAGGTCAACAAATCATCAGTCCTCTAGTTTAAACAATTGTGCCTTTTTTAGAGTACAAATTAATACCATGTTCAGCTGAACAGAGAAACATTTAACTTCATTATTTTAGTTTACTTTTTTACTTACTATCTTTAAATAACTCACAGCTTCTAATGTTGCCCATCATGATCCTTTGCTCAGAAATGTCCTGACTTTGTAGCAACTTACACTTCTTATGGCGCTTTTTCATTACCAGTACCAGCTCGACTCAACTCGCCTCGGCTAGCCTCAACTAGCTGGCGAGTTGTCGACTCGGCTCGCTTTTCGCTCCGTTTTTTTTCATTGCAGACAGTACCGCCACAAAAAGTACCCGGTCGTCATAGCAATGCCTTTCATTCCTCGTTGCCCCATCAAGCTCTCGCTGGATCCTCCCTTCGCCAACCAAACAAAGGAAAGTCTGCACCTCTTCGTTTGACCACGGCGTATTCTTCCGAGTTGCCATAATAATAGTAGTAAGTTTAGAAACTATCTCTGGCCAAACTATTTAAAAATGGCAGGGTTATTCTGGATACTCCATCTGACGCGCACAATGATGAATTGTGAATCATTGTGAATGGTGAATGGTGACGATTCTCTGACCAATCAGCAGTCGCCATTGTTTTCACATCACATTTTAGTAACGCCTCAGCTCGCTTTAGCTTGCTCAGAACCTCGCCGGAGGTGATACAAAAAAAGTACTCTAAAGCAGGTACAAGTACAACTTTTACACAGTGGAAGGCCGAGCCAAGGCGGTACTATGCAGTGGAAAAGCGCCATTAGGCCCTATTTACACCTGGTATTAAGATGCGTTTTCATCGATTGGATCACAGGTGGACGATGCTAAATACAGGTGTAAACAGGTCTGAACTGTTTTGAGCTTGTCCACTTTGGACCACTTCCAGAGGTAGACGAAAACACATTCGACTGGAAAAACAATCATTTGGTCAAATGTGTTCACACAGACACAAAAGACCGGCAGCTCTCCGCCTACTGACCTAATGCTTATTAGGGGAAGTGTGCTAGCCAGATGGGATTTAAAGTTTTTTGACTGGAGACCCAAGTTTGGTTTGAAGATGAATAACGTACCAAACACAATGTTGTCTCACTATTCCTGATTTCTAAAAATAACATTCTAACATGCGTTAACGGCGTTAATAACGCATTTAACTGACAGCCCTAATATATATATATATATATATTATATATATATATTTTTTTTAAACCACATACTCAGTGGGGGGGGTGTCATTCATGCAAGCTTAGCAACCACTATTAAGGTTAATAGGAATGTTAAAGAATATCTTTCTTCAGGTATTTCAGACCTCCTTGGAGAGGACACACCTTAAATGGTACACAGAGAGCGAGAGCGATGGATAGAGCACACTGTTCCCTTACCCCCATCTCTAAGGAGCTGTGAGGAGATAAATGGAGTACACAATCTTCTCAAATTAAGTATCATATCAGAGGGAAAATCACAACAAGACTAAAAGGAGCAGATTGCTCAGTGATACGATACGCCAACCTAGCTGCAACAAGGGAATGTGTAGGCTTTATGGAGTAAAGAGAATGGGCAGAGATGGGATGAGAGAAAAAACTGAGCCCAGACACTGGGATGAATCCTCGGGGTCTTGACGCTGACTGACTGAGGAACTAGGACAACATGACGAAAGCAAAAAAGACCTTACAGAGGACCCTAAGTGATGCAGATGTGCTATACCAAGTTCTCCAAGCACTGATGAACCACCAAATTTACAACAAACCTAAAACCATTGACCCTGATTCTATAATTTTTCTCCATCAAATACAAAGACTTGTGGGTTTGGAAGGTTTATAACACTGCAGCAGTGCCACATAAAACTCCGTGTAATCACCTAAATTGCATCTGAAGTCAGAAAAATAGAGCAGGATATTTGGATTATGTCTTCTGTAAATTTCTATCTATAGTTAAACATATACAAAATGCAAATCCAAGATACTTCTGCATCTGTTGACTTTATCTGAGACTCTGGTGTGAATCTCCAGTTTCAACAGCTCTAATAATAATTAATCTGGGTAACACTTCAGTTTAAGATACAATTCTCACTTTTAAAAAGTTGCTTATTAGCACACATATTACAAGGATATTGGATGTTTATTAGGCTAGTTCTTATGAAGCATTTATTAATGCCTTATCCTGCATGACCATATTCTAAATTCCTTAATCCTTCTGAATACTTAAACTTAACTATCTTACCAAATATTATTAAGCAGTAATTAGGAGTTTATTGAGGCAAAAGTCATAGCTAATACACTGTTAAAAAATATTTTCAAGATTTGTTATCGGATTTTTTCTTTTGTCAAATCAACTTAAATAATTTATTTAGTTGAGATAACTTATTATTTTGAGTTTCTGATGATTAAATTAATCTCCTTCATTGTATTAACTCACTTTTTCTAGTTCAATCAACTTAAAATTAAGGCAACCAGGTCGCTTACTTTTTTAAGTTAAACCAACAACTTTTTTTAATAGTGAGAATTGGACCCAAATCTGCATCTGCAAAGGGTCAATTACACATTTTTCTCTGTTTACGTCAATGTTCAAGACACTGTTCGACTTCTTGACACTTGGGTAGCATTTCACAACATATTTAGGGTTTTCGACATAACCAGATAAAAAAAGCTTGTGCTTTAAGATTTTTTTTGCAAATGATAAACTGCATTTGAAATAATTTGCTCTAAAAATCATGTACATCAAGCCGATTCTCGCCGAAGAACATTGAGTGCCCACCAATAAAAAGTAAAGGGTGTGGTTAAGTAATCACTGTCGTAAGGATAAAGAGAAGAAGAGGAGAGTAAAGACAAATACCAAAACAAGGAAAGGATATGGATGGATCATTCTGAGGATGGATGGCATCGACTCAGGCCTCCAAGAGTTTAATGCCTAAGATGGTTCAGGCAATGCCCATATGTATTGTAATGAAAGAACTGGGCCATGTGTCAGGGGGGCTTTTTGAACAGAAATAGGATTCAGGTGTGCTTTTTAAGGGACTGGTTAATACACAAACAAGTCTTCGCCACAGTTGTTTTCAAAAAGGGAAGTTGGATTCTACACTATTGTATTCAAACAACAATGCTTTCCTTTCGCTTACAGGGAATGATACAGTCAAAGGTCGCAGCAGCCATGTGCCCTCATATAAATGGCCAAACAACGGTAATGAAATCCATGGCATGATATAACTACTTATTATTACTCTGATTTGTGGAATACTTGGTTCGGATTGATTCAAGTGATACAAGGACTTGGAAAAATCAATGCACTACCATTAGAAAATGAATAACAATATATTGATTGTTTCGACACCACTCTAGACATTCAAATATGCACATAATTTAAATGAAACTATGTGGGAAATTAATTTCCTGGGACACCTAAATTATACAGTTTAACAGTCATTAAACAAAGTAACTGACCAATCAGAATGACTGATAATTACTTCATTACTCCAGTCTTCAGTGTCGTGTGTTCTTTGAGAAATCAATCTAATATGCTGATTTGCTGCTCAAGAAACATTTTTCATTATTATTATCAATGTAGAAAACAATTTTTTTGTGGAAAACCATGATACATTTTGAGGCTCTAGAAACTATTCAAATATTTTATAACATTAACTATAAAAATCACTCTATTCATAAATACCAGTGTCCATGTCTTATTAACAGTTCAAATCAGTATTGTGGAAATGCCATGGTAACTGTAGTTTCTGTAACCTTAGCCCAAAATACCACCAATTCTATATTTTATATGACTGTGGTGGCTCATACCAACAAGCTATTTAAAAGCCTTGCCTTATAATACTGTTTATTCATCGTGTTACAATGCGTATACATCGTATACAATTTATGTGTATGCTAAGTTAAGTAGGATGATACTTGTGTGTAGGTTAACCACTTGAAAAATAAATTAGCTTGTTTCAAATTCCTAAAAAATTATGTCACAGCTTAATGACCTTGGAAAAATGTGAGTCCCATCATGGCCAAACCAGAACTACTGCATTAACCAATGTTAACTAATCAAACCTTATAGAGTTACCGACAGAACTAATGTCAATAGTCGACTTCTTCAGCAATAGTACAAATACATGCACACCAAGTTTCTCTTTTAGACATATTTTATCCCTCACCCTCAAATTTGGCTCTTATTCTGTCTTTTTTGCTTCTCGTCTACCCTCTCTTCCACTAACTATGTCCCTCATTTTCTCAAGATGATCCCGCATCGGCCTTAGTGATTTACTGTCGGAAGCTGTCTTGGCGTCTCTCTCTCTACAGTTGAATAAGTAGGATCTTCTTGCGCTGTGCCAGGAGACAGAGGGGGCAGCGAGTGCACCATTCCTAACCCAGCGAATGTAGGTCAATACGACCTTTCCCTACCACACATGGAGACACAGAGAAGAGCCGAACAAGAAACTGAAAAAAGATGACAGGCAGAGGGAATAGATGGCTGTGACACAACAGAGACATAGAAGGAGAAAAGGAGAAAGAGAGAGAGACTAGGGTGAACGGGACGAATGCAAGGACAACAGTAACAGTCAACGACAGAAAATGTAACTCCTCAATGCTAACCACATGACGTCTGAGTGTCAGAAAAATTCATCTAGCGCTACAGAGAGAAAAAAGAGCCACTGCCAGGCCACCAAAACCTACCAGGGGGCCTATTAGCCAAGGACAAAGGCACCATCAAAATCAACAGAAGAGCAAGTTAGCACACAATGCGAAGTTCAAAAAAAGTTAATCAGGAAAGAGAAAAGAACATAAAACTATGATTTTAACAATCAGAGGGAGTATTCTACGAACAAAAGACAGGAATTTGTGTTTTCACAGTGATGCCGTAGTATAAGCATTTTTGGTTCACCAAAAAAACTAACCTTTAAACATTTTTAACACTTTTATTTTCTTAGAGCGAACATTCCAAACCCTTCTTCCACTATAGAACCTTTTGTGCAATGGAAAGATTCCATGAATGTTAAAGAACCTTTATTTTTAAGAGTGAAGGACATTAAAGGGCCGTACACACCGGGACGAATATCGGCGCACGTTATTCGCCAGCGTTTTTCAACACGTTTTTTTTGTTCACACCCAAGCGATTTACGCTGACGATGAGCCGAGTGAACATGCAAATTCATTCCCTGACATTAGATGGCGGCATGGCGCCCATTTACTCTGCAACATAACTCCATAACAGGTCTCTTTTATCAAGATTTGTGTAGTCGCAGTCACGTTTGTCGTATAGTTCTTGAGACCAGTACCTCTACATTCATCTTGCCTTGCATCTTCCTGGTCTTATTTCTTCCTTGCAGTGTAGACGGCGACGCTACTTGACGTATATCTTCTTCGCCGTTACGTATGTCTGTTCGGCAAGACCGTTTTGTTTTTGAGCGCCCCCAAGTTGTGTTTTACTGTAACTTCAGAAGCCCCAAACACGTGAACAAAAGCGCCTCATTGGTAAGATTTTTGAAGCGGCGCATCAAGCTAAAAAAAACGAACCCAAGGTGTTTAAAAAACTATGGCGCTTTTACACTTGGTGTTTTCTGCGTCGGTGTTCACACTCACATTGGCGCTCTTTGTTTAGTCATGAGGCGTTAGAAGTCAGCGAATACCGCGCACGAAATTCGTCCCGGTGTGAACAGGCCTTAAAGATGTCTTTTTTTTTAAATGCCTTCTTTAAACCCAGTTTAATATAGGGTAACTATGATTTACTCAATGCAGAAAACAAAGACAGATATAGTTATACAGTTATCTTAAAAATTTAATTTACAGTTTAACGTGGATTGTCACAGATGTCACATAAATCAAAATAATTGGGGGGGGGTTAATAAATATATATTTCCTATTAATGCGCTTGGGCTGTGGCCACTATAAGACATTAGGTCAAGAAATCTGCAGAAGAACATTTTCATGAATGAATTGTGATTCATCCAATAATTTACATATTAATATTTATCCTACATTTAAGATGATTTAGAAGCAACTGAAAACCAAACCATCTGTGTGCCCTTGTTAAGATGAAATTTTATACAGATATATTACATCTTAAAGACACAAAGGATATTAAAGGTGTTTATTAGGTTTGAAATGGTTTTGAAGATGGTACACTTACTTAGCTTTGCTTGCTTGCTTGCAAAAATTACACACAATTACACACAAAATCGTGCATTGGTCTACTGTATATTTCTTCATGACTTTCAAATAAATTATTCGTTATTTCTGTATTTAATGAGGAACAATTACATATTAGACGACAAACCTTAAGAGCGCCAAAAAGCCATTGATGAAGTCAATAGAAAGTGTGGCCAAGCTTTTCCGAATCACATAACTTCAGAAGTGAACGAGTGAAAATTGTGAAGATCTGCTCAGACTCACAGAAAGAAAATAATTTCTGGCAGCCATTACTCCAGTCTTCAGTGTAACATGATCCTTCAGAAATCATTCTAACAAGCTGATTTGGTGCTTATGACATTTCTTATTACTGTCAATGATGAAAACATAAATTGGTGTATCAGACAGCAGACAAGAAGATTCATTTCTATGGCATGTAGACAGACAGATGATGAACACCAGGTCAAAGTGTTTATTGAGTACAGAGGTGAGGAGGTGGAGTTAGAGACAGTCTATGTATGAGCTGATGCATGTTCAAACATGATGGTACACAGATATGTGCAAAAACTAAATAATACAGGACTAACTTACATAGGCAAACACAACACAAATTTCAAGAGGCTGCAAAGTGGGTATTAATATTTAACAGTAACTTAGTGGCTATGCTAAAAACAAGCAAAATGTTCAAAACCAAAAGCCTCTTGAGAGGTTACTGAAACAACCAAAGATTTCCTGTATGAAATCTGCAAGATACAGTACTTCCCATTGTGGTTTCAGTACCAAACCCAAAACAAAACCACTACGCTCGCATCTCAAGAGGGTAATGTCATTTGTGTTGAAACTGGTGTAACTTATCATAATACTTTAAAAACAACTCAATAAATCCTTTAAGACCCATCTAGTGTCTTGAAGACTTGAGGTTACCCATCATAGCACAGTTATAAGGTGGTCTCTCAGCCTAGCCGAGCTGGTGTTCATTTGGATGAACCAGCAAATTAACCGGTCAAAAAGAACAACCAGCTAAAATGTGTCCAAAAACAGCTTGAAACCAGCTTAGGCTGGTTTGAGATGGTTGTATTTAGTAGTACAGGACTTCGTGACCTAGTCTTGGAATGAATATTTCCTGAATGCATTATGCAGAGGCATTAAAAAGAGTCTTGTGAATGATTAACTGGGCTTGCAGATGAAAGTCCTGCTACCAGAATGAACAACAAGATGTGTCATATCTGATTTACAAGCCTGTATACATCATCATCAGATAGCTATTATTTAAATCACTGTATAAACCACATTACATCATCACTAACATAAAAGCAATCTAATATTTGATTAAAATTAATATGATATTTCATAAGCTGGTCCAACAGACAGAAGGTAATTGTGTCATAAATCTTTTTAGAATAGCTTTGCTAATTTAGCTACCAAAATGCTACACGAGTTAATCAGGTTACAGATTAATCCTGTTTTTAGCTAAATATGGCCGAAGTAACCGCTATCGCGTCTGTCATTATCTTTTACGTGAATAACGACAGCATGGCTTGAAGTGGTGAGGTATTTAATATTTTTAACCTCTTTCACCACCTAAATCTACCATACCATGCTAGCGAGTTAGCAGGGAGTTGGAGTGCCACGCCAGGTCATTGTTTACATTGCTGACTACCTTCGATTCTCAGATTCGTCGGATCGCTCATAAACTACTGATTGATTGACTGACTAACTAATAGTCATGTGTTTATAAATAATGGCATTTTATTTATCTGTTCAGAAATGGGTCATTGGGACTGACCATTTGAATTTACTTAATTTCCTATGGCTGCCTCAGAATCAAGATAAAAGAGTACGGAGATGATAATAGACTAAAAGGGGTTTTGTGTGTTAAATCTGAGTATCTGGGGGTATAACTGAATTGATTTATTCATGTGGCCTGCACAACACTCCTCCAGCCAACCTTATATTTTCCAGCCACAAGCCCATGTTGCTCGATTGACCCACATAAATTGAACATAAAGATATTTTACAGACAAAGCAGTTAAAATCCATAGGATGAGATTGTGGTTTCTGTAATCATGCTGCTATCTTTAACCAACGGGCAAAAATGACTGGAGCTAACGACACAACCAACTGATATTTCTCCACCTAGGTTGTCATAAACCACATTTTCAACCTAACGCTGGTTGTCAAAGCCAATATAATAGATCTTTGTTGCACTTAATGCATTATATATGGTAAACAAACGACAGCAAATGCCCAGTGCGACCCAACCTCCCCACCCGAACAATGTCCCGCAGCCTCGCGAGTTTCGGGCTTACCAGATTTGAAGAACGTCGCTATATCGGCCGCGTCTTTAGCCGCCTCCTCGGCCCCTTCCCCCGAGCTCATGGCTGTGGCGAAAAACACAAAAAACGAATATCCAAATTTAAAGTTGCTCTTTATTTTCCCCACAGGCAAAGGGATTTAGAAAAGATGTCCGCCCCTGTGTCTGAGGAATGATCTGACACGGACGGGAAAGGATCACTTCTGAGTGCTGTGGAACATCACAAAACCTCCTCCATCTTGGATTACACAAATTACTAATAGCGCCGGCCGGCGGCTCTCCCGAGTGTAGCTGAGACTGGAGTCAGAGAAGACTACCGGGGGCGGGAGTTTGCTTCAGAAAAAGCAGCCTTTTCCATTTCCAGTGACCTTAACTGGGTCCTCGGGGGGCCCATAATGATTTTTTTTTTTTTTTTTTTTTGGTAGAATATGATGGAATTCGAAACATCCAATTTTCCTTGGCACTTCAAAGGCTCTTCATGATAGATCATATATTTATTAGAAATGTGTTTTGATGTTCAAAATGTCTTCTTGGAATTGATTCTCTCAAAACTAAATTGAAAGTTGTTACGGTAACATTGAATGAATACCCAAAAATGAATGAACACACAAGTTAAAATGAATAAACACACACATTTACACTATTATATTTTACACAATATTGTATCTTATTTGTGTGTGTGTGTGTGTGTGTGTGTGTGTACTGTTGTATTTTGTTTATTTTATTTATTGTCTGTTGTTTACATTTGACCCCTGTGTATGTTTTAAAGTTTGCTGATGGGTAACTGGACTGTAAAAGGGAGAGTTACCCTTTTACAGTACAGTATACAGTGTACCTACCTAGAAAGTACTGCTAATATAAGGTAAGTAAATGGAACAGGGGTAGGTTTAGGGGTAGGTTCAGGGTTAGTACTAGTTATTACTCAGTCATTGTAGTTACTAAAATTACTAAAATAAGTACATAGTATTTACATGGGTAACTGGACTGTAAAAGGAAGCGTTACTGATTATTTTCCCTCATATTGTCTTCAGGTAATTTCTGGCTCATTTTCAATAAAGGCATTTTAGTCCTATGTAATTTTCTTCTGAGACCACCACATGGCAACAAAAACCACTACTTTCCTAAACTCCTATAAACACCTAATTGGATTATTGAAACCTCACAATGGAAATGTATGTGAAATACACAATTTCTTTATCTGTGAACAACATGTGAATGAAATGAAACAAAACATTACAATGAAATGTGACAGGGAAATGCCAAAATGATTAAAATCCTTCAACAAATTTTTACTGCAATTATTCCATCAACGTACAATTATTATTATTTTATTATTATTATTATTATACACATTGGGACCTGGATTTGGAGGTTTTAGACCTGTAATCATTTTTATGGGTTTTTATTGCAGGTCAGGTGGGTGGGCACAGTTTCTTAGATCAAAGTTACAAGGTTTCCCGATATGCATATACACATAAGTATACTGTTTTTCCTAATTCTCCCAATCTTTTGGCTTTCGTTTACATTAAATTGTAAACGAGAGGCAGAGATGGATATATTTCTGTTTGTCAGTGGATTTACTGTACTGTATTTTCACTGTAGCCTCACTTATTGAACCACACCGACCCCTGCTGGGTAAACCTGGATGTGCTTTAGGTCTTCAGATAATCTTTTTTTTTTTTTTTTTTTTTTTTTTTGGGAAGGACGTGTGCTGAATTTCATCATAATACTGTTCCAAACTCAGTTTTGTCCCAAACCTGTATGATACTCTGTACCTATGCTCTGTACCACTAACAGAAAAGTATGACGGCCGTTTAACCCCTTTATTTACTGCATCTACGGCGCGTTATGGCTGTGATACTATGGAATGTCCAAATACTTGTTATAAAAATGTAATGCTCAATTATTCACTTAATAAGCTGTTCTTTATTAATGCATAGGTTAACAAGTGAAAGTATTTTAATTATAAGCTATACATATTTTAAATAAATTTCGTTCGTATGTACTAGAAAGATACTCATTAACTGATAGTTTTCGAGAGCGGACCCGATTTCGCCTTGACCGTTCCAATATGGCGGATAACTTACTTATCGCAGCCCATACAAACAGCCGCTAACGAGACATCTATGTAATCTATATGATTAAGGAACAGGTTAGAACCTTTAAATCCCACGGCGTGAAAACTCGTGCCAGATCCCTCGCAACAACAGCAAGTGCTCCTACGTGACTATAATACAAATAAAAAATACAATGACGAATTTACCTGTACTTTTCGTAGCAATTCACTGTGTTATATACATTTATTCTAAAATCAGCGTCGTGGATTCAAGACCGCCAGAATACGAGCCGACTGGACCGGGCGTTGATGACGCGATTGAAGAGGTGAGTTGAAAAATTGCGCGTGCTTTTTTGACTTCGGCTCATTAGATAATCGTAAAACTTGCTATTTCTTTCAGACAAGAGATTTCACAGAATATCTTCAAAGACAAGTCGTGCCTATTCTGAAGAAAAAGTTCAACCGTCTTCCAGGCGTATGTAGACGTCTGAAAAGGAGGAGGATTACAATTCTGGTATTTAATTAGTCTAAGGACGAATGTCGTGTTTATTTTGCAGTAAAGAAGCATGCACAATTTAGTATTTAAGAAGGCAGACCGTCCAACTTTCTTTCTTGTTTTAAAGGTCAACTGAAAAAAATTCCCCGCAATTTATACACTCTATAAAATGCTGGGTTATTTTAACCCAAATTTGGGTTAAAATGTAATTTTAAAAAATGTACAGTTGAAAGTGAAAGTTGAAGTCGGGTTAAAATTTTAAATAACATTTTTTTTTTTAAATAAACCAATGATTAGGTTTGTTCATATTTTACCCAATTCTGGGTTTAAAAAAAACAGCATTGTCTAGAGTGCAGTAATATTTTTGGTTCATAGCCATTTTGTATTCTTGTTATAAAATTATACAATTCCATCCCAGGGTTTGCTAAACCCAAGTTGAGAAACTCTAGCTTGCAGGGAAAAAAAGAAAAAAAAACGTGTGTGCATGGAACGTGGCTCTTACCATTTGTCCTTTTCTTTCTTTCCACAGTGTAACACAGCAAAGTTCTGTTCGGCCATGGCATATTCTCAGCATGGCCACATCTGCTCCTGCCCAAAAGGATCAAAGTGCTCTCATTTCTTTTTATGGAGTTTGTGATCTCTCTTTTTTAACTTTCATCACAATATACATTATATTCCACCATGAAAGAATAATGTGACACCACACAAACAATTCCTTATTCCCATTTATTCCTCTGTCCATCAAGGACAGAAAGTGTCACACATCTTTCATGAAAACACCTTTTACATTTTAGGTAGATCGTTAGAATTGCCTACAGAACAAAGCCTGATGAAATTCACATGGCTTCCATTTTAAATTGTGGAATTTAATAACAACCAATCAGCCTTAGCAAAAAGGCATTACTCTGTTAGACTAATCATAATAATAAATAAACAAAAAACCAGGAGCGTAAAGTGATGGGAACAAAATCTTTTGCAAAATCACCTTCAATAAACAAGAAGCTGACACAATGTTGATATTTCACTATGAAGAACTTTACAAATAAAGAATTTGACTAAACCTTATAATTTTAATCGCATCAATTCAAGCAGCTTCAAAATACACTAACGCAGTCTTGCATATATCAATCAAATTTGAATACAGAGCTGGTATTTTTTGAGAACCAAGACATTTGTTCACATTATTGTACATAAAATATCTCAACTCATGAAGACTGAAGTAAAACACAATAAATGAAGAAAAGAAAATAAAACTTTAATAAAGGGCACCTACAAGTCTCTATAAAAGTTTATACTGAACATATAAGATTAATGAAGCTACTTTATGTTCCTGGAAGAAACCTGTCAGTTTGGAGAAAGTCAGGAAGTGTAGCACTTTCCAAAATTAACAAAAAACAAAACTTTGATATTCACTGAAACACTAACGAACGCATAGAGAGGAAAAGTATTTCTTGTTTCAGGACTTTCACCGTACAGTTCATTCTCAGTTTAACAAAAAATACTTGATGTGCTTCAGGATTATTTAAAACATGCAACACACACGCCCGTATTCAATCTACACACACCACCTTCACAGCATTTGAAAGAACAGGTAATTGCAGAGCTGTACATCTTCTGTTACAAAATAGGGGCTGTCTTGCATACTGTTTGTTGATTTGAATGGATGTTCACATCTAGTCCACTAAAGTTCAATCCTGCAGAGAAGCATCATCCACCAGTAATGTCAGTAGAGCCCACCGTGTCCGTTCAGAGCTTTGTCTTTGTGCATCCGGTAAGAATAAACCAGTGATAAAGTCTGGAAGTCCCCATGAACTGTTGGGTTTCTGAGAGTTTAGAACACCCTTAACTTGTAGTACGGTCCGGTCAACTAAATACATTCTATCTGTCTCCGAACCTTGTCTGAGGCTTGGCGGTCGAGTGAGCGTTGCCTTAAGACCACGACTATTGCGAACACAACAGTGAGAGCCAGCATTGTGGCCTCAAACTTCCAAAAGAGATGCTCCTCCATTTTGGCGGAGCGACAGCTGAATGGAAAACAAGGAGAAAAAGTGAACTCAATTAGTATGATTTTTCTGGAATACCAAAGGATGAATTATCTAACCCAGAAATAATTGGTCGCCCTTCATGTTTGTCTGTGGGTTAAAGGGATACTCCACTTTTTTTGGAAATAGGCTCATTTTACAACTCCCCCAGAGTTAAACAGTTGAGTTTCATCGTTTTCAAATGCATTCAGACGATTTTCTGATATTTACAAGAATATCAGTAACCAGACAGTTTCTGGTCTCATTGACTTCCATAGTAGGGAAAAAAATATACTATGGAAGTCAATGAGACCAGAAACTGTCTGGTTACTGATATTCTTCTAAATATCAGAAAATCGGCTGAATGGATTCGAAAACGGTAAAACTCAACTGTTTAACTCTGGGGGAGTTGTAAAATGAGCCTATTTCCAAAAAAAAGTGGAGTATTCCTTTAAGGAAATATTTAGCAAATGCAAAGTATTGGAAAGAGCTTGTGACTAAACCTCATAACTCCATTGGATCCTCAAACTGTCAGTCAAACCTCATAAGAGCGTCTTAGAAAGCGATAGACAGTTCATCCAGAAATTAAAATAATGTCTTTATAATCTTTTTAATGAAATCTGAGAGATTTCTGTGCCTCCATTGACAGCTACGCAACTACCACTTTGACGCTTCAAAAACATCATAAAGAGATCGTAACACTAATTCATGTGAATTGAGCGATTTAATCCAAATTTTCTTAAGAGACTCAATTGCTTTATTTCTAAAGATTTAAAGGGATACTCCACTTTTTTTGGAAATTGGCTCATTTTACAACTCCCCCAGAGTTAAACAGTTGAGTTTTACCATTTTCGAATGCATTCAGCCGATTTTCTGGTGTTTAGAAGAATATCGGTAACCAGACCGTTTCTGGTCTCACTGACTTTCATAGTATATTCCTACTATGAAAGTCAATGAGACCAGAAGCTGTTTGGTCACTGATATTCTTCTAAATATCAGAAAATTGTCTGAATGGATTCGAAAACGGTAAACTGTTTAACTCTGGGGGAGTTGCAAAATGAGCCTATTTCCACCCAAAAAGTGGAGTATCCTTTTAATTTAGGCTTTTATTCACATATAGTCTGTGTGAAGCACTTCATATTTTATAAAATGACATGTTTGCCGAATGTCAGAAAAAACTGAGTGTCCACATAGCTACAATAAACCTTATAACCTGTAAGATGATGAAAATGTAATGCGATCCACTTACTGCCTCAGACGGATAAAACACATGTCTGACATTCACTGGTCAAAAACCTCGTAACTACATTTGAGCTTGATTTAGGTGAATGTTATCATGACACATGCAAGTGTCTGACCATATATAAAGCCACAATATCAACATGATATAATTTGAAAATTAAGCAGGGTCACAAAAATCATCACTTTCGGGCAATTTAGCACAAAACATTTAAATTGTAGCTATTGGGGAAGCAACTGTGACTTTTTAGAATTTGCATAAAAATATATAGACAGACCCTGGGAATTGTTAACCGAACTGTGAATTTTTTTTTGAAATTGAAATCTTTATTTCGAACATAAAAAAAAGTGTATAAAATAAAACAAGGTTAAAAAAAATTAGGAAAAATCAAAACAAATGAGCAGCAATATATATATATATATATATATATATATATATATATATAATTCTTTGCTGTTGACATACTTCTATTATATGTGTGAATTGTTAGCCAACTATGTTCCACTGAAGTGTGTTTGTAAAGACAGCACTTGCGACTATACTTGGCCTTGGGAAACGCACCCCAGAACAGGATATATATTCTGGACAGAGAGCCACTCACCTCATGTACTCTTCTCTGTTAGACTTAGTGCAGTTGATCGTTTCCACAAACCCTGTTTGGCTGCAGGCTGGTATTGACTTCTGAAAAGAAGGTTTGCATAGCAAACAAAGGAAACTTTTCAATGAATTCTCACAAATGAAAAACGCGCTTCTGGAATGATCACAATTCACAATCTATCTAGACATACATGTATAAACAGAACAGTGTTTACCCTAGGAGAGGGGGGGGGTCTTTTTAGGAATCAAAAAGCATGTCTAATTAATTAAAATCATGTATTATGAACATTTAAGTTAAAAAAAATGAATATGAAATATTCAATAATATGAAAAAAATCCCACACTAATTCTGTGTTGTGTTTTTGCTGGTAATAAAATTAAGCCATAAAACACAAATTTTATCATCTATCATAATTCTTTTGGTAAAATAACGTGTTGCACATTCACAATGAGTTTTACTGTTAAAATTAAAACATGGTTTATTCCTTAAATTCAGTTTTGTTTTAAAAATTCATAATTTATTTGGATTAGTGTTAGTGTATTATTACATTAGGACATATCTACATTCTACTGTGCAACAGTAATATATTTCTGTCAAGTTAAACCGAACCTTTATTTTGACGGGTTGAAGACCTTTTGAGTTTCTGTGTGTTTGTCATGATTATCGTTTCTCAAATGAAGTGGTTAAATTATCACAAAGTGACTTTCAGAGTGGATCTAGAGCTTGGAGAGGAAGTTCATGCATTTCTGTCTTCATATAGGCAAAAAAACAGCACAAGCGTCACTCGGGCTTCAGTGTGTGTGTGTGTGTGTGTGTGATAAATGAAACTGCAAGTCGGCTGCACCATTGATTCACACGGAACAAGGCAAGCAGGATTCGTATTTAAAAATGTCTTAATATGTCTTAGTGGTTTAATAATCACACTAGTCTACATCACGATTTGATTTTAAGTGTACTGAACCTCTTTCTATTTATTACTCGAAAATATACAGTAAATTCCTTTATGACTGGATTTCGTCAGCATTTTAGCATTCAGCAAAACAATGGTTATTCACCAAGGAAGCATTAAATTGATCTCCAATGACAGTAAAGGCATTTATAATGTTGTAAAATATTTCTATTTCATATAAAAGCTGTTCTTAATCAGCACAACTCTCAGGCAGCATACTAAAATGATCTCGGAAGGATCAATTCTGCTTTGCATCACAGGAATAAAACATATTGTAATAATCACAGCAATACTATTATATTGATCGATTAAATGCAGCCTTGGTGAGCATAAGCTTTCAAAAACATTAAATAAATCTTACTGACCCTAAACTTCTGTGTTTGTGCGCGCACATCCCAGAAACTCACCGAATGGAAACCTTCGCATGCACTGCACTCTTTAGCCACCACAAACTCTTCCAGCTGCCAACATGGTGCTGTCATCGCCTTTGTCACTGCAACTGCAAAAGAAAAAAAAAAAACACAAGGAGTATTATTAATATTTGAACTTGGTACGCTCAAGCAGAATAATGTTTGATGAAATCCTGATGTTTGTAAAGTAAGTACCTGCTGCCTTCTCATCGCTAAGAAGAGCTGCTCCAAACACTCTAGAAAAAAAGTGGAAAAGTGGAATGAGTAAACATGATCAAATGTTATGTTTTGCATTAGAAGAGAATCAATTTCTTACCTGAGAGACACTAAACCCCAGAACAGCGCATGCAGGGCCAGGATCCGGGGTCTCAGACAGGACATGGGGATCCTACAGTCACTCTCCATCACTCTAGCGCACATGCGTTTATAAAGCAGCACAACGGATGTTCACTGGCGGTTCATAACTCAAAAATGCTTTTCCTCAGAGCAGCAAAACATCCTAAGTATCTAAAGAGACACACGTGGAAAAAAAACGATGAAGCTGAACGCCATGAAAACACTGATAAATACCATAGACTGTGATGAAGACACACTGAAACAGGCATTTTGAGGATTGACAATGATTATGACCTGGGCTATCACGTGATGAATCAATAAATTGAAGTTACGTGTTCAACAACAACAACAAAACAGTAATATAAACTAGTAAATCACTGATACAGTGTTAGTAGAACAACTAAAAACCTTGAGGAGGTTACTTTGGTGTTTGTCAAGCAAACTTACACAACTAAGTTATGTAAACCCGCAAAGTTTAGGGAAACATAAACAATTGTTAACTACACTACAGGTAGCTTTGTTAACTAACGTTAACAAACTAACGTTACTCTAAAGCGAACTAACTTATATATTCTTCAATTATTAAAGTAAACAATGTTTATCAATCACCATTTACATCACCTTACCGGGTTTTGTCTTATCGCTGAAAAATTCCAAGTTCCAACAAAATATAAACTCAGTGTTTGATGATCTAAAAACGGAGAAAGAACAACTTTGGCCGCTTAACAAATGACTTGACTTCTCTAACTTTCATCAGGGATAAACCGATTAACACACACACAGACAGAAGCAGAATCGCTAATGAGCTCACGAGTTTCGTAAACAGAAAGTGTGTTAAAGCTCCAACTAAACACAGTCCACATCATCATCAGGGCACGCGCAGTTCCTCACCCGACATCATCACAACCCGAGCGTCCGTCTCTCCGTGAGAGAATCTCTGAAACATTGGACACTCATCGATCACTGTATATTCACACACACGACTATTAGTTCTGAATACACCGTATTAATCGCTTTATTTACTGAGACCTCTAGATGAGGGCCTGCCTTGTGAAACGGAGAGGATTACGTCACACGAGACTTGGGTTTCAAATCAGATTAAAGTGTATCGCCCTCTAGTGGAGCGGCGCTCAATTTCCACAAATAAATAAATAAATATTTATGTCATGCTTTTTTGTCTTATTCTTGAACACTGCTCTTATATTGTCTTATAAGCCACTTAGTTTGATATTTAGACAGTTCTACTTTTTAAAGAGCCCATATACTTTTTTAGTGGACACTGTGTAGGCTATCAGTTTTGACTGACACATTCAAACCCTTGCAGATTTGTGTTCGAGTAATCATTAGACCCCATCCATTGTTTTAATAATAGTTATAATATATGTTAACTTATCATATATATTAGTGCAGTTTTAATTTGATTAATGCAACGACTTTTATATTGTTGCAGTAAAGTTCTATTTCTAATAAATGCAGTTCTTTTGAACATTGTGTTAATTAAATAATCCCGAAAAAAATGTATCCCGGCTTCCACAAAATATTTAGCAGCACAAATATATTCTTGATAACAATCAGAATTGTTTTTTGAGTAGCACATCATCATATTAGAATGATTTCTGAAGGATCATGTGACACTGAAGACTGGAGTAATGATCACAGGAATAAATTACATTTTAAAAATACATTAAAACAGATGGTAAATTTGCTAAATGAACATAAGAGACTTTAAAAAACATTAAAAAGCTTATTGACCTAAACTTTTTTGTAGTGTATTTACAGTTTACAGTTATTTGTATAGACCTTATGTAGCCCCGCCCCTTTTCAGCGTTTGGCTCGTTGTCTTTTGACTTCCGGTCTGTATTTTCGCAGCGATCTTGCATTAGAGGTGTGCGATACCGCTAGATTTGGTATCGATCCGATACAAAGTAAATACAGGGCCAGTATCGCCGATACCGATACCAATACCGATACTTTTTAATAATTAAGGTGGATACCTCTTAAACCTAAATCTAAATGAATTTTCATGACTTTTATTTTGTGATTTGCATTTTGTGTTATTAATCAGTTAAAATCAGTACTACAAAAGCTTTTGTTCAGAAACAACTTTTGGTTAATTCTGTTTTATTTAAACAAAGTTACAAAATTATTACTTCACATATATAAAAAATGGAAAAACAAATTATCTTTTCAAGTAGCATGTTAAAAAATGTTTCTCTTCTTTAGTGCACTTCTTTTCAGGATTTTTTCTTAAATAAACAAAGTCACAAGTTCTCCGTCTCTGATTGTGCTGCTGTAGACTAGAAATGCGCGGCCGCGCGCATCTGGTGGTAGTCCTGGAGCGCGCTAGTGGTGAGTCACGTGACGGTACAACACAGGAGAGGGGGACGAGAGCAGCACTAGGATTACAGAGAGCTTGCTCTGCTCTGTGACAGCAGCAGCATTTTGACAAACACGGTCAGGTCGCAAATAGAGAGAAACTGAAACTTAAGTATCGATATTTTCACGTTGGTATCGATCAATACCGATACCAACGTTGGTATCGATATTATCGATATTAGTATCGATCTGCCCACCTCTATCTTGCATAGGTATGAATGAACTGCTCGTAAAAAAATTCCCGTTCGACATTTGTTAAGACATCTGCTTTAGAATGCTTATGATAAACATTACAATGCTCATGATAACTTTTGTTAACTCTACAATAAGTAAATCCACTTCACCAGCTAAACAGCGATGCCATAGAAATACACAGAACCGGAAGTTCAAAGACAAAGACATTCTAAAGATGACGGCGCCCACCTTTCTCTGGTGCATAAGGTCTATAGTTAAGTTTATAGTAGTTTATCTAGTTTTAATTATAGTTCCGCTGGTAACACAGCCACAGTCACATGGATAATTTTAATAAATCCAGTTTAACTCATCAACCTATCATCAGAGGTCCAGTTTGACAGTACGTTTCATGTCTAAAGATAGATTTCACTTTCACAAACTCATAAATATTATCAAAATGTATATAGAAAGCATTCAATTAATGTAAATTATTTATAGAGATGTGTTACACACGTGTTTCATAAACAAAATCAGGATTTATTCATTTTTTACAATCATGTCAGAGTAAAACATACATAATATAGATCTCACATTAGCAGTTGCCAATCATATCAATGAAGAAAAAAAGTATTACGTAAAGCCTGAAAGGTTCAGCGTTCTGTTTAAAGGGACGTTAGAGAGAGTGTGTATTTCTTTTTTTTCAAATACAGTCCAGTAGAAACAAATGAGGAGAAGGAGAATGAAATTTTCAAACAGCATATATTGCAATCTGTGAAGATGTGAGGGAAAAGTAAATGTAGAAAATTCTGCTTAAACTGTGAACTCCAGTTCTGTCCATTAGAAAGATGAATCAATGCTGTGACAAGTGGCCTAAACAATCTCTTAGGTCCACCGTTGTACCGTAAACACATGGTCAGTGTGCTCTAGCTGTGTCAGTAAGGCAGAGGAGTGCTGTATTCCCTACAACCCCCTCCATGCTGTCTGTTACCTGAACCGCATGTCATATAAAGCTAGATCCTGTCCCATAAACTGCATGCATACTAACGTAAAGATCATGCATCAATGCTCGTCTCAATGACTTCTCTTAGTTTACTCAAATCTTCAAGATAGTGGCAAGTCTGTACATGGCTTAGGTTAAGGTCACGTGTGAGACAACACCGATCGAATGATCAGACGGGAAAATAATGATCTATTAATCTCTATAGGGGTGATGAAAGGACATAGTCATAACCTGGTCTTAAAGGGATAGTTCACCCAAAAAGTGACAATTCGGACATCATTTACTATTTACCCTCATGTTGTTTCAAATGTGTGTGGCTTTAATAGGGTACATGTTACTATTTTTAACCCCTTTGACTTTCATTGGATTGATCACTGATAAATTTGTGTTCTACAGAAGAAAGTCATGCAGAATTTTAAAGAGAACTATTGTGCCTTTTTACAGAGTCTTGATTTTGTTTTCGGGCTCAACTAGAATAGGTTTCCATGCTTGAATGTTCCTTATTTTCCACATAATCTCCATTGTTGCAGCTCCTCTCTTCCCAGTCTGTCAGTAACGCTCTGGGGTGCGTTTCCCAAAAAAGCGCCGTTAGCCAACTATGGTTTTCGTCGTTACGTCGTTTCGTCGTTATCAGCATAGTTCAACGAGTCGGTGTTTCCCGAAACCATTGTTCCAATGATCATTCGCAAACAGCATCGCAAAATTGTGTAGTTTGAACGACAGCTCTCGACCTGTGGTTAGAGGCATCGTTTCTATATTGCATCACATTTGGAGGTAATAAATCCTTATCTTATCCTGACATTCAGTGCAACCGGTGCCTTAAATTTAGAAGAAATGTTATTTACGTCTTTTAGTTTGTCAAAAGATTTAAAGTAACGTGTTTAAAGAGTGCGCATGTGCGAACGTGCTCTACTCTGTAAGAACGAGCCAAATATTGCGTCTGGTAATAAAGCAAAATAACTGAGAACAATTAGAAATAGTCCTCAGATGACATGTCTGTAATTTATATTAACAAATCTAGCGTTAATTGGATCTCAAACCGTTTCATTAAAAGTAGTTATTATTTGCGAAACCAACGTGGTTGAACGATACTTTGCGACAATGGGTTTCGGGAAACAGTCGTGACGAGCTAGTTGATTTCTCTAAGGATGCATCGTACTATGATAGTGAAGCAGCGAACTACGTGGTTGTACGGGAAACGCACCCGTTTAGTTCCTGTCTCTATGAAGCCCCTCCTTCTGAAAAGCACACTGTGCTCTGATTGGTCAGCTGGATCACTGTGTTGTGATTGGTCAAGCTCTTTGAGCATGTTTGGGAAATGTCCCGCCCCTTACCATAACACAGCCAAGGTGCGTTCCACTCGACAGGGTCCCTACGCAGTGTTCACTGCTCCCTACTCCCTAAACACAGTACATCAGTTGAGGTGGACTATAATCACTCATTTGGAATGCCCTCCAACATCATCAAAGAAAGGCAAAATTATGGTATAACTTAATTAAATTTTGAAATTTCCTTTCTAAGTTAAAATCAAATAGACCTATAGATACATTCACCTTACATAAATACTCTAGTTTGTATAATAATAACAATATTTATGAATCCTAAATGCACACGTAAACTCAAAGCCGTTCAATCTCTTCCGACGGCTCTGCTCTAAGGTTAGTTCCGAACGATGATGCGGTGCACAATGACAGTTGGTTGATTTTCGCTCTCCACTTCCTGTGAAGTGATGTATCTATGTTCCCTGCCGAAGTTACGTCACTCTGTAGGCCAAAACGCGGAAGTGAGTTAGCATTTTAGCACTACCGGTTCTCTCGCTCTAAAGTCTATGGGATTTTTTAATGGGTTTTTGCTAAATCGCCTGAAATCGCCCAGATTGTGTTTTTTTAAACTTTATTGCGTCTGCTTGTGTTTTAAAAAAAACTCTATATTGGCTTCAAAATGTATAAATGTTGGATTAACTTGATAGACAAAACATGTGGTCACAACTCTTTGTTAAACACAGATCTTATTTTTTGCGATTTTCAAAAAGTCTATGGGGAAAATGCATAGCTTTTCGGTCGAGGGAACCCATGCTCCGCTAGCTTCCGAGTTGTCCAACAAAGTGACGTCATCACTTCGGCACTCTATTTCCTACGCCATTTGCAGTGCTCTTCGAACTGAACATGTTCGTTCCCTTCGGATTGGAATCTCACTTAAGATGGCGAAATACCCTGTGAAGTCCACTTCGCAGTCCACTTACGGTCGAATGGAACGCACCTCCAGTTTCAACACACCACTAACTCAACAGGCCCCAAACCTTTATTTTGCACATGAACGGGAATTATTTAAATGAGTAATGTTTGTTCCCGGAAGAAAACTCAAGACTACAATGGAGGCGTTTCAAACAGTGACACTGATAGAGAATAACTCACTTTGAGTGACTTCATAACTTTGCAGAGTTTTTCGCTTAAACACTAACATCACACACCAAAGAAAGTTAATTTAAGTATAAGTATAATAGTTCCTCATACATTTTTGAGTGAATTATCCCTTTAAATCTCAACTGATCGCAAGTCATATTGGGGGAGAAGACCTACTTATTGAACTGACGCACATGCAGAATGAGGAGATCGGAGAGAAGGCCAGAGCAACAGAACTAACTTAAACGAACTAGCTTGAACTACTCAAACTATTAACATGCACTTTAACACTGGCTATTTAATCAAAGAATCTTCTTATTTATTTGATGTTCTTGGTTTTTTGCACGGTGGGCTTCTGAGAGGGGACGCAGTGGCAGGGTGATGTCAGAAGAGAGGAGCCCAACAAGCCAAAGTCACGTGTGAAGGAAGCCTTCAAGTTCCTTCCTTCCTGAAGTGCCAAGAGGAACCATGCAGGATGCAAATGACAGGAGATGATGCTTTGGTGGAAACACTGTCCATAAGTCCATCATGCTGTTCTTTACAGCAATCTGTGATGCCGATTTCTCGAAGGACATGTCAATATGATGAATAAAGGAAGAGTACTGGATGCAGTACATTCATTAGAAGCTCGTGGCACATGGAGTCTATTGCATCGGGCCAAAGTTTAAGGCCGAGAAGGAGAGCCCGAAAATCAAATTCACTTCGCAATGCCCTGATTTCTTAGAAAAAAGACAGAGAGAAAAATAGAACTGCTCTGGGGGGGTCTATTGATCATCAAACCCTCGACAAAACCAAGAAACAATATTGGCTTTCCAAAAAAGAAACACCATCAAGGTAAAAGGAACTTGGGAGGGGACAGTTTTGTACCAGTCAAGTTATTTGTCCCCTCCTATTTTGGAAGACTGATATAAAGAGACTCAAATGTTCAACACACAACCTCAATAATGTCTTGTGAGGATGTTTCTCTAAAACCTTCCTGAATCAGGTGGAATGAAATAAAAAGAAGAGAGACTGTTGCTACAGGCACGCAAAAATCAAAACATTGCGAGAAAAGTCGGCCAGAAGCCAGCATCCAACTGTGCAAAGGAGGAACCCATGCGAGATACAGCAGTTGTTTGGAGGAACTGTGCATGGTTAGTGTGGGGATTGGTCGGGTCATTCCATGTTGCCACTGTCCGAGTGTGAGATATTAAGGGTGTTTGCTGAGGGGAACAGGTCACGTTGATCAGTCGGACTGTGGTAGTCGGAGGTCAAGTCTGGGTCCATCAGGGACGACAGGGTGAAGTGGGACGAGCCCTTTTTCAGGCACTGCGAGTAGAAGTTTAGGAGCAGGTCCATCTTATTTTCGATGGACTGCACCTGAGGAGGGAAAAAGAGATTGTGGTCAACTTATAAGTAAATATAGTGCTATTTTATGATGATTTACTAATGTTCTGGAATATATTGATTATCTATTATGTGAAACGCAATGGGTCTACAGACAAGGAAGAAAAACACAAGGCTACGTTCACACTGCAATTCTTAGTGCTCAATTCTGATTTATTGCTCAGATTAGATTTTTTTGTCTGGCTGTACACATTATTTTGGTAAATGTGGCTAATATCAGATTTGAGTGTGAACTGATCACGGTCACCAGCAAAAGAACAATAACAAGACGGCAAGCAGCGAGCACAGACGTAGATATGAAATCAGCATTTAATGCATTAGTTATAATAATATATCATATTTTATTAATTTAATTAGCCCCAAGTTTGTGCGCAAGCTAGCAATAGGAGAAACAAAGCTTTGAATCAATTGCTTGGCAAAATGATTCATTGTTTCGAATCGTTTGAAAAGCCACACACTGGTGACGCCTGCTGGTCAAAAACTGTTCAAATGCACCAAAAACATGCATTAAAACAGCTTTAAAAATCAAATAGCAAATGTTTTATTGAAAGTATTGATAATACTTTAACAACATTGATAATGTTACTGTAAGAAATGTTTCTTCTGCATATTAGAATGATTTTATGTGACACTGAACACTGCTTTGGCATGACAGGGATAGATAGATAGATAGATAGATAGATAGATAGATAGATAGATAGATAGATAGATAGATAGATAGATAGATAGATAGATAGATAGATAGATAGATAGATAGATAGATAGATAGATAGATAGATAGATAGATAGATAGATAGATAGATAGATAGATAGATAGATAGATAGATAGATAGATAGATAGATAGATAGATAGAAAGACAGACAGAGAGAAAGAGAGAGAGAGAGAGAGACGCTTACCTGCTTCTCCACTTTCATCACTCGTCCCATCATGCTTAATTCGTCCATCTGTTCCAGTTCAGGAGGAGTTTTCTCTCCTTTTTCAGACCTCACCTTTTTATCTGATGAAATGGCACCACGGCCCACAATCTGATCCACCCTTTAAAGACAAAGAAATCAGTGTGACTCATTAGGAAATGCTTTGGTGTTAGGATGAAAAGCTGATAGTGGGATGATCACACCTCATCTGCAGGCTCTTGATTCTGCCCAGCATATCGAGGTGTCCTGCTGAATACTGCTCGATCACATCTTTCACATCGTATGGCCGCAGGGTTTCCTTAAACTTCCTCTTGGCCACCAGGAATTTCAGAATCCTACATTCACATGAGACACAGAAGCACGCTAGAATATAGGCAGAATGCCTCCATGGCATTACAGGAAAAGATAAAACAGGAATACTGCAAACAAAAGCAAACAGCTGTGAAACGAGTCACAAGATTAATGAGTGTAACAAGATTAATTACAGAAAGGGGCCTTATCAATTACACAAGTGGCTCATGAACTGAGAACGTTTCCCTCACGCCGGGTAATTATTCTGAAGATGACTCCCCATTTCCACAGAGGGAGAGTGTGTGCGCTATATCTGTTGTGTGACAGAACGTAACCTCAAGGAACCAGAGGAAAAGGATTCCCCCCCCCCCCCCCCCATGCAGTGTTTGAAGCAGAAGACAAATGACACTGTTGATTCATGCCTTCATGTGTATACACTGTGGAAGAAAGTTATTTAGAAAACGATGAAAAAAAGACATTTGGAAAAATCTATTGTTTTTTACCCCCCACAAATTTTCAAATTATGAAATTATGTATTATTTCCTAATTAAGCCCCCCACGCCGAAACTCATTAAAACGTCAGGTTTAAAATAAAATGATAAATAATCGGCTTTGTATGCACACTTATTTTCATATGCATTAGGAGCGATTGCATTTAGTAGTGATTTACTTAAATGAATGTTTTACGTTTTTCAGGCATAGAAATATCACCTTTCACAATTTTGTTATGAATATAAAATTACTGTTTTATTACACAATTTTAAACGGGTGTTCCCAATCTGATACATTCCGTCCAATTGTGTTTTTGAAGCAACTCAAAATGAAAACATTATAATAATAATATAGCCCTTTATATATGTCTTACTTTTCCCTTAAACGCTATTAAATGTAAATTGAATAAAAACAAAAGTAAACATCGATTTACACACAGTTATTCTCTATGAAAATTGAGAATAAACACAATGAATGATTTGAAAACCAATCAAGCACAAATTCCAAACATTTCCAAAATAACAGATCTGATGTTCCATATTCATTTTTTATTGTGATGTCAGGAGAGGAAGTTGTCTTGACCCTGTTATTTTTCTTTAAAATTCAGTACGTCACACGCATCACACACATGACGTCGGCCAATAGTGAGCTGACGTGTGACGTAGCCCTACGCTATCACACTAGTTAACTGACTAGAGGCGCAAAGAGAAGGAAGTGAATAGTTGAAATAAAGTCGTTATTTTTGTTTTGTTTTTGCCCACAAAAAGTGTTCTCATCGCTTGATAAACTTAAGATTGAGCCACTGTAGTCACTCGGACTATTTTAACAATGTCATTAATAACTTTTCAGTGCCGGCAAGTTTCAATCTCTTAAGAAGCCTATGGAGGAGTGATCCAGCTCTCAGATTTAAAGGGTTAGTTCACCCAAAAATGAAAATTCTGTCAGTATTTACTCACCCTTATGTTGTTCCAACCCCATAAGACCTTCGTTCATCTTCGGAACACAAATTGAGATATTTAAGATATTAAGATCGCTCCTGCATACTAGTCCATAGGCTTCTTGAGGGAATGACACTTGCTGGCATCGAAAAGTCATTAAAGACATCGCTAAAATAGTCCAAGTGACTACAGGGGCTCAATTTTAACTTTATCAAACGACGAGATTACTTTTTGTGCGCAAAAACAAACAAAAATAACGACTTCATTTAAATTATTCACTTCCTTCTCTATGGGCCTGTAGTCAGTTAACGTAGTGTGATTGCGTAGAGCCACATCACACGTAGGCTCACTATTGGCCGACGCTGGTCATGTGTGTGATGCGTGTGACGTACAATAACAGAAGCTTACGCTATTAAACTAGTAACCTGACTCGAGGCAGAGAGAGAAATAAACAAATAGTTGAAATAAAGTTGTTATTTTTGTTGTTGTTTTTTTGCGCACAAAAAGTGTTCTTGTCGTTTGATAAACTTTAGATTGAGCCACTGTAGTCACTTGGACTATTTTAACGATGTCTTTAATGACTTTCCGAGGCCAGCAATTGTCATTCCCTCAAGAAAGCCTATGGACTAAAATGCAGGAGTGATCTTAATATCTTAAATATCTTAATTTGTGTTCCGAGGATGAACAAAGGTCTTACGGGGTTGGAACAACATGAGGGTGAGTAAATACTGACAGAATTTTCATTTTTGGGTGAACTAACCCTTTAATCAAAAAGGTCTTACGGGGTTGGAACAACATTAGGGTGAGTAAAAACTGACAGAATGTTCATTTTTAGGTGAACTATCCCTTTAAACACATTTTTCTGTATTAAATTATGATATAGGGTCCTATTCAGATAAGCAGGATAGCAACTACATCACTGTATGAGCGGAGCGGAGATGCCCTTGCCCACTTGTGCTTCAGTTTTCACCTGAAGTGTTTTTTCCCCAGTTGTTAGTCAGAATCAGGTTAACTCTCTCTAAATTGGCATTGATCCTTTTATCATCACCTCCGTGTACTATCAAGCCCTGCTGGCTCAACAGAAAACTGAACAAGGGCGAGTATGTCCACTCAAACCCTGCTGATTGTTCATCACAGCGAAGAGGATATCCTGTCTTTAGTAGAGTGGCGTTTTATGTTTAATAAGCTTCCGTTATGGAGAGTTTCCGTTCTCAGAATACTATAGGACATTTGTCCTTCCTTATCCTTTAGATTCATTGGCAACCAGCAGGGGGAGAGCCAAGTCTTGTACTCGAGCTGGTACACTGTGTGGAGGACTTTATTTTTTATTCTAGCTTTTCATTGTTTTGCAGGAACAGCTTGCGTGTGCAACAGCAAGTGTTGAGGTGTGCATCTCTGCCCGGGTGATGGTGCAGTTTCAGAAGGAGAAGTCCACAGCTGGTCCACGGCACACACAATCCTCCCACACAGAACAAACACGTTTCTTGATGACTCCAGAGTTCGGGCTTTTTTTGCTGTCTGTATATATTTTTTCCCCCCATTTTAATTTTGCAGGTAGCTGCATATTTTGTCAGGGTGGGTCTCAGGTGTGGATAACAGAGGGCGTAAGGAAAAAGAGGGAAAAAAAGAAATCCCATTTATTTCCGTCCTCCAAGGGTTTCCTTAAAACGCTGACTCGCTCACTTGATGGCAATGCACTGTATGGCTCTATCATTATATGGTCAGCTTTAGAATACACCGGTCCACAGATGCATTTGAGATGGGATCTGTAAGAATAGCTGCATCCATCTTCACTTTATCTGAGGCAGGGATTAATGCGAAAGAATATCCAAATATGCAAAAATCTTGCGAAAATTGAAAATCCTTTTACTGATCAAGCTGACCTAGTTCAGGGCAGTCCTTTAAACATTTTGCAAGGTGTGCTCTTATTAAAGGGATACTCCACTTTTTTTGGAAATAGGCTCATTTTACAACTCCCCCAGAGTTAAACAGTTGGGTTTTACCGTTTTCGAATCCATTCAGACGATTTTCTGATATTTAGAAGAATATCAGTAACCAGACAGTTTCTGGTCTCACTGACTTCCATAGTAGGAAAAAAATATACTATGGAAGGCAATGAGACCAGAAACTGTCTGGTTATTGATATTCTTCTAAATATCAAGTAATCGGCTGAATGGATTCGAAAACGGTAAAACTCAACTGTTTAACTCTGGGGGAGTTGTAAAATGAGCCTATTTCCAAAAAAAGTGGAGTATCCATTTAACCAGGATATATAAAAAATAAATAAATAATGAACTGTGCACGATTACATAAGGGAAATCTGTTTTTAGATCTCTGGTTTTAAAATGTTTTTAGTGATCAAGCAGATTCGGAGCAGTCCTTTAAAGGGTTAGTTCACCCAAAAATGAAAATTCTGTCAGTATTTACTCACCCTCATGTTGTTCCAAACCTCTATGTGTTTATTTGTTCTGCTATACACAAAGGAAGATATTTGGAAGAATGTTTTAATCAAACAGATATCGTTCCCCATTGACTACCATAGTAGGAAAAAATACATATGGTAGTCAATGGGGAATGAGATCTGTTTGGTTAAAACATTCTTCCAAATATCTTCCTTTGTGTTCAGCAGAACAAATAAACACATAGAGGTTTGGAACAACATGAGGGTGAGTAAATACTGACAGAATTTTCATTTTTGGGTGAACTAACCCTTTAAAAGCTTTGCCAGGTGTGATCTCCCAAAACCAGGAGAACCTTTTAAATTTTATATTATTTGTAATTCAAGTTTTTTTTTTTTTTTTTTTGAGCGAAATCTGTATTTTAGAGCATTGCAGATTGCTCTGTGCTCAGCCTGAATAGCACACACACTACGCAGCAGAACACTGATAAACTGTGGGTCTTCCACAAAAGTGAAACCTCAGCGTTGTGGTGAAGCTAAAATTTGCCTGTTCCTTTAGGACATCAATCTTATAGAGGGCTCTTATGTAAAAGGCAGAAACTTCTCGCCCAGATAACAGGAAAGGATGCACCTGTGAACATGTACACACCTGGAACTCTGCCTTGAGAATCTGTGTGTGACCTAATCACCCTTGTGTGCTGGTCAGGAGGAAAGGCTTGGAGGTAAGAGTGTTCTCAGTACGGATGCAATATGTGCAAGGTGCATGACATTTTTCATGCACATATGGGTGATTCTTCAAATAATGCTTTTTTTTCTCTGAAATCCTAAAAAATGAAACCCCTTCAAGTCATGTTTGTGTTATGTATCACTTATCTGTGTCATTTATCTCATGTCCTGATCAAGACCACAATCGGCCTTTAATGTGTGAGTTTGTGACGTGGATGAAATGTAATGACATTTTTATGCTTGTGCAATTATGCATTTGGTGTTTTTATACAAGTGACTTACATTGCATTCAATGTGATTGCTGTCTAGTGCCATGCTGTACTATCTGAGCAATCTGCAGGACAAATTCTACGCAACAATATGAAAATATTAATAATAATAATAATAATAATATTAGACAAGAGTGCACAGTAGAAATTCTGTTATTTAAAATGCATTAGGGAATTTGCTGTAATGGAAAATTCATTTTTTTATGTAACATTGTAGTGTTCATTATAGGGCTGTCAAAACGATTAATAGCGATTAATCGCATCCAAAATAAAAGTTTGTGTTTACATAATATATGTGAGTGCACTGTGTATAATTATTTTGTATATATATAAAAACACATGCATGCGTGTATATTTAAGAAAAAAAAATATTTATATATAAAATATTTATATTTATATATAATATAATTTATATATAAATCTATATACAGAATATACATGAAAATATTTCTTAAATATATACAAGCATGTGTGTGTGTTTATATATCTAAAATAATTATACACAGTGCCCCCACATATATTATGTAAACACAAACTTTTATTTTGGATGTGATCAATCACGATTAATCGTTTTGACAGCCCTAGTTTATTATAAATGATTTTTCCATGCACATTTTTTTTTATTATTCATGTGATTTTTGCACTGGTGTGAGGGCGGGACAATAACCCCTCCTCTCCAGCAACCTGTCATCACATGACATCACAGGAATTTACAAACCATCCCATCAAGCTCACGATTAAGACTTCATTTCATGTAGACTTTAAACAAGTTGTTTTAATTGGCAAATATAACATACTTTAAACATAATAATAGTAATACTTTTAAAATTTCAAAGGAAAAAAAAATAGACCAAGCAGAATTATTGTTTATTTTTAAGCTATTTTCATTTAAAATCTTCCTAGTGAACAACAATGTCCCTTATTTGAAGAATCACTCGATGCACATCCTTTACTGACTGAACAGGTTTGCTCTTGCTGCACTGACCAATCAGAGAGAGGCCACTCGCTTCTCAGTAAGAACTTGATCATATTTTTAGAACATCTTGTATTACTTTCTGCTTGTTTAAGCAAGAAGTAGGAACCACAACTGAAGGTTGCCATGCCCTCTTTGAGTCTAACCCCGCTTTGTCTCCATAACGCTCAACTGATGTAATTGCACAGTGAAAAGGTCACGGCTGACGGAGCAGATTCTATACTGAGGTCCCTTTCGCAAAAGACCAACCGTTCATTTAAAATGAATGCCATGCATGGTGACATTATCGTTAAGTGAAGTATAGGAGTTTGTAGAGCTGTGTGGTGGTGGACTCACCTAACGGCTCGAATTAGGGTCTTCACTGCTGGAATCACATCCTCCATGGCAACGTCACAGTAAGATTTGTCCTCTGTGTGTTCTTCTCCTACTCCCTCCACTATGAGAGATCAATCCATAATGAGAGGAGGAAAACGCACACACTACCGTTCAATGATTTGGGGGCAAATTTAAAAAAAAAATTCTATTTATTAAATAATCTTGAAAAAGTTTCCAGAAAAAACTTGAAAGTTTCCAGCATGACTGTTTTCAACATTGATAATCAGAAATGTTTCTTAAAGCTACACTGTGTAACTCTTTTAGTTTAGTCTTAGCTAAAAACACACTTAGTTCTTTCAAAAATATTTGTCCTCATTAATGTATATTTCCTTCATTCCAGTAATAAAGTATTCTCGTGAGTGTATAATATGCCATTGAAAATACATACGGGTAAGGGGTTCTAATGTCGCTTTCCATGTTGCCCCTCCATCTTGAAAGTACATTAGCCAAAGAGGGACATACCCGTTAATTCAAGCTTCGCCTTTCGCGTTTACGTTTGAGTTAACACTCATGGACGAGGTCGAACTGAAGCCATGTTAATCTTGGACTACATTGGCCACCGTAGGAGTTAAAACGAAATCAGAATTGAGAGGAACAGAAACTAATATTCACTAGATGTCATTGGTCATATACTTTTTCACCGCTAGATGTGGGTTAAAATCACGCAGTGTAGCTTTAAGCAGCAAATCAGCATATTACAATAATTTCTAAAGTATCATGTGACACTGAAGACTGGAGTAATGATGCTGAAAATTCAGCTTTATCATCACAGGAATTAAATGACACTTTATAATACAATAAATTAGAAAAATTGTTTTCAATTGTAAAAATATTCCAAATATTACTATTGTACAGTATTTTTGGGCAAATTGACACTTTTCACATTTCCGGGGCTCTCAGAAGTGGAAGTCATCATAGTTACAGTGGTGAATGGGAGACGAAAGCAAATATATTTTCTGCATTTCCATTTGCTCAAAGTGCTTTGGCGTGAACAGCTTTTAATTTCTTAAATAACCATGCAGGAAGACACATCATGGCCATATTTACCAAAAATGTATGTTCCTGTAGATGGAAATAAATGTTGTGATGTCATTTCTATCAAAATCTTGTATTGATAATGCACTCTGTAAAGTCTCATCCAGCACATCCTAAACACTTTCAATGAATTTAAGGACTCAGAGGAGCCACTTCATGTGTGTAAATTATTCTTCATGCTCCTCCCAACCATTCTTTTCATGGTCTTTCTTCATGGTTGTTTAAGAAATGAAAAGCTGCACACTTCTCCATCAACTAGGATTAGAAGAACTGTTGCGAGACATCTAACATGAAAAGGATCCAATCATAGACTCTTAAGCATTTAGTTGTATAAATCTAAACAGCGACTTTTAGTTTTGGATTGGGCAGTGTGTATTACATTTTTTTAAAATGAAAATATGAAAAGCTTTACTAGATTTGTGATGCTGATGACTGTGGAAACGTTTCATGACATTCTGTGACCTGAAAAAAGGGTCCATAAATGCAGCCTAGTTGAGACTTCTTTTGGAAAATTAAAAAAAATCGCATCGACCCCAAACTTTTGAACAGTAGGTACGTATACAGTCACCAAAAGGATTTTTAGGAACACCATACTATGTTTGACCCCCTTTTGCCTTCAGAACTGCCTTAATTCTATGTGGCATTGTTTCAACAAGGTGCTGAAAGTATTCTTTAGAAATGTTAGCCCATATTGATAGGATAGCATCTTGCAGTTGATGGAGATTTGTGGGATGCACATCCAGGACATCCAAGCTTCCGTTCCACCACATCCCAAAGATGCTCTATTGGGTTGAGATCTAGTGACTGTGGGGGCCATTTTAGTACAGTGAACTCATTGTCATGTTCAAGAAACCAATTTGAAATGATTCGAACTTTGTGACATGGTGTATTATCATGCTGGAAGTACCCATCAGAGGATGAGTACATGGTGGCCATAAAGGGATGGACATGGTCAGAAACAATGCTCAGGCAGGCCATGGCATTTAAACGATGCCCAATTGTCACTAAGAGGCCTAAAGTTTGCCAAGAAAACATCCCCCACACCATTACACCACCAGCAGCCTGCACAGTGGTAACAAGGCATGATGTATCCATGTTCTCATTGTGTTTACGCCAAATTACCATCTAAATGTCTCAACAGAAATCGAGACTCATCAGACCAGGCAACATTTTTCCAGTCTTCAACTGTCCAATTTTGGTGAGCTCTTGCAAATTGTAGCATCTTTTTCCTATTTGTAGTGGAGATGAGTGGTACCCGGTGGGGTCTTCTGCTGTTGTAGCCCATCCACCTCAAGATTGTGTGTGTTGTGGCTTCACAAATGCTTTGCTGCATATCTCGGTTGTAACAAGTGGTTATTTCAGTCAAAGTTGCTCTTCTATCAGCTTGAATCAGTCGGCCCATTCTCCTCTGACCTCTATCATCAACAAGGCATTTTCGTCCACAGGACTGCCGCATATGTTTTTCCCTTTTCACACCATTGTTTGTAAACCCTAGAAATGGTTGTGCGTGAAAATCCCAGTAACTGAGCAGATTGTGAAATACTCAGACCGGCCCGTCTGGCATCAACAACCACGCCACGCTCAAAATTGCTTAAATCACCTTTCTTTCCCACTCTATCATTCAGTTTGGAGTTCAGGAGATAGTCTTGACCAGGACCACACCCCTAAATGCATTGAAGCAACTGTCATGTGATTGGTTGATTAGATAATTGCATTAATGAGAAACTGAACAGGTGTTCCTAATAATCCTTTAGGTAAGTGCATACACATGTATCTGCATGAAGGTGAACATGTCAACAGAGGTATCTACCATCTGCAGCGGGCCGTGGTTTTAGGCGGAGAGATGTACGGAATCGAGTCCGATCATTGAAGCTCCAGCTTTTCTGGACCTTGCCGGGGCTGGTGGCTTCAGGAACGTTCTCCGTGCTGGGCGAGCGCCGTACATTACCTGGGGGCAGAGGAGAAGCCTTGCTCCGGATAGCCTGAGAGGAGCGGGAATTGTTCATCCTAATGCGGTCCCGGAAGCCCATCTTCCCACTGGCGAGAGAATTAGAGGAATGATCTGAGTTGGTGATGACAAACAAGGAAATTAATCAATCTTCTCATTAGCACTGCCTTGATTTTCTGTATAAGACTTTCTCCTACATTTTCCATAATGTGAAACTTTTTTTCAGAGACTATGTTTGCTTATGTAAGAGGACATATCAACATAGACAAACAGACAGAAGGTTTGGAAACACACATCGATCTATTTACAGGTGGTGAGTTTAATTTACATGATAACGCTGACACAACAAAGGAAAATGGTTAGTCAAAGACATATGCTGCCCTGTGTGAGCATCACATAATTTCATAGACATTTGGGTTTATATTGAAATAGTTAAGAAAGCATATGAGCGCAATTTATTGAGCTAAATGGGGCGTGACAGTGTGTAAATCGTGCCATCAAAAGGAGCAACTGGAGAAATGCAAGAGCACTCTTTGAATCCATGGTACCACGCACAAGCATGCTAAAGAATGTATTTTTTAGCCGAAACATTACGTGTAATCTTATTTTAAAATGATGACATTTCAAATAATTGATTACAACATGCCACAAAGTAAGATTTTCTACAGTCCTAATAGCAGTCATTATTGAAATATTGTTTCAATCATGCACATAGAGGTCACAAACCTCATGCACACTTTATCAAAGAGCATCATTTTGTAACTCAATCTACATCTGTTTACTTTTAGCATGCTAACACATGCTTAAATACATTAAAGGATCTGACTCACAACTCGTACATGCATACCTCCCCTACAAAATGTCTGACCTTAAAAATTGCTGATGTCCCTGCATTACAACATGCCATAATTTATTTAGCCACTCAAGAATAATCGTTAAGTTTTAACTGACATGCAAATCAAAATAAACCATGATGAGAAGCGATTGAGGTTTCAGTAACACCTGACCGCATGGTTTATCTTTGCCCTGTGAGCACATGCAGGCCTCATCTGTGTGCATTCAGCACAGATACACAGCCCTGTTCTCTGATCAGCCTCTCACAGATAAGGGCAGTGGATCACTGAGATTATTGAGCTAGTGCAGCCTTCACGTTAAAAATAACTGAATAATGCCTTGTCAGAGAAAGAATCAACGAGTCTCGCTGCACTGGATCAGTAAGGCTCAGAGAGTTTCAGGCATCAAGGACGGGACGGATCGAGCCCAGTGTGCACAGGCACATCACACATGGATACCTCTGCTTACTGCCAGTATGAATCCGGAAGAAACCCCTCTTTTTAGATACGAGCTGACTGAAGAGACACATAAGGGAGAGGGAGGGATTCGTGAGGGGTTGTGAGGGTTAGTGAGCTGTGCCAGGACGCACGTGTTACACTTGTTTTTAGTGTGCATTTTCGGGCAAACATTCAAATTTATCAGACACAATTCACATGGATCTTGTTCTTGTAAGTGGATTTGAGTCCAACTCAGTTTGTGTAGCTTAAAGATAAACTATGTAACTTTTGGCGCTCCAGTGGTTAATAAACAAAACTGCATGCATCTTGCAGAAGAACATAGCTACTTCTCTCTGTTTATGTCAATGACAAGTGGATTCTCCAGTTTGGTGGGCGACTCGGTCTATAATAGTCTGAATATAAACCCTTATTTGTCACACTTTAGATTAGGGTCCAATCATAACTATTAAAGGGATACTCCACTTTTTTAGTAAATATGCTCATTTTACAACTCCCCCAGAGGTAAACTGTTGTGTTTTACCGTTTTCGAATCCATTCAGTCGATTTTCTGATATTTAAAAGAATATCAGTAACCAGACAGTTTCTGGTCTCATTGACTTCCATAGTATATTTTTTTCCTACTATGGAAGTCAATGAGACCAGAAACTGTCTGGTTACTGATATTCTTCTAAATATCAGAAAATCAGCTGAATTCATTTGAAAACGGTAAAACTCAACTGTTTAACTCTGGGGGAGTTGTAAAATGAGCCTTTTTCCAAAAAAAGTGGAGTATCCCTTTAACTATGACTTTCGCCTCCGTAAACTCCTAATTACTGCTTACTAGTTTGTAAGGTAGTTGTTCAGTTTAGGTATTGGGAAGGATTAAGGGATGTAGAATATGGTCATGCAGGATAAGGCATTAATGTGTGCTTTATAATGGTGCGTTCACACCGGACACGAATAGTGCGTCAGGCGCGAATGATTTCAAGTCAATGCAAGGACGCATTATGCGCATAAATAATTCCTACGGCGCGAATGAGGCGTAGAGCGCAGCGCGGTAGATGCAAATGATTTAGTTAGTGCTATATGTACATTCACTCGTTGGACGCGAATTCAAGTTTTCCGCCCGAGTTGAAAAACTAAACTTTGGCGTCAATTCGCGCCACGTTAACCAATCAGGAGCCTAGCTGCTTGCTCACGTGGTGAAGGATCTGGATGCTTCAAATAATTATTTTGTAATATGACTAAATGCCTGTGTGGCACAACAAAGCAAATATTTTATCAATTAAAACTTTATTTCAATATACGACACATGTTCATTTTGTACTGAATGTTATTTATTCCATATCTAGATTATATGAAATATTATTATGATGTAAAGACAACCAACATAAATGTGCATAAGTTTGTGTCTGGACGTGAGAGAAAAAAAAAATCACAGGACAGGTTAATAACTTTTGGAGACTGGCTCTATTTATCATCAAAACAAATGACAGATTAGTGGATGAGGGCGAGGGTGATCCTCGCTCCGATGCGGGACAACAATTCATCAAACTGTGCGTGGGACAACCGGAAGTACCGCTGACAGCTGCCGTAATACAGGCGCAGCTCCTGGAGTGAGCAAATGGTGAAACTCGCCAAACGGTTCGCCTCTGAAGGGTCCGGTGGACACAAAAATGGCGACGATGATCCCCATGCCACTGTTCTGCTCTCCAGAGCAAATACAGAGCGGTGACTCTGTCGATGAGTGCTCGATCAACATAAAAAAGATGGCCGCCAAGGGGTTTCGATTCTGACGCACGAGACGCACGTAATTTTCGCTTAAAACTTCATTTTTTTACGCACGTCAGTTTCACTCTTGACGCGCGAATTAACACAAAGTGGTCAAGCGTCAAACTAGACGCGGCAGACGCGAATTTGATGCGCTATTCACGTCCAGTGGGAACACACAGTAAGAACTTATAATATAATAATATCCTGGTGACATGGATGCTAATAAGCAACTAGTTAATAGAAAGAACTAAACTGAAATGTTGCACACTTATTAGATGTACTGTAGTGATTCAGGATAAGACAAAAACACGGTTTGGAAGATGGATTCATGATGTACTCGCTCATTATGTAAATGTTATACGTTTTAAACAAAAAAAGTTACATAGTGTACCTTTAATGTAATAACAATTTAATGTAAATGCAATTTTTTCATTCTAAAGGAACAGTTCATCCAGGAATGCAAGTTTGATCCTCATGTATTCAAAACTAGTATGAATTTCTTTCTTCTGTGGGACACAAAAGGAGACGTTTTGATGCTTTTTTCCATACAATGAAAGTCAACGGGGACTGGGGCGATCAAGCTCTAAAAATGAAAGTAGAAAAAAAAGTAGTCCATGCAGACATCTGTGTTATATTTCAAGCTAAAATACTGTATATAGCTTTGTGTGAGAAACAAGCCAAAATTTAAGTTGCTTTTGCTTACACTGCATTCACAGCATGCCGTAATGTACCGTAATCACGAGATGAAAACAAAAATGAATTTGCAGTGGTCAGGTGGTACAAGTCGGAGAAATTTTAAAGGTAAAAAGTTATATTTACGAGTTCTATAAAGACATGAACACTTTTTACAAGTCGGAATCTCATAATTATGGCGTGAACGCACCTTAAAATCCATCCGCTGTTGCTTTCAAATCTCATAAAACAAATTTATCGTATGGCTCCAGCACACAAGTTGTATGAACCAGTTATAATGCCTTTTTTGTAATTTTTTGTTCATTCTTAACAGCTTCAGTTTACTTTAATTGTTAATACTGCTAAATATCTCTTTCTGTGTTCCACAGATGAATGAAAATAATACAGGTTTAGAGCGACATCAGGCTCGCTGTTCCCTTTGGGCAATAACGTGCACTTCAAAACAAAGTGTAACTTACAAATAAGTGGAGAAATAAGTGCTTTTGGAGAAAGGGTTGATGGGCTCACACACACAATCAGGATCAGCCTTTCAGAACATCTGTGGGTTTTTTTGCACTGAAATGAAAAACTGCCCCAGGATGAATTTTAAGGGATACAACATGTGCAACTTATAGGGGTGAAAGGTCATTTAGAGGAAGTTGAGTGAGGCGGCAGGGACAGGGTGGCATGCAGAAACTGGCCACTAGAGGTCAATGCATCTGAATGCAGCCAACCATCATCACGTTAACATCGTCACTCGAAACAAAAAGCACCTCAAACTGTAAACACGGCATGGCCAATGACACTTCCCATTGGGCGAAATAGTCGTCTCAAAAGCCTATCACAAACCTGCATGAAACGTCAGTCCTCCTGAAAACGTGAATGGATGGAGTGATGGAAGAGATATGAGGAGAAGAGGAGGAGAATGGAGAAGTTGAATGAAGGGCTATGAAGATGGGGTGTGAGACACACTGTAATGTCAAAGGGTAAAGAGATAATGCTCGCACACAAATGTGCACAGGCATTAACACACACAAAGGCCATTGAACGGCATCAGATACGTGATCAGTTGAGGAGATTTTCTATAATATAGGCTGCACAAATATGAACTACTAAAAGGCTATATTTTCTCTCTCAAACTTCCAACTTAACTCCCACAAATTAAAAAGAAGAACATCTCATATCTGATACATCTTTCAATGTCCTAGTATAGTTGTGTAGTATTAGTATTGGCACAAAAAGCAAGACAAAAGCAGACAGAAAGGTACGCAAAAACACCAACACTTCTGCAACTGATTTAACTGCAGCTTATTGGAGAGTCAGGTGCTGAACTTCCTGTGAACACTTTACATAATGATTTAAAGTGCCCCTATTACTGGTATGCTTTCTTTTGGATATTATCTTTCATGTAGTGTGTGATTGCTATTTGTCAATGTAAAAAGGTGAATTATTGTCTCCCTGATGCCTGAAAGGAGTCACCAGTAATTCCAGTCTTAATTCTAGCATGATCGTACGTAGGTTTGTAACACCTTTGCATAATGGTCTTCATTGTGAACAACTCCTACTTTGAACCGCCCTCAAACAAACACTGTAGTTGTAGCTGAGACTGGAAGAGTTTGGTTTATGTTGTCGACGTGGTTTTCAGCGCTGTGAAAACAACTACGTTTTAGGCTATGTTTACACGGAAACGTTCTGAAGAGAAAATGCCAAAGTGGAGTTGCGTTATCAATTTGTGTTTAGACAACTGTTATGGATGGGAAATCTGCGTGCATTTTGTGACGCAAAAGTGAGTGAAATTCGATGTAGTATGCACTCCAGGCCGCTAGGTGGCAATGTGAAGCAGATCTGTGTCTTCACTGTCTAACAGACTTTTGTGTTTTTATAGATGTCGGGAACGCGACGGTGAGCATTTTTAAGATTTCAACTCTGGAGGTTTCACTTTTTTTTAGTTTTTAAGCCCCAAAAACACAGTCGCCCTGTAAACGAAAGATAAAATCTGATAAAATCTTTTTACGTTTTCACCCGAGAGCGTTCTTGTGTAAACAGGGGCTACATGCGCTTCCAAAGGATGAGGCCTCGAGCTTGAAATCAATAGAGTAAAACCGATGCCATCGTTACTGTTCGTATTAGGGGTTAAACAAATTGTTGTTTGGGTATTTGTTCTTATTTTTTACTGACTGCTCACTTAGACTAGTAGTTTTTATGTGGTATCAAAGTACTTAAAGAGTGCTTTTAGTAATAAATGGAAAGCAAAGTTACCCCCGCCATTTTTTTTTCTTGCCGAATCAGAAAATGATCCGATCCCTGACTCAAAAACCATAATATGATCCGGACCGTGAGTTTTGAGATCCATTGAACCACTAGTTCGTATTACGGTGTATCAAGCGTTGAAGAAGAGCTGAAATTCATCTCCGACACACTATAAGCAGTCGACCAATCACAAAAGATTGGGCCATCTGACCAATCAGAGCGGAGCAGACTCTTGGAAAGGAGGGGTTTAGAGAGAATGAATCCTTTATCTAACCATTTCAGACACTGTGAGAAAAGAGCTGATGCTGCAATGTACATTATGAGAAAATTAAAGTGTTTTTTGACCTTGGAAGCATGTAAACCTATTGTAGGAGACCTCTAAAACTAAATTAAGAGCTTTTAAAATAGCATAATAGGGGCACTTTAAATAATGACCTGAAACTTTACTACAGTGTGCTAGCATGTGAATTTATCTGTATTACTGAAATCGCAGGGAAGAGTTAGTGTCCTCTAGGAAGATTAAACTGGACAGTGGCGTACCTGTCCCCCGACAGGTAGGGGGAGCTGTACGGCCGGAGCCCCGACAGCAAGGTGTGGTAGGAGTTGTGGAGAACCTTCTTGGCGCTACGCTGCCGTTGGAGGTGACTGAACAGTAATGTCAGTTCTCTGACCCACAAGCAAAAAATGAAAATAATCAAACATGATAAATGAAACAAAACAAAAAAAAAGAAAAATAAGCCAAACTAACAAACACAAAGCTAAAACAAAATAGTAAATTAAGCATCAAAATTATTTAAAAAGACAGGTATTATTCCGTTTATAAAACATCTATTGATCACATATGTTATTTGTGTACTGATATACACACTTCCCTGTCATTTTAAATGATTGATTAGTCAAATTAATTCACCCAAAGATGAATGCATGTGGGATAAATAAATAGAAATATATCATTAAGAATAAAAAATGTGGCATAAAACACTATATGGAAAAGGAATTAAATCATATTTTGAATTAAACAGTCAACCAATTATTGACCCATTGAAATTTGTGAAATTTAATGGTTTCAAGAATATTTCCAGGATCTGTTACATTACTTCTTGAGTTTTTCTACAAATATGTAGAAAATAAAAATCCTTCAAAGATTACATTTTCTTAAAGGGATACTCCACTTTTTTTGGAAATAGGCTCATTTTACCACTCCCCCAGAGTTAAACATTTGGGTTTTACCGTTTTCGAATCCATTCAGCCGTTTTTTTTTTTTATATATTTAGAAGAATATGTGTATACAGACAGTTTTTGGTCTCATTGCCTTCCATAGTATATATTTTTTTCCTACTATGGAAGTCAATGGGACCAGAAACTGTCTGGTTACTGATATTCTTCTAAATATCAGAAAATCGGCTGAATGGATTCGAAAACGGTAAAACTCAACTGTTTAACTCTGGGGGAGTTGTAAAATGAGCCTATTTCCAAAAAAAGTGGAGTATCTCTTTAAGAAGCAGACTATAAGATACAAGTTTAACTTAATTTACTTAATTCTTGTTCTAAGAATTTATTATTTTATTAATTTTGAAATACATTATCTAACTTAAAACATTAATCGCATTAGGTTTTTTTAATAAGTGGTATATAAATAAATAAAAATACTGGTTACAATTTCTGTTTCTCCACATTTTTCATCCCACATTACCTGGAACTAAAATTAAATCTTATGTAACTCATGAAATCATTGCTTTCAGTACATGCAAAAATTAATGTTGCAGATGAATAAAACAAAAACAAAAGGAACGGCAAAACTATCAATTAAATCATGATTTCTGGGTCAAAGTACCATTTTTAATTTAAGTGAAATACATTTTGTGTGTCTGTGCATGGAGGATAATAAAATATTATTTTCTAAGAAACATGATTATAAATCAGTCTGACTGATGCCAAAGTATTTGGGATATTTTGAACCCCTTCTTTTTGAAATCATGACCTGTCTGTCAGTCATATCAGTTACACACAAGGCCAGTTGAACGTGCACAGCACAAATAAGCATCTCCACCGAGGGCTTCGTTACATACTTACCTGAAGGACGGCAGCATACTGTCATAGAAATACCAGGTGGCTGTGAGATATGAGTGCTGAGCATCTGTAGAGTAGAGACGCCATGCAGCCTGGGGAGACAACACGACACAGCACGGCACAAGATGACCCACCCAGACGTACATGCACACAACACACACATATTTGGACGTGGAAATAGAAATCGTGACTGTGTGTTGCTGACGGAGCGCTCACCTGTATGAGGTTGGCAGCGGGAGTCCTTCTCTTCTCGAAGTGTTTCTGCCGGTGCTGCTCCTGTACTTTCAGAGCAAAACCCGAACCCAGGATGCCCTTACAGAAAGGACAGAGGGCCATTAGCTGGTTTGGGATCAGTGGAAAAAGAAATGTCAACGGCCCTAAGATCGACAGCATTACTTACAGCGGGCAGGGCAAAGAAGGACACTCCCAGCAGGGCAAAGCAAGCCGCTAAAAGCCGACCTTGCCAGGTGCGCGGCGTCTTGTCACCGTAGCCGATCGTAGTGAGGGTGATCTGGGGGAAACAGTGGAGGTCAGAATAACTAAATGGCCAGGGGAGTCATGCAACAGCTAAATTCAAAACCTTATCAAAAAATGTAGGAAATTAAGGTTTTTGATGAAAACATTCCAGGATTTTTCTCCATATGATGGACTTCACTGGGTACCAAACGGTTCAAGGTCCAAATGAGAGCTTCAGTGCAGCTTCAAAGGGCTTTATACGACACCAGACGATGATTAAGGGTCTTATCTAGCGAAACGGTCAGTCATTTCAAAAATAAATAAAAACGTTAAGGTTTATAAGCACAAATGCTCGCCTTGCTCTGTTCTGTGATGCGCGTTTGTGACTTTCCTGTTCAAACTCATTCATCAAAATTAACAAATCTTTTTTTTGAATCATTTGGTTCATTCAACGGACGAAATGACTAGAAAAAAGATTCATTCATTTTAATGAACGAGTTCATCAAATGAGAGATAGAATCCAGGTGTTTTTTATTTATTTTTTAAATGACCGATTGCCTACCTGAGGTGATTTTGTTACACTATGCTAAACTGCATAATATCTCATCATGAATACTTCTCACCGTTTATTCCCAGGATACGACCGATTGCTTTCCATATATCCATCTTTTTTAGCGTATCCTTGAAAAGTGGGTTTGACTTGTGGAGGATTTTTTTGTACCTCGACGATTATCTTCTCTGCAATGTCATCTGCCATTTTAAAAATGGATTCTGATTGGTTGTCAGTGTTTTATCATTGGACAGCTGGAAAAAAAAAACGCTCCGAAAGTGATTCCAACGATATCATTCCTCATATCTTTATTGTTATAGTTGTGGTGTGAACTCTGTTATTTTTTTTTTTTTTCGGAATTATATCTTTTTAGAATTTTAGATTTTTAGAATTATATCTTATATATATTTATTTATTGTCTGATGTCGTTTAAAGCCCTTTGAAGCTGCACTGAAACTCTCATTTGGACCTTGAAGCGTTTGGTAACCAGTGAAGTCCATTACATGGAGAAAAATCCTATGATGTTTTCATCAAAAACCTTAATTTCTTTTCGACTGAAGAAAGAAAGACATGGACATCTTGGATGACATGGGGGTGAGTAAATTATCAGCAAAAGTTTTTTTTTTTTTAAAGTGAACTACTCCTTTAGTATTTGACAGGAATGAAAACGAGTCTGTGAGGGATAGAAGTACAAAGCTGATTATTCAGTCTTTCTGGAAAAAAAACAACAACTTTCAGTTGACAAAAACACCATAAAAAAGTTTTGGTTGAGAAAATGATGTGATCTGGGACCTTTAGCACGTCTATCCCTCACAGCCTCATTTACATCAACATGGCGTCTAATCCGACTGAAGTTTATGGTTAACCAGTTTGGCCAGTGAAATGCATGGAAAGGTCAGGAGAAACAACAATAAAAAAAGTGAGAATTCTAGAAAATTTATACAAAACTAAATAATTTTTCCATCGACTGAAATAAAAAAAGGAAAAAAATAGAAACAAAAAACACATGACTCCAAACTAACTAAAACACAACATAATTTGCAAATTAATTTTAGTTTTCATATTTTATACATAGTAGATATAGTAACCTTTACAACCCACCCGAACTAAAACAATAACAGTAGACTGAGAAATTAACGCTGGTAAATATTTTTAAACCAGTTAAACCAGTGCATTAACTTAAAATATAAACTAAAACTGAAAAGAAAAAAGTCCTCTTTAAGTCCGCACATTATAAGTTTATCAAAAGTATATATATATATATATATAAAATAACCTGGTTTGAGACCCCTTGGACACTTCTGATATCGACCTTACTAATTCTAACTCTGCGGATTCAGAATATTATTCAACAATCAGTCTATTAGAGGTAGAATTATAATCCCAGTAGAAATGAAACAAAATTGCTGCAACATCAATTCCCACAAAAAATATTCTGATCCCGGGAACTGACAGCGTTATTACACAGGTTGTTAGTTGTACTCACTGTTCCCCACCAGAGGGAGTCAGCATAAGTTGAAAACTCTTGGTTATCTTCCTTCTCAGCCAAATAGACCAAGAAGGAGGCAAAGATCAGAACGAGGAAGCCAATGTACCAGGCTGTGATCAGCTCCTGAAACACAAAAACAAAACGTGAGCAATGGAACAGAATATATTGCAGTATTTATTACAATTTATTTATCCGTGCACATCATTATCTTTTTTATATCATGAGCTCTGCAAATCTTTAAACCAAATATCTTCCCCTCCCTCTTGCAGCGACATCTCTCCTCTGATGATGTGTTTACTGGCATGAGGGCGGGGTAACCTGTCACTCACATGAGATCCACCAATAGCAATCACAAATATTTTTTTTCTCATTCGAGAGGCTGTTTCACTTTATACATCACAATAGGGAAGAAAATACTATCACAACTTCCGTTTGATGCTGACTTAACAGTGTGTGTTTGGGGCGGGGCTATTTATGTAATTGCTCGACCAATGGGGACAGAGTTTGGAAGCATATTTGAAAAGAATTGCTAATTATGCAGTTCTTTAGATTCAAGGTGTGGATACATACAAAACAAAACCGTTTGCATTATGTGTATGTTTCATAGGTTTTCATCCAAACATGTACAGTGACACTGAAGCGAACATCCTCTGATGGATAAGTGTGTGTGTGTGCTGTCACCTTGCTGTGAGCGTACACCACAGAGCCCAGCAGCTTCCAGGTTCCTCCCCGGCGGTCCATGCGCACCATGCGCAAGATCTGCAGAAAACGCATGCTGCGCAGAGCAGATGTGGCGAAGATGTTTCCCTGTGTGCCTGCTGCTATCACTGCCAGCGACGCCACAAACACAATGAAGTCTACACAATGAGACATGATGACAAGAACAGAAAAGAGAAACGATCTTTGTAAATGCATTCATTTCACCATAGGTGGGACATACCTTCATTTTTTGAGGGGACACATTTTTTGTAACAAGTCAATAGTTTAGTGTCCAGTGGATTGAAATCTCAATTAATCGAACATTGTTATCCATGTACGCTATACCTTTCAAAAGTTTATGGTTACAATTGTATTTATTTTATGGAAAAAAACGAATAATTCAGCAAAGCATTAAATTGATCAATAAAAAGACATTTAAAACGATAGAAAAGATTAGTATTTCAATTAAATGAATGTTCTTTCGAACATTCTAATAATCAAAGAATCTGGAAAAAAATAATTATGGTTTCCACAAAAATAGCACTGTTTTTAACATTGATAATAATAATTAGAAATGTTTCTTTAGCAGCAAATCAGCATATTAAAGTGATTTCTTTTTTTAAATACATATATATATATATATATATATATATATATATATAAACCCAGCAAATAATGACAAATAAATAATTATTACAGGTCAATTTCTTCATGTATACACAGGTCTCTCAGATAAATATCGTACGGGAATCCATTAAATATACATTTCTTGTTTTCAATCCATATTAATACATGTTATTGCTTGCCATTCATGTCCAAAATAGTCTTTACCAATCATTCACAAAAGTATCAAGAGTTCCATCCAGTACATTTTACAGTCTTTCATATGGTAAGAGTGACATGAGTTTTTCACGCCAAAGAGTGGGGAGCGTTCTTTAATCCAAACATGAAGTATGGAAAGACGAGCAGCATATAACATTATGGATTTTATTTTTGTTTCCAACACAAAAGTGATTAGAGTGATTTCTGAAAGATCCCGAAGACACTGAAGACTGGAATAAGGATGCTTGACAATTCAGCTTTGATCACAGGAATAAATTATATTTTACAATATATTAAAATAGAAAACAGTTATCTTAAATTGTAATAATGTTTCACAATATTACAGTTTTTACTGTATTTTTAATTAATTAAATAGTCTTGGTGACTTCTATCAAAAAAAACATTCAAAATCTAACCGACCCCAAACTTTTGAATAGTGTACAGTTTTGACATTTCAATAATAATTATTTTTGTGTTACACATATGAGTTTCGAGGAACACGGGGGCGGGCAGATGATCGGGAGAAACTGGAATTGATTGACATGAATGGTGTTTTCTGCCACAAACAGCTTTGTGCCCCTCATGATGTGCCTGATCTCAGACTCCAGGTCTTTACACTTTACCTATGACACAGAAGGGTTTTCTGGCGAACCGTAGCCGGCCCTGCCATCCTCTGTACCGGCAGCAGCATCCGGCGGCCCACACCCTCACGAAATACTCCAGCCCAAAAACCACGATCATCACAAACTCCTGCAATCCAAACCACATCAAATCATTTTCAGAATCAATCCTCTTAATAATGCCTGCCTTGTCCTTTGAAAATGGCAATAAATATGTCAAAATTAAATAATAACTGATGACTGATGCTCTGCCATAAATATAGTACACTCCCTGGCAGTAAAGATTAAAGTATAGTTAGTCAATTTACATCTAATTCATAAAAAATGAAGATTGCTTTGCTGTATACAGTAGAGTAGTGCAGGTCAAAACTGTGAATGAGTTGAATTGAGTCGATGAGTTTTTATAATTAAGGGTTTTTTGTTTAAATACCTGAATAGGGTCTGTGGAGAACACATCTTTTCATGATTAATTCATAAAATAGCCTACAACAGTAATGTGATTTTTTTAAAAAGCTTTTACTCGTCTTGAAAAGGAAGTTGCTAACAAGTGACCAAGGGCCAGATTAACTAACAGCTTGCACCAGAACAAACCCTTTTAAAAATACTGTCAGGATTTACTAAAGACATGCAGTGAACTTTTTTTTTTTTTTTTTTTTTGCGGCTGCATATCCATTTGTTGGAGTTTCCCTTTCAGATGCAAAACTTATGAGAGGAGAACATATAATTGATTTACGCAAGAGTTGCGCTAGTCTTTATATAACGGCCAAATAAAAAGCATTGTCGTAATTAGATGACCAACCTGATCATGCGCTTATTTGCGCTGCTCTTAGATTGTGTTGGCCATTATGGAAATATTTCAGCTGGATCTTTGTTCTTTCATTTGCATGTCAGTAGATCACGCGCAGAACTTTTCACTTGAATTGGTGCGTTTATTGAACGCTAATTTGCCCTGCTTAGTAAATCTAGTCCTAAATGTGACTAGACATTAGAGGGACGTTAAACATCATCACATGTACTAACTAGTCCACTTTCACATCCTCTCTATGTCTATAATCAGACTCTTGCAAACTCTTCAACTATGTTGAAGTCATGTGACCGTGGTGTAATTCGTTTATGCCTACATTTAGCTTTTGACATTTGACAAGGCTTCAAAATTCATAAAAGTCATGAAGATTACCTTGAACAAAACGTGTAAGAATCATGTGTTTTTGTTAGCCTTAGACCTTATTTTCTGCAATGGAAATATCCTATTGGGTTTTTGTTGAGGGAATCGGGGTGATGCGAACTTCGGGTTGGCCTACAAAAATACATCATCACTGCAGTGCTATAGAGAGCCTAACTCTCTCCTCTTCTGGTTGACCACCATGGGACCTTATTTCGGAAAAATTAGGCAATGGTGAGAGACAACAAATATTTTGATCTTGTTTGAATTGTGCCCTGAATTACACATATGATGTTTGTTAATTTAAAAGATACATTTTAAAGTCAGGAAAGTCGCAGTTTGATGTAAAACTGTTAAGGTTTAAGACTGTGAAAACACGAAATTATAAAGACTACAAACCCCAAAAGGCGCACATTTTCTCTCAATGAATGAAGCTGACTTTATTGAAGCTAACTTTACTGAAGCTAACTTTACTGATGCTAACTTTACTGAAGATAAATTTACTGATGCTAACCTTACTGAGGCTAACTTTACTGGGGCTAACTTTACTACTAATTGCTAACTTTACTGAAGCTAACTTTACTGATGCTAACTTTACTGAAGCTAACTTCACTGATGCTAACTTTACTGATGCTAACTTTACTGATGCTAACTTTACTCAAGCTAACTTTACTGATGCTAACTTTACTGATGCTAACTTTACTGAAGCTAACTTTACTCAAGCTAACTTTACTTTACTGAAGCCAACTTCACTGATGCTAACTTTACTGATGCTAACTTTACTGAAGATAACTTTACAGGCTAACTTTACTGATGCTAACTTTACTGAAGATAACTTTACAGGCTGACTTTACTGATGCTAACTTTACTCAAGCTAACTTTACTGATGCTAACTTTACTGAAGCTATCTTTACAAGCTAATTTTACTTATGCTAACTTTACTGAAAGTCTTACTGAACGTCTGTCATTGTTTCTATAGTCTTACGTTATAATCGTTAGGGCTGTAACGATATACGATATAAAATCGAAATCGCGATACTCAGGTCCACGATACTGTATCGCGATGTGAGAAGGCAGAATCGCGATACATCCCTTCCACCTCCCAGTTATCTTTCCCGTCCAGATCCAATGCTACCACATCTTTAAATTACTATTTATTTATATTATTTGAAGTTAACATTATAAAATATGTAGACCTACACCACAAAACTAGTTGAGGTTAAATTAGCCAAAACTTAAATCCATCAGACTAATCATTTTCAGAAAATGCATTTAATACCAATATATTTACCCTTCTGTTTATATATCCATATGCTACTCCCTTAATAAAATCAAGTACGTCCAGACATTAGAAAAATATAAGTCTTCACATTCATTTTATATTTAATATGAGGGAAATACACACGCGTACACGGACGCGACACAAAACATCTTTAATATTTAGGTGGCAAAAATATAGCCTATATTTTTTTTATAATTCTGTAAATTACACTGTACAAACCAAAAGAAATACTAGGCTGCCCACGGGATGAAGGGTTAGCTCTCCCCAGAACATAAAATATTTATTTTGTTTTTTATTTTTCGTGTTCGAGGAAAAAAAAACAATGTCGTGACAGTTCTCTGAAGCGGCACTTAAACTGTCAGAGAATTCAAATAGAAAGCACAAAGACTTACTTTAAATTGAATTTTGTTTTTTTATTAATTGTATGTCAATTTTAATAAATGTTTCATCAACCAATTGCCTGGATTTAATAAATAAGAAGAAAATATAGCTAGCCTACAGATAGGAATCACGACATTGAGGTGCCGGCGCCTGAATTGGAGCTCGTCTCATGAATCGCAACCCTATAAGCTTATAGACCTGAGAAATAAATATGGGCCCTATTTTAACGATCTAAAACGCAAGTGTCAAAGCGCAAAGCGCAAGTAACTTTGTGGGCGGATCCCGGCGCTGTTGCTATTTTCCCGGCGGGATAAACGTCTCTTGCGCCTGGCGCAAATCTAAAAGGGGTTGGTCTGGAGTAGTTTCATTATTCATAGGTGTGGTTTGGGCGTAACGGAAATAAACCAATAAGAGCATCATATCACATTCCCTTTAAGAGCGTGACGAACAAGGTGCGCTTGTTCGATGGCGCAATACTATTTTAACGGCGCATTTACCAGACGCGCTTCAGCATCGGTCCACAGCCTAGTTCTCGTCAGGGCCGTAAAAGAAAGAGAAGGGACATTTGGGGTGGGACAAACACACCCAAATTAGCTTCGGTTAAACATGCTGGGTAAATGTGTAAGTTTTATGCCTATTTTTCCCATCATCATGGACACAACAATTATTTCCCTTATGTTTATATATTTTTCTTATAATAATGTATCATTTGCAAAAAGTAAAATGCATCTGTGTAGATGAGAGAATCATCTACAGTACATGCGCGTTGTTCACTCTCTGTATTATGGCCAAGCAGGCAGCGCGCTTAAAATAGCATTATGAACAAAGCGCAACGCGCCACTGATTTTAGACCAGGTTTTTTCTGGTCATTGGCGCAATTGTTTTCTAGAACTGCAAAATAGCACTAGGAATTGTTTGCGCCGACACACGCCTCCTTTTTGCGCCAACCCGCCCAAGGAGCGCAAGTTCATTTCCTAGTTTACCGACGTGCGTCTGTGGAGGAAAAAAAACGCTTTGCGCGCGTGCAAAATAGGAATGATAAATGCGTCAGTGTATAAAGTCATTTGCGCCGGGTGCAAGATAGAGCCCTATATGTTGAAATATCTACTTTTAAAAAGAACAATTCAAAACGAAAGAAAACAGACCGCTCTCTGCTTATGTAATCCGCATGAAAAGTGCATTTCTCTTTGGCGCGCTCGCGAAGGCTGTCGCGGTTATGGAATTTCCCTTGTGGTAACGTTGAGTGGCTCAATAGCACGATATGCCCTATTACCGCCATTCATTTATCTATTTAATTTATATGTATCTGTTGCTATATAAATATGTTTACGATGTGGACAAAAACAACGACATTTTCAGTAATCACTGTAACCGAAACTTTCTATAACGTTAAAATGATGATGCACGGCCACCTTTTCACGGCTTCAAAGACAGACGCAGGACACGCTCTGCTGATATCATTCATTGCTGTTTAAAGCCTCTGTAGGCTACACAGCATCACCAAGATAAAACACTCTTGTTATCATTACATTATGTACTGGTTTAACATGCAATACATGCATGAAGTTCAAAACAAGAAGGGTATAGCCTTATAAAAAATATATATAGCTGGAGCACAGAAAACAACCCAAAAGCAGCAGCCTACACTGCCTAGTTTAGTTTAATAATTTGCATAGTTATTATTGTTTTTTGGTGTTCAGATTTTTTCCAAATTTTATTTAATAAAAATACCTGTACATTTTTTCCTCTCAAAATCTATTTTTCACACCAAGCCCCGCCCCCGTGATGGAATCGCGATACGAATCGAATCGTGGGTCAAAAATCGCGATACGAACCGAATCGTGGCTTTGGTGTATCGTTACAGCCCTAATAATCGTAACGTTAAGAGTCTTTTGTTCCAGACTGTACAGACACGAGCAGCGGATCTTGCTCATTGTTTCACTTCCCGGGAGATGTAGTTCGATTTTCACATTAAACTAAATGTTACTTCAGTTTTATGACAAACTGCCACTTTCCTTACTTTCATAATTATGTTTTAAATTGACGAACATCACATGTGTAATTCAGGGTTCCGACAGAATAAGAAGATGAGTTGTCTCTCGCCATTCACTACCATACATATTTGTTCCGAAATAAGGTCCGATGGGCTGGAAGCAGAGGGGAGGGACTTGGGTTCTCTATTAAGAGATTGATCTGATTTACGCTCAATCATGTGACTGCGTAAGATGCCACAGACGCTCTGGATTCACAGAGGCCTGTGCTAAATGCGTGTATTGATTACAGCTCCTGTAGTGGCACCCACGTTACAGAATGAGTGTCCAGGCATTACCAGAACTTGCATGATAGACAACATGGTCCTTTCCTGAAGGAGACCATTAAACACAAAAAAAGTGGGAGAGAAAGTCCGTGTGAGGGGGAAAGCACTTCATACTGAATGAGTGATTATAGAATTTCAGCTAAGATTATTGGATGAGGTCGGCTAGTTCTGCATACTCAACAACACCTGAATCCTGCCGTGTGCTTACACTGCCATTTCCCAGAGCAGAGATCCCAGCGGAAAACAAAATGCACACTTAACGCAGCCACAGGGAGACATGAGACGGTACAAGAATGCTTACAGTGTGCCAATCAGATGAGAAATGAACCTGGCCTGAGATGCTACTGAAACACTAATGAAAATAAGGCCTAATATGAGTTTCATTGCAGTTATAAAGAGAGCAAACGCCCCCTATTGTGAAGCCTTATACTGAACACAGACAAAATTTAATAAAGTAATAAAGTTTGTGATTCCTTAAAATAAACAGGACGTATAAAGACTCTTCAACCCTTATAATGAATTTAAAATAATTTATAGTTACAAAACTTTCTACGGCATAAATGTACGTTTATGCTTACAAAGGATTTCAGAATAATGCCGGCTGGACTAATAAGATAAACCGCTTAGTAACACAATGGACAGCAAAAACAGGCTTGCATACACGGCACATTTGATCCATAATGCTGGCAAACAGAAAAAATGTCACCTTTTTGAAGACACTCCTCCAAAAACACCTCAAAAAAGATATATAGGCTGTGATTGGACAAGCTAACAGCCACGGAGAAAGTACTGTGCGATTAATTATTCAGATGATGGGCTATAATGAATATATTAGAGATGGCACAGACGATGTGGATATGCTGTTTAGTGAAGGTACTTAGATCAGACAGTCTGTCTGCCAATTTAGATTTTTTTTAACTACATTTTTGGATATAAAACACAGGAAGGAAGTCAAACCATTTGCTCTACAGGTAAGAGAGAGTGAGTGGATTCATTTAAATGCAATTTAATCGATATATAACAAAAACTGCATACTGTGTCAGATTTAAAGCTGTTTGGAGACGAAGATCTGATTCGGTTAATAATTAAGAACTAACAAGAATAAATTCTCCGTTTTTACTTTTGTGATTTCTCTGTTTATTTGTAAAAATATTTGTGGGGCACGTGCATTTATTCGTAGGCCCTGCTGACATTTTTTTTTTTTTTGCATTTTCAGAGCATTTCAGTATTGAAAACATGGTAAAATGTCTTAAATGAAGCTTACAGTGCAATTTTATTGGTAGCTGAACGGAAGATCAAATTAGCCAAAATATTAAAAAAAATAATCATGGAGTTGCATCTGTACTTAAAAAAAAGTTTTTGTCCCTGCTAGTAGATAGGTAGTTGTAATTACACATGCTGTCATTTTTATGTCTACTGTAGACATAAAAAAACGCTCTATTGATGGCCATTCAAGTATATTCAAAACAAACACTTTTTTACAAGAAACATATAAATTGCTATTATTTCTATCCAGCTAACAGGGACCATTCTCAGAACTTTGGCAACTTCTTCCAGGAACGTTAAAGGGATAGTTCCCTTTGAAATTATCTTTTGGTATGTTTTAGATTACCTCAAGGACATCCAAGATGTAGCTGTCTTTGTTTCCGCAGTAGTTTCAGTTTTGATATTTTTAGGTCTAACCGTGTCTGTCAGTCATATAATGCAGGTCTATGGTCACCACCTCAAAGAGCATGCACAGAGAAGTCCAAATAAAACATGATTTAATGACTTGTAAATGCAAGTACACATTGATGGCCTAAGACACGAAACGAACGGTTTTTGTGAGAAAACGAACAGTATTTATATCGTTTTAACCTTTTGTAACCACAGCCACGTCCAATTGATCTGAGGGAACAGGCGCTTTGTGGCTACTAGAGGTAAAAACTATATAAATACTGTTCGTTTTCTCACACAAACCGCTCATTTCGTGTCTTAGTCCATCAATGCGTACTTACAATTACAACTCTTTAAATCATGTTTAATTTGGACTTCTCTGTGCATGCTCTTTGAGGTGGTGACCATAGACCTGCATTATATGACTGACAGACAAGAACGGTTTGACCTAAAAATATCAAAACGGATACTGTGGAAACAAAGACACCTACATCTTAGATGCCCTTGAGGTAAGCTAAAACATACAAAAAATTAATTTCAAACTGAACTATTCCTTTAATAGAGCGTTTGTTCAAGTTATCTGGTCTGTAATGATGTTCTCAAATAATGTTAAACATTGTTTATATACATTGTTCATGGAATGTATTTTTTGAAATGTTTTAGTTGGGCATTTGTCTAACATGTTGAGTAAACAAAACATAAACAAAAGTAACATTTCCATAAATGCAAAATTATCAAATGGAATGTTCCCAATCGCATTAGAAAGAATATTTAAAAAACATTAAGAACATTTTCATAAAATAAAGGGAAAGTTAGCAACTCATTCTAAGAACATATTTTTGTTAGCTGGGTATACATTATGTTTTACCAGTGTCTGGTGTTTTTTGGGAGAGTCTTAAAAGCATGAAACTGCCTTTGACATCAGCGCTAAGGACAGTCGTGCATGTGCTTGTGGTGTCAGCATTATTATGACGTCATTCTCCTCCAGAGGGATTAGTATTGTTAGCCTATTTAAGGTATATAGTCTGTGTGATTTTAACCCCTTACCAGGATGAAGAGCGCTTCGTTGGCATATTTATGATGGTCTGGAATGGTGGAGAAAACAGAAAGCACCAGACAGCTGAACACTAGGAGAAAACTGAAACACAAACAAACACACACAAACTAACAGATCAAAATACAAAACACAACTGGGGTGAGTTCTAGTCTTTATCAGGTAATATGTCATCATGTAAAAACACAGATTTTATAATTGTTTTTGATTTGATTTCTTTTTGAATCTATACCACGATGCGTCAGGAAACAATAAAAAATCCAAAACAAGAAAAACATACACTACATTTCAAAAGTCTGGGGTCAATATGAAGAAAATATAGTATTTAAAAGACAGTATTTTAGATCAAATAAATCCAGTGAGCATAAAAGACTTCTTTCAAAATCTTGCTGACCCCAAACTTTTGAACAGTATCACAATGACACAGCAAAGACTGTCCAAAAACTCAAACACAGACATGTGATCAACACGTACTGATGGATATTGGCCTCTGGTGGACCGAAAAACTTGGGCGCCATGACAATGACACCCCATAATCCAAGTTGGCACTTATCTTATACACACAGATGCACTTAATCACTGCTGTCACAGACCCCGCTCGGAAAGCCCAGCATGCTTGCTCAAAATGGAGTGTATAAAAGCAGAGATTACGTCCCAACTTCCTGCCGTTTCTCGGGAGCACTCAGACTCTTTGGGAAAAGGGGCTCTTTTGTAAGAACCTTGTGGGATTTGTTCCAGGCGCTCCCAGCTGAAGCGCCACGAAACAAATGCTGGACTCGCCCCGCGGTTCTCAGGGAAGTTGTTGGAGTCCGAACGGCTCCGTGCAAGCAGCTGCTGCTGCGGAAGATGCCAAATCCCACAAGGACGCAAACCCGACACATCTGGCCCGCTCGCACGCATTACGTCTCAGCTTTGCAATCTAACTGCAGGAGGAGAGAGTGCAATTGTTCAGCTGTGCTTTTGGCCATAATGAGACTGTTAAGAGCAACAGTGTCCTTCTTCAGGGTAGTGAGGAAATGTGAGATGATTCAAATAGTCACAACAACAGAACCTTGTTGCCTAATGAGGCCCTTAAGGACATTTGAAATACAACTCCTGAGGCTTTCTCATGGTCAGTTATTGATATAAACGGGGTAGATGCTAATAGCACACACTCTTTGAGTGAAAAATGTTATGAGTCTGACAGATCGTAATGAGCGGACGTACACCGATTCACTCAGAAAAGAGGAAGGAGACAAAGACCTTCCTCAAAAAACATTACAGTTAGAGGGTTATCACCTGACATCAGAAGAGGCTGGAAACACCTAAGGCCAAGGATAATAATAAACTTCCCAAAAGTTTACTGTCTTTACCATCTCAAAGAAAAAACATCAGCAAAGAAGCCCCAGATAAAACTGTAATCCATGCCTTTGTGTGTAGGATGGGGGAAAAGAGGCGGAAAACAAATCTATTTTACAAATCATGGATGAGTGGAAACACCTTGTTGTTTAAAGCAAACAAACAGGATTAATAATACATGGATTTTAGTGCTAATTTAACATGCACAAACACTTTTCGAACGCATTTAATGGACTTGGTTTCTAGAGGCATTTTCCAAAGTTTAAACAGTTTCTGAAAGTACGCAATCTGCAGTCTCTGGTGCACACGAATTGAAGTCCAAAGCGCTAGAAAAAAAGTATGACCTTTTAAACGTGCTCTTCAAACATGCTTTATGCATAACTAATATTTTGGAAAACATCAGAAGACTAAAAGGTCATTTCATCGCTGCACCGTTTCTGCTGAGTATGACTGAGAGCTTGTACTGTAGGTAAAATGATCCCTCATGAAACAAAGTTTAAAAAATAAAAATAAAACAAAAAGCACTGAGAGCCAAGGCCCAGTTTCCCAGTCCTGAATCATCAATAATCTGACTGGATGGACAGAGGAAGAAAATGCCCAGAAACTGCTTAGCCGCCCCCAATAGGTTTCCATCAAAAAAACGATGAACGCAGTAAAAAAAAAAAAAAGATACATTAGTCCATGCAAAGAACACGTGCGGTGCGGCTAGCATTTCAGCTGAGAAGCAAGTTCTAAACCCAACCCCCAAGCCCAAAGACAATCTGCCAAAAGCAGAAATCAAATCCTCAAATCAGCAAAAATGACAGTCTCACGAGGTGAAAATAATGCGGTGCCGTGCCACGAGTGTTTGTATTTCCTGGTAAGAAGCACATGATTTGGCTGTAAATCATGTCGATATCATTCTCTGATGTAATGCCTGCATTGACACTTGATCCAAGTTGAATTTTGGAGAGAAAGGCTTATCATATATAACAAATGCACCTTGTAAACACACAAAAAGAAGAAAGAACAATTGACACTCTTTATTCCAATTCAAACCAAAGAAAACTAAACTCTGCAAACAGCCCATTCACTGTAAAAAATATTTGCATGATTTGTAATCACAACATTTTTTCTTGTCAAATCAACTTAAGTAATTTATGTAGTTTCAGATAACAATATTTTGAGTTCCTGATGATTAAATCAATCTCCTTCATTGCATTAACTAAATTTTTCCATTTCAATGAACTTAAAATTTTAAGGCAATTAACCAAGCTACTTCATTTTTTAAGTTAAATCAACAATATTTTTTTGTACTCTCTTGCAAGTAATGGGGTTAAAGCGTTAAAGAACTAGAGATTGGATATTAAAATAATACCAGATTTGTCTAAAGTAAATGTAAAGTAAAAATAGAGATGAAAAAATGATCTTAAAGGGTCACTCCACCTCTGGAAAGATGAATGCATATTTAAAATGGGTAATTTATGTAGAAGAAATGTGAAATTATTTTCGAATTTGCAGCTTTCTAGACTAGGAAAAGCCAGAAAATGTATTTTTGGCTTATGTGGATGAAAGACAACAACTCCCAGAATGCACTTGCTTTGCTGTCCAAGGAGGCCACGCCAGAGACTATTTATATAGAGACATGCCACTTCCTCAATCTTTAATACAAATGTATTTAATACGTATTTAATACGTCTGCTTTTAACGGTCAAGCTGGGAAACATTTAAATACGTTACTGTTTGAAAAGGCGGCAGATTTGATATGGAGTGTATGTGTGCGTTGTGTAAATATCAGACATCCCAAGTCTCCCAGAAGTTCCGGGTGTCTCCTGCAGATTGATAGAGGCTCGCTGATGCCCGCAAATTAGCTAAAATCTCCCGGAATCTAGAGCGAGCGAGCAAGAGCCACGCTCGCCACGTCTACCGGTAACAGAACGCAGAAGGTAAACAACGGTGAAGGCTACTAGTTAGTCTCCGTGATGAGTCTGCACAAAATGTGTTTTGAGATCACCCAAAATGTATGGGATTCGGCTTTTGCATTGTACAGTCGCCATTCATCATGTTTACTGTGCCGAGCAGGACGAGTGAGGGCCATGGGAGAACAGTGCGAGAATTTTATTTTGTTTTCTTTTAAATTCAAGAGCATTCCCACTATAACCAATTTGTCCAGCAACAGACTTTTCATACAGGATCCAAACAATGTATCCATCCAGTTTTGGCACAAGAAAATATAAGTCACAGGCTTTGTCTTTAACATCTTATATAGTTTCACAAAATTGAATGTGGGTTATGAAATGAACCTTGCAATAATGATGCATGATCTGCTTTGTTCTTCTCATTCTCTACAAGCAACCCGACTCACACTAAATGTGTCTCTATAGCATGTGGTGTGTTTATAGTGCAATTTATATGTGAAAATTAGTTTTTATGTTAAATTAGTTTTTACATAAAAACTCATTTCAGGTATAAATTGCACGATAATACACAACGCATTTACGTGAGAACAGGCAGCTACAATACATGAAGATGAAGTACGCTGTAAAGGAACCTGCTGCGGTCCTCATTAGACTAAATCTTCACTTATTCATCACTTGGACTGTTAATATGCCATAAAAGCCCGGCGAGATGAAAGCATGAGGACATAGATATGGGCCATGGGTAAACAGAAGGGGATGATGAATAGAGAGGGATTTACACATTGCTGAGCTGGACTCTGTAGACTGTACGCCACAAAACATCTGCACATAATGCCAGAGTCTCTGACCCTAATTCAATCACAGCAAGCTGATGGACCAGGTATCGGTTACACACACAGAGAGATAAACATTAACCTACGCTGAGAGTGAAAGAAGGATAAATGTTCGGAAGTGACTCACTAGAGCTGCATGAATCGGGATCAATTGAGAATCATGATTATTTAAAATAGAGATTGTGATTCTCCTACACTGTAAAAAAACAATTAGTTCAGTTTACTTAATTTTATTATGCAAACTCGTTGCCTAAATGGTACTTCAAACCAGTCAAGCAATGTCGGAGGTAATGTCAAGGTTTTTCTGAGTAACGAAGGTATAGCATGCAAACAGTACAGATTACTAAGAAATTTTAAGTAAGTTCAACAAATGATTTGACATTAAGTAAAGTTAACAAAAAATTCTTAGTAAGAACAATGTTCTAAATGACAACTAAATATATTTTCTATAGAAAACAAAATATGTATTTTACTAGAGGTTCTGACAATGTTAATTGCTGCAGTCTATATAAAAAATATTTATTCATTTAAAGTAGTTTGAATGAATGATTCAATGAACCACTCGAATCAATGAATCAAGGCTTCACGTTTTATTACTGGAAGAATCAGCGTTTTGAACAAATCTTTTGAATGAATGATTCAATGAAACATTTTTCCAACAGTCACTTGTAAATCTTTATTTGAAGCATCAATTTACTAATTCAAAAGGGGATTTACTTTATTTTGATCGATATAGTAGACATCAGTGTGTATATCCAGACCCTAAACGGTAACACTTTACTTGAAGGGGTGTGCATAAGACTAACAGGACACCTTCATAATCATGACATGACATATGTTGTGAATATGATGGAAGTTTTATGCATGCCAACTGTCATTAAGTGTCATTCGCTCAGTTATGACATTTTTAATGCAAATATGACATTGTTTGAGATGTCTATGTTGTGACACCTTGACATAAACCAATATATCAACATGACAACTTGACATTAACACAACCTGCCATAAACATGACATAGCAGATTAATTATCAAACTTAAGAAACCACTTATCGGTTAACATTACATGAAACTGTCACGTGGTTGGTTTTGACAGTGGCTGTCATGAAGCCATTATAACTTTTTAATGATAAATTCAATTAGTACCACTGTAGTTGAGGTCACGAAAAATATTCATGACACAGTCATAATGCCTCATGACAGTCAACGTCAAAGCCAACCACATGACAATTGTGGATGATGTTATGGTTTATGTCAAGTTGTCATGACAAAGACACTGACAGATTATGATGTATTGGTTTATGTCAAGGTGTCATAACAAAGACATCTTAAACAATGTCATATTCACATTCAAAATGTCATTCAAAATTGAGTGAAAGACACTTAATGACAGTTGTCATAAAAATGCATACTTCATTTTCGAGACATATGTCATATCATGGTTATGAAGGTGTAATGTCAGTCTTTTGCAGACCCCTTCAAGTAAAGTGTTACCCAATAAACTTTAATGCCAGTACTTAATTGGAATTATTGTAACACAGAACAAATGACTCTCTCGCACTGTAGAAAATTCAACAGCGTGTGTTTTCCGAGAATGACTCACCTAAGACTTCATGACAATACACACACAAATTAGTCTGTTGATGGTTTAAAAAAATCTAGAAAGCAAACAGTACAGCAAATCAGAGAGAGAGAAGAGAAAACGAGTGTATAAGCAGAGGACAAAGGTGGCAAGAGTGGAAAGCTCTATAAATATCCAAGTGCCTTGAATTGTGACAGCCTGCAAATGTGTCCAGTACACACAACCACATTGTTAATGCTGCGTGGTGTCTGTGGGGAATATAAGAAAAGGAAAGGAAGGCTGAAGACGCAAAAAAAAGATGAATGCTTGATACTGCACAAGGCTTTATATAGTGCAATTAGGTGTGTATGGTAACCTGAACAAAAGAGAGAACATCTAAACATCTGCCCAAGTCACAATGGTTTCTTGCATCCAGCAAATAATGCTGAAAAAATACCTATTTCCTTGATTATTGTATTGTTGTGTCTTGCTTATTCGCGTGGAGTTCTAACAGTGTACATCTTTATGGATCTCAATGCAGCTTTTCTATTACGATAAACAGTGATTTTAAATGGATTTTTTCAAATAGGCCTTCACTGAAAAACTGATTTAGCAGTTCAGTCCCCCTTCCCAGCATACACTGGGGTGTGAATAATTTATACAGTTGCATGACCATTTACCATGACCCAACATAGGAGAAATGGTTTGGAAAATGGATTTTATTATTGACATTGTGTATTTATTGCCTATTTTATAATGTGTTTGTCTGATAATAACATGTAATATTTGCATGTAATATGAATTTAACATTATGAACCTTGATGCAATGATGTTCAATTAAAATGATTTGATCTAAGCAATGAAAAGTCAACATAACAGGATCTGCCTTCCCTATTGTGATGTGTATCCGAGTGAAACGGCTTCTCAAGAATAGGGCGAGACTTGATTTTGGTCAAAGGAAATTGATTGGATGGATGTGGTTTTTTATTGGTCGATTACATGTGAGTGACAGGTAGTCCCGCCCTCATGTCATTAAATACAGTAAACAGAAGAGATGTCTCTTCAAGAGGATGCATGAGGAAGTTATTTTGTTTAAAGGTTGTGATGCACATAAAAAATGGTGTGCATGGATAAATAAGTTATTTATAGTAAATACTGCAATATTGCATAAAAAACAAGAACTGATATCTTCTGATTTCATGGTTAAAGTCAGTGAATTGCAAACAGTTGTCTTGATCTTTTAAATACAAACACTTTTGCTGGAAAGATGGTATTACTGTAAAAAAATATGGAGGGTTATTGGGCTGTATTCACATTCCAAGAATTGAAAATTGGAAATACAAATTGTCTAATGAGGGAAAACATCTTGCATAACAAGAAGAGACACTGGTCTGGCAATACAAGCTCTGCTGGGAAATACTAAACAAAACCAAACAATACATCCATAACACATCTGTTATCCACAGTCGAGAGAGCTGCCATGTCAGGTCAGTATTTATTTAATTGTAAAGTGTAATTGGAAGTCAATGTTTAATAAAGCGTACACAGTTGTGAAAGATGTCAAAAAGAAGAAGCAGGAGCAGACAACACAAGAGCGGGAAGTAAAACGCTTCCATTGCAGTAATCCATCTGGAAATTGCAAATACGTAATGTCAGCGAAGCAGGGTTAACACTAATACCTATCACAAAAATATAAATACTAGTGAAAATGAGCAGACCCTTCCCAGAAGAAAGCACAGACTACTGAATGCTGCTACTGAATCATGCAAAAATCTTTTAAATATTTTTAAAAGGACCCTTCAGATCTGGAAAGGAAATGCTAGTTATTGCTCAAGTTCTTGAAGTTGTTTGGTTTCATTTTATGTTTTGTTAAAGCAATATTCACCCAAAAATTAAATGAAGGAGCCACTATTTATTCATCCTTATATCGTTCCAAAACTGTATGCTATCATTTTATTAGAGTAACACAGAAGTCAAATCCTTTAAATCCTTATGTAGCTATTGCCACACGTTGACAGTACACAGTGACCAAAAGATGCCAACACTAAAATAACCCTAAAATAACCATAAAAACAACCTAGACAGCTTCAACCCCTTAGCTGTCACCCCCTTTTTGAGAATTTGGGTTAAAATGCACTACTCAAAATTAAATGGTTGTAATTCAAGAATGCCTTTCTTGCAAATGAAGAAAAAGTTATGGAAGTTTAAATTTACAGTAAATCAAATACACTGCACTATATATTTTAAACTAAAAGTAATATAAAATCAAGGCCATATATCTAACCGAGTTATGTTCCAAATTTGAAGTTGATATCACAAAAATTGAAGGTCCCATGAGATTTTTTAGGCGTAGTACCAAAAATAGCCACCGGGTGACATACATTCCATTGAGATCAGTTGTAAACATTCTGCCTTAACAAATTAATAAATTCGTATCCAAATATCAATTCTGTCATAAAATTTGGAACCTTGAGACTTAGACCTTTCCGACAATATGTGCTTTGTCAAGATTAGAAAAGGTTTTGATCATAAATTATGAAATGATGCCCGAAAGGGGAGGAGCCTGATAAAATAATTTAGAGTTTATACCTAATTTATGATAACTACTAAAGTATGTGATATAATAAAAAAGGCGATAAAAAGATTTATTATATTTTAGAGGATAATATATATTATATTTTTTAGAGGATAATATTATATTATATTTTTTATTGAAAAATACTAGATTATATGTTTTATTATGAACTTTTAGCATGAAAACCAATGTTTTGCAAAAAAACAGCAGTCAAATTCTATTTAGCAGTCTTAGACATTTCCAACGATTTATAATTTGTCATAATTAGATTAGGATTTAATAGTAATATAAATAGTAAAGTTAGGCCTCACGTATACAGGATGGTGACAGTTAAGGGGGGGAACAAGCCAGAAAAAAAGCTATTTACCTCTGCTGACGCTAACATCTAGAAACATGCCACACAGACTGCTATTATATCTTTTTTTTATGCTGTTGTAGTGTTTTTAGTGCAAATTCAGCAGTGAGAAGAACATCTTTTCTGTAGTCTTTATATAACTGATAGGTAATTTTAATCAGATCACATGATATACTGTTGTGCCAACTGAAAATGACATCTATCAGTGTGTTTCCACTATTCATTCATGCTAAACACACACACACAGTCACCCCGTGGCCTTCTGAACACATTCAGCTATCTGGAGACATTCATTCACACATGGTTTTAAAGGGCACAATCACAGGCTGGAGTCACAGTATTGTGAGTGGGATATACAGGATGCTGAGCTTGCTGAGGGGAAAGGCGGAAGAGCTGTGAGAGATGAGAGATGTTAATTGGACGGCTGAAGGATGATGAGAGGTTTGACATTTACAGACAATACTGTTACCATGAGCAGACAATTAGAGATTCCTCTCCATTTCCAGGATGTCACACACATAAACTTCTATCAGTCCATGTTACCAAATCTGCAATTTTACATTAGAACAATATATATATATATATATATATATATATATATATATATATATATATATATATATATATTCAGGATTCAAAAGAACAGAATTTATTTGAAATACAATTTAATGCATACTTTGAATAAAACCACAAAATTTGAATCTAACTGTATTGTAGATACATAGTCTACACTCTAAAAATAGCTGGGTTGTTTTAACCCAGCTTTGGGTCAAATATGGACTAACCCAGCCATTGGGTTAAATTTTTATTCTAATATTTTTAACCCAATGTTTGGGTTTGTCCATATTTTACCCAAAGTTGGGTTAAAACAACCCAGCTATTTTTAGAGTGTAACAGTAAAGATAAATATTAAAATTCATATAGCATTATAATGAATGAATTACTTATAAAAATATTATTGATAACATTGTTTATATCAACGTCAATAAAAAGCAAATTATTTTAATATTTGTGAAAATATCACATTTTACTGAAAATTTTTGAAAAACTGCCAAAACACACTAAATTCAATTTCACACAACTATGCACAATTGCACAGTCGCAAAAGATTTGAAACTTCTGCTTTCAAAACACACACACACACACAGACCTTGCCCACTTGCACTCTTTCATGCACACAGTTCATTGCCAGATTTACAGTATTTATGTGCTGACATTTCACTGCTCAATGCACTGCTTACGTCACTCCTAAAAGCTCAAACCCTTGCTAAATATAATACCTTTATTTACACATGAGGTGAAGAGAAGCCGGTGCATGTGGCCGATAGCTCTGTAAAAGAAGCTTTGATTTCAATCAAGACTTGTTTATAAATGCGTCCACTTTCTCTCCGAATCATTGACGGCCAAATGGCAATATTTCATCAACATCCACTTACCTGCACAGTGCACACTTTCATGTTCTGTGAATTAATCTAAAACCGCCCCGATGATCAAAGTGAATGGCAAACTTGGTACTTTCTGATTCAATAAATGATTGTGATGAATCTACTCCTTAATGCTATTATTATTTGATCATATTAGATATACCACTCACAAATATTCATGATCACACACAGGAAAGAGTCTTTGCAGAAATACTATGAAGACTTATACCTATTATGCCCTTTTACAACGTCTTGATTTTGGTTTGGGGTTCTAAAAGGTTTTCATGCTTGAGTGTTCAAAAAACACATTATTTTTCACATATTCGACATTGTTGCAGCTCCTCTCTTCCCAGTCTGTCAGTAACGCTCCGTTTAGTTCCTGTCTCTATGAAGCCCCTCCTTCTGAAAAGCACAATGTGCTGATTGGTCGGCTGGATCAGTGTGTTGTGATTGGTCAATCACATCCAGGATATTTGGGAAATGTATCGCTCCTTACCATAACCGACAGTTTCAACACACTACTAACTAACTCAACCAGGCCCCGCCCCTTCATTTTACGCATGTCTTGTGCGTGAATTTTTTAAATGGGGAATATTGTGACGTGTTTGTTCCTAGAAAAAACTCAAGACTGCAACAGAGATATTTCAGGGAACAGTAACAATAATATATTAAAGAATACATCTCCTTGGAGTGACTTTGTTCTATGTAACTTTGCAGACCATTTTCATGCCCAAACCGCAACATTACAAGAAAGAAGAAAATGTAACAAAAGCATAATAGGTCCTCTTTAGAAAGCAGAGTCAGATAATAAAACGTCTTATCAGTGATGTTCTTTGGAAAAGGTTAAAAAAGGATTCAAACAAACCACTCTTTTACAGTCATAATGGTGTGTTTATGTGTTATGGAAAATAGGATATTTTACACTTGTGAACTGGTATTTACCAGTGTGTTGCGTTCAAGTGCTTTTGTCTTCGTAATGTGGTAAAAAGATGTAGATCCAGACCTGTTATTTAGCTAAAACTATTTTAGATTGCTTAAGTCATCTGTTACAGTAAGAAAATGATTTATCAAAAGTCAAACTCTAAATAATATGTATATTTTTACCATTCACGACTCTCGCGTTGCTCTCCACCATTTTTAAAAAGTCAAAGGTTATCTCATTTGATGCAACTCGTGCATCAAAATATTCTACGTGCCGCCCAGTGGAAAATACCACATGAAGGGGTGTTCATATGCATTTTCCACGTCGGCTTTTGGTATTTACCATAATTACCACAGCACATGAACGCACCATATGATGTGGATGGATTCAATTAAAACATACAAATCATACTTTTACATCTAAAAGACTGACTATAAAGGTCAATACTATCAAAATATGAATTGCATTATAAATTATTTATACAACTTAAATATTATTTCAGTATGAACACTATGCTCTGTGAGAGGACTTAATATTTCCACTTATTTCTGAGCATTTATTCAATACTTTTATCTACTTTGAAGGGATAATAACCACCAAATTTCTTTTGATTAAGAGAAACATGTTGGGCACCGAGCATCGGCGATTGTTTAATACGTGCGAGGTCAGGTTGAGGTCTTTGTTCGGTTAGAGAAGTTAAAGTGCAACTAAATTATCTGAAAGTGACAGAACTTCTGTTCACTTAGTGGGAATTTCCTTTAGTGGATTATGAGATTAATGGGAACTGGCCAGTGGATTGAACAACAACAAAAGAAAGAAGTGGCTTTAACATTTAACCTGTGACTGACTGGATTAAGATGTTTAGGAATTCCAGGGTGTGAGAAAAAGAAAAAAGGTTACACATCTTTGGTGGCCAGCGGCAAAGCCTTTATGTGGCTTTCCTCCTTTGATGCATGAGTTCATTAAATTAAAATGTTTGAAATATTTCTCTGTAATTGAAAACAAGAATATGGCTCAAAATTATGCAATATAATACGCCTGAACACTGGTGTTCAGCAGGGCTCCTTCTTGGGCCCTCTCTTATTTATTATTTAACTTCTGCCACTTTAATTCTGAAATTTGGATTCAATTTCATTGCTATGCCGACGACACCCAACTTTGCCTGTCCTCCAAACCAACTGCTACTTCAGATTGCTTAGCTGAGATTAAAGCTTGGTTTACATCCAACCTTCTCAAATTGAATAATACAGTAAAACTGAAGTTTGTCTTGTAGGTTCAAAAAACAAATTGGCTAAATCGAATTGTTTCTTTGCAAACGTTGATTATTTTCCAGTGTCTGTGTCTAAACAGGTTAAAAGATTATGTGTCATCTTTGACAGTATCACACGAAGCTCATACAAACAGAGTCACTCGATCTGCATATTTTTCACTTTACATGCTTAAAAAAGTGCAACGTTTTATTTTGCTTCACCATTCTTGGTCGAGTTACACTACTCGTATAAACACACTCAGTCCTTCAAATATGTAATGTTAATCTTAATATTTTCAAGTAATTTACTTGAATTAGGAGTGATGATAAATGTTGACTACTGTGAGCATCTTTATATCATAGATAATGTGCATGGGTTTAAAGATACAGTCAATATTACCAAAAAGTAGGAGATTAAATCAAACATTCAATAAAAACATCACAGATTTTTTCACTAAACGCATTTTTAGTATTTTTTTTTAATGGATTTTGGTACTAGCGACACAGTTTATAGTTATTTGTTCACTAATATGTTCATTCACAACCGTTACATGAACCCAAAGCCACATTTACATGCTTAAAAAAGTGCAACGTTTTATTTTGCGTCACCATTCTTGGTCGAGTTACACTACTCGTGTAATTATATTTAAATCGGGGAAACGTGGAGGTGTTTGGTCGCTTCTCTGCTTGGATCCTATTGAATGAACTGGGGTAGTTAAGTGCGATCAAAGTGTCTCACGCGCCAGAGCGATTGAGACGAGAGTGGTACGTATCAACTCATCTTAGTTAAGGGAATAACATAGTTTAATATGAAAAAACGGTGGAGTATCCCTTTAAGATTGTCTTCCGCACTCACTCGTGTTCTCCCTTGAACTCACACAAACTTTTATGGCATCCCGATCCAATAGTCATGCAGCTCCCTATTTATGGACTAACAATAGTAAATATTCCATACATGGTGTATACCTTTCAAAGTGGCTGATAAAAGTACACTACCATCCAAAGGTTTGTAATACTACTTGTATTCAGTGGCGAATGCAGAAACTGGATGATGGGTGTGCCTCTAAAAGTGTGGGTGGGCCTGAATAATTCGCATCACCCCATATTTTTAATCCGCTTAACACTATAAACTCCCATGACTTGACTGAAGCACTCTAAGGTTTTGCAATAGAGCGACGAATTCAAATCAACTGTGCTTTATTAATCAACTCAAACAGTCGATTCCTGAGATCCACCAACAGCCCTGAGGCTCAGTTGACATGTAGTTGCAAAATAACTTAGAGTTAAAAAAAAACTAAAATAAAATTCTAGAAATATAAGCACCCCCTGACCATCTGATCAAAGTTGCACAAGCTTGATCATAAGACGAGAGTCCTTGTTTCTGTTCAGCCGAAATGCCACAAACTCGTCCCTCTGACCCCTCTGGTGCAACGATCCTTTTGAAGACAGCCTTATTAACGGACAAGTGATGGGAGCATCTGCCAGCAACGAAGAGACGTTTATAGAGCACGCCAAATGCTATCTCACCATTACGCTTATCATCCGCAGTACTATTTACAAGATCAGCGGGCTACCATCTTTGACCAAGACTTCAAACATGGAGCTTCTGGTTCATCTAAAGCCTGCTGTGGCACGCGAGAGTGTAATCAAGGGTGCAGCACCTTGTCAACGCTGCTGAAACTGACAAAAACACAGCACAGAGACTCATCATCACTGCTTTAACCTGCCTCTTACACAGTTACAGTTTGGACGGCAAACAAGTTAGGCCAAAAATACTCCCCCATCTAACCTAACATATATCTGAACAAACAATTTTACACTACCGTGCAAAGAAATGAATACTTTTATTCAACAAGGATGCATTAAATGCAATAAACACTTTTTAAGATGTACTTACAAAAGATCTAGTTCAAATACTCTTTGTTGAGTCTTTCTACAATGATATTATCAGAACAACTGATTTCAACATTGATAATAATCAGAAATTATTCTTGAGAAGCAAATCAGTTTCTGAAGGATCATGTGACACTGAAAACTGAAGTAATGATGCTGAAAATTCAGCTTTGCGTCACAGGAATAAATGACATTTTATAATATATTAAAATAGAAAGCCTTTATGAGCATGAAACTTTTCAAAAATATTGTAAAAATCGAATGATAGTTTATATTGGAGAATGTTGGGTTTTCAAACTCAAAATAACTGATTATGTTTTAGTCAATGCATGCTTTTTGAGCTTTTAGTTCATGCATAGTATTATAAAACCTGCAGCTGCACTTTGCCCCTTTTTTGCTAAATAATCTTGTCAGATAAATACCTTAACCAAATTTTATTCATACTTAAAATATTTGCTCAAATTTTGATGGTTTAATCAGGGGCGTCACTAGGCCCTTTTTAGGGGGGCTTCAGCCCCCCTAAATTTAAGCCTAGCCCCCCTAAAAATTTGTGATTAATATGCTACACAAATTCGTGTTTGCTTCAGTCTTGTTTTAATCAGATTCAGCGCGTTCTTCATCTTCAATCCGCTTTGGCGCCGAGCAGAGAGCACGTCAAAAAGAGAGGAAATTGTGTTTGTGCGTGTGTGTTTATCTGAGCCCATTGGTCTATCACTGCTCGTCAATGTCAGAATATTTGAGATGACCAATCAAATCAATCTAGGCGGGCTTTACATTCACAGACGCTGAGCGCTAATTTTAGCAGCACGACTCGATGCTTCAGTTCACAGGCAAGTGCGAGATAAGATGTAAGTTGTTAATCAAACTTGTAGGGTCATTAAAAACAAATAGTGCCCTCCAGACATCACTTTTGGCCACTAGTGTACATATATATTAGTTTTACTATAGACAATGGTGAAAAGACTCTTTTTTTATATAGTGCAGAATGTTTGTGAAGATTCCGAACTTAAAAACACAAATTTTGACTTCCTATTTTGTGAAAGTATTATCAATTAAAGAGTGAGGCTCTGAATGATCTGTACTTCTGACCGTCTCAGTAAAACTACTGAGCAATGAGAGAAACACAAGAACACACACTAAGATCATCTGTGAATTCTTCTCATTCATCATATGACATCTTGTAGGAAACAGAGTCAAGATAAGACCAGCAGAGCGCTAGGAAGCTTTTGTAGATTCATGCACATGTGCACAGTATCACACATACACGGATAAACATACACACACATACTGTACACACACCTACTTGGATATGTCAGGCCTTATAAATAACTTGTAAAAATGTTACCTCATTGTTACGTATCCAAGTATACAGTATACTGAGTGCAGCAGTATCCATAACTAACAACACAGGGACAGAACATGAGCAATATTCCAAAACAAAAACTGATGAATTATTTTATAGAAATAAATAACACTAATAATCATAATTTTATTGCAATGCATTGAATCCACTGATTTATTATTTAACTGCTTGAGAATAAAGCCATAAATATAAACACACTCAGTCCTTCAAATATGTAATGTTAATCTTAATATTTTCAAGTAATTTAGGAGTGATGATAAATGTTGACTACTGTGAGCATCTTTATATCATAGATAATGTGCATGGGTTTAAAGATACAGTCAATATTAGCAAAAAGTAGGAGATTAAATCAAACATTCAATAAAAACATCACAGATTTTTTCACTAAATACATTTTTAGTATTTTTTTCAATGGATTATGGCACTAGCGACACAGTTTACAGTTATTTGTTCACTAATATGTTCATTCACAACCGTTACATGAACCCAAAGCCACTTTGTAAGAGTCGCCGGGACACTAGCCCTTATAAATACCTCTCTATATTATGAATTTGTTTTAGTCCTGTTGCTATGGTGAGGTTTCCCGACATGTTTATAGAACCTGACATTATAAATTAAAGAGCCTTAACAACACTTAAGTGGACTTACAAGAGACATCAGCTGCCGACCGGCAACCAGCAGTGAGGAGGAGGAGGTTCACAGGGGTTCCCTGTTTACCCCAATCATTATATTACACAGCATAATAGTCCATGATGTAGCAACACCAGATAATTTAGCAAATAATTAGGAATTATGACAGCAAACATAACACTATATTGTTAGAAGAACATATTTGGGAGACTGTCACAAAGTGAAGTTTTATATCTAAACAATTAAACATAAAATCAATGCTGGAGAAAACAAACATGTTTATTTTGAACACTGAATTCCTCCAAGGTTCACCGCAACTGGGACATGTTGTCACAAAAGGTAAAAGTGTGATCAATGCACTATATCTTTTTCCTAGACAATAGCCCTTTGTCACGTTAGATGGCATATTGAATTTTATGCACTGAGGCATACTGTAGACTTACAGTGTTTGCAATGGCACGCACTTTATAAAGGTTCTGGATTGAACCAACAACTTTCAAAACTTTCAAAAGTTTTTTTTAGAAAGACGTTTCATCAGCCTAAAAATGTATGTTATTAAACAACAGTACAATCCCTTGAACGCACTGTACTTCTATCCCTCACAGCCTTGAGTGTATTTATTTACTTACATTTTAATATTTATATTAGCAATAAATATTAACATTTTATAACCCAATGGTGTAGTTACAATATCTACCACAAGGGGTTAAACCTTAAACCCTAGGGGCCCTATCTTGCACCCGGCGCAAATGACTTTGTACACTGACGCATTTATCATTCCTATTTTGCACCCACGCAAAGCGGGCTTTTCCCTCCACAGACGCACGCCGGTAAACTAGGAAATAAATTTGTGTTCTTTGGGCGGGTTGGCGCAAAAAGGAGGTGTGTTTCGGCGCAAACATTCCCTAGTGTTCCCAGTTCCAGAAAACAATTGCGCCACTGACCAGAAAAAAACTAGTCCAATGTCAGTGGTGCGTTTTGTGTAGTTCATAACGCTATTTTAAGTGCGTGAATACAACGCGAATACACTTTGATTCTCTCATCAACACAGATGCAGCAGTTTTTACGTTTGCAAATCATACATTATAACAAGGAAAAATATTAACCAATGAGGGAATTCATTGTGGTGTCCATGAAGATGTGAAAAAATGTAGGCCTAAATCTAACTTACACATTTACCCAAATTTTTCAGGCTAATTGTAGTAATGACGGATCAGACCTGTTTGCCCAATAGTGGCAAGACACATATGTATATAATGTTTAACCAATGCTGATGTGGGTCGGTTTTCTACAACGTCACTTCTCTGTCTTTCACTGCCCTGACAAGAAAGTCGGTCTAATGGGCTGTGAACCTCTCCTGGCGCACGCCTGGTAAATTCGTCATAATAATAACAATCTGCCATGCAACATGCACACCTGCTCTTAAAGGGATACTCCACTTTTTTTGGAAATATGCTCATTTTACAAGTCCCCTAGAGTTAAAATGTTGAGTTTTACCTTTTTTGAATCCATTCAGCTTAGCCTAGAAAATCGCAACTTTACATTTTTCGTCTGTCTAAGTGCACGATGTAACTTTAAATAGGAAAAATATCGAAACACTTTGGTAATTTTTTTGAGAGAAATGCTACTGGTCTTGTGCACTTCAGTGATGTATGCTAAGGTATGCTAAAAGTGGTGCCGCCAGAACCGGAGATCGGCTGAATGGATTCAAAAAAGGTAAAACTCAACAGTTTAACTCTGGGGGAGTTGTAAAATGAGCGTATTTCCAAAAAAAAAGCTGAGTATCCCTTTAAAGGGTATGTTGTATGACCCTCTGATTGGTTTATCTCACGTTACGCCCAAACCACACCTATGAATAATGAAGCTACTTCAGACCAACCCCTTTTAAAATTGCGCCGGGCGCAAGAGTCATTTATCCCGCCGGTAAAATAGCAACAGCGCCCAAGACCCGCCCACAAAGTTACTTGCGCTTCGTGCTTGATACTTGTGTTTCAGATCGTTAACATAGGGCCCTTGGTCTGGATGGCCAAAAATAACGTGTATAATGGATGATGCCAGTGTAAAAGGGGAATGGCTAAACTTATTTTAACCCCCAACGTAAATCTAGGACCATAAACATAAACCTCTCAACAATGAAAACTTCACGCGATGGACAGACACTCACTGTTAGGGTGTTAGGGTGTTGTGAAAGCAGGATCAAATGCTAGAGATGTTTCTTGGCTATACTTACAAAAGACAATGTTCTAAAGGCTGAAGTATCTGAAGCATCCCTATCATGCCTCGATCTCTGGTGATGAACTACAGCTCTGAATATGTTGTCACTTCACACTTTCATGTCTGTGCTTTTAAAAACCGCTTGAGTGCAGTAAGATGGTTACGTCCACCTAAAATAAGCCTTAGTCAAAGGCCTGCAAGAAACGTCAGACTCAGAGTCTAGCCTGGTAAAAATAACATTAAATAAACAGAGATTACAGCAGATTAAGGGTGGTGGTGGTGGGGGTATCAACACTGGTGTGGATCACGTTACACGCTATGGCGGCTGTGCACTTTTGGGCCTTTGGTCTTCCCGTCTCTCGCTGCTTTTAAAGGGATAGTTCAATTTGAAAACAATTTTTGGTATGTTTTAGATTACCTCAAGGGCATCCAAGATGTAGGTGTCTTTGTTTCCGCAGTAGTTTCAATTTTGATATTTTTTAGGTCAAACCGTTCTTGTCTGTCAGTCATATAATGGAGGTCTATGGTCACCACCTCAAAGAGCATGCACAGAGAAGTCCAAATTAAACATGATTTAATGACTCGTAAATGTAATTTCACATTAATGGCCTAAGACACGAAACAAGCGGTTTGTGTGAGAAAACAAACAGTATTTATATCGTTTTTTACCTCTTGTAATCACAGCCACGTCCAAGTGATCTGAGGGCGCGGGCGCTTTGTGGCTGTGGTTACAAGAGGTAAAAACGATATAAATACTGTTCGTTTTCTCACACAAACCACTCGTTTCGTGTCTTAGGCCATCAATGTGTACCTACATTTATGAGTCATTCAATCATGTTTAATTTGGACTTCTCTGTGCATGCTCTATGAGGTGGTGACCATAGACCTACATTCTATGACTGACAGACTAGAACGGTTTGACCTAAAAAATATCAAAATTTAAACTACTGCAGAAACAAAGACACCTACAGCTTGGATGCCCTTGAGGTAAACTAAAGCATACCAAAAATTAATTTCAAAGTGAACTATCCCTTTAAACGCAGGTCACCGTCTGCTCTCTACGGGAGGGGATGTTGTGAATCACAGATTCCGATGGATACTGAATATCGTCAATAAATCTAGTGTTATTGCATTCCTCACTTGGTAAACATGACGAAGGTTGCACAAATACAGCGTTTTGAGATCACACATGGGTGCTTTGCTATTTACTCGCTCCAGGAAATCTGTGTTAAGCAAGGCCGACTTTGTGCAAGCAGTGATTTGACTGGCATTTATTCACTTGCTAGATTAACATGGCAATTAATCACTGTGATTCATTGGGAAAATGAACACTAACAAATCGCAGAATGCACACAATCTTAACCCTGAGTCAGCGTTTGTAATTTACAGTGCGAACACTAGACTATCAGCTGGAGAACGGTCCAAGCTCCTGTTCGTCATTATCCTGGAAACTTAAAACCCGCTGCGCCTCATCCTGGGAGAGACAGGTCGTCTCATGGGAAACATTTCTGCCCCGAAAGGAGAAATTAATACAGCGCATCAGAACTTCTTTTCCAGCGCTCTGTCACAAGGACGAACCACCGCATCACACTGACTTTTACTGCAACGGCTCTTACGCCGCCTATTTCACTTATTTTTTATCTTTATTTCATTTTAACATGCACATTCAATTTTGGAAGACCAATGAAGTTTTCCAGCACTGATGTTAAACCTGGCATGACATCATGTATTTGAACAAACATTAACATTAATGAGATTTGAGAGTTGTAGTACATGAGCTACGTTTCATTGAAAGTTGAAAAGCGATGTGTTTGATGGAAGAAAGAAAACTGAAGGATCATGTGACACTGAAAACTGGAGCAATTAGCCTGTTATTTCAGCTTTGTATCACAGGAATAAATTACATTTTAAAATATATTAAAATAGAAAACGGTTGTTTTAATTTGTAATAATATTGTTTTTCTATTATATTTTACATATTTGGTTATGCCTTATTTCGATAGTCCACTTCAGACATACTAACTATATGTAAATGTACAACTTCATGTCAACTAACTCTCATTAGAGTATTAGTAGACTGTTTAGGTTAGTAGAATAAGTTGACATGTAACAAAGTTTCTTCAAGTCAGTATAATGTCTTTTGAGGAGCATCAAAATAAAAAGTTATTAAGAGTTATTAAAAGCAGATATTATACACTCAAAAAATGCTGTGTTATTTTAACTCAATTTTGGGTTAAAAGTAATATATAGTGATTAATATATATATAGTTATTAATAACTATATGTAGTTATTAAAATGTCTAAAGTGGACTAAATTGAGTGTAACCTTATATTTTTAACAAAATAAATGCAGACTTGGTTAGTACAAGAGAGAACGTTCAAAAACTTTTGAATGGTATTTTAAGTGAAAATTAACATTATATTGTTATTTCATGTTACCAAATACAAACTTAGCAATTGTAAGATTAAGATCATATTATTTTGGTCTGTTGATCATCATTAAAAATGTGGGTGTTATCAGCTGCCATAGAGGGAGAGGGAGAAGGAGATTCACTGAACGAGGCAGGTCAAATAATTCAACAAAACTCCCCACATTTGGTCTTGAGTGGAATGACAAACTGAATCCTCTCACATTTCACACAGAGTGTGTACCAGACTACAGTAGCACACCACCCAGATATCTGAAGGCCGAGAGAGTGGTTCCTGCATAATCACCTCCTCTGTTCTAATAAAATCTAATTAGTGTGATGATAATCTCATTTTTTTCATGGAAAAAAATAAAACTGAGAAATAAGCACATCTTTCATTGGAGCAGTAATCATAGTTCCTCTGAGGATGAAACATAATGAAGTCACTCAAAGCCTTAATAAACAGTGTGAAATAATGCAGATAAAGAGTGCATTCCCTGCACACACCTCATTTAACCCAATCTGCTGAGTAACAGCCTATACGCTCCGGAAAGAACCACACCAGGGCAAAACGCCTTGCTCGGAGTCAGATGTTTTGTAAGAGGATGAAATGAAACTAAAATAAAACATAAGAAAGAATAATTTAAAAAAACATGACAAAACAAAAAAATCATATGGAAATCATAACTGGAACCAAAGCAAAACAAACGACACAACAAAACACAAACATTAAATGAACTTCAAATAAAAACAAAATGAAATGAAATAAAAACAAAAACTTCAGTTGGATGAAACATGAAAAACAAAACAAAAGAACAAAAATAAACATCAAAAAAACTGAAATAAACCAAAACAAGCTTTTAAATAAAACAAAACATGACAAAACAAAACTCATTGAAACACAAAAATAACTAAACTAACTGAAATCAAAGCAAAAAAACGATTCAACAAAACACAAAATTAAAAAACTTGATTGAAATAAACAAAAACAAAAGCTTAAGTTGAATGAAACATGTCAAAACGAAAATAAAACAAAACTGAAATAAACCAAAAGAAGCTTTTAAAAAAACATAACAAAAAATAAATAAATGAACCAAAACAATTCAACAAAACACAAAATTAAACTTCTAAAAAAAAAAAAATTCAACAAAGACAAAGCAACAACCAAACAGGCAACTATTCTAAGTATTGAGACTGAAGCCAAAAGCCCGAACCCATAGTCCACTCATAGTCCACCTACTCAAGTACTCAATAATCAATCATAAATGTGCCTTCAACAATATAGCACTTGGCAGAAAGACTCAAAAGCAATTTCCGCTTCTTCCACCTAATTCACCTTATACCACTAGTCAAATAAGTGGATATGCACTGCGATGGAGAAGTATGAGCATGAGAGGGCTTGAGCGTAAATTAAAGGTGGTGTGAGAAAAAGAGATAATACACTGCTGGAGCATATTATGGAACGGATAGTGATAAATAAATATTGGGTGTTTTTAATGGGGCAGAATTAACACTCCACTGACGCTAACCAATAAAGCTGGCTAATGGGAAACAAGCAACACTGCAGTCACAAGCAGGTTAAATGAATATGCTGAGCAAAAAGTTAAATTCAATGAACAATTCTGCTACTGTGATGAATCACCACATGATTTAACAGCATAAAATATTGGTCCTGAAGCAATACTAGCATTCAGTCCAATAGCCTAACTTCCAGTCTGGATAACATCCATCTCAGGCAGATTGTAGTTCATCTGATTTGTGCAAAGGAACTGTACTGTGAAAGTTGCATCCATCTCAATCCTTCATCTATAAATAATGAGGATTGCATGCTCTCATAAGCTTGTGTTGTAAAAGTCAGATATTTATTTACTGGAATCCGGACGCATAGAAACTGTAAAAATGCATGATGAGGAAAATAAGAAACTATGGATAGAAAACTATTTAAAGAAATTAAAAGATCAAAGTTGGGTCTGGCAGGGCAATACTGAAGTCCTGTAAACATGAATAGAATTGGATAATATCTTAATAATTAAACAAAGCAAAATAAATCAAAAACAAAACAATCTCATTAAAAACTTTGACTAGAAACTAAAATTCAAGGAATCATTCAAGTCAAAGTGTTTGAAAGCACATTAAAGGAGTAGTTCACTTTAAATAAACTTTTGCTGATAATTTACTCCTTTTTCAGTCGAAAAGAAATTAAGGTTTTTGATGAAAACATTCCAGGATTTTTCTCCATATAATGCACTTCAATGGAAACCAAACGGTTCAAGTTCCAAAAGACAGTTTCAGTACAAACTGCAAACTGTTCAAAGGGCTTTAAACAACACCAGACTATGAATAAGGGTCTTATCAAACGAAACGATCGCTCATTTAAAAATAAATACAAAGTTTAAGGCGCATCACAGAACAGAGCAAGGCGAGCATTTGAGCTAATAAAACTTAAACTTTGTTATTTACTTTTGAAATGACCGATCGTTTTGCTTGATAAGACCCTTATTCATCGTCTGGAATCATTTAAAGCCCTTTGAACAGTTTGCAGTGAAACTGTCTTTTGGACCTTGAACCGTTTGGTTCCCATTGAAGCCCATTATATGGAGAAAATCCTGGAATGTTTTCATCTAAAACCTTAATTTCTTTTCGACTAAAGAAAGAAAGACATGGACATCTTGGATGACATAGGGGTGAGTAAATTATCAGCAAGTTTTTTAAAAAGTGAACTTATCTTTTGTTAGTTATTAGCTGCGTATCCCAAAACTCTTGATGGCCCGTTTGGACTGCAGCTAGACTCGACAAGGTCACGACCACCATGAAAAAAAATAGAAATAAAAATCAACAACCTTCCCGGGAGAGGAGGGTCTGATCCCTGTTGGATTTATGATCGCTGCGTAATTTCTTTAAAAGCACAAAAATGCATTATTGAACAGCGTAACAGCACTACGAGCACAAAAGCATTTCTTACACACGCAGTTCTACCGTGCGAGCGAGGCTATGTGTTTGTGCCGAGGGAGCGCAATTTTTATTATATATTTACTTATTCAAACTCAAGCGTACAGCACTTTGAGGGACCGAACACCAACTCTGGACAAGCTGTTATTTCTGGCTGACTACTTGAAGTTAAAGAATAGGTAAAACTGCAAAACATACTGAATCCTAATCGAGATAGAAAAGCAGGCCTCGTCACTTTTCCCTCTGGTTCTCTCAGCTTTTGGGCTATGTGTGTTTTTTTTTTTTTCTATTACGCAGAAGAGCTGTTTGCATTAATCCACATGAAAAACACAAAATCAAGACAGACAGAAAGCCATTGATATAAAAACGGAAGTCATCTAACAAAACGAGAGCTGATTATTTCCTCATTTCTAGGCTGAGGTTGAAGTCATTTCTTCAGTTCAACTCGATTTACAGGCCAAGAACCTTTGCCCATGTGTTTGCTTGAAAACAACATGTGATTTTCTATATGTGGTGCTATGGAGAACGGATGCAACCAAAGGTCAGCTACGGCCTGCTAAAACTCCAGCTGCTCGCAGGCATCCGCCCAAGTGCGTTACACACATTCACCTCTGACCCCTATCTCTAACACTCTGATAGCTTGTAAGTTTACCCTCTGACAAGACATCTTGATTTGGGGCGAGTGCATGAGTGATAAAATAGAAGCCTGTCCCATGCATAAAAGTTTTACAGGCTACCAGGCATTTGTGTAGAACTAACAGTGTCAAAGGTTCCTCTCATGACCTAGCGATAGCTCATTGTCACACCAGCAGGTGTCCTCTCTGTCTGACTTGTGTTTAATGGATCCATTTTCACACAACTGAGTGGACAGAGCAATGCATGTTATGTAATGTGTGATTTTACTCTTGACTGAATCTTTGTTTTACTTTTGCAACCTTAGTAAATGTTACAGAGCAAAATTACATGTATTTTTTTTTCCAACTAATCTAATTCCATCTTTGATAGAAATGTTTGTGATTATAGCACAATTATGCTCGGTTTCACAGACAATGGGTCTCATTCATGAAACATTCGTAAATATACGAGTAAATATGAGAGTGATTTGCGCGTAAAGAGAACTTCCCGAAAACTCTTCTCCTGATTCACAAATACTTCGTAAATGTCAGATGTGATAGTAAAATGTGTGTATGTGCTAATGAATTCCAACCAATCGTAAATGGGATGCGCGTGCACGTTCATTCTCAATTATACCATTAATCAGGCCCATTATATCCGACTGACATCTATATGCATATAATAACATGAATGCGAATGAAAAAGAAAGATTTCTCGGATGCAGAAATTGAAGTTTTATTATCACAAGTTCATACAAAACGCCACATTTTATTTTCAAGCGTAGCCTACATAGTGGCGCATCAGGTCCTAAAAAGGGAAGCAATTGGCAGCATATTACAGATGCAGTTAATGGAGTTTCATCTGTTAATCGAACAGTCCCAGAAGTGAGAAAAAAATGGTTTGACATTAAGCTTGACAGCAAAAAACGAATTAGTTGACTTCGGAAAAATCGTATTCAAACTGGAGAAGGACCGCCATCGATCACCAGATCTGCTATTACTGACTCTCATAATAAAAGTAAAAAGAAAAACCGTATGTAATTACTATATAAAATATTTTTTTTCAAAATGCTGTTTAAATATGTACCCGATAAGGTGAATTAAAATGCAGCCTTATTAATGAGCAAAACGTTCGGATGTTAAGCGCACCATTTACGCGTGGCTGGGAGCAGGTGCAGATTTCTTGCGTATCAACTAACATTTGGAAAATACGAAAATTTTAATGAATCCGAAAATTCACTCCAGAACCATTTTACACACGATTTACACACAAATTCGTTCTGCTCGTGTTTCATGAATGAGACCCAATGAGTTTTGTTTCATTGATGCACATCAGCAATGTTTTTTCTATGTACTTCAAAAATAAAAATAAAAAATAATTTCCCTAATCCTGGCTTAATCTCACTCTTAGAAGAAAAGGTTCTGTATAGAATCTTAAAAGGTTCTGTCAGTGCTACATATTTGGAACCCTTAAAAGGTTCTATACAGAACCCTAAAGGGTTCTTTATAACCAGGAAAAAGGTTCTATATGCACTGAAACTGTCTTTTGGACCTTGAACTGTTTGGTTCCCATTGAAGCCAATTATAAGGAGAAAAATCCTGGAATGTTTTCATCAAAAACCTTAATTTCTTTTCGACTGAAGAAAGAATGACATGGATATCTTGGATGACATGGGGGTGAGTAAATTATCAGCAAAAGTTTTTTTTTTGTTGTTTGTTTGTTTGTTTTTTTAAAGTGAACTACTCCTTTAAGAGTAAGACTTTCCATAATGGCAACTTTAAGATAAAAGACACTCAACACGTCAGTTACAAAGCGAATCCAATCATCCCATCTCAATTATCCTTAGACACACAACTTTTCCACTGCTGAGGCTTTAGTCGAAATCTTGACTATCTCACATCATTCCCTAGTATTTCATTTAGAATGTGTGTTTAAAACCCAAACTGCTGTGCTTTAAAAAGAGAAAGAGTGTCTCTTCACAACAGTTGTGCCAAAAACAAGGTAGCATGAGAGAAACACATTTCCTCAGACAGCAGAGCTAATAACGATCAAGACAATACACCCCTAATCACCCCCAATGTGCCACTTCATTTAGTTTACTTTATTTAGTTGATCACAAATCTGGTCTGACAACATCTAGTTAGACTGATGCCCGGCATGCCTGTTCTCGGATGGTTCAATCGAGAATCTAATGCTATACATTGGCAGGATTTACATCACCCACATGCCCATGGCTCTAATAGAAACCGCTCAGAGAATCAGACACTGCGTGTCTGAAACATGAGAGTCGTAACCTTGACAAGCCAGGTACTGTTAATAACTCCTCACTGTACTTCTTTCATTGGAAAGAGAGACAATGTAATTATTATAAGAATGCTTATCTAGTTTTTACTGTGTCACTCCAAAGCATCCGGTTTCAAGATATCACAGACTTATATGCAATGTCCTTTGAGAAATACAATCGTTTCCTAAACCTATAAAATCACACAATAATCATTTGTTTGTTAGGTAATCTCCCCTATAAGCAAATGGAGTAACTATGGCAAAACCGAAAGTGAGATAAAAAAAAGCATGAATTTATCAATTTTCACACACCATTTTCTCTGAATATATATAAATATAAGACAAATATATTGTATAAGAATGTTTTTTTTTTGTTGTTGTTGTTGTTGTTTTTTTTGTCTTGGACCCCCAACTATCACCCCAAAATTTAAAGGCTTCTATATATTTTCATGTATAAAGGTCCATTTATACAGTAAAAAATATTGTAAACGCAAAATATAATTTTGGAAAATATTCACTTTCCATTTGGTTGACATCTAGAAAGTACATACCCGCCATTAAGAGTACTATTTGATGTATAAACCTGAAGAAAAACTAAAAATATGGCCATTGAGATGGCATTATGACCTGGCTGGTAGAAATGTCCAATATGGTAAATTTACTGTATATTGTATGTATATTAAAGAAGACCTATTATGCCCTTTTACGGAGTCTTGATTTTGTTTTAAGGCTGTAAAAGAATAGGTTTTCGTGCTTGAATGGTTCGAAAAAACACATTATTTTCCCACATTTTCCATCCCATCTCTTCCCAGTCTGTCAGCAATGCTCTGTTTTGTTCCTGTCTCTATGAAGCCCCTCCTTCTGAAAAGCACAATGTGCTCTAATGGGTTGGCTGGATCAGTGTGTTGTGATTGGTCAACTGCTTACCATAACCACCAGTTTCAACACACTACTAACTTACTCAACCAGACCCACCCCTTTATTTTGCATATGCCTTGAGTGGAAATTATTTAAATGAGGAAAATTGTGGTGTTTGTTCCCGGAAGATAACTCAAGACTACAATGGAGGCGTTTCAGGGAGTTCATGCTCAAACAGCAACATTACACACTAAGGAAAGATGAAAATTTGAAAAACCATAATAGAACCCCTTTAAAATTACCTTATATATGTGTCCTCTGTGTGTGTGTGTGTGTGTGTGTGAGAGAGACAGAGAGAGAGAGAGAGAGTGAGAGAGACAGGAAGAGGGAGAGAGTGCTCAGTATAGATGGTGTAAACAAATGGTGGCAGTGGTTTAGAGACCGCTACACTTGTTTAAACTACACTGGGGTAAGACACGCCAGACTAGAAAGCTTCTTTTCATGGAGAAAGGGTCTTCTATCAGGTTGACCAAAGTTGAGACACGACACATTTAACGGCTATGATATGAATAGGCATAAAGGTACTTGATGTAACTCTTACAGAAGCAGTTGTTGAGACTAGTCTAAAGGAACTTTAGTGGCCTTTGTGTCAATTAAACTCAACTTGAAATCAGAATTGACCATATTTGTGTACTTAAAACATTTCTGGGTTCGGATTCAGAAAGCATTCTTAAAGGGATACTTCACCTCTGGAAAGATGGAATGTGGAATGTGTATTTAAAATGGGTCATTTATGAAGAAGAAATATTTGAATTTGCAGCTTTCTAGACTGAGAAAAGCCAGAAAACGTATTTTTTGGCTTATGTGGATGAAAGACAACAACTCCCAGAATGCACTTGGTTCGCTGCCCTAGGAGGCTACGCCTACCGGTAAAAGAGCGAACAAGTCTAAGCTACTACTGAGTCTCCGTGATGAATCTGCCCGAAAATGTGTTTCAAGAGCACCCAAAACGTCCAGGATTCGGCTTTTACGTTCTGCAGTCGGCATTCATCATGTTTACTGTGGCGAGCGGGACGAGTGAGGGCCGCGGGAGAACGGTGCGAGGTCGGTGGCGTGATTTCCGATGAGCGACACCTGTGAGACGCACCGGTCTCGTATCTCTCACGGAGGAGCGGGAATATTCTTAGCAATGTTAAAACACACATCAAACGATCACTTGTTTAGCGTTCGCGTAAACACTACATTCAGATTCACCAATCAGAATGAATTCAGTTAGATTGAAACAAAAAGTATGGATGTGAACAATGAATGGTGACTGCAGAAAGCAAAAGCTGAATCCCGGACATCGACGGCCGGACATGTCCAGGAGAAAGAGGACAGTAACCCCTAAAGTTACTACTCAGCTTTCTCCACAGAAAAAGAGCCTGCTAGCTTAGCTTCCAAAAAAGATGGCTGACACTATGTGTTCATTCTGTGAGTGAGATCCACCCTCTATGGGTGGGTTGAGAACATGCGGGACAGACCCTACTTCTGACTGTAGTCTTTAGTCTCTGGCCAAAAAATCCTCAGATGACGCAAAATTTTTGCGCCATCGGAGGATTTTTTCCAGATTAAAAAAATGCATAAATCTCTCGTCTCAGGGGGATATGAGGGTGGAAAGTATGGTAATTCGAAAATACTACAGGTTTTCTACTAATACAAAGCTTAATGCTAAATCCAGAAGTATCCATTTAAGAATAAAATAATTATTAACTACTATTTGTTCTTATTTTATCTGCCTTATTTTTCAGGTAAGAGGACATTTGTAATTTTAATTTGTCTGGCTTCTGATATCATTCACTTCCAGTTATTTTTAGCTGTACAAAACAGCTCATTATGCTGCTTGATATTGTAAACTGGTATTTCTTATACCATATAATTTTAATGTAATGTCTTAAAGGAGCTGTATGTAAGAAATGTATTTCAAATAATCATAAATGGCCCTGATATGTCACTAGACATTAAGAAATCATGTTCATTTCAAAGGACATGATTTCTCATGTCCAAAGGACATGATTTCTCGTGTTCATGATTTCACAGGGCTGTTGAACGCTTGATTCTGATTGGTTGAGAACGTTCTAAAGGTGTGCAATTATTTTTCAGGGAAACGCACGGCTAAAGTAGTTTCAGGCAGGTTTGACCGCATCACAGTTCCATATCACTGCGCGCAGCTAACTGTAATAACGGAAAATAGGCTAACTTCACAATCAATGGACACATACAGTTTAATTTTAATAAATAAAGCATGTAGTCCAATCTATAATAGGATAAATAGAAAATTAAACTGAATAGGCTATATAAATAAATTGTTAGTCCTGCTGCATGGATTTTCTTAATTATTCCAGATAATATAACAAATAAATAATTATTGATAGGCCTACTTGTTAAAAGGGCGTTGTGTGTTTAATTTATTGGGTTATCTACAGTCAATTATAGAAAACAAGAATGAACGAATGAACTAAAACAAATTAAATAAATAAATAAATAAATAATATTGATGCACATGCTTTTCTGTCTCATTATTTCAACATCTCTCTCTCTCTCTCTCTCTCTTCCTCTCTCTAATAACTACATTAATAACTGCATAAAGCCAGGACACACATAGGCCAACTAAGACAGTTATGAATGTAATTTGATACTTATGACTGATCATGCCCAAAAGCTTGTTCAGCGTGTTCAGTCTGTGTTCACACAGTTGGTGTTTAGAAAGACCTGCTACAGTCGATGGAAACAGTCGGTCTTCGAATATTTCAGCGAATTGTAAGTGTGCCCCCCATCATTCATTAGTCTGCTGCTATCAGTGGCTCAAACCTCCATTACTAAATTACCTCTAAAATGACGTTTTGGAATTAGCAACAGAGGCAAGGGATTATAGACGTAAGAAATTCAACGGCCTGTCGTCAATTATTCCAAAATTGCATATTTAAACGTTTTTTTTTTTCCTTGAAAAAGTTCTATAAATATGTAAATGATCCCCACCTCCACTCACTAACTCACAGCAGCTCAGAAATCCACTCATCGACGATTGCTTGTTCATCTGAATGGTTGCAAGTTATTTTGTGATGTCAGAAACACCAGCGATTTTAAAGCGTGTTTTTGAGACTGCAATTTTAAGAAGAAAATACTCAGCAATGGTGTTGACTTATGAATTTGCACATGGTTTGTCTTAAAGCATTTAAAAAACACTTAAAAAAAGCAATTAAAAACACCACATAGACTGAGAAATAAAGCCAGACACCACATAGACTGAGAAATTTCTGAGAAATAAAGTCAGAATTTTAAGATAAAAAGTTACTTTTTTAAAAAGTAATTACTTTTTTTGTCATTAAGTGGAGGAAACAAACTTCCATATGTTTCAATCGTAAATGTGATTTTTTTTTTTCCCAATCCGGTTTACTTTAAAGGGACAGTTCACCCAAAAATGAAAATTCTGTCATCATCTTCTCACAGAAGATGATATTTTGAAGAATGTTGGTAACCAAACAGTTGATGGGCCCCATTGACTTCCATAGTATTTACTTTCATACTACGGAAGTCGACAACTGTTTGGTAACCAACATTCTTTAAAATATAATCTTCTGTGAGTAAACAGAATTTTCATTTTTGGGTGAGCTGTCCCTTTAAAAAATGTTTTCCCTGAAATTGTGTGATTACAAGTTATTTTGGAATTTGTGATTGGATTGGGCTTGAATTAAAAAGCACTCATTAGGAGATGATTTGGCCTGTGTTGTGCTTTGGAGTGAGGGAGATGAGTGACAGGCGGAGGTATGAGAGACTCTGATAAGCTCTCTTCTGCTCTCAAACTGTAAGGCAGTGGAGCTGATGTCTATCTCTCTGCTTTAATGGCTCTCAGTCTCACTATGGATTTATTACTCATTGAGAGGATGAAAACAATGTACTGTAATGGTAAAAAACGCCTTCTTAAAAAGAAATCACACAACAGAAAAGAAATACATCTGAATGTCACACTGATACACACATGTATTTTTTGTGGCATCCTAAAATTAGTCACAGCCACAGACATCCATTAACAACCTATCTGATGTGCCTACCCGGAGGAAACAGCTTCTGACCAGTCATATACAATGACATAGTGGATTATTTCAGAATAGGGTCCAGCCGGGACCCTCAACCAAAGACAAGTGGGCTAATAACTAACTCTGAATACACAAATGTCACACTTAGCATGGCTGAGCACTTGCTCTACATACTCGGCCCTTTAAGTTGGCAACACAATCAGCAACAATGAATAAAACATTTAATAATGTGCTGTATTGGAGCGTCCCGAGGCATTATACTGTTTCAACCAAGGATACAACGCATCTGTAAATGTCAAACGGAGCTCTCCCATTCAAGCAAACTTGATTTGTTGAAAGAATGCAGCATGGGAATTTAATCCAATTGTTAGAGATGAAAATCAATCTTGGCTGATGTTGAAATGATATGGTCTATTGGAAGGGTCACCTAACAGGAAAATATCCCGACTCAGCTTGTTGAGAATTAGAGAGCGTCACTGCCTCCAGGTGAGCTCATGGCAGGTGGGCCATTTGAGTGCGCAAATTACTTTACAGTCATTAACAGTTTCTCTGAGGTCATTTATCAACATGCTTCTTGCTTAGCTTAAAGGGATAGTTAATACAAAAATTTAAATTCTGTCATTAATTACTCACTCTCATGTCATTCCAAAGACTTTTGTTCATCTTCAGAACACAAATGCTCAACCGAACCTGCTTGATGCATGAGAACAAACCTCATTGGTTATTTCAGAAGCTCAAATGTGATGCGTAACACAAGAATGAGCCTCATTGGTCCTTGCCGAAGCACAATTGTGATGTGTGACAAGAGAATGAACCTCATTGGTTCTTGCAGAAGCTCAAACGTTATGCGTAACACGAGAATGAAGCTCATTGGTGCTTGCCGAAGCACAAGGGTGATGCGTAACACGAGAATGAACCTCATTGTTATTGCAGAAGCTCAAACATGATGCGTAACACAAGAATGAACCTCATTGGTCCTTGCTGAAGCTCAATTGTGATGCATGACACGAGAATGAACCTCATTGGTTCTTGCAAAAGCTCAAACGTGATGCCTATCATGAAAATGAACCCCATTGGTCCTTGCCGAAGCTCAATTGTGATGCGTAACACGAAAATGAATCTCATTGGTTCTTGCAGAAGCTCAAACATGATGCGTAACACGAGAATGAACCTCATTGGTTCTTGCAGAAGCTCAAACGTGATGTGTAACACGAGAATGAACCTCATTGGTTCTTGCGGAAGCTCAAACACGATGCGTAAAACAAGAATGAAGCTCATTGGTCCTTGCTGAAGCTCAAACGTGATACGTAACATGAGAATGAACCTCATTGGTTCTTGCAGAAGCTCAAACGTGATGCGTAACACAAGAATGAAGCTCATTGGTCCTTGCCGAAGATCAATGGTGATGCTTAACACGAGAATGAACCTCATTGGTTCTTGCAGAAGCTGAAACACGATGCGTAACACGAGAATGAACCTCATTGGTTCTTGCAGAAGCTCAAACGTGATGCGTAACATGAGAATGAACCTCATTGGTTCTTGCAGAAGCTCAAACATGATGCGTAACATGAGAATGAACCTCATTGGTTTTTGCAGAAGCTCAAACACGATGCGTAACACGAGAATGAACCCCATTGGTTCTTGCAGAAGCTCAAACATGATGCGTAACATGAGAATGAACCTCATTGGTTCTTTCAGAAGCTCAAACATGATGCGTAACATGAGAATGAACCTCATTGGTTCTTGCAGAAGCTCAAACGTTATGTGTAACACGAGAATGAACCTCATTGGTCCTTGCCGAAGCTCAGTTGTCAATCTGTTCATCATATAAAGTGATCGAGTCTCTTCAGAACATTTTGAATAAACCGCTCAATTCATATGGATTAGTTTTACGATCAAAGTGGTAGTTGCTTAGCTGTCGATGGAGGGACAGAAAGCTCTCAGATTTAATCAAAAATATCTCAATTTCATTGATGAACGAAAGTCTTACAGGTTTGGAGCGAGAAATTAATGTCAGAAGTTTCATTTTTGGACTTCGTAAAACATAAATATGCATCTCAAAACCAACAGTTTGATGTGTGTGACTTACATGAAGGCGTGATAGATGAACGCCCATCCTCTGGGTCTTTCGAGCACGTTGTACAGGCAGTTCTGTAACTTTCTGTAGCGTTTGCTGGAGGCAGAAGGGGTCGCCCTCGGGCCCGGTGGCGCCGGCAGTGGCGTGCCCAGTAAGCCGGTGCGGTGAGATGGGTGTCCTCGCTCTGGGCTGGACGGCTCACTTCTTTCCGTATGAACAGCCGTGAGAGCCACAAACTCAACCCGCCTGTCATCGTTGGGTCCAGGGGGGGCCAGCATCCTAATGCCTCCGTTATTGGAAGGACTACCCAACATTATTGCGTTTACACAAGCAAACTAGTGCACCATATACAGCAGAGATCGACCGATACAGTTTAACAACCGATAATGATTATTTGTATTATTAAGTGTCCTACAGTTGATATTCAGAACCAATTTTTGATGTTTTACACAAGAATAGCTCAATTATTATCATACACTTGCTTATTATTGGGTATATAATCTAAATGAATGCATTAGTAATAACATTCCAAACTGTGAATTTAATAATAATGTTGTTTCTTAAATAGCCTGTTTAGTTGCAAAGAATATCATTAACTCATCATTCTCTCTAATTCTTCTCTAATCTTGACAAACAATATCAACACATCATACTTAAGAATTAATGTCTATTACATAGCCTACAACTTTTTGATAATTTATGAAAACAACAATAAAAAATGTATTAATTTACCTGTAGACACTTTTGTTTCCTGTTCCCGATAATGTCGTCGTTGGACGCTATTGTTTATTTGTTTTGTTTTGTTTTTTTATCGCTAAACCGATAATTGATTAAGCAGACAGCAAAACTTACACTATCAAATATTTTCAAAACAAAAGTGATTGTTGTAATCAGAAAAATAATACAAAATTTGTATCCGGGCATGTAACACAATTACTAATAATTAAACGTAAAAACATCATATCCCTTTAACTCGTTCTGATAACCAGCAAGTGAACAAACAGTGTTCAGGTGATACATTTGAAAAGCCTCATAGAGCGCGTCTGTATGTTATTATTTAATTTAAGTTGCTATTACTAATCAAAGATACGTCCATACCTCCATAACTCCACATTGATATGAATATTTCAGCTGAATTTTCATCTTAAATCGTAACTGGAACATGAGCACTTCATGGCGAGACACTAACGTGCGCATTAATTAGGCTACTCAAAAGTTTTAAAACACACCCTGCAGCACTAAAAAATCCGAACGCATTCCATAACTCAAGGTTTCCTGACAAATACTGTCTAAGAACAAGGCATAAATGTTTAGAAGTAAACGACATGCCCGGTTTTCCCCCTCCGGCGCGCGACGCTCATTTCGGTTCTTTGGGGAGGAGCGGAGCGGGTCCGTGTGAGATGAATTCAAAGTCGTGCCTGTAGATCGGTCATTTCAAGATTGTCCCAAAAGTCCGTGACATATTATAGAGTCCAAGACGCTCAACGATGTGGACGAAGAGAGTGCGTAACCTGCACGTGCTGCGCGGAGCGCGAGGAGGATGAAAGTGAGAGCGGGACACACGCGAGGAGAGGGAGGGATGGATGGCACTGACACCAAATTTAGCAGAACGGATTCAGTTTTCTGTTTTCCCCCAACAAACCTAAACACATTTTATTGCACCCCTTAAAAAAATCACAGAAAATAAAAAAAGATCCATTCGTGTGGAATCATCAAACATTTACAACTTCATACTGGATCAATGTACCTCTGTGTAAACATGCACTCATATCAAGAGAATCAATCAAAAGGCCATCTTGTTTATGTCAAGGCCAAGATTAACCCTCTCGAACAGGTGCTGGGGATGTGCTGTACAGTATTCTAAGCTCTGCACACGTGCCTCACTAAATGCCAGTATTGTGTCACCTACCCATAAGGACAATAGTAAAATAAGAATAGTAGTCTCGAATCACTCATATACAAAAGTTTGAGAATGCTTAAGTTATGCGGTGTTGATGGTTGATGATGGAGCAGAGAAGGGGACATCAACAATCAATACCTTGCATTTAGTTTATGTGATTTTACGCAGACCGTCCTAATGGCTTTGGCTGTTGCTGCAATGCTTTAGAGCAACCGTGGAATGCATTAGTCCTTTGCCTCTTAAGCCGTGCTTTATTCCCTGCAAGCACTCATACATTTCTTTTGCATGTTTTGATCTTAAACTAAGTGACATTTCAATGCACATTCCTTCACTTGATTTTAAAGCTGTGGGGTGAACAGCACAAAATGTTGTGTGCAAATGAGCGAGAATAAAAAAACAAAGCATGAATATCAACAAATTAATTGAAGTCATTAATAACTTATCCATCCATTTTGTGTAGAAAGAAGCTGAGTAAAAGTTTACTCTGGGTTCAGACATTTCTCAGAATCTCAAGCTGTTACTTTCAACATCAGATGAAAAATGATAGGCAAAAGATAGTGTACACTTACAGCATTCCTGCAGCTCACACACTAGAGCATGGCCTCATGGGATAGTAAAGTGTCCATCAAAGGCTCACTTCAGAATCTCGCTCGAAGTAGGTCATCCAGGTATTTTTCACCAACAGTTTTTCGAGTCCTTCGGACATACTACTCTGTTGGCGTACTGTTTTTCGCATACTATGTAGTAAGAAAGTATTCGATTTCAGACGCAGCGCTGGAGTGGATATAGTTACGCACAAGTTAACGTAACGTTTTTGTTGTTTAAACGCAAATGCTCAGTTCTTTCTTTTAATATATAGACTATTTACATGTAGACCGAAATATTTCAGGGGGCATGAAAGTTTTGTGAATATTACTAAAAACTGGCGCTGGCTGGCAACTAAAATAAAACTATAATACAAATAAGATGCTGGCAGAGAGTTAGGGTGCATCTCAATCAACTCCCTATGTTGTGAATCAGTATATCGTGTACATGAATTCAGGCACTAGTAAGGACACTGTCTCACTCCGATGCTCCTTGGTTTTCACAGTGCACTGTGGGACTTTTAAGGGAGCAAAAGTTTCAGCGCACTGGAAGCATTTTGTGATTGAGACGGCTCTTAAAATGGCCGACTCCCTGATCAGTGCCCTGAACTTCAGAACTAACTGAGATGCACTCATTTTTTACATTTTTATTATTTTAGCTGACGCTTTCATCCAAAGCGTCTTACAATTGCTATATATATCAGAGGTCGCAAGCCTCTGGAGCAACTAGGGGTTATGTGTCTTGCTCAGGGACACAGGGACAGGGACATTGGTGTCTCACAGTGGATTCGAACCTGGGTCTCTCACACCAAAGGCATATGTCTTATCCACTGCGCCATCACCACCCCTTAATTATATGAGGCAGGTTCTCAAAGGGTGTGTTTACAAACCCTGGTGTGATTGCTCTGTTAGTGCCATCATCTGAATAAGTGTGAACACTGTCATCTGAACCCTGGTGACACCAAACAAGTGAACTGAGACGCTGAAAAGATGAGTTTTGGTCCGCTTCCAAACAAACTCTGGTGTGGCTTGAATGAAATACGAACGCAAAACAGGCCAAAGACATGTAAAATAACCAAAAATAGGACATGATGTCACAAGATGTGACCTCAAAAAGCCCAGAATGTGCAAGCATGCCTGTTTTTTCTCATCATATTTGCGATGTTGCCCATCACAGTTCAGTACAGGCGTCAGAACCGCGTCTCCTCGCAGCAGATCTTGGTTTGTGTGTGTGTGCCGGAGGGATTCCTGACGCTGTTTTGACTCCTTAAGACATATTATAAGCTCTTCACGAGTTCTCAGCTGGTCAAAATACCATCATATGTAGCTATGCGTATACAACGAGAGCATTTATCCCTGAACACAGCGTTGCTCTGGAATGTTCGGTAAGTTCTGTCACAAAATATATGCAATAAAAGCTGACAAATCAGGTTGTGTCTTTACACATTCCTATGTCTTAAGGTTTGGTGTTAAAATGCCAATGTGAACAGTGAGTGCACCAGGACTAAATGTTTTTTTTGTTTTTTTGTTTTTTTTGGTCCAAACAAACCAAGTGAACTGAACTACAGGTGTGAACAAGTCGAAAGAAACCAGTATGGAGATCTGCATGTGACATGACAAGACCAAGCTAGGTTTTACTTAAAGAGCCCCTATCATGGATTTTTGAAAATGACTGTTCATATAGTGTGGAACATAGCTCTAAGGGAATGAAAACATCCTGCAAATATTTATATCTGAAAGTGTACGGTATATAAAGTTATTGTCTTTCAAAAGTGAGAGTCGACTCTGAGTCTATGAAATGGAATGTTTTTGAAACGAGTCATTAGCTGTTTCGTAGTGATGTAGATACGAAACATAAGCATATTGGCCACGCCCAGTTAATGCGCACACAGACAGAAGTATAAACTTGAAGTCTAGAACACATATACTTCAGCTGCATCATATCGAGAAGACGCTGTGTTCGACAATGCAAAGATAGTTCAGCAGCTTTGTTTTCATTTACCAGGGACGAGCATGTGATGAATCAGTGGTTAGAGTTCATATTTGCAACGATACCACAACAGTATAGCCCGATTGTGTTCTCATCATTTTAATGACGAATCATTCAAGAACATAAATGAATTCAAATGTGGATTCGCAAGCCGGTTGTTCCTGAAGGAGGTCTCAGTACCCAGTGTATATGGATCAGCTTCCTCCTCCGAATCACAACCTGTAAGTATTATTACTAATTGTTGCTTTTATGGGTTTTGTAGCGTTGGGGCGTGAGGAGGGAAGGCGCAATAAGTATGTGTGTGCGTGTGTAAGTTACGCTCAGCGCATTTTCTAGGTCAATTTTTTTAAATATGTAAAATGTTTGTCGCTGTTATTGGAGTTGTCATAAGGAATAGAGCGTCTTGTAGTACTGCAGTGCTTTCTCAATACAGTATGTTTATGCGTTGGGCTAACAAACAATAACTGAATGGGTCATCTGACCAATCACCGCCGATTAGCGTCACGCAAAGGAGTGGTTTGGAAAAATGAATCATTTGGGAGTTGGTGAGCAAATCAGCTAAAAATAAATGCATATTATAGAACAACAAAAGTGTTTTTTGTCATTGCATTCATGTAAAACTGTTGTTGGGGACTCCCAGAACAATGTTAGGAACATTTTAAATGCCATAATAGGTGCCCTTTAATCACATATAATTTCTTAAATTATAATCCGTTTAGTCCTTATGTAAGTGCAGGTGACCCACAAGCTCACAGGATTCATTTCAGATGTGTCACAGGACAGAATCGATCATTCAGGGGAACAGACCGAGTCCCCTCCTAACACCAGCAATTAACACGAAAACAGACTGATGATACATAAGCATCAAACCACCAGCCCTGGATTCTGATGACACACACACAGAAACAGCAGCTGGGCAAGGTCACTGGACTCACAGGAGAAACACACACGCTTCTTTGAGGGCCAAATGTCACTGCTGAGGCAAATCTTCTGAAAGACATAAACACCTTCTCGCCTTCCTTTGGCGCACAGGGTGCAAATAGACAACAAATGTGGTGAGGCGATATGGGAAAACTTGGAGCTCTTTACACACACTCACAGGACACATTCACTCACAACCCAAAAAGCTCTGTGTTATCCAAGACTGAACGGTGAACGCCCACTGAGGGACATTAGGAGAACTTAAAAATACACACACATCAGCAGGACTGAAGACCTCAGGCCCTCACTTCCGTTTCGCTCTGTACAAGACGATGCTCAGCAAAGTTTCCCACACCAAAAATATAGTTTGGCTAAATATTTGTTCACCAATACTTTATTTTTTTACAGTGGGGCTCAGTCAACAAGTTAATGTTAATTCTAAGGTGAGTTGTGAATATATTGAGAGTTTTATCTCTAAAAACTGTTTAGCAAATAATGCTAAGGGGGCATTTACAAAGTAAAAAGAAATCGCTAGTTTATACCACTAACAAGGCTCAAAATAGCCCCACACTAACACAGTAACATAATGAGGGTCCATACATGCAAAACGAAGCATTGAGAACTTTGTAAGTGTACAGACCGTTTAATAAGAAGATACTTTATAAAGACAGTTCACTTCGTGTATACGCTACAGACAGCAGCCATCTTAGAAAATAGTCTCGATAAGTCAATCCCCGAACACAGTTCATACAGTTCAGAAGTTTGCTGAACTTCATATAGTTCAGCTCACTCAGCACGACGTTCGTGGTTTGACTTGTCGTGACTGTTTTCCAAAGATGGCTCCTGTCTGTATACACGAAGTGGACTGTCTTAATAAAGTATCTTCTTATTAAAAGGTCTGTACATTTACAAAGTTCTCAATGCTTTGTTTTGCATGTATGGACCCTCATTATGTTACTGTGTTAGTGTGGGGCTATTTTGAGCCTTGTTAGTGGTATAAACTAGCAAATTCTTTTTACTTAGTAAATGCCCCCATTACTAGCATTATATGCTAAACAGTTGTTAGAGATAAACCTCTTTACATTCGATTATCATGAAAACAAATCTCAGAGAACGGTTGACTAGGTACCAATGTTTTATTAGACCATAGGTTCATTTTGCGCCGGAGTTCTCCTTTAATTTCGCTAACAACATGAAAAAGGATACAATAACAAAGACCTGAAACCTTTAAGTATGTGTAAGGCTATGTTTCTCTGAAGAGAAAACGCAAAAGTGGCGTTGCGTCATCACTTTTTATTCTGCGTTTAGACGAGTGTTTTGTGTGGGTAATCCGTGTACAAATGGTGACGCAAAAGTGTGTGAAATTCAATGTAGTATGCACTCCAAGCGGCTAGGAGTGCATACTACAACAACACCAAGTCCACGCGCCTGCGTACAACCTTCACTGTCAAACAGACTTTTGCGTTTTTACCATTTACACGGAAACGCGGCGGTGAAGCATTTTTAAGATTTCCACTCTGGAGGGTGGTTTCACTTTTTTGCGTTTTTAAGCCTCAAAAACGCCGTCACCATGTAAACGAAAGGCACATCCGATAAAATATTTTTACGTTTTCTGTAAACAGGGCCTAAGTTGACATCATTTGGACTGTGACCATTCATACAGTATATGACTTATTCTCTATGGGTCAGACAAACATATCCGCAGTCTGTGGCAAGACTTAAATCTACCTCTCCTGAACTTGTCCATTACTTCCTTTTCCAAAATGATGTCAGGACTGTAGTGCAGGCCAGAGGCTGAAACAGTAGCAGGGTTGTATCTTCTGCTGGTGTGTTTCCAGGACCTTGAATGAAAGAAACCTTTTGAAAGACCTGTGAGGGCTGAGACACCTTTTCCTCAGCCAAATACAAGGCCTTTTGTGTCTAAACTCCTTAACCAACTAAAGTCTAAAGCACCCTTTTGTTTAAAACATTGCTCGCATGTGCACCACAGAAAGTTAAAAGAGGAAGACTTCGCTCTCCACTTCATGCCCTCCTGAGTCACTTTGTGCCACTCAATCTCAGCCTCGATGCACAGACACTTCGCCTTTAAAAGCACGGCTCATAAACCCACGCTACGAGGACCGGACTCGGACTGTCCATAAGATCCTGCAGATACAGACTCTGACACCAGTGTTTGCTAGGGCCGGTTATGCGTTTTCAGACATGTGTACAACCTGTAAAAAGAGACAGATTGCTAAAGCTTCGTCTCAAAACAAATAGGTCAGTCATTCACAGATTCCAGAACTGAACGGAGGGAAAACACAGGATTATCCTCGAGATATTTCAGCGCTACTGAGATTCCGGTTCAGAGTCCAATCGCTTAATCCAACAGCTTTCTACTTTAAAGAGGATCTATTATATTTTTTTACATGTTCAACTTTCTTTAGTGTGTAATGTTGCTGTTTGAACATAAAAAAGTCCCTCCAGTGGAAGTTATTTCCTATATTAGAGTCACTGTTTCTGAACTCGCTGAAACGCCTCCATTGCAGTCTTGAGTTTTCTTCTGGGAACAAACATGTCACAATATTCCTCATTTAAATAATTCCCACCCATATGCAGAATAAAGGGGTGAGGACTGGTTGAGTTAGTTAGTAGTGTGTTGAGTGTGAAAAGATTGTAGCATGCATAAAAGCCTTAGCTACATCAAAAGAAAGACATTGTCTTATTTGTTTAAAGTTTGCCATATTATATTTAACATTTTCTTTACCTGTTTTTTTAAAACTGAGATTTGAGTCCAATTTTATACCAAGATAATTGAAATCATTTACTATTTCTAACCATTAATAATAATATCAACATCAGGAGATTTAACATTTGTTTTAGAGACAAAAATGTCTTTTGTTTCATTGATGTTTAGGCCAAGACATAACTGTTCCAGCCACTGTGTGATCTTTTCAGTAGCAGCTTTTAACTTCTCAGCCGCTAAATCTGCTGTTTTCGCATGTGTAAAAATAACAGTATCATCAGCATACATTTGTACTTGTATCCCTTCACACTGTTGCGGAAGATCAGTAATATACAAACGAAATAGTAAGGGCCCTATTACTGATCCTTGGGGTATACCCATTGTATAATGCAGATCACAGGACTTGACCCCTTTAATTCTAACACATTGTTCTCTGTTTAGTAAGTATGAGGATACCCATGCCATAAAGCTTCAGGTGAAAATTGAAAAGTAGACAACTTAGAAAGGAGAACTGTATAATTAACGGTATCAAAGGCCTTAGATAGATCTAAAAATATAGCCCCAACAAATGCTCCTTTGTCAGATTTTATTTGCTCTATTAAATGTAAAGCTGTTTCGGTAGAATGATTTACTCTGAAATCAAACTTCATACAATGTAGGCCAAACTCACTGGTATTAAGATGGGACTGGCAGTATGCTTATGGGTCTATAGTTACTAACTTTATAATGGTCTCCAGATTTAAAAACATGAGTGACAATAGCTTTTTTCTATGCGGCAGGAAAAACACTACCTTCAAATGAATGACAAATTAATTAAATGAGTGATGACCGGGGTTAAGCTATCTTTGTGAGTTTTAACAAGCATAGTCTCTAAATAATGAGCATCTTTACATTTTGAATTTTTCAAAGAGCTAATGACTTTATTAACTTGTGTTTCATTTGTCTTAACTATATTAAAACTTTTACTTACATCCTCATTTGGACTAATATTTATTTCCCTTTTTGAAAATGTATCCCCTAATTCTTTAACAGAGTCAATAAAAAAATTATTATAAATAGTAGCAATGGCACAATCATCTTCAATTAACTTTCCCTCAACTTTAAGTTTAACATCTCCTCTAAAAGTTGGTTCCTTTCGTAAGAGAGTATTTATGTTTTTCCAAATTAGCTTATTATTTCCTTTAGCCTCATTTATTAGATGAAGATAATAGTTGGATTTGGCTACTCTCAGCTCTCGAATTACTTTGTTACGCAAACCCTTGTAACAAAGCCTATATGTCTCTTCCTGTCCTAATAGCTTTCTTTAATGTAAAACATTCTTATGTTTTGTTAGCAGAAGGGGGCCTATATACACATAAAACAATAAATGACATTTGAGGAGATAGAATCATTTTCAACCCCACAAATTCTAAATCATTAGCGAAGTTAAACATGAGACGTTTACACTAATGCTATCTTTAATATAAATTAACACTCCCCCTCCCCTTCCAAAAGATCTATCCCATCTAAAACATTGATATCCAGGCATAATAAATACACTAAGAGATGATGAATGCTGCAACCACGTTTCAGAGATACATAGGAAGTCCAAATTTGAATTGGATAATAGATGAGACAACTGTTCACTCTTTGCAACAACGCTTCTTATATTCAAATGACCGCCAAAAAGTCCTCTTGGTTTCACTTTCGGATCCCATTGGACCTTCGCATGATTTGCAGTCTGAAATGTCCTACATAATGTATGCCTTCTTACTGCAGGATTTCAGCACGAGGAAGCGTTTCCATGATACATTGGTGTTTCTTTTACTCTCGAAGAATGACTAGAAAGTAGTGTAGAAGTGTCATACCTTGGAGCATTGAGTACGAGGGGGGTGGAGGGAGAGGGGCATGGTAAGACTGTTTGATTGGGTTACGAATAGGATTTCAAGTGATTTTGAAAAAAAAAATCAAAAAAGAAAATCAGATACCCCACCTTTAAAACTCAAAACGCACTCACAAACGCTCAAAACTCAAAACAAACGCGCAGACTGGGAGGAGCAGTCGCACGCAGTTCAACGTCACCAGACTAATTTACATAATCTTCCCGTTACTTCCACGGTGTAAACGCGTGTAAACGCAGTAAGCAACCGGTCTGAGGCAAAAAAAAAAAGTTCCTATAAAAAAGTTCCTGGGACAAATAGTTCCTGGTCGTTGCGGTGGAAACTCGGCCAATGTGAAATATGTAAAAAGTTTTTTATTTTAACATTTAAGCATGAAATACTAGTAGAGCCCAAAAACAAGATCAAGAAGTCTTTAAAAGGGCATAAGAGGTCCTCTTTAATTTACCGAAAAATAAATGTAAGCCTACTAGGCTCCTCATAAACTAACACTTCTCCTATCATAATGTTTTGTGAATAGGCTACATGGAGAAAGAAAACACTATTTACTATTATTATATATCAGCATTATACTAGTCATCAGCTGATTTTCAAGATTTTATCAGTATGGTTGATATTATATTTATGTCCTTATTTTTACATTTGCCATCATAATGCTCACATAGAGTTAATTTTTAAAAACGCCAATAATGAAACAAATTAAATGTTTTTAGACAATCTAAAATTGTCCCCTGTGATTTTCCCCGGTAAAATATGCTTTAGCCTAATGTCTAAATGTATTTGTAGTTTTCTATTTTTAAATGATTTAAACACAACTGTATAGAATTTTTAAATAAATCATTTATTGGTCATATCTAGATTATATGTAATACCACGTAGATGGTTCACATAACTTTTTCGTATGCATTGCCTATAAAAATATATTTTTCTTGTTGTAAAGCTGTTTTGTGAAAAGTACAAATAAGTGGACAAAAAATAATTGAATAAAGTTTATGTTTTACATGGTCCAGCAGTAATAAATCAGTATAGAAGATCTGAGATCAGTAACCGAGGGTCATGTGAGGAATTTAGAACCACATCCAAAGTTGAAGCCTGATCCGCTGGGTTTCCCCTTTGAAATGATGAGGTGTCTAAACCGTCAACACTATGGCTGTGCCAACAGCTAGCTTTCCTGATGACAACAATAGGCTGGCATAAGGTCACAGGCTACAATAAAAAACATGTTATACTCATTGCAATGTCTTATATCAGATGAGTTATTGTACATGATTTTGGTGGTGGTGTTAGATTAACAAATCTCTCATGGTCTCTCATGACCTGTCTCTTCTAATCTTTTGGATGATTCCTTGACCTGAAGAAACTCAACAGCCAAGACAAACAGAGTTAATAAATCCAAGTCATACCAGGATTAGCTACAGATATTCACCGGGCCCCATATCTCAAATATTAAGGACCAATCCTCACTCATTAATGCAGTAATTGTTCACCGCATAAGACGATTAGGCATGTCCAGAAGTGAAACTCAGGCCTGACAGATCTAACAGGAAGTGTAGGCTTGTTTGTGTGCTATAAACTTAAAGAATTGCAAAACCACCACCAGCCTTTTCCATCGGAATGTTCTGGATGTTCATGGCCTAACAGTTATATCTCAGGGAAAACCAGAGTTGAACGTGTAGGATGAGTTCCTAGGTATTGCTCAAAGTTTGGGATGAATAAACATTCGAAATTCTAATCTTTTAACTTTTTTCCCCCCAGTTCCGTCCTAATCACGCCTTCCTTTCAAGATTTATGCCGGATAAGGAATGGAGCCTGAGCTCACAAAGCTTTGGAGCTCATTGACAAACCCGTGACTCAACCTCCACAGTTTTCCATTAACAAAAAAAATATGGAAAATATAAAGTCTGTTCATTTGATTTTGCACGATATGTTGTGTGACACATTCAAGCACTCACGTTAATCAGATCCTGTTAGATTCGTCAGGGAATCGTTTCTGATCAGCAAATCCGATCTGAATGATCTGAAGGATAATAATAATAATAATAATAATAAGTAAAAATCTAACATTAGGCAAAGTATTAAAGCAATACGTACAAATATGGGGAAAATAAAACAAAAATGACAACTATATAAATAAATTGCCAGGGTAACATTAAAACAATGCAGTGCATTCACCCTAAGAGGACATAAAGGATGAACAGAGATATTTTCATTGCTTTGGGGTGAACAGAACTTTGGATAATTTCCATGTATCTGTCTAGAAAAGATCATATTTGAATAGAGAAATAGAGGTTTAGAGCAGTACATTTTTGCTGATCCGAAGTGGTTCTACTCCTAACCGATTCTTTTCCAGAACATGAACCGATTCCTAATGAGCCGAAAACCGAAGAATGAGATGATAGAAGAATCTGATAATATAAATAAGAACTTTTCGTATCCGACTCGCAGAACTGCAAATAAAACACATATAAAATATGTATTGTTTAACGCAACTGCAAAGTATAATTAAGATGTAATTTACTTGTTTTCATGGCAACAATTAACAAACTGAAACAAGTGACAGTAAAACATTTATTATTAAAACGTAACTAAAGAAAATTTGCTCATATGAGGCTTTATTGGAGCGTTATGCCACATTGGGTTGTACAGATCGGCTTTACCTGTGTTTGTTCTTTGAAACGAACCGTTTGAAAGATTCGAATCACCCTAATGAGTCAGAGTTCGGTTCGGATCCCAAACGCGCTGCCTTCAGTGATTGAGCTCGTCCGGTTGGAATGACGCCACCGTGTGGTGAAGATAAACACTACCACTCTCCCTCACCGAGCTCTGACGTCAAAGCAAATCTAATGTTCTCAGTTAAAAATAAATGTACTGAAAAGTCAACAACGTAATAAAACATTTTTTTAATAGTTAATGCCTTTATTTGGTTGGCAATTCGGACATGACAGGCAAGAATCAAACACATCTCACACAAGCACACCATGTGTAGGAAGCAAGTGAGCTTAGACTATATTTAAAATGTAATAATAAAACTAAACTATATATTGTGGGAGAAAAAGAAAAACACAATTTCAATCTTTTTTGGGAGTTTTTATTTTCTCACAAACCAAGGTCTGTTTACAAAACAAACAAAACAACAAAAATAAAATTTGTACCTACTGTAGGTATTGCATATCATGCTGGGAGTCATAACTACATGCAAAACAACATGACCAACAATTATAATATGGAAAAAAAAGGCAATAAAAAAAAGAGTTGGTATTAAAACAGTTTATATAAAAGTTTTTTTTTATTCACTTAAGTTGTTTTATCAAGTAGGTAACAGTGGAGCAGTTCAATTGAAATGGGCAGAAGAAGTCTCTTTAAATCGGTTTCAGAAACAAACGCAAGGAAAGCACATCAATTACCAGCACACATTCACACGAAGAGGACCATTCGCATGTAGAAAACCCAACAATAAGAAGCCCTTTAACAAATACAATGTTATCAAATTTCAAAACTATACAAGATACTACAACTGAACTAATACAATTACTATAGTTAAACTACAGAGATACAGAATGTGTAGATTATGGCTTTTTATCATCAAGTTTCAAACTCTACACATCATGAGATGGCATGATCAGTCAAAATGAATGAGGGCTTAAAAACGCAAACAAAAAAGGTTGATATTTTCCACTGTACATGCCCCCACAGCTGAGAAGTGCCCTCCTGTTCCAGTTCCACAAGCTTCACTCTAATGTCACGATCACGGAATCTCTACCCACATCCACATTAAACTATGAAACAAGGACATATTCTACCTATACTGAAAGGAAGACAGTGGGTTCATACTTTCGCCATATCGCAGAAGACATAGCTGAAAATCAAATGGCAGAAAGCAAATCTCTGCCACTACACATTGATCCTTCCATTACTCAGTTCTGTATGAAAGAGACCCACACTTTAACAAAACATGTCATTTGGACGGTAAGTTATGAAGCGTAAATCTAAAGTTTATTATTCGATTGCTGAATTAAACGGAGAACTTGATCAGAAAATGGCATGAGATGAAGGAAAGTGGAAGGATGTTGGTGTGTGTTTGAGCTCCGGTTGGGGGTGTCGGGGCGAACGGCCTCAGTCTGCGCTGACCTGTGTGTTGACCTGGCCGTCAGTCGTCTGGCTGGTGGACTGAATGAACATGGGCTGGGTCAACTCCTGTCCCGCCGGCATCGTCACCTGCTGGATCTGATACAGCTGCTGTAGAGCCACACACACACAGAGGGATGTTACTGAACTCGGACTGTGGTAACTCAAAAAAAGGATATATTACATATAGAACATATCAGAATAATAATAGAATATTGTATTTTTTATTATATGCAGGGCTTGACATAAATACCGGCCAACCCGTGTGTATTTCAGCAGTGGCGTGTGACAGTCACTCCAACTAGCCACTTTCCCAGGTTGAAATTATATATAATATATACATTTTTCATGTGTAATTTTTTAAAAAGGCTTCTGAAATAATAAACTCACAACTAAAGTGTGCGCACAAAGCCACCTTGAGTTCATTTTTGCTGCTTGTTGCGCATAAACAGTCAAATACACACAAAATAATATCAAAATATTTTTGTTTTAGGTGAACGGTTGAGAAAGAAAATGTGTAACAGTAAAACGGATCTGTGTGTCAAGTCTTAAAGTGACAGCAGCCTAATATATCTGCTGCAAAGATAATATAAAAAAATAAAATAAATTATATATATATATATATATATATATATATATATATATATATATATATATATTAAAATAAATTATATATAAAAATATATATATATTATAAATATAAAAATATATACATTATATATATATTAAATTGTATATATATTAAAATAAATTTTATATATATATATATATATATATATATATATATATATATATATATATATATATATATATATATATATATATATATATATATATTATATAGCAGTTCCCCCCATGGTATCAACTGTGGCAAGTGAAAATGCTGAGTGGCTTTGGAAATGGAAAAAATTTCCTTTGAAAGCAATTAATACTTTTATTCTTCAAAAATGCATTAAATTGATCATTAAATTGCATTTATAAATATATTAGAAAAGATATTAGAAAAGATTTCTCCTTCAAATAAATTCTGTTCTTTTAAACTTTCTATTTATCAAAGAATCCAGCAAAATGTAGCACTGTTTCAACAAAATGATTAAATGGGAAAAAAAAAACTTTGATAATAAATCAGAAATATTTCTTGTGCAGCAAAATCCAGCTTTAAACACAGGAATAAATAGCATTTTTTAAAATATTCAAATGAAAAAAAAAATTGTTATTTTAAATTGTAGTAATATTTCCCAATGTTACTTTTTTAAACTGTATTTCGATCAAATAAATGTATATATAAAGCCTTAAAACATCAAAAAGTCATTACCTGCCCATCAGTGAACTGGTTAAACTGTTGCTGACCCTGTTGTACTTCCGTCTGTGTAATCTAAAGAACACATCAATTTCATTGCATTCATCCAATGAAGGAAATATGTTTTATGTGAAATACACAACTGCTTAAAGGTGAAGCGTGTAACTTCTGTGCCATTAGTGTCACAAAACAGCAAAAACAATGACTTTTTAAAGGGATACTCCACTTTTTTTGGAAATAGGCTCATTTTACAACTCCCCAGAGTTAAACAGTTGGGTTTTACCGTTTTCGAATCCATTTAGCCGATGGAAAAAAATATACTATGGAAGTCAATGAGAACAGATACTGTCTGGTTACTGATATTCTTCTAAATATCAAAAAAAAAAAATCGGCAGGGTGGATTCAAAAACGGTGAAACCCAACTGTTTAACTCTGGGGGAGGTGTAAAATGAGCCTATATACAAAAAAAGTGGAGTATCCCTTTAAAAAAGCTTTTATGACCACTCCAGTTGATATTGTAAACCATTTTTGAGGTATGCATGCGACTAGGTTTCTTGCTGTACCTGCTGAGCGTTTGTCGCAAGTGTCTGTATTTGTCCTTGAACAACCTGTGTTCCTGAGACGGGCTGAGCCAAGCGAATATACTGCAGCTGGCCGGTGTTGAGCTGCACCTGCAGGACACCACAAGAGGACACTGATGAGCACACATCATTACCTCCAGCTAATGGTTACTCTACAATCCCCACTAACAATCAAAAACCCTTATTAAAAAAAACTCTGGAATTTATTACTGGAATCTGCTGGATCTCTCCTGTGTTGGTGATGATCTGCTGCATGACCTGCATGGTCTGCCCCGCCGACTGTGCCGCCTGTGCCTGTGCCTGCCCCTGCGAGGTCGCCTGCACGATCTGCACCTGCTGGCCCTCGCCCACCTGCATGGTCACAGGAGCACTCTGAAAGATGGAGGAGGACAGCCATGAGGGGGGGACTGTGACTTTAAACTCACATACAAGTTGCGTTTCATCCTGCCGTGTGCCTTACGAGACTCTTTCAGCATGTACGCTGGAACAGAAGTGCTAGCATTAGCATTACACTCCGTGGGCTTGGAAGGCCTCCAAAAGAAAGTGAAACTGAAGACGTGTTGAGGAAAGGGGAGAGAAGCAAGACTGTGACCGTCGAGCGGAGAAACCTGTGCGCTGACTGCTGAGCTGTGACAGATGATCTCTCCTCTTCAGGAACTGACACCTGATAGGCCAGAGCAATTTACTGAGCAGCACAACTTCATCTGGCCGGAGATGTGCAGTGAACTCGTGTCGCATCAAACAGAGGGCATATGAATTGCAAATTTGAATTCCAGATCGGCTTCTCTTTCGAAATTTCGATACAACGTATTGAAATTCTTATATAATAATAATAGAAGAATAGAAAAATAATAATGATTTTTTTAAAAATGTACCATTCAGAAACGTTTTGTAAGAGCCGTGTTTTGGAGGCTCTGATTCTGGCTCATACTGATACACTGCAGTATCGACAACATTATTTACATTTGACAGGAACACATGCAACTTCGCCCGTAAAGGTAATGGCCGTGAAGTTTCCGGACAACGTGCACTACACGGTAGCCAATCACAACACACCGGCCCAAACTAACCAATCTAAGCCCATTGCCTGTTTCTGAGGGAGTGGTTTCATAGACTCAGGAAGTCAACCGGTCGTTTAAATGACAGAGGCTTACAATAAAAGGTGAAATTTAAGACTTTTAAAAAAAGTTATATTGCACCCCATAAACACAATCATGCAAAGACAAAAAGGAGTAGACCACCCCTTTAATGCATCCTTGCTGAATACAAGTATTAATGTCTTAAAAAAAAGTTTTACTGGCTTGAAAGCAAGAGCGTTTTTTTTTAGTAAAGGGAAAGATGCTTGAAGATTCAAAACTTAATGTCCATAAAGTTTTTATTAGGGCTGTCAAAACGATTAATCGCGATTAATCGCATCCAAAATAAAAGTTTGTGTTTTCATAATATATGTGGGTGCACTGTGTATAATTATTATATATATATATATATATATATATATATATATATATATATATATATATAAATACACACACACATGCTTGTATATATTTAAGAAATATTTTCATGTATATTCTGTATATAGATTTATATATAATTTATATTATATATTTAAATATTAATATTTTATATATAAATAATATTTTTTTTCTTAAATATACATGCATGTGTGTTTTTTATATATATACAAAATAATTAAACACAGTGCCCTCACATATATTATGTAAACACAAACTTTTATTTTGGATGCGATTAATCGCTATTAATCATTTTGACAGCCCTAGTTTTTATATATAACATATTTTTTTCATTGCTTTTGAAATTTCACTTTCAGTGAGCTTAAATCAATAAACACTACAACATAAATTACACCAATATCGAAAATGCAAATTTTGAAGTTACTTTCATTAAAAAAAAAGCATGTTTCTAATAAATGACTAGATGAGAACGTCTGGGATGCGAGTATGTGCAGTTTACGCTATAGAACAAAACATTCAAGCATCGTCAATTTCTGTTTATCACAGACCTTACTTTACTCATAAATTGAAAATCTCGAGGAATTAGTCTTCCGGGTTTAGACGTCACCACCCTATTACATGATATAAACTATAAACTAACCATCAGGCAGTAGCACTGTATTATCATACAACTGCTTCCATTTACTGCACTGTTTAATGTACAGTAGGTGATATAGAACTCAAACTGGGAAATTCTTACTATAGAATTGTGCTTTGAAATGCAGTTCTTACTTAATCATCATGTCAAAAAGCCCTAAAAAAGCTCCTTTTTGGGGCAATAGGAGCCATTTTTAAGGGTTGGAGGTGTTTACCGTGATAGGGGTCGCCTGTGATTGAGCAACTTGCACCTGCTGTAGCTGCTGCATGCTGGTTCCCTGCAATACCTGAGCAAGAGGAGGAAATATGCCAGAAAGAGAGAGTGAACAAGCAGCAAGCACATGCAAAGCGCGTACACATACAAAAGCAACAAAAAAGGCAATGCACTGAGAATCCACAAATGGTGTTGAGATATTAAAGCGTGATGCGTCACATGTAGCATGAACAGACTTTAAAAAGGCATGTTCACAGCATATTCACATTTTTGGGATAAGGCATAAGGCTTTTTAATGAAATAAAATTAACACACTAACCCTGAAATGTCACACTGCAATATTTTCTTTGTAAAAGAAATTTAAGAAATATTTATTATTTACAATTTTGCATTGGTTTTAGTGTGAATAATTTAAGTGTGAAAAATGGCTGTGAAAATAAGGTGTTATTCTAATCTATAGTTTCAGATGTGGTGTGAACAGGCATTAACTAAAGCAGAGTGAAGTAAAAGTCAATAACAGTTTATGAAAGTTTTGCATTTGGGGAAAGGAAAGCATATAGCGGCACAAAGCAGTGAGCAGACAGTGAGATGAAGCGGAACTGACTCTGTCCTCCTCAGGTATGACGATAAAACCCCAGTAACAATTAATTTTACTTAAAGGGTTAAACCAGGGAGCTCGAACAGAGCGCATATTTGTCTGACAAATGATTGGTCAATTTCTCAATAAATATTTGGTTCATGATGTGCATAAATTCTCTACACCACTGTTTTTCCATCACCTTTCTTTCCTTCCTGTGTAGATATACCTGTATATGTAGATATACAAAGTTTTTCAAAGAAATTTCTTTTGCTCACCAAGACATGTGAAATACATGTCCACATTGTGAAATATTATTACATTAATATTTATATACAGTTTAAAATGTAATTTATTCCTGTGATTTAAATCTGAATTTTCAGAATCATCCTCATTCAAAAATCATGTTTCCACAAAAATGCGTGACATTTTTGTGGAAACTGTGATACATTTTTTCAGGATTATTTGACCACTATAATGTAATAATGTATTCTGTACAAAGGAGCTCACACGAACAATGTCACAAATTTCCTTATTTGATTACTGACCTAGAAATTGTCCGCAAACTTTGGGTGCTTAAATTTTTTCAAAATCTAAATTTCCAGATTATATTTTGAATCTCATTTTCAGAGTGGTCTGACATTTTGACCCCGTTTACACCTGGTATTAAAATGCGATCTGTATCCAGATAAGTTATCCGGATAATAAGTGTTCTGATCTCACCTTTGCGTTTACACCTTGTATTTTTAATGCGTCCTCGTTATCCACATTGAGTTCGGATCTCTGTTCTCCAGAGTGACACCTGTGCGTGAGCACTGAGGTGACAGGATATCAGCTGTAGTTTGTCAACAAGGCAGGTAACGGACGCGAATAGCGCGTCAGGCGCGAGTGATTTCAATGTTAAGTCAATGCAAAGACGCGTTACACGTGTAAAAAATTCCTGCGGCGCGAATGAGAAGTTGTTCGATTACATCCGCGAGAAGTTGCGGCCTCTGCTGTCACGGAGAAATACTCTGTCGCCGGTGTCTGAGGAGAAGAGAGTTGCAGCTGCGCTTTATTATGCCTCAGGGTCTGGACAATCTCTCGTATTTGGGATAAATACAGCAACTGTATGCCACGGATTCTACCAGGATGACGTTTGGCAGGTAAAAATGCGATCACGTCGTACGGATTGCGTTTACACCTGGTAAAGATCCGAACACAATGCGAGCCAGACTACCTCCAGATGTGGTCAGGCAGATCCGATCAAAATCCGATCACAACGCGTTTACACCTTGCATTAACATGCGTTTTTTATTATCCGGATAACTTATCTGGATACAGATCGCATTTTAATACCAGGTGTAAACGGGGTCTATGAACCCCACTGTATAGATTTGTCTGGCTCGCTCTTTAAGGTGACTGCAGCACAACTTTGCCAAAATCTGACAGGTCAGCAAACTGCAGCTTGCTGAAGCAGCACTGATCCGTCCACCACAGACAAAAAAAAATAGCAAGAAAGTGAGAAAGAGCACTCAAGTTGGAAATGTACTAGTCACAGTTAACAAAACGAGACTAGTTTGGAACTAGTAACAGTTAACAAAACGAGAGATTGGCTTGACTCTCTAGCGTTCACCTGATAGCAACGTGTGAATGACACCCTTGGGCTTTCAACCTTCACCAATCATGTTTCAAATGATCCTGTAATGGGCTGATCGGAGTAATCGGGGCTCGAGTGTAGGTACTATAAAGTTTCAGACCGTACTATAATATACACTAGGGTAATTACAAGGGCAAACAAAGTTCTCCAAGCCTCTAGATACCAGTTCTCTTTCCTCCGTTGAAATATTTCCTTTTGAAACAGGAAGTTTGGGTGGGACATAGCGAAAGAGTAGTCCGTTTCTTTGAAATAGTCAAAAGGCTTTAGTATAATAGCCATAAATCATGGTTTGCTATTTGCTGTGTCAAGTCATCAATTTATGAGTAAATAATTACTTTGCAACCACTAAAATGGTATGTTCTATATTATGAATGTAATGTGAACAAACTATATTCACCAAGCTGTCATTGTCATGTGATCTACCAGCATCACAAATAATCTACTGTGGCCTCATGGGCCGCACTATTTTCACATACTGTTTTTTTTTTTTTTTTTTTGCCATTTAGTTGGGAAGCCTTAAACTTATAGTTCACCCAAAAAAAGGAAATTGTCATTATACCCCCTTAAGTTGTTCAAAAACCTGTTTAAAGTTCTTTCTTCAGTTGAACTTACAGGAAGATATTTCGAAGAATGTTGGTAACCAAACAGTTGCTGGTCCCCATTGACTTCTATAGTATAGAATAAGAATACTATGGAAGTCAATGGGGACCAAAAACTGGTTTGGTTACCAACATTCTTTAATCAACAGAAATGAATCCTGATTTAGAACAACTTGAGGGTGAGTAAATGATGACAACATTTTTAGGTGAACTATCCCTTAAGGCCCGTTCACACCAAAGACACTAACTATAAAGTTTGTATAAATCGCTCTATTTCTAGGAGAATAAGTCCACACAAACATAACAATAATGGCAGAGAAACACAATATTGTTTATCAAGTTTAAAGAGCTCATGTTTAAAGGTGAAATATGTAATATTGACAGCTAGCGGTCAAAATTGGTACTGCCATCCAAATTCTCCTCCTCAGACTCGACACATACACGGTTTGCCAGATTGAGGACACACAACAGAAACGAGCAAAATAAACATTGTGAGTAACATTAACAAAGAGACAAGTCTTACACTTAAAGTTGATCAGCTAATGAATACATTTGCAATGTTTTTATCGCTTAGGCCCTTTTTTAGGTCAGGTCAAATCTATGATCTCTGACCCAGTTTATTTGTTGGCTTCCATGGCTGAAATAATCAGTGTTTTCTGCCAAACTGCCAACCCGAGGTGTCGAAATACTATTGAGTAAATTGGCAGTGGGCAGGATCACATCGACCAAAACATAAACAAAACTTTCCAACCCGGAATACACATTAAAGTAGAACAACTGGCTGTAGTGCTTTTTTTTTTCAGAGAAACAAGTATTTAAACTTAGCATGTTTCCTAAATCTCTACAAATCTTCTAAAGTAGCAGACTACATAAATGCACACATACTTAAACTACAGAACGTTATCGTCTATTGGTGTGGACACTATTACAGTTACTGTTATCTTCCTTGGTGTGAACGGATCTCAAAGCTCATTGTTTGACGCTAGAATCCATATACGCACTACGTCCTCGCGGGGTTTGTGGGAAAGTGAGCGGGGATTACCTGGCCCTGCTGGGGTTGAGCGATGATAATCTGCCCGGGCTGTAGTGTGGTGGCGGTGGGAGCGGACACCTGCTGGCCTTGCTGCTGACCTTGGACCTGCACTGCGCTGGGCTGCTGCGCCAGAGTGAAGTAATACTGGACCGGCTCAGTCGGGGCGACAGACTGACGCACTTCCTCCTACACACAGGCACGTTTATAGAGAAATTCACATTTTACGTTGCAGAACACTTCAGCAGGATTGTCATGACTGCAAGAGAACATTCACAATCCCATAAACACAAAACAAGAAAATGAAGAGTTCATAAGGCCTATCTGCAGGTTACATCTCCATAAATTATTTTAGCTCTGTAACACTAGAGGCATGAGAAGGATAAATAACTTATAGGCAAAGCAAGAGCGGGTAACGCAATCTTCTAGCTGGACAGAAACGAGACCTTTAGCTGCAGTCTGAGGCATGAACTCCCACACTCAACCGCAGCATAATGGCAGGTTATCAGCTGTGTTATTCTACACACAAACAGTGGGATCGCTCAAACATTTGCACTAAGTATCTTTATATTTTCTCCCCATGTATTCCTGAAGATCTATTTGTGACAAAGAGAGTAAACATCCCTCTCCCAGCTTGGTGATGTCACAGCTGAGAGTGTAGGATGTTTACACACCTGGTCACACACACAGTCACACAAACACAGCAGGACCTTTATGGCCCTCAGGTCGAACAAAGACTGGTTTAGCTGAGCTAGGAGGGCTTGGATCATTGGATATATTGGTTCAATTCCTTCTCACTGTGATATTTAGTTACATACGTGATTCTGTTTTGTTTACTTTCTAAACAAAGGTTGTGTTTATATAGACACTCAAATTATTTGAGAATCCAGGAATCTAACACATTTTGACCAGTGTACTTCCATGATGTTCAGGAGTTACACACATATATTATAAATATGAATAAATACAAATACATACATGCAAACAAAGTATTAGTTTATATTTATAAAACTAGCTTTAACTAGAAGGAATACATAGAAGCATTTGAGGGATATGCTTAGGGTGTGACTGGCAAATAATCTACATTGTCAATAAAAGGTACAATTTCTTTTAAAGAGAATACTAATGTACTACCTAAATTTCATGTAGTGAGTTATTTCAACTAACAAGAGTAGTTGGTAAAGCTTCTGGGTGACTGGTGGGCAAAAAGATGAATTTCTCACGCTGTCAATCCTTGTTCTACTGCCAGTGCTATGGCACATGAGTCAGACACATGCTGCTATGGCCACATTCATAAAATAAAATGAATAACTGCAGAGATAGGGGAAGCAGAGCGCTGCAAACATCCGACTGAAAGCCTTCACAAACCCTACACCCAGCTTCCAGTCAAGGATGTTTACAGCGCCCCCAGGCTGCCAAACACCACAGCACACTCTTCTCTTCATAGACGCCGAAGAATAGAAAAAAAAAAAACATTGTATAGACACCGGTCAATTCTGACAGCTTGAAGCTCCTCTCTTTTCCACACCTGTCGTTTTGGAGGCTTGAGGTCATCCCGGGGAACGATATCAATGAGGAAGTCAAACTGGTCAAACTTAGTGATGGCCATGGCGATGTCATTCCTCTGGAAAACAGAAAATAAGACCAGAGAGTCAAAACGAAAGACTAAAACCACATGTAACAAATGCTCACAGGAATGGAGGCAATCTAAAAAAGGATGACGCTCAGTGATTTGAATAGAACATGCAACAGACTGGCTTCATCAATCGTTCTTGTGAACAGTGACACCATCTCACCCCACAGACTGCCTACTAGCGGTATTTTCCACAGGATATTGGCTGCAAAGACCACCCATTGTCACCCCCCAGATCAGCAGCTATTTTTAGCCCCATGATTAATATCTGGTGGTGAAGGGTCACATCCATGCAGTTGTTCCATTGATGAATGTTGTCGTGGCGACACAGATTGGCGTGATGCCTTCACAATGGAACTGTGGGCCAGCTGCAAGCTCACAGGCGGAGTGCTAATACAATCTGCATATTAAAGAGACGCTCTAATGTCATTACAGCTTTGTTCAGTGACAAAACCTGTTGCCGAACACCACGTCGTAGAAAGGCCATGTTGACACGGGTTGCTATATTGCAGACTATTAACTTTATTCAATTGTTTCCATGGATATTATTCCATTCACATTCATGTTTACTTCCTGTATTCTGTTTAATAGCTAACTTGAATCTGTTGATTTCACATGTGAACTTATTTGGGTTTATAGATGTTACTATTATTATTATCATCATCATCAACTCAACCAAGGGTTACACAGGACACTGTTTAAAAGCCAAGGAAGGCAAAATGAGTTAATAAAAAGTAAGTGGGTCATGGGAGATGTACTTTTAGACTCGCTACAGATGAACAGAGATAAGCCCTGGGGTCCTCGTGTGGGGGGCTCTTCCCATAAACGGACAAGCTGTGTCACAGCTCCAGCACATGCAGCATTAGGAGGAACTTTTTTTTTCCTTTGCCGTAATGGTTTGGACTTATTTACGTGAAGAAAATACTAGCAGCTGGCTATAGGTGCGATCGCATTTCATGTATAAAGTATAAAGCTCAGCTCAAACACAACTCACTTCCACAACAAGCAGCTTTCAGAGCATTTGCGTGACCAACTAGAACAAGTGAAATCTGAGTGGGGAAATGTTTTGCCCTCACATGATGGCGCAGTGGATAACCTTTGGTGTGAGAGACCCAGGTTCGAATCCACTGTGAGACACCAATGTGTACCTGAGCAAGACACTTAACCCTTAGTTGCTCCAGAGGCGTGCGACCTTTGACATATATAGCAATTGTAAGTCGCTTTGGATAAAAGTGTCAGCTAGGTGAATAAATGTCAATGTAAATGAACAACAGTCAATGTGAGTACACCCTAACATTACACTTCATATATTTATTTATGCATTCTAATGACTGCAAGTACTGACATTCAACTCAATTTAAAGAAAACATCCATAAAGTGATTGACAAATATCATTGACTCTTTTCCATCAGATTCATTTTTGGAAACAAAAAGGGGAAATGGTGGGTGGGATCAGTAAATAACCAGAGCTAGTCTTAAAGAGGACCTATTATGCCCTTTTACGAAGTCTTAATTTTGTTTTTGGGCTCTACTAGAATAGGTTTTCATGCTTGATTGCTATGCTAAAAAAAAAACACATTATTTTTCACATATTTGACTTTGTTGCAGCTCCTCTCTTCCCAGTGTGTAAGTAACGCTCTGTCTCTATGAAGCCCTTTTCTTCTGAAAAGCCAAGATGCTCTGGTAGGCAGAATCAGTGTGTTGTGATTGGTCAACCTCTTTGAGCGCGTTTCGTAAATGTCACATCCCTTACCATAACCCACTTAATACATGGTGGAGAAAACAGTGTCTCTTGGATATGACGACACACAACTAATGCAACTCAGTCAGGCCTTGTTTGTGAGTTTCAGGGAGTTCAGAAACAGTGTGCAAAGAATCTTTGGAGTGACTTTGTGCTCCAAAGCACAAAGTCAGCAAAATTACACACTAAAGGAAGTTAAAAATGTAAAAAAGCATTATAGGTCCTCAAATTGAAATTGAACTACTATATTGGAAACATGGGTTAGTGAGAGTGCTCTGAGATACAGAGTGACAGTTTTGCAGAGGTGACCCGTTCGAAGCAAGCTCAGGGTCATTTCATGATCCCACCCACACCCAAAAATAAAAAGAAAAAAGATAATTTGTGTCTTTATCGCATCCGTCATGACTGACCTGCAGTGTACGCCGTTTGTTGTCCTCAGTGTGGATCCAGGCTCTAAGAGTGAGCTCTGTGATGAAGATCTGTGCCGCTTTGGCAAACAGCACCGGTGCCTCAGCACTGATCATCTGCGGAAGGTTACCAAAGCAAATCAGTAGAGGTTAAAAGAACGACACATACAATCCTGTCCTCCATGTTTCGGCCTGGCCTCAGACACGGTGTCCAAAGAGGCTACGCCAAGACTTGACCCAGGGTCTGGTCCATGTCACTGCTCCTGAGCTCTTAATTGCCTTGGCTTTCCTTTCTTCCCACTGTAAGCTGCAGGTTATTTTAAGCATCTGGACATCACCCTGACCTGATGCCTGCTTCCCACGCGGCTAAAGCTATGTGGAAAGATCATGTCCTGTGGCCTCACCAACATCACTCACAATATCTCTGTACTGAACAACTGAGAAAGAAACAGATGTCTGTCTTCTTTAAGGTTAAACCAGCTAATTACAAATATTGAGGGTTAAACTATTAAGCAAACAAACTCATCTTTATGACTAATCGTTCTTATGTCTCTCGCCCTATGAAACTGAACTAAAAGGGCATGAGTGTGTCTTACAGCCACTTAACACTTGGCTCATCACAACATGACCTCGCTCTTTCGACGCTACTGACGCCATGCAATTATCATATGTACTTGAAAGTTTGTTTATTTGCATATTGCTTTGTTAAAGCATCAGGCAAGGAAAGTAAATATTGGTGATACATGGAGCTGAGGTTGTTCTTTCTTTTTAGTTCTTGGAAAACTCCTGTTCAGTGTTTACACGATACCCAATATCAGGCTGATTCACAGTAAATGGCCAGATGACTCAGCTGGATCAAATAATTTCTCTTCTAGGAGATTATTATTATTATAGTAGTTCAAAATGGGCCTCACTGCAGCCGAAACCACTGAAAATATTAACTTTGCTTTTGGAGAAGACCACAAAAATATTCAATTTTGATTTGAAGCCTCAAAAATCAAATAATAAACCCAAACTTGTAACCCAACTTTGCTAGGGTGAAATGGGGGAGTTTGCCAGAGCATTGTTAAGAAGTCGCTAGAATATTGATATATGGTTGCTAGTGTCTTCTGATGGTTTCTAGGTGACTGCTGGGTCATTCTAGGTGGAATAAACAGAGGATTAAAGGTCCTAAAGTAGTGATTCACCCAAAACTGCAACTGTTTCTGTCAATGAATACGACCCTCCAAAACTATTTCATATTTATTTCTATAACTACCCCAAAGGGTTCCTAGAAATGGAGCTCTCCATCAAAGTCTCTGGGAATTTTTTATTTATTTTTTTGGCTGTCTTATTTTGGTAGGCAAGTCAGATCGCTTAAGACTAGAGGTTGAACGACTTTAGATTTTTTAAAGTCAACATTTATGTGATGAAAGTCGAGTTGACGTCGACTAGTTGCCGACATAATTTATGAACAAATAAGCCTGAATCGTCCTCGAGCTGAGACGCGACTGCAGGTTTTCTTGTCCACAGATATGGCTGCACACAAGGCTATGGATCCTACATAGCAGCTTATTTTTTCAGTTCTTTTGTCTTTGGGTCGTTATATTTCTCACAGATTTCTGCTTGTTCTAAATCAGATAGAGATAAAGTAGCACCGTAAGGATTACATTTATAGGAATGCATTAGTGAGAGAGCGATTGCGTGCGAATTAATTTTTCCAGCCAGCTTCTCTCTACTAACAATGAAGTTATGGGTTTTAGTTACTAAGAAATATATTTGCTAGACCCTTTCAGTTTCTAAGCTATTTTCCTGATAAAATCACAGAACAGTGTGTTGACAATACATTTATGCGCTAGAAAATTATTCTGTGCGCACGTGATGTGCTAGCTGTGTGTGCATTACAATGTAACTCGCATTAATTTAGAACGTGATTAACTTGTGTACAATAAGATGTTTAAAACTCACCTAATTTTGAGCATCCAGATGCTATAATTAAACATTTCATGTGGAGCACTGTCAGAGTACGCATTTATTTGTCACTTTAACTGTTTGGAAATGGAGCGTAAAAGATTTCTTATTCTGTTGTGTCCTCTATAGGCCATGACCAGTGACTAGACAACATCAAGCTTAAAGGGATACTCCACTTTTTTTGGAAATAGGCTCATTTTACCACTCCCCCACAGTTGAGTTTTACCGTTTTCGAATCCATTCAGCCGATTTTCTGATATTTAGAAGAATATCAGTAATCAGACAGTTTCTGGTCTCATTGACTTCCATAGTAAGAAAAAAATGTATACTATGGTTGTCAATGAGTCCAGAAACGGTCTGGTTACTGATATTCTTCTAAATATCAGAAAAACCGGCTGAATGGATCCGAAAACGGTAAAACTCAACTGTTTGACTCTGGGGTAGTTGTAAAATGAGCCTATTTCCAAAAAAAGTGGAGTATCCCTTTAAAGCATTAAAGTCGAATAGTCTGTGTAACCCTACTTAAGACACAATAAACCTCTCCTCAAGCTACATGATTTGATGTATCATTTATGTCTGTATAATTCTGTGCAATACTTACGGCCAAGAATTTGAACAAACCTCAAACTCTAATTCGGAGTAATAGTAAAGCTTGCCATAGCAAACTCCACTAATTACTGACACAACTGGCCACTTAATCTACAGCCGACAAACGCTGGGCTGCTGCTTTCTCAAGAATGAAAGACAGGAAGCGTGCTGACATCAGCTTAGACTTAGCTTAGTGTTGATTCAGCTCGCCTGCTCTTACCTTCACATCCTCATCCAGTTTCATAATTTTCTTGATGCGAGCAAGAGGAAGCTCTTGCACACGGAAATCCTTCTGAAACAGTGCGAGAGTGCGTTAGAGGAGAACTCGAAATAACATAATAATTCCTATTAATAAACAGAGGTAGACTCTTGTTGAGATACTACATAGTTGGCTAACTTGTCATTTTCCAACAAAGACTTTTTTGTTGTTGCAAAAAGCAGTGTTTATGCTGTATCCACATGAGAATAAAATGGATAAACCCATACCACGGTAAGATTCCTGATCTCTTCCATCACTCTGGGCCAAAAGGTCTGTAGGCTCTGCTGGGCATCGCTGCCGCCTGCTCCAAATGAGTCTGCCGACATCTCCAGATCTGCTACGAGAGAAACAAGAAAAGTCAGGGTTAATGTTCACACATACAAGCCTCATAATTGATGTAATCTTTTTGAGCTTTGAGATAATAAACCACATTACACACTGCTTAGTTGGAGTTGAAGAAGAATGAATAATTTTGTGTGATAGCCCGTGCGTCACTACAGTAAAACGCCTGGTGATGGGGTGATTGGTCAACTCAGGCGTGTGTAAACTAAGCCAGGAATCCATATGTGAAAAACCTGGAGAACAAATTCCTCCTCCATGCCAGTGACCTGAAGCCTGGAGTGCACATCTGGAGACCCAAATAGCTTTGGAGCCGGACCAAATGTGTCGATCGGACAGAACTGCTCGGCACTGACGCAACGGAGACAATCCAAACACAAACCAAAAATGCAAGAGGAGCAAAGCTGGCAGGTTACTATGGCATGTGAGGAATTCTGCAGGCAGCCTGCCTGAGCTTGCGCTGCCACGGACGCTACAAAGGATCTCTCTCTTTCTCTGGAATAAACACAGGGCCTGAAATAGCAGGGTGGGGTGCCATAGGAGCAGGAGCGAGGCAGTAAAAAAGTACTTGGACTTGTGCAGTTCAGCCATAATCCAATAACAAGACAAACTGCCAAGGGCTTAATGGAGGGGGAGCAGTCGGACTGCTGAGCAGCCTCACTATGTAGGTCAAACGGAGGAGCAACACAGTGAAACGTGCGTGATCACTGGCGATAAGCGGCGACCTGCTTTTATCTCTTCTTCCTCTTATGTATATCTAAGCATTAGGGTGTTTATAATCACCATGTGATCGCAAAAAAAAAATCATGTTTGGTGTCACAGCCTTTATTTGCCTTCAAAACAATCATGATCAGTGGCATTAGACAAGCACAATACAAATCAATCAAGTCATGTGACTCCACTGTCAATAAGCTCCAGACTCATTTCAGGCTTGACTGATGCCATCAACCGTCAATCAAATTTATTAAAGGGATAGTTCACTTTGAATGTAATTTTTGGTATGTTTTACCTCAAGAGCATCCAAGATGCATGTGTCTTTGTTTCCACAGTATTTTCAATTTTTATATTTTTCGGTCAAACCGTTCTTGTCTGTCAGTCATGTAATGCAGGTTTAGGGGGTCCACCTCAAAGAGCATGCACAGAAAAGTCCAAATTATAGCATACATATAACTTGAAAAATCACCAGCGACACCAGGTCAGGTGTCGATCTTGTGATGGTCTTCTGCTGTACATCTGCGAGAGTTGATGTTCCAGCGGCGGACTGATAACAAATGATAATTTAACTTCAAGTAAGACCATTAAGAAAACTAGCTGGCTAATTAACAGGCGATAACAGCAGCAATTACTGTCACAGAACAGGGAAATTGTGAGGCAAATTAAATGAGATAACACTCCATTAAAGGAGACATAAATAGGTTAAATCAAAGCTCGCCTCAACCAGCTGCTGGAGTGGGAGCTATTTTTGACTCTTTTAACCAGATAGAGACACACAACCTGAGATGGGAAGAGCGAAACCTCTGACTTAGCATTGTGGGTAGAAAGCTTATTCTAGTATGCTTTGTATTGTGTTCAAGCAAAATAATAGTAAAAAAGGGGCTACTGGCATTGACTTGGGTGAATGACAAATAACTGCCCACTAAAAAAGAAACAGATTTTGTTGAAGTGTTATGACCTTTCAGGTTTTAAAATGTAAAAAAAAAAAGCTGGATACAGTGAAGCAATTGTTAAACCTACTAAGGATTTCATTTGTAGAGTTTTTTTAATTACTTGTATCACCTTGACATTTTTGACAATTTTCATTCAGAAATTAAAAACATGCTAATCATAGATAGTTGTATAGGCTATATGAATTGTTTTTAATGTATTTTCAAATGTATTAAAGACACAAATAAAATAAATAAGTAAAAAAATAATATAGTTTCATGTCATTGACCCAACTGCAACCTTATGGAACTACATCCCAATAGAATTCATTCTAACTTCAGACTTGTGGGCGAAAACAAAAAGCCAGGTTAAGCTCAGTGCACGTGCAACTCTTAGTCACAATCGTCCTTCAGCAAGTCAGAACGCAGCGGTGGTGTTGGATTTCTCCTGATCTGTTCGGTTGCCTCGACGGCAATGACCGCTGGTGCTTTGTGTCTCAGAAAGTCAATGCCACTAACAGAGGCTGAATCAGCAAGAACATCACTGCCAGCCTGGCTTTCGTCGTGCAAAAGGACTGCAGTAAAGGAATGCTCAAACATTTCAGAATGATCAAGGTTGAGCGGTTCTGGAAGACTTGAGATTTCACAAATAACCCCCTTGATGAGAGGATGAGTTAAGCCCGTTGTGCGGGAGATTTCTAAAGGTTGGAGAAAGTGTGTCCAGAGGCCTCCAAGAAGAAGAAAGTGCAGTGACAAACAGAATAACTTCACATACAGTTACCACTGGCAGGACAATTACCTTTTATACTATAGTTTGGGATGCATCTTAACCGGCAGATAAAAATGTAGAACAATCTCTTCCTCGTGCTGGAAAGATTCAGATCAGCTATGCGGAGAAGACAATACCAGGGTTGTGGATGCCAATCGCTGTGTTGACTTGAGATCTAAGATAACTTCAGACATTGAAGCTAACCTCTAGAGTGAGCCTAATTTTAACAGCCAGGACTTAAAAAGCTACAAAACAATAGACTTTATTTCAAAGTCTGCTTTTTTGTTTGACAAGCCCAAATCAAACTTAACCCGTGAACAGAAGAATTTTTCATCTGCTTTTTTGCTCACATTCCTCATCTCAAGCATGCCTCCCCTAGATGGTTTAAGAAAACCAAAAAATAAATGCATATTGCATACCAAACAATGCATGCACTTAGAAGAAATACAATCTTATCTGATATCGGAGCATTCCAGAGGGCAAAAAAAAACAAAAAAAAACATAAAAACCCTCATGAAGAGGTGAAGAAAATAATGGAAAGAGAAATACGTGACAGTTCAGAGCTTTTAAATACATTTAAATGAACATTAAACTAGTATCAGTCAGTTTTCCGACCAATAATACGACAAAGTCTGGATTTCGCCCAGCGTGTATTGTTTGTTTTTATTGCCATACCAGCATCTATGGCTATTTCAAGGCAAGATCAATGTATTTTTAAAAGAAACAAATAGTAGTTAGTAACATACAGTAGTATGTAGTAGTAATGAAAAACAACAACTGACAACCAACTCACATTATATAAGATTTTTCATTTAAATCTTTGATCGAAATATTCAGATAATTGGTGAAACGTTTTTGAAAACATCCATTAGAGAACTTTCTAAGTAAAAATATTGCCTAGTGGCATTTCCCAGCATGTATTATTCGGACTACTGTAATGTGGATTTAATCCTTATTAAAAATGATCAAATCACATTTAGTATTATGTATAAGCCATGTAAAAACTATGTAAAAGCATTGTTTAAAATGCATTACTCCTTGCGTTATGTTCACCAATAGGCTTTGCTCAACTATGCACAAAAAAACCTGCATATATAACATGTAAACGTACTTACTGACAACTCTTTTTACCATGCATTACTTGTATAGTCCCTGAACCTAAACCAGCCTCATTAACTAAAATTACAGCTCTCATAGGCAATATGTTTTCTATGATCATTCCGTCATACAGAAAGGTCACATTTCTAAAGGTTTTACATAAATAAAATAAAAAACACAAAACCTGCTGCGGTTACTGGTTAATCATCGACTCGGACACAACAAAATGCACCCAGGCACCCAGCAATGAATTACAAATTAACCGACAAATAGCTGTACTTGTTCGGAGCAAAAAACATAGGGGCTGGACAATAACGCAACTCTGATCTCACGGATCAATCATTCCAAAGTTACCCTTGGTTCTGCCTTCCGTCGACTCCAGGAAGCCGTCCCTGAACTCTCAAGGTCATTTGGCAGTAAGCAAAAAGGGGGAAAAACACAGTATAGGGGGAGGGAAAGAGTGAGGGATATTCTATAGCGCAGAGAGAAAGAGAATGGAGACTGGTTTTTCAACTTTCACTGCAGCAACTTGGCGACCCTAGTGTGTGCAATGATGGCGTCCCTAGAGAAGCATGATGGTGAATGGCCCCCTCTTGTCTGTGCGCCCCTGAGGGATGCACTGTCCTCTTGGTCTCACACTCTCTCTGCTGACAGATCGAATGCGGGAGCCGCTCTCACATTCCTGTGACCTTCATCCGCCGAAGGGCCCGCAACGGCAAGGTGCGTCGACCAGCACCAGAAACCCAACTGTAAACTTTAAAGGTTCTGGGCTGACATTTCAAAACAACCTAAAGTGCAAATCTCCAGGAACGAGAGGGAATGTGCAAAAACGTTAGTCAGGGGTTACATTTTACCCTTGAACATTTTGGCAGTCTGGTGCAGTAAGGAGCTAAAATGACCAAATCTTAACCGAACACATCATGCGGTGACACAGCAGTCAAGGCTCTACCTAGAGTTATTTTTAGTAACTCCTTACCCCAAAAGGACCATAATACCATCACTTATGGAAACTTTCTAGTACACAAGCGGGAAAGAGACTTTAATCCGACTGAATTCCGTAACAAGGTATCATGTGAGGACAACCATCTGTACATTATGAACTAAGGGGGCGAAAAGTCCCCACATAAACCCCAATCCATGCTGGTCACGTACTAGAGACCACATCAATACTGGCTTCTGCTCTTTCTCACTGTCATAGGAGTGTAAACAAGCCACGAAGCTGGGCCTTGAAAGGTGACCCGGGACTAGCGGTCCTATGCAGCCATGAACATCATCTCTATCTCTAAGCATCACAGATGTAGGGGAGATACTCGATAGCACAGGACCTTCAAGAAGTCTGAAGTAAACCTGAACAAGATGAACTTAGAGGTCAGCTGCGATCAAAAAGTACGGCGTGCAGTTCAACGCTGGAAAGTTAAAATTACGTATGCAAAACCAATGAAATTACCAGCTAGTTATTGTTTACATCATGTCAAACATTAGTAGTCAGGTTAAGGACTTGAACAGGAGAGAAAACACAAAGTAGTACACTCAGATTTCAAGCAAGGGGAAAAGTAGAGGACGAAAGGAGGAGGAGAAAAGCGCAGCGGAGGACAGAGGAAGCATCCCATTACTGCAGCGAGAGAGAGAGAGAGAGAGTGAGGTAGAGAGCTTTACAGTCTGATTGCAGTCGCAAGTCATACTTACCCTATGCCCTTCATATGCAGTGACGGAGGAGGACATCTCGAAAGTCTCCATAAGTGTCTTTATTCCACAGGCTCTGTCCCAAGAGGAGACAAAAGGCTGTGTGGGATAGGCGATCCACCGCTGTGTTCAAAGCCCCGAGCTGAGGGGAACGCGATCACCTAACGCCCCCCCCACCCCGTTCCGAACCCTCCCCCTTCAACTAGCCCATCTTCTTCAGCCACCCCCCTCCCCCCTTTCCTAAACACACAACCCCCTCCCATTCCTCCCCTGTCCGAGTCCCGTGAAGCCGCCTGGAGCCTGAAGTTGGCCTCTGCCTGGCAACCCTACTGTTTGTCTTTCAGCTGACCCCTGGCTCTGCAAGTGACCGGAAAAACAGGCGAGAAAGTGAGGGAGAGGTGGAAAAAAGGGAAGGATGAAAAGAAACAAAAGTGTGAGAGCAATGCAGAGCTGTAGAACAAGTCGGAACAAAAATCTCCTGACTGCTTTCCCTTTAACACTCGAGTGTAATCAATCTAGCTTGCTAAACGATACTCTCAGCCCGCCTATCTCTACGATCCCCACCCCCTTGGTGGATTCTTCAAATGAGCCTGAGTCGGTCTCTGCCACTATTGGCCGAAACATCTGTCATTCCCCTCCTCCCTGCTGACCCTCTCAACTCCGCCCCCTTTCACAGACACTCAACTTCCTGTTTTAAGTTACCTTGAGCAGCAGGATAGGGGTCAGGGAACGAAAAGAACGAGAGAGAAAAAAAACACCAGACAAAAGCCGCAGAAAGTTGAATAAAGGACGCGGGGAGAGCGGATGATCGCCTCGATTAGTGAGCCTCGGGATATCTGTCCCCTGCAGATCGTCTTCTCTACTGTGGCTGGACGGAGCCGGACTGAACAACTGACTTCTCAAACAACTGTCCCTTGCTTATTTACAATGTCAAACTAAATGTCTCTAACGCCCGCCCCTCAGAGGAGCGCAGTGGCTGGGTTTGTGATGATGCAAATGAGCCCACGGACAATGATTGGCCCAATGCGATCTCAAAGAGCATGCCGCATGCTATAGCCGCATGATTTAAAGTGGAAAGTCACTCAGGTCAGACTTGCAGTCTCATTTGAGTGCAGGGACATGCATGCAATGCAGCACATTCAACCTAAACTCGACGTTAGTCACGTCATAAATAAATATAAAGTTGACCTGAAGGGTCATGTTAAATGGTTATGTGTCTGTGTAAACATACATCACAATCTCATCACGTGACCAAAACTTAACTATCATGCTATCACAATAACCTATTTGGTCATTTTTCTTTTGATTATTCCTTCAAAAACAAAACTAATGTTAAAGAACAAAAGGACAATGATCACATCTGCTGTGTTTTTCATTTCGTTTGTCATTTCAATATGAATCCACATGATATTGAATGTCACAGCAAAAGATCTCCTCTGTGGATTCAAATTCAAATATTGGTCATATGAATTCACCACTTTGACCGACACAAAGCTTCTTGGTTTGAAAGTTTTGTAGGCTGTGCTTCACACATCGCTACACTTTTAATAATTTTACTAACGTGGCCGCACCTTAACTTGCTGCTCTTTTGCATTGTACAGCATCACTTGATTCTCTTTATTTCCAGAAACGTCTTGCCCCCACATGCAAACCGGCCTGCACAACCTCCAATTCACCATAGCCTTGCCGCTTTTAATTATGTGAGAGATGAAAATCAGAATGTGGGCAAAACTTAACACTGTATAGATGAAAGCCAAGGCAGCAACTCAAACTGCAGCAGCACAATCCTTCCAATACATTGTTGTTGTTGAAATACATCTAGAAGGCAGGTAAATTATTTACAGCTACAGTGTTGAAAGATTATGGGAACAGTTGTAAAATCAAGGTCAATGAGGAATAATTTTGCCTCAAAGGCTCACTGAGAGTCACTTGTAATGTAAATAGTGAGTTCATGTGCCAGCCAGAAATTGACCTCCATTTAACCTGGTACATTAAAAACATGTCAGCTGCGTTTTAAATTACAGCCATTGCTAAATATCATAATGAATGCGTTCGTATTTCACTTTACTTTTCTATTCTCATTGAGTAGAAAAACAATTAGAAGCGTATTCATATCTGCACTATACGATGACACCAGAGGCACATGGATATACTACTAAATGAAAATACACGGAATAAATTCCATCCCGAATGAATCATATAACATTACACAGAAAATGGCATTTCATTCACATCTGATAAATAGAAATATGCAGTACATGGCCACAATAACGGCTGTGAATTCCGTTAACTAAGTCGATAAAGCATTTGCAGGCTAACGTTACCGGGAGACATGCTAAACGAAACCATACAAACAATCTGTATAACGTTATGCGTGTGTATTGCATTGTTATGGATGAAACCCATAGTGACAGAATTTATTTTTTAACGTGAGGATAATTTACATCTCCAAATATCTAGTCGACAAGATTGTATGGACAGATAATGATTATAAAGAGCGGCATAAATGTAGGAGACATCGCTCGCTACGTTAGCAGGCCGCATCGACAGTGACTCTCGTCAAATTAGGAGAAGTGAAATAATGATGGTTTTCGAAGGCTTTGAGCGAGTTTTCCTAAAATATTTGTAAAGCGGTGTAAAGACAGTCTAACCAATAAAGACTACGTTTGGATCTGTCCTTCAGACCAATCAAACCTCGGACTAGATTCCACCAATCAAGGTTTCTAGGGGTTCTGGTAGTTAAGAAACTGCCACCATTTAGGCTCAAAATGAACCAGTGAGCCAATAGAAGTCACTGACACTAGAGAGCCAAAATGGCGACTATTGTCCAACAGTTTCCTGACCGCCTCCATTCCCTTCCACTAGCCACCAATAAGCGCTTCAGAGAGCGAGGAGGGAAATGGCGCCTATGTTCATCCTCCAAAACAATCGTCCATTGGATGAAAACTTTTATTGGACCACGAGCTCAAAACGACACCCGCTTTATCGAAACTGAGCGGTAGATAGCAAGCGAACAGTAACGCAGCAAAGTGTTTAATTTTTATACTCACTTAAGGCGATGAAATCGTAGTGTAGTCCGGTTCGTCGTAATATTTAATTTATTTCAGGCTCTTACAGCAACCAAGATGGCCGACGATTTGACAACTTTTTTTTAAAACCGGAAGAAGTGATACGTTTGCTATGACGTACTCGCCGTTGGCGCCATTGAATGTGAATGTTTTTCAGTTCAGCGTCAGCGAGAGGAGCTGGCCTGCATATCCCATGATGAATGCGTTTGCTTCGGATATAGCTTTTCTCCCCTTATTGTGTCCGTGTAATCAAGAGAAAAAGAGCATCTCGATTTCATTATTTTGATACGGAAAAGAATGTGTTTATGTGTGTAGTACATTTCACAACATATTACATGTAATATTTATGGGGAAAAATCCCTTGTACTACAAACAACGTTAACAGTAAAAAACGATCCCATTATAAAGCAATATAACTGAATCCAGTTTAGTATGTCTGGTTCACAAAAACAAACAAAAAAAAAATAAAACAATTTATATGATGTCTGAATAAACAATTCGCAAAAATGACCTGAATTTAAATTAAGGCACTAATACCATTGTTATATTTTATACAACTAATGTTTATTTATTAAATACTGATTAAAAAAAATGATTCAAAAAGAGTGGGTTGGATGGTTTATTATTTTTTTTTAAATCAACAACTTTCTAATAATCAAACCATTTCAACTAACCATCAACATTTCACAATTGACATACCAAACATATAAACTAGGCTACAAATCCTTAAATGACAAACTGAAAAGTAGTTGAAAAATAGCAGAAAACAGTATAACATCATTTACTGGAAAATCAATCACTGTAGGCTATTGTTGAGCTAAAACCATATCACATCATAAAGTATCCAACTCATCAGCTTAACTCTATCTACGAGCCACAAGCTCCAGAAGAGTTGAGGCAATCTTGTCAAGACTGGTTGAGGTGCTCGCTTCTGGAGGTGGTGAGGATGATGGTTGGAACGGGTCGTATGGTTCATCGCCAGCTTGACTGTCATTACGATGGGACCTGTGCTGTGCTCTCCCGACATGCATCCTTCCTTCTTCTTGAAGAGAACTTGGTGGGAAGTTACCAGGAGGCTTGCGAAAGCTCTCTGAAACAGGATAATCAGGAGATCATAACGAATGAAGGCACTAACAGCAAAAAAAAATATATATATATATACTAGCTCAAATTATTTTTTTAGAAACACTTTGAAATCCTGTAATGCTATCATCTGCTCATCAGGAAGACTGGTTTGGCCTATGATAACTGGGTGTTAGTTTACCTTGAAAACCTCTCTCAACACCCGCAGGGCCTCTGCCCTCAAAATGCTCATACGAACGTCGTCTTTCAGAATCCAAATTTCCAAAGCCTCTGTAATCCTCTTCATAATATCTTGTCTCTTGAGTTCTTCTTGGAGCTTCTTCTCTGGAAGTTCTTGAATATTCTTCATAATGTTGTTCCTGTTCTCTAGGATCATTATCATAATGTCTCATCTCTGGAAGACCTTCAGGATTCTCTTGTAATCTTGACTTTTGAAAACCTCTGGGATCATCAGCGTACGGCCTTGCTTCTTGAAGACCACTGGGATAACCATCAAATCGTTTTGGCTCCTTGTAATCATCTTCATAACGTCTGATCTCTCTATGACCTCTGGGGTCATCCTCACTTTGTCGGACCTCTCGGAAATCTCTAGGGTCATCTCCATATTGTCTGGGTTCTTGGAAACCTCTGGGATCGTTTTCATATCGCCTAATCTCTTGGAAACCCCTGTTTTCTGAATACATGCCATCTGGATCATCCCTTGGGTCTTTATATGCATCTCTGCGTTGCTCCGTGTGCTTTACCCCTCTGTGATCACTGACAGATTGTGAAGATGGGCCCTTTAGATGAAAGACAACAAAAAGATAATTATTTAGACCAAATTAAATGAGAATGATTCTTAAAAGATAACACTCCGCTTACCCCAGTGGTTCCGGATTTCTTTGCTTGGAACTCTTTCAAAACGCTGCACAACTTTTCTTTAAGAAATCTGGCGTCATCCATGTTTTCAATCTGGATGTCACTCTGTAATTTAAAAAAAAAGAATATGTTCAAATGAAAACTTGCTAGTAAATTATTTTTTTCATGTTGGTCAAATATTCTGCACTCACAAGTATGTCCAGAACGTTTTCATGTTTTGGATCAATATGGGATACACTTCCAGGGTCCACAAATTGGTTATTGAATGACTGTACAAAGAGGAAAACAAAAAACAACAACATGAGAATTCCAATGAACACCAACTACAATTACATATACAGTTATAGCAAGTTTTTGCGTAATCTGTCAAAGGATATACAGTATGACAAAATGCTTGATTGAATATTTGAAATATTAACTACATTTGCACGTACAAAGACCGTTAAAGCCAACTGTTGTCTGATTAATATGTATACAGTACATGCTGGACAAGGACAAGCCACAAATCACAATCTAGTTCTGTCAAGGTGCAAAATAGCGAACCCATTGGCTATCAATAGTGAAGTGGTGTATGAAGCGCAGTTCAAGTCCCTTTCAAACAGAGCATCTTTCTGTTGGTCAACTTGACAAATTAGTTCCCCTTGCGACATCTCTGTTGGGAGATTTTCACCACACTTAGGCGAAATTTTCAAATCACATGGACTCCAATTGAAACGCGTTAAATTCAACTGTGAAAATTCACTGAATGACAGTAAATATTACCACACCATTAGTCAGACTTCACAAAAACAGACTATTGTATACACAAGTGTATACATATTTTAACAAAACAAAGTTATTGCTTTAGTCTAATGCCGAATTCAGACTGCACGATTTTCAAAGAATTCAGGTCGCGGGATGACTATCTTGGCCAGCATTCAGTTGCTGCTGTGTTCACACTGCACGATGGAGCCGCGACAACTGCCTAGGATGCTGCACGCAAACTACGTACGTTTCACAACAAACACACGCGAGATGTGATTAGGAAACGATGCAACATCAAACGTGGAAGACCGGAGTTCTCACGTGAGACTTTTTCGACCCGACCACAAGTACAGCTCAGATGAAGTCAAACAGACACAGGTGCTCCTGCCAAATGTCTACAAATATTTCTTCCATTTCTTGGGTCCAAATAGACAGAGAAAAAGCCTTTTTCTGAAACAATGTCATGTTGATAAGTGACCTATAACTCCTTCCCGAACTCCCCGCTTGCTCTCTTCATTGGCTGTCAGCAATCACCAATGTATTTTTCAGTCAGAACACTTTTGACACTGCAGGATTTTAAATCGCCGACAGGTCCAGATATTTAGCATGCCAAATCTCTCACGGGCGTCGGCGATTCTCTCAGATCGCGTCTTTGCTCATTCACACTGCGTTATTGTCACTCGCCGATTTCAGGCACTTGCCAGCGATTTCTCAAAACCTGTCGGCGAGCCAAAATCGTGCAGTCTGAACTCGGCATAAACTGCATGTAAATGCACTCGATGAGTCGAATACAAAATACCTAAAACAACACATTTAAAACAAGTTATCTTAACATCTCAATATACTTGTTTTTTTTTTTGTGTAAAGAGAGTAGTGGCTTTGCGGTTTTACCGGAGGTGGAGGTTTTGCTCTGAACTGTTCTTCTCTTGACTTCTCTTTTTGGATGTTTTTATTTGAATGTCTAAAATAAGAAATGTAAAACACACACAAAAATACAATTAAAGACAACAGACTAATGCAAATGGGTGTAAAAATACTAAAAATTGCATCAAATTTCAAAGTTTATGATTTTCTAAATGTGACTTTATAAAATGATCCAACAAGCCACCTCATATGTGCGAGTGCGATTTCCTCTGTGGTTGCATCAGAGAATCTGCTCTTCTTTTTCTTTTTCGCGGGAACAGCTTCCTGTGAATATGCTCTTGGATCTCTGGGCTCATGCATGTGGGGGTAACCTTGCATCTCATTAGCTTTGTCCCAAGGCCCTCTGTGCAATTCTCTGACAGTCCCTCTTCTCTCTTCGTCATGAAAGCTTTTTCCAGGCATTGGCATGGGATTCGTGGCAGGCTTTTCCTCTTCATAAGTTGCGTATCTTCTGTATTCCATTTGCTCAGCCTGATATTCAGATTCTCCAGGGCGCTGGACTCGGAGATCTTTGTCATTAAATCGGTTTCTTGGCACGCCTTCATTATAAACCTTCTCTTGGACATCTATAGACACAAGTCTATCACCTCTTGAGAACTGTCCTTGGCCATGGACATCGTCATAGTCTTCTCGACGTCTCCTTGGACCATGGTCTGCATAGGGCCTAGTATGCCTTTCTCTCTCAGCTCTTTCAGGATAATCATCCCCTCGTAAGCCTCTTCCTCGATTGTCGGCTTCTTCATACGGTTGTTGGTGTCGATTTCCTTCTGGATAGGACTGCTGGTGGACTGCATCATCTGGATTAGGTCTATCGTAATGGTCATACTTTTCGTCAATATAATATGGTCTTCCCTGTTCTTCTAAGTACGTCTGTTCATAAATCTTATCTTCTGCCAAAGGTGGCTCCCAACTAGAGTCTCGTCCATAGTAGGGTTGCTCATGAACACTGGGAGGTAAATCTCTTCCTGTACGGTACAAAATTGTGTTTAGAATTCTGTGTGAAAAAAAGCAGCTGCGTTTTAAGAAGTCAAAATTTCACCTTGGTAATTCGGAAATACGTCTCTTTTGAGTGCCTGAAATGAAATTACAGAACAATAGTTATTCATAATTCTAGAGGTTAAATATAAAACTATTACAAATAATTAATTTTTTATAATTAATTCATCTTAGTGACTAAGATGTTAATACCACTGGCGTTCCCCATCCCTCCTGCTTTTCGACCACTGCAGCTTTTGCTCTGGCAACAAGGCCTGGTTGTTTCTGTGTGTTGTCATGCCATGTCACCAAGTCTGGCCTTTTCAGTTCCTGGTAAGACAGATCTAATGTAACCACTCTATTTTACTCTGAACAGAAGAAAGGGAAAAGTAAAAGGAGGTAAAATGCCACCATACCAAGTATTTTTGCCGGTGCTTGCGTCCAACGACGTGGCCCACCATGCTAAAAAGGTCCATATCAACGGCACACAATCTGCACCTGTATTTTAACACGGCTTTGCCATCGTCAGTGACATGATCTGGGATCTGTTTCAGGGAGCTGAGACCTGAACAAAGAAATTATTCAATTGTGAAATAATAAATGGTTCAACCAAAAACAAACGTTTCTCCTACCTCCCACCATTTCTTATGATTGGTTTTCTTCTGCGGAACATCTGACAAATCTCTAAAAAAATCTCAGTATTTGTTTTTGGCCATATAATGAAAGTCAATGGGGACCAAATTCCAGTGTTATTTTGGACCCCATTGACTGCCATTGTATGCGTGAATACAGTTCCAAAATATATTTTTTCGTGTTCTATAGAATAAAGAAAACCATACAGATTTGTAAAGACATGAGGCGAGTAAATGATGACTTAACTTTCATTATAGTTTTAACTATCCCTTTAAGACTGTTATAATCATCATATAGTCATCTTACAATAGTCATCTTACCAATAATGGGCTCATCAAGTTTCAGGTATCTCAAATATTCTATGATATCCGTCCATTCCGGCAGTGGAGGTTGTCTCGGAATCTTTCCTATAAGGACAGAATAAGCTCATAAAACACGTTCATTTCAAAAGGTTACAAATATACAAAAAAAACATAGTCTTGATGTCTAAAAGTTCATTTAATTCTTCTACAGCAGCAGAATCTTCCAAGTAACAGAAAATGTCAGAAATAGGACCGCCGCGTTCAAAAAAGGTGCAAAAAAGTCCCCCAAAATGGTTTCCAATTGACCTATCAAACAGTAAAAGAAAGTTCATTTTCATGAACACCGTTTCTGTTTAAGTAGAAGCTGATTCAGTCTCAAGGCCTCTGTTCAGGTGAAAAAGTTCTTCTTATCCTTCTTACCAATTTTTAAAGGACATTTCCATTCATTTCTGCTGAAACGTCACATTTCATGAAAATCCAGGGGAGGCCGTCTAATGTTAAGCAATCATAAAAGACATCACTTGGTGAAAGACAAACTGGTCTCAAATTGTTAAGTAATGCTGAAGCATTACTCAATTGTGTCATTCACACAAGGATCCATTTGGTTTCTCAGATCTCTAGAATCTCAGAACCTTTGGGCAACATCCTTCAACATCGAAGTCCAGTGACTTCACAGAAAAGTCATGCTGAAAAGCATCTTTGCGCAGTGCAAGAAACAGGTTTTGCACAGGTGATGAGCTGGTACAACCGTTGTACTAGCTTTCTCACATCGCTATGGCAAAACAGTATCCCAGGATTGAGATCAGTCCGAAAGACACTGTAGAAATCCAAACTTAAGCACCTGGGAATCTGTCCATACACATATGTATGGCATACTTGCTTCTCTAGTCCTCAATGCCTCCTTTAGTAATCACAGATATAAAAGGGGACACTATGAAAGTGAAATAAATGTGCTGAGCACACTGGAAGCATTGTGCAAATACAGCATGTATACTGTATTTTGGGGTGTGGGGACAAATTCATCCCACATTGCACATTCAAATAAATATGGCGTGAAAAAAATTACTGGACGGCATAAACAACGAGGCAAACCATGTTTCATGGTTTTACTGGATGGCATGAACAACGAGGCAAACCATTGTTCAGACGTAGTTCTTATGTCACCATTTCTTTTGAAATGTTGCAGTGTTTATTGAAAATGATTCATCTGCGCACATTTTTTTTTAAATGTGCATTTGTAATCTTTAAATAAAAAAAAAAGGTCCCCTCACAGCGACATTGCACTTATGTACTTATCGTCCGAGAAGAGAAGGCTGAGCAATAAGGGTGTCCAACAGCCAGACGAGTTTCAATCCTTCCCCACCAGCAACGTCACGCCCATGAAAATTAGCAATTAGCAAACGACAACAGTCCAATCAATTCCTGATAGACAAACTCAAGTCTATCAAGTCCCGCCCTACATTTTTTTTTCCTCATTCAAGAAGCTGTTTCACTAGGATATATACATCGCAAATTCCGTTTGATGCCTTACACCTAAAGCCAAAAAAGCCCCCCTACATTCCTGAAATAGTCACATCTTATTCTATCCCTGTTTCTTGAAAATTTCATGGTTTCACTACATCCATAAAAATCCACGTATGCATCTCAGTTGTGTGCGATTCCAACAGGATTCTGTTCTTTCTTCATCTTCAAATCCACAGCCGACTGCCAACAAAACTATATCAGCTGGGTCTTCATATTACTTCAGGAAAAAAAAAAGTTCTTGTGATGATTCCTATCATCACTGGTGAATCCTGTGAGTTTGATGACCATATATTTTGATAGCAGAGGGACATCTTCCTCGATGGAAACCCTACCTGACCTATGGAATGATACCTGACAATATGAATACTTACAATCTCCTTGAGATTTCAGTTGAATTTCCTGATTTCCTTAGAATTGTGCTTCTTAGCACATTAAAATGTCAAATTAACCTCACATCAATTACAAATAAATACAATTCTGGGACACTTTGGGTGTGTTCACACTTGTAGTTCAGTTTCTGGTGCCTCCAAAAAAGAAAATTATACGTTTAGTCCTGGTTCGCTTAGCATTCACACTGTCATTTTTAACACTGAACCAAAAGCTATGAAACAAGATAGCTTTTATGACATACAGTATATTTTGCAATGGAACTTACTCAACATTTTAAACAATGCTATGTGCTGGACTAAATGCAGATGTGTGTGTTTATGGGGGTATTTTTACATTTATGTGATGCTTTTATCCGACGCGACCAATTGTGATATATGTCAGAGGTCGCACGCCTCTGGAGCAACTACGGGTTAAGTGTCTTGCTCAGGGACACATTGGTGTCCCACAGTGGATTCGAACCCGGGTCTCTCACACCAAAGGCATGTGTCTCATCCACTGCGCCCTCAACACTTCTTTTTTACCAGCCGAGAATGCACAAAGAGCTTAGAAAATATGGAAAAGGAGTCAAAACAGAATTCCATTTACACACACAAACGAAGATCTGCTCAAAGGAAATGCACGGTTCCAATGCCTGTACTGAACTGTAATGGACACCATCGGGGCTATGACGAGAAGAAGCAGGTTTGCTTGAGCAATCTGTCCTTTTTAGGGTTGTATCTTGTGAAATAACATCCAGTTTTTGGATCTTTCAGATGTCTTTGGTCCATATTGTGCTCATATTTCAGTTGAACCGCACCTGAAAATGTGGTTCACGGTCCGCCTGTTTGGTGGCACCAGGTTTCAGATGGCAGCGTTCACACTTATTTAGATAAACCACACTAACAGAGTTAGTTATAATCGAAGCAAACCTGCCAAGTGTGAAAACACCCTTAGTATAATCTTATTACACTGATTCCAACTCTGTCTGAACAAAACGTGACATATGTATATATAGATATATATATTTTACTGAACACAATTGGGATAACTATAAGAAAAAAAAGATTGTATCACAAAGTTGTGATTTTGACTACTTACCCTGTGAAGCATAGGACTCCTCTTTCTTTGAAGAGATAAACAGTGGAGGAAAAACAGGGACAGATGATTATACGTTTTACTTATGATCACTTCATAGGAGTTACTTGCAATACTGAAATAAAGTAAACAGAAGTTAATAATGACAAAGCAACAAAGAGTGTTGAGATAGTTGATGGTCCAAACCCCAAAAGGGGAGACCTTCTTTCATCATTGGGCTTTTGATTAAGGCACTTAACCCCAGGAGCTTCATGGGACCAGTATTGTGCATCACTTTGAAGAAAAGTTAAAGGTTGAAGAACCAAAAGTGTGAACATTATAATGTGTGTGGAATAAGGAATCCAAATTTTTTATAAGCAATCCACAAGGTTGGGTTTCACTTGTTCATGAGATGAAATAATGAGGAATTTCACAAAAGTTGAAGAGTAATGTGCCACAAAAGTATAATGGATCTGAACAGTCCAGTGAGAATGTACTTAATACAAGTCATTCAAAGACTAGAATTAAACATGAAAATGTATCCTTTGATGTATGCAGGATTCAATGCAATTCTGAATATTTATTCAGGTAGAACCTGTGTTATTTATAAAAAAAGAGTGAAATTTCTAAGTGAAATAACAGAATGCATTTTTTGATGACCTACAATCCAGTAGGTAAAATCCTTTCTGTTCAGAACCCAAGGAACTGATAGTGACAGCAAGTGGAAGTTATAACATACAAAAAAGAAATTATGCAGGAAGCACCATCCATTCAGGAGACTGAAGATCCACGTGATTGAAACCCATGTTAAAGTAGAAAGATGAACATATAAAATGGTAGAGTGTATTTGATCTTCAAAATGTTATGTAACTGGCATCTCGGTGTCTCATGATGTCAGGTGACGGTCAGAATTTCCATTTGACCAAAAGTAATAAGTACTACCTATTTCCCAGGCATAAATAAAATATATTTGTTCTCGAAGATACAAATTGCCTCAAACAAAACTTTTGAGTAACTTTCAAAGATTAAAATTTGTCACAAATGTCACAAACTTTGGAAAAATAATGCAACAAGTTCTTCCTTGTGACCATTCTTTACCGCAACCTGTGCAGTCTGACTCTCGCTTTGTGACCAGTCATACAGACTTTTCACAACTCTTGCCATTTTAGTATGCAACATGCATCCAATGGTCATTAATCAGTCTTGAAAGGAAGCACGCACATCATCTTGTTGCACCACCAACAACCGCACTGGCTGTCGTTTGACAAACTACAGCACAAGTTTGTGCTGATGAAGTGAAGTAGTTTGAGGATGCCCTCAGACTACAAAAATAAACAAATGTTATAGTGCTTCTGAACCTTCTCAAACATACAGAAGTGTACAAGAATAAATTGTTTCAAGCAGCACCATCCATTCAGGAGACTGACGATCCACGTGATCAAAACCCTTGTTAAAGCAGAAAGATAAACATTTAAAATGGTAGAGTGTATTTGGTCTTCAAAATGTAAAGTAACTGGCATCTTGGTGTCTCAGGATGTTTTCACACTTGAATCCTTTTTATAAGAACCAGAAGTGGACCTAGAAAAGTGTCCTTGAAAGAGGATGCTGGGGTCTCTGGCGTCTTTGTGGTCATACTGTAGCTTAAAGGAAAGATAAAGAAATGTCCTCGAACAGACTCCAAAATAGCCCAGTGTCCACACAACTCATCCTAATCTGCTTTAAGGAAGAATGAGTAGTTTTTGGGACCGGTAATGCAATGCAGAATAACCCATACACAAGGTCATAACCTGTATACAGTGTCCGAGACGAAGGAAATGAAGGGGCAAAATGTTGTTTGCTGGTTGATCTCTATTGCTTAGAAGTCCTAAAGTTGAATGAAGCAGAAAAGTGAATAACAAAAACAATCAATTATAGTCTAAAACTACTCAAAACATTTTTAATAATACTTACATAAACAGAAATACTACTGCTATATAGCCTAAACACATTTTTTTTTTCATTCAAAAATATAGAGAAAAACATCCGCCATTATTCCAGTCTTCAGTGTCACGTGATCCGTCTGAAATATTTTACGTTTTTTTTTAATTTGGAAGTAAATTTTTGATATTCATTAAGACACTATGATAGATTTTCTTCTTACCTTCAAATGTTGCAGTGTCGTCACGTGGATTTTGTAATGAGTATCGCCCCTTATTCTTTTATCGCAGATCTGAGAAACGAACGTTATCAATATTATTTGTCTATAGTAGTCACATCAATGCATTTACATAAAGTTATAATAAACAGGATAAACGTTAGTATCTGTTGTTGTGCACTACGGTCAAAATAAGACGGATTTACCATGCAGTCGATGAAGGTGTTGGCCTGGTCATCGTCGTACACTGTCAGCAAATCAGACATCTCTGCAAACTAAAATAAGACACAGTGTTGTTTTATAGGGAGCTAAGCACATAATATGTTCTTATACAGGCGTGCGAGATTAATACAGTGCAGAAAACCTTAACTTATTAAATTATAATGCATCACACATTTCATACGTCTACGTAATGTTAATGAAAATTGCGACGCACTTACTGTAACGCCTCGCCCGCAAGAATTAGTGATAGATTAACGAATTAGCGATCTGCGCTTTTAATTCTCCTAACACAAAATTATTTCCTTGAACAGTGATATTAAAGTGTTGTTACAAACAAAGATTTAGTGAAAAGCAACTTATTCGCTAGGCCACTTCTTTCATCCTTGGCTTCTTCTGTGGTGAAATTATATTGTCTGCGAAAACGTTTGTACCACCTAGTGGATGGGTGCGAATAGAGATTGCTAATGTGACGTCACCAGTGACGTTTTACCAGTGGTGAACCAAAAGATGCCGTCTACCTGCTGTTGAGATGCCCTCTCTCTCTCTCACACACACACACACACACACACACACACACACTCTCTCTTTGGCTGGCACACACGCACACTATCTCCAGGATTGCAATCTTCACATGAATTCTGACTACATGCAAATAGATGCATGGGGATAGATGCATAGGGAGCGATGAGTGTGGTGCTTAAAACATTAGCATACATTTGAACGGACGACAGTTTTCTGCCCCACTTTTACACTCTCCAGGTCCTGGACCCATCCATCTGTAAAAGACTTGGGCCTTTGTGTGTCTATGCTCTAACATTTAATCTAGTTGTATGTGAGTGGTGGAAGTTGGGCAACAGGTTGACGTCTCCTGGCCAGTCACCATGCTCATGGATCCAGTCATTTGATTCCCTTTATTTTCTCTTAATATCTCGTCTTTTGCATAAGGATTTAGACTTAATTAAAAATAAATAAATACATAAATAAATATACGAAGAAATGTAAAAATACAAAAATAAATACATAAATAAATATACAAAGAAATGTAAAAAACTACAAATAAATGAGTATTTTTGCTTTTATTCCCATATTTACGTATAATTGTATTTTTCACACATTTGTTTATTTATTTATTTATTTATTTATTTATTTATTTTTTATTTATACATTTATAAATGTGAAGTTATTTCCCCTGCATGATTCCAGCAGAAGACAACTTGCAAAGTCCTGCATAATTGCATGTATATCCTGCACAACAGTCCTACAGGAAGTTTGAAAATTATATTTTAAAACCCTGCAGGATATAATTCCTGCAGGATATAATTCATGTGTGTTTTCCTTCGTAAAATGCAGGTATTCCTTCAGGAAAATGAGCTGAAAATCCTCTAGGAAACCTGCATAATATTCCTGCAGGATTCCTGTAGGTTATTTTTGTAAGGGTATTCATTGATTTATTTCCACTTTTATTTATTTCCACATTCATTTATGTTTTTATGCCTACATTTATTTATTTTCACATTTTTTTATTTATACACTTATTTATTTCCACATTTAATTATTTCCAAATTTATTTATTCCAACTTTTCTTTCTCTGTATGCTAAAGAGGGGGGCGTGTTTTAACTCAAACATCAGCAATCCAGCTCAGAGTGGCAGTGCTGAAGCTTTGAGGCCGCAGTGACACCTTGTGGTGTGTGGCCAAACGAAACAGCCTATGTAGGGTAGGCTATATAGGGTTAACACACATAGCACACATGAACAGAAACTGTGCACTTCAACGGGTTGGTCTGACACTTGGACATGAAAGCATGTGAAAGTATCCACTATTAATAACACTGTAAATGCGGTGGATAGGGCTGATAGCTTGCGTTTGGCTAGGGTTTATTGTCGATGAGACTCGCACACAAAACGCGACTCAATATACGTGGTTTACATTCGCTTTTCCTCATTTCATGTGCATAACAGGTGACAATTAAGATGCTTAAAACGCAACCCATAATTATTTATTTAATGAAATAATTAAAAGTGGAAATAAATACATGAATAAACGTATAAATAAATAAATGTGTGAAAAAATACAATTATACATAAATATTAACCTGGCCCTAGCCAGATGAATGTCGTTCCGCTTAGCTCCGCTAGGCGGAGCGAAATTCATCTGGCTAGGGCCAGGTTACATATATATGGGAATAAAAGTAAAAATACTCATTTGTTTGTACTTTTTTGATTTTCTTTGTATATTTATTCATGTATTTATTTTTGTATTTTTGCTATTTTACATTTCTTCGTATATTTATTTATGTATTTATTTATTTTTAATTAAGTCAGCTTTGGCATTCCATAGTAGTAGATATCATAATTACAGCTTGTAAGATGGGAATTGTTTGAGAGCTTCTACTTGTGACTGCTGCACCACCTGACCGCAGCAGATTCATTTAGGCACTGATAGTGGTGCCACTACCGACGCATAATTCCCAGAACGAGGACGTGAAGAGCTCTAAATAAAACGTCACGTGTTCTCATCTTGGTATTATGACATGGCCTGAATGGAGCAAGCGACACGATTTCGAGGAGGACCTTATTTAAAATTTAAAATCGTATATTGAGTTAATAGCCTACATTATAAAAACTCAAACCAACACAATCTCACCTGCAGAAGAACCCAAGAAATGTTGTGGTATTATTGATTCTTACTGTGAGAGACGACACGCTAACCGTTCCAAGATGGCCGGAGCGCCGACGTGTCTGGACGTCTGGAGCATAGACTGTAAAAAAAAAGTCTGGAGCGGTCGGATTGGAATCTACATTTATACATATCTATGGTTGAACAGAGCGGTTTAAAGAGATGTTTTAGTGTTTATCGCGGCCAGTATATGTTGACAGATTCCACTTTACGCAACTCATCCGTCGTGTTTGCGACATGCTTTCATAATGACGACGACTAACCCGCGAACAGATCTCACAGTAATCCTCTTTGTTTCAAATAGGATTTAATAAAACAGAGCGTGTTGTTTTTGACTAAATTCAGGACTAAGCTGTTCAACCGCAGATATTTTAATATTAAAAGTCTTTACATAGCTATGTTAGCCTACATAAAGTTTTCAACCGTTTTAGTCACCATAGAAGTTAGCCAACAAGTTTGTCTGTAGCCTAACATGCTGGGTTGTTTCAACCCATGTTTGGGTCAAATATGGACAATTTAAATTTAATTCTAAATGAAATTTAAAAAATAAAATAAATTTTTGGCTTGTCCATATTTGACTTAAAAAATGGATTGGAACAAACTCAGCATTTTTGTCATATTTACATATTCACAAATATAATCACACAACGCTGCCGCTTTTCTAACTAAACATGTCAGGAGACGTTGGTTGCGCGAGAATAATCTCAGATTGCGGCCCGAAAATTACTGACATATCATGAATTTATGAAACCCTAATCCAAAGATTCGATTCAAATAAATGGTCAGAAGTATTTCAGTTATAACTGTAGGTTACACTTGTTGATCATGAAATACTCTCTATAACATTTACCAGATCTTGTTAACGGTGTTTTAAAACGTTTTTATTAAACATATTTAAATGATAAATTCACACAGAATGTAGACATACCTTTCATTTAGACAATATAATGAATGAGCCTTAAAGACATTAACAAAAATAAAAAACACGTTTAAACATACACACAAGTTTATAGTAAAGAGTAGCATAAGAACAATACAGCTTTAATACATCACCCATGCCAATTAAACTTAAACAGACGAGGTTTCCCACGCGTGGCTGTCACGAGCTTCCTCGCACAGAGCCTGAGAGAGAAGAGAGATGCTGAAGGACATCAGTAACAGCGCAAGAAGAAACTATTGCAGGCTGTTCCTCGCAGACAGTCGCAGAGTCTCCCGATGCGCGGGCCGTGCTTCATCGCGCAGCGCTCGCCAACATCACACTAACACACGACAGCACATGGGACATTTTTATAGGCGATGTACTTGGTGATGAGCAGTGTTTGTAAGATAATCGAAGAAGAAGAAAAAGTGGAGTAATGTGCTGCTTACCCTCGGAATGACGCTAGCTTTTTTCTCCACAGATATCCGATTGTCCTGATCTCCATCCAAAAGTTCATCGAGCGCCTCAGTCTAAACGCAGACGGCGAGATTAGATTAGACACTAAACAGAATTTAAAGATGCATTTTCTGAGGTAGCTAGTCTGATATCCAAGTAAAAAAAAAAAGTTAGTGTACTGATAAACATTGCATTTACAGCAAATTACGCGTTTTCCATATGAGGAAAAATGAAAATGCTGGGTTGTTTCAATCCAAATTTGGGTCAAATATGGACAAACCCAACAATTGGGTTTAAAAGTTTAATTAAAAAAAATGACGCTTTTCCATTTTAATATAGAGGACTGCTCGCAATGTTTTTCAGGTTATGCTGGAACTTTTTTTTACATCAACAGGTTAAAAGTGTATTTGCTGAGTTGTGCTATATGCCAGTGTGGTTGGTCTCTCACCAGGTCTCGTGTGATGAACTGCTCCTCTTGTGTGGTCAGGCGGTTGTCCAGTGACATCTGACCCCTACAGACGCACAGCAGCGCGAGGAGAACGCCCAGGTAAACGGCCGCGCGGACGCTGTCCATGGTGCTGAATGCGCGAGTCAAAGCGGAGAATTTTAAGTTCAGAAAAATCCTCTTATAATTTCTGCTTCAGCGAAACCAGCGTTGAAAGTTTTCTTCGGCTCTTGTGCTCTGGCTGCCGCTTGCTATAGCTTCAGGTTGCTGGGAAACCTTCTCTATTTATACGATGTTCCTGCTACCTGATGTATTCACGCAACAACGTCACCACATACGTTTTTTTTTTTTTTTTTTTTTTTTTTTTTTTTTTTTTTTTTGAGTCAGTCTGAATGAAACACGACATCACTTTAATTTATGACATAAGATCCATTTTGGGCTCCCCAAAGAACCTTTCAGTTCTTAAAAGCACAATTTTTCTTCTTGTTAATTATAAATAACATTTTTTCCAATATAAAGAAACTTTGTGTGCATTGTAATGTTTGGTAACGCTCTAGATTACAGCCCGGACAGTACTGCGTAATTAAAAGGATTTTACAGCTTAATTTTTGGTAAATATACCTGTTTATAATATAAGTATAAGGAAACAATATTTTAAGTTTGAGCAATAAAGGGGTAACAACCAGGAGAATTCAAAAAAAAATTCTAGAGCAAAGGGGTAGCCTACTTATAACAATCTTACATTTGGGAGCAATTTAGAACATACACTGCGTACCTTTTTGAAATAATGGTGAACCAGTACATACTGTAGAGGCTTTTAAAAATTATAGGGTACATATATATGCATTTATACAGTATCTTATTAACAAAATTGCACTGAAAACGAAAAATAATGCAACATCTGCTTAAATATTGCAAGATACACTTTAACATAGTGGTGATTTTGATTTTAATTCTCCTGGTTGATACCCAAACTTTACATTTTGTTCCCTAATACTTACATGCAACTTTATAGGTACACTTTAATTACTTAAATTATAAATTCCTCTTAATTACACAATACTCTCCGGGCTATAATCTAAAGCACTACCAATGGGTGTGAAATGTACATGGAACCAAAGATGCTTAATTTTTAAGATAATAGAGTGAACATGAGACATGAAGATTGTCATCAGAAAGTACAGTATGTCCTTATAATCCCCCCCCCCTCTCTCTCTCTCTCTCTCTCTCTCTCTCTCTCTCAAATTACTCATTGGCATTAATTACATTCACATTTAAAAGTTGGTCTCAGCATTTCATCTGTTCATTGTTGTATCAAAGATTGTGTGAAACGTTGGCAACAGTGATTATTACAATAGTTAAAAAAGTCCTCATGCAATTAAACTGAGCAAAAACAAGAGCATTAATGACAGGTCTTTTAATGAAGGGTTTTATGAATCCCCTGTTTCTGGCAGTTACACACCGCTAACTGGCAACCGCTGTTAAACAAAATGTAATTATCTTTAAAGATGAATATATCAAGTCATTGAATCTATATTCACACATATCATCGGTGTCCATACACTCACTGGTTTGTGACCTACACTCCTGGACCAAAAAAAAAATGAATAAATGTAACCGTCTAAACCAGGAATTACTAGTCAGGAAATTAGCAAAACGTAAGGAACTAACTAGACTGACTATGAATCACAATGAAACGTGACTTGCATGCTGATGCTCCAGAGCCGCGTCTTCCAAAACCTGCTGTTGGAGAGCTTCACTGTAAAACGTCCTTTAAAGGGATAGTTCACTTTGAAATTAATTTATGATATGTTTTAGCTTACCTCAAGGGCATCCAAGATGTAGGTGTCTTTGTTTCCGCAGTAGTTTAAATTTTGATATTTTTAGATCAAACCGTTCTTGTCAGTCAATCATTGGAGGTCTATGGTCACCACCTCAAAAAGCATGACCAGAGAAGTCCAAATTAAACATGATTTAATGACTCGTAAATGTAAGTACACATTGATGGCCTAAGACACGAAACGAGCGGTTTGTGTGAGAAAACGAACAGTATTTATATCGTTTTTACCTCTTGTAACCACAGCCATGTCCAAGTGATCTGAGGGTACGCGTGCTTCAGTCTACGCAAGTGCTGGAAACCGCCGGAAGTGGGTTAGATTCCAGATTTGAACCCTATAGGGAATATTGAGTCTCACATTAAATTCCAACATTCCAAGACGTTTTTCAACTACTCATAAGCTGTTTGAAGTCATTTACATTCAGTGGAACAACACCTGTAAAATATTTTAGTTGGGAAAGGCTTTTCTATGCTAACAGTATTTGTGCAGTTCCTGCTAATTTCCTGACAAGTGATTTGTGATTGAAATGGTTAAAAACATAAAAAGGCCACTAAATATTTTTCCATATTTGTTTTGGCCCTTTTTTCTTTTCTTTTTGGTTTTTGTCCAGGAGTGTCAGATATTGTTCTTCGTGGAATATCTGCTGTATGTATGACCTATATCCCATCTGTCAATGCTCTTCAGAATAAAAAAAGATCAATTTTCATCCTTGTTCTGACCTTTGTATGTCAAGTTATACTTGAAACGTGTGACAAGTTCTGTGTTAGACAACACTGTGCAGGGGGATGCGGATTGGCATCTTAAATTAACAGACAGGAAAAAAAATCTATGAAAAGGCTACAGAAAAGAAGGATGCAACATCGCAAGCTTAAATAATTATGTTTAAATAATTATGTTTACTATTTATCTCTTAAGTTGACTTTCATTCAACATAGTTTTGCCTTTTGTCAGTTTATTATTTCTAAAACTAAAGAATAAAGCAATAATTACATTGGAACAGAAATATGGTGCCGAAATTTCAGGTCATTTTTAATCCCACAGTTTATTGCTAAGAATTATAAATGTATTTGGCTCTTGAGATTTCTCCAATAATGTCTTGAGCAGAGCATGACAGGGGGAAGACAGCTTCTCGACAATGTCTTAAATTCGGATTCGGTCAGATCTCTGACATTTCAGCACCTCAGCGTGTCTCATTTCTCTCCTCTCATCCTCTCAACGGCTCGTAATTAAAGCTCCGCTCTTCTAATGCCAAAGCTCACACTATTGTGAAAACCTGTGAACATATAAGTGACTCATATCATCCATGTCAGATCATCCAGACATCTACCACTAGTCCTCAGGGAATTCATCTTCACCTAGTCAAGCGTTATGACTATTATTTCTGTCATTTTAACAGAGCTAAGACTGCTTTTATGCTTCATGTCTGTACAGAAATGGGGGCATTTGGATTTATATGTGCATTGAAATCCATTCGCTTGCTATCTAGCTGTTTATAAAAGTGACCAAACAGACCAACAGCATGTTAAAACTGATTTTTCACTTTAAAATTATTGTTGATATTTTAAACATCTGATATTCTTATTGATAACCCACTTTAGACATTCTTCTATAAGTAACTTTGCAACTACATGTCAACTAGTAGTCATTAGAGTTGTAGACTGTTATGGGTTAGTTGATATGAAGTTGTAGAGTTACTTGTATAATGTCTTGTTTGCCTTTAAATTTATATATAAGCTTTTCTTTTTAGGGTGCCGGGTGGTCCTTCTGAGAGATTTACATGTGTGTGTGGACGCGTGCATGTGTTAATGTGTGTGTGCTGATGGTCTGCTTTCTTGCATTATTCAGCAGCGCCGGATCTGCCACAGATCCACATCTCTGGAGTGTCAGACCATTTTTCAACCCTTCAGCTGGTTAGCACAGTAACCTTGTGCAGAACACGGAGGAGCCAGCTTTATATACAAAATGTATGACCTGATGCATCTGGAATCAAATGAAAGACCTTAAAAAGGAGACGCATGTGCTCCAACATCCCAAAACTCTGAATGTGAATGCCACTATTGCACGAGCAAACATTTGCATGTGTGTGTGACACGTATTTGCCGTCCAGATAAAACCATAGTAGTGTTAAGGGTCTTAAATGTTCATCCTTGGGTTGTGTGTGGATTTGGGGTTCCTTTCGCTAAGCTATTTAAAGTCTCTTTGTTGTGGTAATCAAACTAAGCAATGCAGTTCAATTCCTTTTCATTGACAAAACAATACAGGCATTTTTCAAGGTCAGTACATTAAATATTTATTAACTTTTATTTTAACAGATTTATTAACAGATAGCCTTTATTGTGTGAAAAAATGTGCAAAAAGGGATATAACAGCTTGTCACTGAGGGACAACTTTGTCTCCAATAAAGCCCTAAAAGCTGCATTTTAGACTTATATGTAATATGTACTGCACTGAAAAAAAATAATTGTGATTTTAATGGTAACAGACTGTAAAAATTCTACAGTAAAAAACTGTTAATTGGTTAACAGAAAGTTTCCTTACTATACATGGTAAATTATATATAAAGGTACATTTCATGTACTTTTACTGTAAAATACTGTTAAATTTTCCGTTTTTGGAAGTGAAAAAGAACAAGTCGAATAATTTACAGTGAAAAAAAATGTAAATTGACATTCCCACAATTCCCTGACACTTCACATTTAATGTATGTGTATATATATATATTTATCTACTTTTTTTGATAATTGTTTATTCATAATTTCATAATTTTCTTAGTTTTTTTCTAATCAGTTATGTACATTAGGGTTTTATTTTTCACTTAATGTTGTTATATTAATGTTTATTGCATTTTTTAAAATTTCAACGTTACCATGATGGTGTTTAATGTTTATGTGAATGACACTGTGCAGCTTCTATATAATAGTGTTAGTTATCTTTTGTAAGAGTTGAGTATAATGAGCTTTTATTGATCATTTGACTCTCATCACTGCTGAGATTCAATGGAACAAAACAGATATTATGTAATACTTCTTAAAAAAAAAAAAAAAGGTCGGTATTTTATCATTGTATCAGATGACGAAATACGGTCCATTACTGTAAAATTATATACGGTTAAAAGTCTGTAAAACCTAAAATGTTGCTATCGTATTTTTAAAGGGATACTCCACTTTTTTTGGAAACAGGCTCATTTTACAACTTCCCCAGAGTTAAACAGTTGGGTTTTACCAACTCGTTTGCTGGCTAGCCCACAGTTTCTGGTCTCATTGACTTCCATAGTCGGGGAAAAAATATACTATGGAAGTCAATGAGACCAGAAATTGTCTGTTTACTGATATTCTTCTAAATATCAGGAAATCGGCTGAATACATTCGAAAACAGTAAAACCCAACTGTATCCCTTTAACAGGAAAACTCTGGTAACCACAGCTGCCAGTTTTTTTCCTGTAGATTTAACAGATTTTTTTTTTTACAGTGTACCATTTTAGGGGTAAATAATGTACAAAGATGTCCCTGTAAAGCAACAGTCCAACCAAAAATTATTGACTTGAATGATTGATTGTATTGATTTTCTTTCTTCTGTGGAACATTAACTAAACAGTTTCCGTTCAAATTGACCTCCATTGTATTTAAAATGTAATTAACTCTTGGGATCTGCAACTGTTTGGTTACCAGCATTTGTTACGACCTCTCATAAATAAGCATCAGCTCTGAGAAAAGAGAGACTACGTAACATAAACAAGAACGAGTAAACGGCCAAATCCGTCAAGTCGGTTTATTTACTCACAACAGACGTCATAATAATGCACATACCAAACACTGGACAAACTAAAATTAACAGACAACAACTAACTGCAAAAAAAAAAAAAAAAAAAACAAGAAACAAAAACCTACAGAAACACTCGTTTGCTGGCTAGCCCACAAGATCTGTATCCGACTCGCTGTTTCCTTTCTCTGAAACTTCCTTTCATCAAAATATATGATTTTATATTCTACGTAAGAAAAACAGTAATTTGGGTTTGGAATGACATGTGGAGTAAACATTTCCGACACTGATAGAGGAACCCAAATATAATGAATTTGGCATCAAATAAAACAATCATAATTCAAACACCAGTGAATGAACTTAACAGAACAAATTGTAGTTGTTAATGGACAGATTGCATAAATGCATAGTGACATCATCAGTGTGGCCTTACCTTGTATTGATCGATTTCAGTGGCGAACATGTTTCTGAATCTGTTTGCTCCTGATGGCTTTGCTCTGTTAGATCAAGACTGAAAGTGGTCTGACTGTGCGCTGTGAGAGCTGAAGTAAAAAACACGGCCTGCTTCTGCTTCTCCGCTCAATCCTCAGCTGTTCCATACATTATGATTCTCCAAACTGATATGAAAGTGTTGATATGGAAACACACTGGGACAGGAAAACAGAGAACACCACTGAAATAAATCATTACTGAAGCATGACCATGAGTGTGAAACATCAGTTAAATGCTGGATGAAACGCCATACTGGCTGTATGAACACTCTGTTTACACAAATTACATTTAAAAAAGTGACATGACAGAGAAAGAAACGAGTTTATTAGATCTTTTAGGTAACTTTGTTTAAATAGGCCTACGGGTTTCTATTAAATGTAAGTGAAGTTAAAGTCAGCATGAAACAGAAGTTGTTATAGTCTTTTTTTCCCTATTGTGACGTTAATCTAAGTGAAACGGCTATTTGAACAAGAAAAATACTACTTTTATTATGAGAAAAACAGTATGTGACCAAAGAAGTATGTCTGAATTCACAGTACTCATAAAAGAGTCGTCAAAAATGTACCTGGATGACCTACTATTTCCGGTGAGATTCTGAAGTGTGCATACGATGGACACTTTACTATCCCATAAGGCCACAGGAGACGATTTGTGAATGATAGTGAAGCGACGCAACTGATGCTGGTTGATATGTCAACATAATAATAACACATCATGGCAAATGAATGTGTACAGATTACAATCATACTCCACACATTCATACTACAACATACTTTTTTCGTGAAGTAATTTCTAAGTGAGTTCAGACACAGCCGTAACATACCTTTTGTTTACCTGGTTCTTATTCATCCCAACGGCACCGGTGTTAGTTTTCTTAACTCTTTACTGACACCATCTGGTCTGGATGCATTAAAATTGGTTCATCAATCAAGGTGAAGGTCAATCATTTTTTTTGTTTTGTTTAGATGCTCCTTTATGTTTATTCTGTATAAAGCACTTATATATTAACTAAGTTTTTTTTTGTTGTTGTTGCTATTATTATCAAGAGTTAAGGCCCATTTTATTCAAGGTCCCGTTCACACCGATCTACTAAAACTATTAAAAACTTTGTCATTGCCAAGCAATAGATGGTGATGTCACTTTGTAAAAAAATATAACGCGCCTACACTCACCTTAAGGATTATTAGGAACACCTATTCAATTTCATATCAAGACAATCAAGACAATCTCCTGAACTCCAAACTGAATGTCAGAATGGGAAAGAAAGGTGATTTAAGCAATTTTGAGCGTGGCGTGGTTGTTGGTGCCAGACAGGCTGGTCTGAGTATTTCACAATCTGCTCAGTTACTGGGATTTTCACGCACAACCATTTCTAGTGTTTACAAAGAATGGTGTGAAAAGGAACAAACATCCAGTGTGTGGCAGTCCTGTGGGCGAAAATGCCTTGTTGATGCTAGAGGTCAGAGGAGAATGGGCCGACTGATTCAAGCTGATGGAAGAGCAACTTTGACTGAAAAAACCACTTGTTACAACCGAGGTATGCAGCAAAGCATTTGTGAAGCCACAACACGCACAACCTTGAGGCGGATGGGCTACAACAGCAGAAAACTCCATCGGGTACCACTCATCTCCACAACAAATAGGAAAAAGAGGCGACAATTTGGAAGAGCTCACCAAAATTGGACAGTTGAAGACTAGAAAAATGTTGCCTGGTCTGATGAGTCTCGATTTCTGTTGAGACATTCAGATGCTAGAGTCAGAATTTGGCGTAAACAGAATGAGAACATGGATCCATCATGCCTTGTTTCCACTGTGCAGGCTGGAGACGATGGTGTAATGGTCAATTGGGCATCGTTTAAATGCCACGGCCTACCTGAGCATTGTTTCCGACCATGTCATCACTTTATGGCCACCATGTACTCATCCTCTGATGGTTACTTCCAGCTGAATAATGCACCATGTCACAAAGCTTAAATCATTTCAAATTGGTTTCTTGAACATGACAATGAGTTGACTGTACTAAAATGGCCCCCACAGTCACCAGATCTCAACCCAATAGAGCACCTTTGGGATGTGGTGGAACGGAAGCTTCTTGCCCTGGATGTGCATCCCACAAATCTGAAAAGAACAATTGTAGTCTGAAAGCCTGTCTAAAAGTAAGACTGTTCAATTCCTCATTCCTTATCCCTAAAGAGCCAGTCTGACTAAAACGTCAGAGTCCACCCGTGAGATTTTCCGGAGCAGAAGCGGCTCCCTTTATCAGAAGCACATCTCATTTCAAACGAGCAGTACAGAACGTAAACTGTCTGAAGAGCTCTGATACGGATCTGTTTTAGATATGGCCTGTCGTCATCAGCGCTGATCCGCGTTTTAATGTTTCTGACCTTACCGTGTTTGTTTATGAACACTCTCAGACGCCTCTGTCTGTGTTTCTCCCACTGACCTATTGTGTTTTATGGCAGAGTAACGCCTAAAAATCATGAATATTTTGCTGATTGTTAGACAAGCTGCATGATATTTTTCCTCCAGTGTTAGCGGATCTGATTGGCAGCCACTGACAGCAGTTAAATGAATAAGAGCAGAGGCCGTTGATACGGAAAGGCTAATCCTGACACAATCGCAATCGCTGTTGTGTTCTAATTGGCTAACGCTGACTAAAAACTGGCTATTTATAAGGACGTGACCCAGAATATTGTCAGTCAGTCTCCTTGCTGATGAAGACTGGAAGCGTAAGGCTTTGAATACAGATTACCCCGAGTGCTATTAGTTTAACAGATGTAATATCCTGAATAATAACCTTCGTTTTTTGTGATCGTGATACCTTGATGATTGAGATCACACAGATGGGAATTAATTGAAAAAATATTTATTCAGAATTTGAAACAACACATAAAAAATGCTCAACTAGCTCACATATTCATGTGCATTCTGGTGCAAATCACCATCTCTATTTGTAAAAAAACATCACAAAATAAAAATGTGCTTGTATCTAAGGATTACTGAGGAAATAGTGAGGCTTAGGAGAAGTGCAGTGGCGAAGAAAAGTGCCTACATGTAATATCTGCAAGAGGTCATGACCTTTGAATGACTAGAAAAGCTTGATCTAATTGTAGAAATCCAGTGTTTCTACAGTTTCCCCAAACATAACATGATTCCCGGTCAGTGAAATATATATATATAACTTTCTTATGGATGAAACTGGCATTATAAAATCGTACATTATGTACCACTGATTTGCTTGTTTCTCAACTTACATTTCTGACACATTTATTCTCGCCATGCAATCAAAGGATATGCACATTATAGATGCTTTTAAACTGACAAAGTCTCATGAAAGAGACAAGTGTGTTAAAACTGCAAAAAACGGCGAACAGTGGGAAGAGAAAGATCTCGTTTTTCTCAATTTCTGTTTTTCAGGCTCCTCAAATCACCTGCTCTGAGTCACATCCTGAAAGAATATCCACAAAAGAACCTGTTAGTTAATTTAGCCCCATTTTACATTCATTTTACATTCCATTGATCCAGCCTTTGCGACCTCTGACCTCTGTGCTCTTGTTTTGCGGTGACAAAGAATAACGAACAATGTGTCTTTTTGTTTACAGCATGGTTTGTCCTTTATCCATTGCTGTGTTTGTGTGTGTGTGTGTGTGTATGTGTGTGACTGTCTGTACTGGATGTCCAAATGTCTTCAGTTCAGGTCATCTGTCCATCTGTTCTTCCTCCTCCTGGACTTCTAGAATAATTGGAGAAACAGAAAGCAATTGAGTCTAAAGTATTAAAAGATCTTATCACTTGTTTATTGGCTAGATGTATATCTTATCAAAAGTGCAGTTGTATTTGGTGGATGTTATGAGTGTCAAGAACTTTAATTCAGAGGCTTCCAGACAATCATTTCAAATGGTTCACAGTAAATTGCTGATGTGCTGAGGTGTTTTGTGTGTCCTGTTACACCAACACTCCCTACAAAGCCTACTGAAAGGGTTAGTTAACCCAAAAATGAAAATGATGTCATTAATGACTCATGTCGTCCCAAGCCCGTAAGACCATTCATCTTCAGAACACAGTTTAAGATATTTTAGATTTAGTCTGAGAGCTTTCTGTCCTTCCATTGTAAATGTACGTACAGTATGCTGTCCTTCTTCAGAAAGGAAATAAAGACATCATCAAAGTAGTCCATGTGACATCAGTGGGTTAGTTACAATGTTTTGCAGCATCGAAAATACATTTTGGTCCAAAAATAACAAAAACTATGACTTTATTCAGCATTGTATTGTCTTCCGGTTCTGTTGTGGATCCGCGTTCAGTGACGCTGCTGACGTGTGTCCGGTGCGTCCGTGTGTCTTCCTCTGTGTGGAAATCCTTAGACATGTTTGCGAAGATTGTTTCGTACAGCGTGCGTCTCCCTCAGACTGTAACCGAAGCTCAGCCGCACCAGACACACGTCAGCCGCGTCACTGAACGCGGAGCCACAACAGAACCGGAAGACAATACAATGCTGAATAAAGTCGTAGTTTTTGTTATTTTTGGACCAAAATGTATTTTCGATGCTTCAAAACATTGTAACTAACCCACTGATGTCACATGGACTACTTTGATGATGTCTTTATTTCCTTTCTGGACAAGGACAGTATACCGTATATACAATTACAATGGAGGGACAGAAAGCTCTCGGACTAAATCTAAAATATGAGATGAACAGAGGTCTCATGGGGTTGGAACAACATGAGGGAGAGTCATTAATGACAGAGTCATTCATTTTGGGGTGAACTAACCCTTGAACACCATCAATGTTTGAGTGCCCTCTGCAGACTCCAAAGAGTATCACACACACATTTCTTCACGGTGAGATCTCTGTTCATAAGTGTCAGCAGCCGCACATTCAAATAATCAAATGAAAACATCAATGATATAAATACATGTCACTGATATGTTTCTATATAACATTCATTGTTAGAAATTTAGGGAAAATTGTTTTTTAATGTAATCTCTGTTTATGTAGGTTATTATTAAAACTAATTTAAATGGATAATATGGAAAATGAAATAAAAATGGCCAGTTCTTATTTTTCTAAAATATTGTTGTATTTATTATTAATTAATTATCTGTGCACATCATTATTTTTTATCAAAAAAAAATCATCATAATCTTTAATCAAATTAACTTCCCCTTCCTCTTGCTGCATCTCTTTTCTTCTCTGATGACGAGAGATTCACCAAAAGCAAACCCCAAACATCCAATCAATGAATTCCTCATGGACAAAATCAAGTCAAGAAGTTCAAGAAGTCTATTCACTCAGTCACAACAGGGGAAAAAAGACTTTAAGAGCTGTAAGAGCTGAGTGATGATAGCAAAACCTTTTGTGTTCATGCATACACTGTAAAAAAATATTGTTGGTTTAACTTAAAACATTAAGTAAACTGGTTGTCTTAAAATTTTAAGTTGACTGAAATGGAAAAATTGAGTTAATACAATAAAGGAGATTGATTTAATCATCAGAAACTCAAAATAATAAGTTATTTGAACTAAATAAATTATTTAAGTTGATTTGACAAAAGAAAAAATGTTGTGATTACAAATCTTGAGAATATTTGTTTACAGTGTAGCAATGAGAAAAAGGGAGGCTTTTGTAATTATTTCGTTAATTTTATCAGTCAAATTTCATAAACATAAGTGTACGTTTTCTAACAAAAAGCCCCTTTTCTCTGTATTCCTTATAGAATTCAAAAATTAATTTTCGACTATTCAATCTAGTACTAATGCAAAAGCTAATAAGACTGTACATTTGTGTACTGTCTTCAAAATATTTATTATAATTTTTTTATGTAAATGCATGGTCATTGCTCCCCTCCCACAATGGGAAAAAGGACCACCATCTTTATTAATGTTACTTTTAAATGCACAGTTAACACTCGTGGTTTTTTTTGTTTGTTTTTTTTTTTTTGTATAATATCCAAATACTTATTAAAATCATTTAATTCCATAGGTTATACGACACAGCGACACATTTTCAGATGAATCGATACATACACGCAAAGCTTGGTACAAGTAGTCTCTCTACTAGTTTTCTCTCTCTCTCTTCATTCTTTCAAACACTACAAACAGCAATATGTATTTACCTCACAGCCTATATTAAAATGTTGTGGTACATTGTTTTAGCATTAGCTTGTAATGTGTTTGAACGTGAAATCTGAATTTCAATATCAGTGCATCCCTAATTAATGTATCCATAAATGAATTCCCAGAATATCCCACATGGATATGAACGCTGCATGGAGACTTTAATGTTAGACGCGTCTACTCACGTGTTCAGATTGTGTGTAACAGGGTCCTGCTGCTATAGTAGTCTGAGCAGATGATGAACCAGCACAACCCAGGTAAGAAGGAAACACACAGGCGTTGACTGAGATGCCTAAAATAAACAAAATGAAAAGGTATTGTTTCAGTATATTTAGTAGATGCTCATGGTTGGTTCTAATTCATGTATTGTATTAATGTACAATATTTAGAGATCTGTGCCCGGTTGCATAATGCACCTTAAAGAGATACTCGACCCAAAAATGAAAATTCTGTCATCATTTACTCACCCTCAAGTTGTTGCAAACCTGTATGAGTTTCTTTCAGCTGTTTGGCACCATTGATTTCCACAGTTAAAAATACAATGGAAGTCAGTGGTGCCCCACAAAAAATGCTGAAAATTTTGGGCTAAGGACAAACCCAGCTATTGGGTTACATTTTAAATTACATTTTTAACCCAGTGTTTGAGTTTGTCCATAGTTGACCTAAAATTGGGTTTAAAATGTTATTTAAAAATGTAACCCAATGGCTGGGTTTGTCCATATTAACCCAACATTTTCAGCATTTTTTTTTGTGGGGCACCATTGACTTCCACAGTAAAAAATGCAATGGAAGTCAATGGTGCCCCACAAAAAAAAATGCTGAAAATGTTGGGTTAATATGGACAAATTGAAATATGGGTTAAATGTTTAAATTACATTTTTAACCCAATGTTTGAGTTTGTCCATAGCTGACCTAAAATTGGGTTAAAACAACCCAGCATTTAGAGTGTTTGTTTCCAATCGTTCTTCGAAATATCTTCCTTTGTGTTCAGCAGAAGAAAGAAACTCATACAGGTTTGCAACAACTTGGAAGTAAGTAAATGATGACAGAATTTGAATTTTTGGGTGGAGTATCCCTTTAAGGATGAGATTTAAAGAGTTATTTCCCACAGGGATGGCCATCTTCGGTCCTGTAGAGCTACTGTCCTACAGAGTTTAGCTTCAACCCTAATCAAACACCCGAACAAGCTAATTGAGGTCTTCAGGATCACTAGAAAGTTACAGGCAGGTGATTTTTTCCAGGTTGAAGCTAAACTCTGTCGGACAGTTGCCCTCCAGGACCGACGTTGCCCACCCCTTTACCTACAGGAATGATTTAAAGGTGCAGTAAGTGGTTTCTGAGAAATCATCCCCTCCCTTTGTTGTATTCAACACGTAATGAAAGAGTGGATGTCTCTTTATCATCACTGAAGCGAAGCTAAATAATGCTTCATTGACTCTCAAAACTCTACTGTTTCTATAGCCAACATTCATAAGTTCAAAATGTATGGCGTGCTCTTGTGTTTTACAGTTCTCTCCACAATGTGGAGCAGTGTGACAGTGTTTTATTGTCTGAGATTTTTCCATTGTGTGTTTAAAGCAGCAGATGTTGCAAATGTAATGCATTTGCTTTCTCGCAGGAATTGTATAATTAGCATCTTGTTTAATTAAATGTGCATGCATAAATAAGTTGATTGGTGCGCTGTTGAGAGCACGTCCCCCTCCGCATTTCCTCTGTTTACAGATGCCTTCCTTTAATGCAGAACAGAGCCATTGTTTAACTTTACAACACATGAGGATAAGAAGCAGATGGAGCTTTCAAATAGATCCATGTTCTTAAAATAACGGGGACACCTGTTTACATTCATGTTCACTCCCCGTTTGCTTCGTCAGCGTGTCCACAGTGCCTCGTCAGACAGTCTAATAAAACACGTCACTTCACCTCGAGGGGTTTATTGCACTCACTAAACATGAATATTATATCATCTACAGATATTTTCACAACACACAGAGATTAAATACAGAGATTGGTTTTAATTTTCTGCAATAAATCTAATCGCCAAGCACATAAGTGTGTTTGTGCTGTTGAAATCATCCAGATATTTGAAAAGTTCTGCAGCTCTGGATTTCACAATGTTTTCCTGGGTGTAAGAACAGGTCATGACTTATTTCCTCATTTTTCACTGAAGATAACACTTCTGTGTTATTGAAGTGAACACAGGGTTTAAGATGGCTGACCTCTGTGTTTCTGTGTGGAGGAGTTCGGTCCGCCCGCAAAAATAGTAAAGTAAGCAATTCCACTTTCACAATCCCATCTCAAAGACACATGGCTTTTGTATCTCAGAAGAGATGAACCACATTACTCAGGACTTCATAATGTATTGGGACATGTGAGTGTTCTGTGTATCCAGCATATTATAACAGAAGAGGTTGAAGAAATACCTGATTCCTATGATTGAGTGTGGGCACAGTGGGCTTTTTTTCATACACACTTCCATCTGTTTCTGTAAAGCTTGTTTCTTCTCCAGCGTCTGTGCCTTGTCCCATTAAAAACCTCTCTAGATCATCACTGCTGGCATTGCCTAATGAGACACATACAGTTGATCTTGAAGAATGAGCAATGATTATACTTCATGCAAGTACATAAACGCATACAGTACCGTTCAAAGGTTTGGGTTGGTACGATTTTTTTGGTTACACGTTATTTTGATGCTCTCTGTGTCGATCAGGACGAGAACGGTGGCGTGATTGATAATCTGTGCGACGCACCGGTCTTGTGTCTCTCACAGACGAGCGGAAGCATAAAGGAGGAGAGACAACAGTGAAGAAGTGAAGAATCAATACTTTTTCAAAAAGAAACGCTACTTTTTCATAGTTTTTAAACTATTTATAATTACATTGTAATAAGTAAGACTGCAACAAATGTATAATTCAATTTTTTACACAACATTTTTCAAAAATAATCGCTACTTTGTCCAAAAAAAATTATGTAAAAAAATGTATAATAACACTGTAATAAATGTATAATTACATTGCAATAAATGTATAATTACATTATAAAAAATGTATAATAACACTAGAACGTATAATTACATTGTAGTAAATGTATAATAACAACACTGTAATAAATGTATAAGTTTCATTGTAATGAACATATAATTACATTGTAATAAATGTATAATAACAATCGTGAAAGGAATCGCTATATTGCTGATTCGGTGATCAAGAATTTCTCATTATCAATATTTTTGTAATGTTTTTCAGGATCCTTTGATGTATAAAGAGAAAGAATCTTAGGCTATGTTTACAAGGAAACGATTCTGAAGAGAAAACGTAAAAGTGGCGCTGCGTTATCACTTTTATTCTGCGTTTAGACAAGCATTTTGGGTGGGAAAATCGCGTGCAAATGGTGACGCAAAAGTGTGTGAAATGCAATGTAGTATGCACTCCAGGCGGCTAGGTGGCAATGTGGAGCAACGCCACACACCAACACCAAGTCTTTTTTGCGTTTTTAAGCCCCACAAACACCGTCGCCGTGTAGACGAATGGCACATTCTGTAAAATATTGTTACGATTTTTACGTTTCAGGCCTTACTGACCCCAAACTTTTGAATGGTACATTGGGCTTTGGTTTTCATGTCGCTGCAATATAAAATGATGATGATGATGATGATCAATGTACAGTATACTGACATGGCCTTTAATTCATTGTTATAATGTAGTTACAGTTAGCAGCGTGTTGTATATTGTGACTTTAATATAGTTTTACTGTGATGAGACAATCCGATTAGAATTCCCACATAAAAAATGAATGCATAATAACTGTATGACTAGATTTCTTCTAAGATTAATCTAAGTGTCATGAGGCGGACCTCCTGCTAGTAATGAATGACACTCATGTGTTGCAGTGGGGCCACCCCTCGCCCTCCATCTGATTCCAGAGATAAACAAGCGGGCTGTGACTACAACTCTGCACCTCCTGTCCCGTTGTATTCATGCCTTTAGCTTGACTAGTCTAATCATGTCTGAGGAACTCAATGATTAGATCTTAACAAACCCAAAATACATGTGAAAATAAAATGATGAACATATGCACTCTAAAGGTTCAGTGGGCTTCTAGATAGAACTTTGTGGTTCTTGACTCAAGTTTTGTTGAGTCTTTATGCCAAAAAGGTTCTATAGAAGGAGAAATGTATAATGATTACCTAATACTTTCATGTTTAATATTCAAAACCTTTTTGTGTAATAGTATGTTTATTGATGTAAACCCAAAATACAAGCAATTACCTGTAAATTTAATAGTGGACCTTTAAATTACAGCAAATATCTGTAAAATAACAGGCATTCACTGTAAAATGACAAAACGGAAAAATTCTGTGAAAAAAATATAGGCCATTACCTGTAAATTTACGTGTTTTTTTTTTTTTTTTACAGTGTGTGTATGAAGAACCTGGAAGAACGGTTTAAAGTTCGATATAGACCCTTTGTGAGACCATTGAAAACCTACTGAAGAACAGGAACCCGAACGTTGAATTGTAGTCGTACTCTGGGGTATGAGTGGAATCATAGTCAAAATTATATTCGTCCTCTTCAACACCTGCCAAGACAAAAGAGATTTGATTTAGCTTTGTGAAAAACTCACAATTATGGGAAACAATGTGGAAGTCAGCATCTGTGCCGATCACTCAACATGCCTGTTGATGAACTTACATTCACACAGTCAGACAGGGATTGTCATGGCATGTCAGCCATTAATTATGACTTGCCTTCACAAACACAATTAATGCTTTGAACATTATCTGGCCATCTTTACTGGCCAACACATCCCAGTCACCTCATCGAACCATAGAGGACATTGTTTGCCATTGAAAAGAAGCAGAGTCAGTAATTTGAGATCTTTGTATTGCTTCTCGCATACTATTGCCATTTGTCAGTTATGTGAGACCATTCAGCATGACATTCTTTCTTCCCAAGCATCCTGTCTGTTCCTGCATCTGTGATTCTGTGAGATTACTGGGGACTGAGATGATAATGAATGAAGAGCCAGCAGTAACATCTGTGAAGACAGTTCTGGACATCTGTGAAGCACTTGATCTGGATCTGGCTCTGGTTCTGGCACTTGATCTGGATGTGGCACTTGATCTGGATTGGGCACTTGAAATGGATCTGGCACTTGATCTGGATCTAGCACTTGATCTGGATCTGGCACTTGATCTGGCACTTGATCTGGCACTTGATCTGGATCTGGCTCTTGATCTTGATCTCGCACTTGATCTGGATCTGGCACTGGATCTGGATGTGGCACTTGATCTGGATCTGGCACTTGATCTGAATCTGGCACTTGATCTATATCTGGCACTTGATCTGGATCTGGCACTGGATCTGGATCTGGCACTTGATCTATATCTGGCACTTGATCTGGATCTGGCACTGGATCAGGCACTTAATCTATATCTGGCACTTGATCTGGATCTGGCACTTGATCTGGATCTGGCACTTGATCTATATCTGGTACTTGATCTGGATCTGGCACTTGATCTGGATCTGGATCTGGCACTTGATCTATATCTGGCACTGGATCTGGATCTGGCACTTGATCTATATCTGGCACTGGATCTGGATCTGGCACTGGATCTGGATCTGGCACTTGATCTATATCTGGCACTTGATCTGGATCTGGCACTTGATCTGGATCTGGCACTTGATCTATATCTGGTACTTGATCTGGATCTGGCATTTGATCTGGATCTGGCACTTGATCTATATCTGGCACTGGATCTGGATCTGGCACTTGATCTATATCTGGCACTTGATCTGGATCTGGCACTGGATCTGGATCTGGCACTTGATCTATATCTGGCACTTGATCTGGATCTGGCACTTGATCTGGATCTGGCACTTGATCTATATCTGGCACTTGATCTGGATCTGGCACTGGATCTGGCACTAGATCTATATCTGGCACTTGATCTGGATCTGGCACTTGATCTATATCTACTTGATCTGGATCTGGCACTTGATCTACATTCTGGCACTTGATCTATATCTGGCACTTGATCTGGATCTGGCACTTGATCTACAGTATATCTGGCTCTTGATCTGGAACTGGCACTTGATCTATATCTGGCACTTGATCTGGATCTAGCACTTGATCTACATTCTGGCTCTTGATCTAAATCTGGCACTGGATCTGGCAGTGGCACTGGGCACTTCAGGATCCAGGATTTGGATTTATAGCTGGCACTAAAACATCAGTCTCTTGATGATTCCTCAGAATCATATGGAAATCTCCTAAATCTTTGGGTCACCGTGTATTTATAGTACTGGATGAGTCCCTTCAGTACTGATTCTCCTCTGAGTTTAGTTTTGATAGGATCCGACCCCAGAATCTACTTCCTTAAGCTGAAAAAATAATCTGTCAGGCTTTTCCTCTTACATCTTACTCATTTATACAGCTGTTTAGCAAGACCAAGGTGTTTTTTCTTCAGGGAATGTGAATGATATCCAGACTACACCTGGGAGTTGAGCCCAAGAATCCCACCTCATATGCCTTAGGCTTATCTGGATTTGTCTGACTCCATTTACTTTGAACTTTTTAGGGAGAAAGGCAAATATCAGATGTCAGAGCAGAAAAGGATTGTTAAAAGATCTGTTCCATTGTAATTTACACCCAGACACATTGTAAAAATTGCTATCCTGCAATTGTTTTCTAAAGGAGCTGAATGTGTGGTTCAAAAGTATTCATGACTTAAAAACCTTTTGCATGGCTATTTACTCGATTCTTATTGGACCGCAACATCCAGTGGTCCGAAATTTCCCAATATTCTCCATTGTAAAAGCAACACCGTATATTAGTTCGCTACTTTAGTTTATACCTTTACCTTATACAATACCTTTTCGTTGCTACTTTAGTTTATCGTATTACACCAATGACTCACTCATTTCATATAAACATAAGTAGAAGCACATTTCCTCCACACATCACACGAAAAATCATTCTTACAACAAAATGTTGTAATTACGAGATAAAAAAATAATCATGATATACAGATTTTGACTTTTTATCTCATAATTTTGACTATTTATTTATTATTTACTTGAGCATTATTTTTTCTCCAATGTGGCGGAAATGGGCTTCCAGAGTAATCAATTGCTGTGAACGTTCACTTAAATATTAATATTACTGTAATATTGTTTGTCTTGTGTACATTTTAATGTGCAATTAGTAACCGGCATTGAGAGTTGTTGAATTGCCAGTGTCAATTTATTTTCAGTCTCTTATACCTTATTAATTCCATTGTTGTTTGGAAAATAATTATTAAATACAAAATTTAGGAACCCTTTAGTTTAGGGTCCAATTCTCAATATGAACTAGTTGCTTATTAGCACTTATTAACTAAGATATTGGCTGTTTATAAGTGCTTATTAAGCACATTAATGCCTGATCCTGCATGACCATATTCTACATCCCACAATCCTAAATTGAACAACTACCTTTAATTCTATTAAGAAGCAGTAATTAGCAGTTTATAGAGTTTAAAGTCAGTTTATAGTGAGAATTTGACCAAAAGTCAAATTTGGCTTTATATGAAGTGTAAAAACCTGTTCTTTTGGAAACTAATTGGATTTTTATACATAGAAATGCCTAATAAGTGTATAACTAATATTTATTTTAAAAGAATGATCCAAAGTTCAACATCATGAAGATTAGATACGAAGCACATTTTAGATTCACATTATTTCTATACTGTAGATGAGAGTGTTTGATTGACAGCATCATGGAACCCAAAACCCAAATGTTTTGCCATACATGACCAAGAAATGACATCATGGCTGTGTGCCAGTGCCATTAGTTCTCTAAACCGTTTCCCAGACTGGCCTTGCTTTATCATTACAATCACCGCTGAAGAATGCTCTGAGCAATTTTTCTTCATCATCCATATCCTCAATGTTCTTTTCAGACCAATCATAATCAAACTTACATGCAGTCATACTTCTTTGGAGACTGTTGTCTATGGACTAATGATCATCTGCACGCATAATCTTTTCACTTTCTCTTGAGATTCGTGGGAAACAGGGCCAAGTTAATACCTGGATCAACACCAATAAACAAGTGGTACCATAAACAGCATTGAGGCTCAGCACTCTTCCTCAGCGAGCGGGATCTGTGGTCAGCATGCCATGTGTGGTTTATTTTACAGTCGTCATCCCTAGGGTACAGCAGTCAATCTCTATTAAAGGGATAGTTCAGTTTGAAATCAATTTTTGATATGTTTTAGCTTACCTCAAGGGCATTCAAGATGTAGGTGTCTTTGTTTGCGCAGTAGTTTCATTTTTGATATTTTTAGGTCAAACCGTTCTAGTCTGTCAGTCATGTAATGGAGGTTTATGGTCACCACCTCAAAGAGCATAGAAGTCCAAATTAAACATGATAAATGTAGGTACACATTGATGGCCTAAGACACGAAACGAGCGGTTTGTAAGAGAAAACGAACAGTATTTATATCATTTTTACCAATCTGAGGGCGTGGGCGCTTTGTGGCTGTGGTTACAAGAGGAAAAAATGATATAAATCCTGTTCGATTTCTCACACAAACCGCTCATTTCGTGTCTTAGGCCATCAATGTGTACTTACATTTACGAGTCGTTAAATCGTGTTTAATTTGGACTTCTCTGTGCATGCTCTTTGAGGTGGTGACCATAGACCTCCATTATGACAGACACAAACGGTTTGACCTAAAAATATCAAAATTGAAACTACCGCGGAAACAAAGACGCCTACATCTTGGATGCCCTTGAGGTAAGCTAAAACATACCAAAAATTAATTTTCAAAGTGAACTATCCCTTTAAGCGCCATCTAAATACAGCAAATTGAGCCCCATACAGTCCACAACTCACGCTATGGGTTCTTATCCAAACATTATCGTGGCCCCCTTAATCAGATTAGCTTTGACAAACAAAGAAGCAAAAATAACAGTTTTGTGTTTTGTCTGCGAGTTAACCTGGTGGATTTTAGGGTGAAGGTATTCACATGCCCTGCTGAAAGAGTTTCCCTTTCAAGTTCTCCAACGGCGAGGAAAGTTAATGAAGCTGAGCTGTGAACCAACGGCTCAAACACGCATGTTTTACCCCACCGTGCACCACGTTAAATGGCTTTTTTATTGTCCTTGTCACATCGCCACTGAGACATAACACAATTCCAGAGTTTAAAGGGTTCAACATACTTTCTGGCTATTGTCCAACTTCATGTTCTCAGCGTAGACTATAAATCCCAACCTGGTCACACCAAACACACAGCGAACAAGCTGGAACACGAAAGCCCCAAAAAAAGTAATGAAAGCTAAGAACAACACCATTTCAACTAAGAATAGTGTGTTTAAGCTGTGATTGACCATTCGTAGCAGTCACTGACAAACATAGTTCCTCGTGAGGCATTGGGAAATTAAGTCAGGCGGAACTTGACCCTTCAACTCCCACCAACCACCATCAGTCATTCAAAGCCCCCAAAACTTGTGATTTCAAGATGTTATCCTAAAGAAATGTCAAAACAAGCATGAACTCAAAGTTATGAAAATATCCTTAAGGTAAGACTTCACTCCCATAATGATTTTTGGCCAATGTTTCTCCTTATCGCTCTACCCGAACCCCAGGAGGTGGTGGGTTCAGTCCAACAGAAAATGTTACTCATCTCATGATATCCCTATCTTCTGTTTTCTGGTAATTGTTTTATAAAATCTCCAGGCTCTTGGCACATTGGGCACATTCCCCAGCGCAGGCTCCCAAGCACTCCAGCACATCTCAGCGTAAATTCTCCGTGTGTACTAAAAGCGATCAACAAATCACAACATTTGAATAGTAGTAAATCTTTACTGTGAAGGTTTTACTCCGGCTAAGGATATCACTCAGTCTTCTGCGCCTAATTATCACTTATTGTAGTTCTGCACCACAATGATGTCATGGATGTTGTCACTTCCTTGAGACAAAAGAACGAATTCCTGCTTGTTTCTACTGGTAGTCGATGAACAGAACAAGAGAAGGAAGTGGGAGCTGTGAGTGTGTGTGTGTGTGTGGACAGAAAACAGCTGTGCAGTGAACGGTGGGATTACTTTGCCCTCGTGATTGTTATGACCCCCTGGGGCCGTCTGTCATGCCGAAGAGTTTGCGCTGGATTGCACTGTCATACAACTCCATAAGGATGATGCACTTTTGTGTCCTTTTCCATGGGAATTTCCAAACCAGGTTATCTCGAGTGGGACTTTAAGAGCTGCGTTTACAAGTGCCATGCTGACTAATGCTCTCGCTTCTTTTGTTCTTAGAAATTTTGCGCAATACTTTGCCCAGACAAAATGCAAAACATGTTTTAGACGATACATCCTCTTTTGCTTTCTTCAGTTACTTTTTTTATTTAAAGTCGTTTTAACCATAAATAACTATTTCTACCTGATTTAACCCTTAATTTATTCATATTTTTTCAGTATTTAGGGCGATTTTTTTATATTTTGCAATGATAAGTCAATTGATCCCATCATTCATTTATTAACAGTGCACCTGCTGCAGATCTATAACTAAACTTGATAACTTTCTGAAAATATAGAAGTCTCCGTGTGCACTCAAAGACACAAATCAAAACCAGGTTTCCACAACACACACTTTTCCTGTCAGCGGATCTCTGCATGCTCATAAACATATTTTGTCAATACAGTGAGAATTTCTTTTAACCCAATTCAGGTTTTTTTAAACTGTGGGTCACAAACCATTTGTGGGACGCAGAGTTGACGTTCAGATAAGTCAGTGTTTCGGTGAATGACACAGACATACACAGTTTAGTCTAGGGCTGCATGAAATACTAGCATTAAATAGAAATCTTACAGCTTCTGGACGCCTTATCTCAAATATTTTGGTGGGTTTTGAGATAGATTTTACTTGTCTAAGTGGGTTTGGAATGGAAAAGTTTGGGACCCCCAATCAATCTAAATGACCAACACTAAACACAAAACTAACAAAATTATACCCTTCTTTCTTCTGTGGAACATGAAGGATATATTCTGAAAATGGGTTGTTTTGTCAACACAGTGAAAATCAATGTTGTTATGGACCCCGTAGACCTTCATTGCATGGACAAAACAGTTTAAACATTCTTTAAAATGTATGTATGTGTGTGTTTGTGTATGTGTGATCCGCAGATGAAGGAAAAAGTCAGGTTTTGGAACAACATGAATGTAAGTTATGATTTGCATATCCCTATAAGGAAACTATTGCAAGTTAGCACTTTTTTACAGGTTTCTCAGCCTCAAATACAACACATGCATGTCTTTCCAAATGCTCACTTTGTAGAACTTTTAATATCTCACTAGATCCGTCTCATTTCAAACATTCACACATAGCAAATTTCCCAAACTGAAGTCATTCTCGGTCTCACAAACACACTCACTCACCCCAGCAGAGCGGCAGCAGTAGAAGAGTTCCTGCCAAACACACTGATATCATCACACAGCGCTGAGGTAGTCTTGCCATGTCGCTCTAAAGGGTTGGTGTGTTTGTGTGTGTGCAGCCTCCACGCTGTGCCTCTGAATGACTGCAGCGTGTGAGTGAGTGTGAGGAGAGGAAACCGCCTGGAGAAGGAGTGGGAGGAAGGAGTAAGAGGGGGTGGGAACTCCAAAATTGTAGATGCCTCATTCATCTGTTAACTAGCACCTCCTTTAAACAATACCAATGTCTGTCTCAACACTGAAAGTGGATTAGGGCTATAGCTGATATCATTCATTTCAATGGGTTATTTTTAGTAATCTGGAATTTTAAGATAGATGAGAGATGAAAAGACTGACCTGGGGTTGGGATGTGGGTCACAGAGCGCACAGAAAGCAGATGTAAATGTCATCCGCAGCTGTGAGATTGTGGTGTTGTATCTGCTGTTTGTCAACTGATCTTGATAGTGATAACTTGGACACCTGCTGTGCAGTTAATGGTTCGGAAAAGATGTTTCAAGATCAGTTAACAAAGGCATTTAATGTCGCCCTACAAGAAACTTCAGAAAGTGCTTATACACACTGCATATTTATAGTTTTTTGGACATGATTTCATGATAATACTGTTATTTTTGTTTATTTTACAGTAGTTTTCCAAGTACCTTGAACAACAGAGGTTTTCTCAGTCTTTAATGCCAAGGACCGCTACATCCCCCATCCTATTGCTCCAAACCAGCATTAGTCAGCCACACAAATCTGTAGAAAGGAAAATGAGATTTAAATAATCTTCATCATTAATCACATTATTTATTTATTTTTTAACATTCAAACATTTTGAAATGTATATTATTTTTGTATTATTATAATAATTAATTATTATTCTAATATTTGTAAAAAAAACTATTTAAACATTTATTTTATATATAATAGTTTAATGTTTTAAATATTTAATCATAAATCACATTATTTTTTTAAGATTTAAACATTTTAATATATATTAATTTTTTTAATTATAATTATTCGTATTATAAAATTTTTAAAATATTTAAACATTTATTTTATCTATGATAGTTTAATGTTTTAAATATTTAATCATTAATCACATTATTTATTTATTTTTAACATTTAAACATTTTAAAATGTATATTATTTTTAAATTATAATAAAATATAAACATGTAATCATATTTTAATTTTTATTATAATAATTCTAATAATATTTGTCAAATATTTAAACATTTATTTTTTATATATAATAGTTTAATGTTTTTTTTTTACATTTTAATTTTTTTATTTATTTATATTATTTAGTTGCATTATGTGCATTTGCTTTTTAGTCCTTACTGTTTAAATACATTTAATATATTTTCATTTTCTTTTTAAATTTACATTTAAAGATTTTTATTTATAATATTTTTATTATAATAATTCTTATAATATTTGTAAAGTATTTAAACATTTATTTTTTATATATAATACTTTAATGGTTTTTTTACATTTTAATTTTTTATTTATTTATATTATTTAGTTGCATTATGTTGCATTATGTGCATTTGCTTTTTATTCCTTACTGTTAAAATACATTATATATATATATATATATATATATATATATTTTTTTTTTCCCCTAGCACCCCCTTGATAAACAACTTAAAGTTGCCCTAAAACAATGGTATATGAACATCATTCAGCAACAACAAAATAATAAAACCTCAAGAAAGCCGATAAGTTTAAACACACAGACAGTTGTTGTAGTTTAACTTAAAGACGTTCAATTGCCAGATCATTAAAGAAACGTGAAAATCTTTGCATGCATCCACAGCATTGAAGTGCCAGATGTTTTTGAGTTCTTCAGAAAGGGTTTCGCCCTGCCCATCCTTTACTCAGCAGGAGCTTGAGGAGAGGCTGAAGGTACACAGAGATGGACTCAGTGGCAGGAAAGAGCAAAGCGCAGGGGGTGTTTCAGTGAAGGACGTACATGAATATTCTGGGCCTTTCAGTCTTTCTTTCCTGTCTTGCAGCACTGATGTTCCCCAGCCCTTGCTCTTGGCTCTCTTCAAACCCTCTTCACAACCCCCAGCTGTGGACCGTGGGACTGTGTGTGTGTGAGCTGTGCATCCGTGAGACAAGCACCTCCTATAACCAGTTAAGATCTATTTTCCTGCTTTAAAAAGCCTAGTCCTCTTATTTCAATCCTAGTCTGTGCCCGTGGGCTGCAGACACACCCTTGGCTTATGCTGAAATCTGAGATGACTTCCATTAAAAGAGAGCAAAACCTCAGACTGACTGCAAGGAGACTGTCAGTGCCCACACGGGTCATAACGGCCATGTTGCTACTATGCAAGGTGCCAATTCAAACAAACCCCAGTGTATTACTGCTCTTCAGCGGAGTTTGAGGGAGAAGATGTATGTGTTGGGTCTGTAGTTGTGTTGCTTTTACTTGAGTGTAATTTGTCAGGGTTTGACATGAGTAAAGATGACTCAAAAATATATCATGCATTTTCTGATCTGGTATTTTGCTTGTTTTAATGTTCTCGTGTGAAGTCTTTTCTTTATGACGGGTTTTCAACAGGAAAATCTGGGGAGCTGCCAATTATTGCTTGATCTCAACATTTTTTGTGGGAAAAAAGGAAAATGTATGATAAACAATGATACAATGTTTATGCTACATTTTTTTCATTGTCCTTCCAACTAAATTGAATTAAATACTTTCTGAGATGGAGAAAAACATATTTGGCAATGCTTTTTAGTAAGCAAACAAGTTTTGCAAGGGGATGCAAAGGTATTGTGAGGGGACGCAAAGTTTCTCCTTTTTTACTGTAATATTGTCATTTAGGTTTAAAATGTAAAAAATGTTTGTTCTCTGTGAGCGAACGCAAAAGCATTTAAATATATTTTTACCCCCCCATCACCATGTTCCTTTAGGGGCCCCGTAGTTCTGTTCTTTTGTCATTTCATTATTATTCAGTTGTGTATATTATTCAGTGCTATTTAGGTTTAATTAATTTTCATTTCGGTTAGAATTTATTTACTTATAATTAATAATTTTAGAGCTTCGACTTAAACTTATTTCAGTTTATTGCCAAGGCAACATCTCTAACTTTCGTCTCGTAAGTTTTTCAGCTAATATTTATATTTTATTTGATTTATTTTGATTTTTATTGATTTATTTTATTTCAACTAACATCATTTTTTAAACAGTTTTAGTTAAGGATAATAACTAGGATGTTTAAGTTTTTCTCTGAAACATTTTATGTTATAATAAAAATCTAGTTTCTTAGTTTATTTTGTATGAAATTGCTCTTTTAAAATGAATCTAAGCCACCATGGCGAGACACACCGGAAAAATAGGATAGTATTTCTCGTGTGAGGGATAAGTGGGGAAAAGAAGGGATTAGAGATGCATATCTTCACTCCTACCCCTATGAGAGACCAGGCTTCATCTAATGCTTTACATTCTCTTCTAAAAAAAATTTACAAACTGTATTGCAGTCATGATTAAGTGTTTTGGGGGAAACATAAAACATCACTTTTGGATCCTGAATTGAGCTTTTACAGGGATTGAGCCATAATAGAAGTGTTTAGAAAGACTCTGTGAACATTATCCAGTGGGGGTGAATTGGTGCATGGGCTTCTCTCTTGATTTACATGTGAGCAGGATGTTAGCCACACTCCCACTGATCTCTCCGCGTGGGCACGGCTGACCAGCGCATCGAATGGGATGTGTGTACGTGAGAACAGAGAGAAGATGAGTCTCGGGGGTCGCCGGAGACCCCGGGGGGAGAAGGGATGGATCTGCCGCTCTGGCTGTGAGGTCCCACAATGGACAAGACGGTGGGAGAAAACATTTGTGAGAGTTTAGCAGAGAGCATTTGCATGGAATCTGGGCTCTCCTCCAGAAGCTGTTTTCCATGCACACTGTAAAACCTGTGAGGAGTTCTCCATCATGGACTGCTTACACACTAAACTCACCCTTTCTTGATGTATATTAAAGGAATATTCTGTGTTCAGTACAAGTTGAGCCCAATCGACAGCAGTTTTTTCAAAAATATTCAATTTTCTTAAAAAAAAAAATGGATAACAGTAAGACACTTACAGTAGTGAACATTAAACTGTTCCAGTAGCCACAGGATGTAAACAATTTGCTCGTTAACTTGATTTTAAATGTGGGGAAAAAATCACTTAACTTTTCCGTGTAATGTTAAACCAACTTTACAATTTAAAGGAGTAGTTCACTTTTAAAACTTTTCCTGATAATTTACTCACCCCCCATGTAGAAGAAAAGAAAAACGGAAGAAAGAAACCCCAAAGTAACCTTTCATTGAACATTTTTCAGAACCATTTTTCTTTTCTTAGAGTAAAGACCATTTGAATAATTAGAAGAACTTTTTTTCACTTTAAAAAAAAAAGTTTTTTCATAGATACCAATAAAAGAGTGTATGTTTAAAATGACATGCTGTAACACACACATGGTAGCCAACTGTACTAAAAAAAAAAAAAATCTGGCATTGACTGAAAAACTTTCCACGATGTTAAAGCTCCAACATATGAAATCAGATAAAAAAAGAGTAAAAAACATGGCCAATATTTAGTCCAACATCTATTATTTTGAATCACTTGCTGAAAGCCAAGAATAAAGTCTGAAAGCAATAGACACTTATCCCCCCATCTGCAGATCGCTCTCTTAATGCTGGTTGAGATGTTCTCAAGTGATAAGAATAGTCTTTTTGATACACCGCATGAACCCAGAACTACCACACAACAACATGCTTTTACGTAAATGAGACGATGCAGTTGACACAGCTGGGAGGAACTGAACCCTCTCTGCCATGAAGTATGTCTTATGCACCATAAAGCGGTTATATAAAACTTTGATGAATCACTGCATGTCTGGACTCAAGGTTTCCTCAATATTGTATTTACCACAGTCTCCAAAGGAAAGAATGCAAAAGGTGGAGTAGCTTAACTTTCAGGACTTTACATTCTTAAAAATAATGGTTCCAAAAGGAGTTTTTTACACCAAGATCCATTTTTCAACCTTTCAATAAAAAAGTTCTAAAAAATAAATAAGGAACTTTGGTATTACTTTATTTTACAGTCCTGTTTCCCGTATATATTGTAATTACAAAGTAAACCTATCCCTAAACCTGATCTTAACCCTTATATTACCAGTACTTTCTCATAGGTAAGTACTTTGTAAATACATGTGTAACTTTTTTTCTTAAATGTGAAGAACATTTTAATAATCTAAAGAGCCCTGTAAGAACCTTTTGTGGAATGGAATTATGATTTGATTATTTTGAGTCTCAACGGTGCCCTTTAGCAGAGCATTTGTTGTAATATGACTGGTGACGCATTCACATGTTTTACAGGTATAAAGCTGGTTCAAATCAATTTGGTTTTGAGTATTTAGAGTTTATGTTTTTTTTAAACCCACCCACGGTGCAGATGTATTGGGGAAAAAAGGGATTTGGGATAGAGGCCAACGTTTGGGGTATACCTGCAAAATCTCTGGTTCCCATCGTTCCCCTTCCTGGAAGCACATGCAGGAAATGAGCTTACTAAGAAAAACGGTCTGTAACTACAGCAAAGGCAGAAATGATCGACGGTTAGCTGTTATAACCACACCGCCGCTACAAGACATCCACATGTGTCAGTTAAACTTGGAGAGATAATGATTCCCTCACATGATAGGTAGATAGATAGATAGGCAGACAGATGGACGGACGGAAAGATAGATAGATAGACAGACAGACGGACGGACGGACGGACGGACGGACAGACAGACAGACAGACAGACAGACAGACAGACAGACAGACAGACAGACAGACAGACAGACAGACAGACAGACAGACAGACAGACAGACAGACAGACAGACAGACAGACAGACAGATAGATAGATAGATAGATAGATAGATAGATAGATAGATAGATAGATAGATAGATAGATAGATAGATAGATAGTAGAGGTGGGGGACTCAAGTCACATGACTTGACTCGAGTCTGACTCGAGTCACAATTTTCAGGACTTGTGACTTGCTTGATTAAAGTACAAAAATGACTTGACTTGACTTTTTGACTTGAGAACAAGTTACTTGAGACTTGACTTGACTTGAAGTGGAAGACTCGACAATCACTTGAACATATAAACAAACAGCAATACAATTAATTAAAATATATATATATTAATTTGTGACGTCAGCAATCAGCATCACTATCGGCATCTGTGCCTTTAACGCTGCTCAATTCAAACCGCGCCAAACATGGCAGACAGCAGTCGAGCTCCACAAATTGTCTCCTTTGGATATACAGACTTTGAACTGGACCGTGCCTATAAAAAAAGATTCGCCAGTTGCAAAATATGCAAGGCACGAATATCCGACACGACAACCAGAACATCATATTTCGTTCGACATATCAAGAAGAACCACAAGGAAAGGTAAGAAAGTAATCTCTTTATAGTCTCTCAGTTAAACTAAGATCTACGTTATAAGTTACGATTACTAATGTAATGAATAAATCTTTTCTGTTTTGTCATAATTTGGCCTTGATGGCATAATATGTTTTTTTTTTCTTATTAGTAATAGATAGATAGAAAGACAGATCAGTTTTAAGGATTAAAAATGCACTGGTTTACAATGACTAATAGCTTCTCATGTGTTTCAGGAATGGTTAAAAGCTTAGTCCCAGTCAGCATTCTTCTTGTATCCACAGGAGGATTTAAGGACCTCTGTCCTTGACCTTGAACAGTGTTCAGGTTCATATGCTTTTTCCTTTGTAAATCAGTCGTGGATTATGCTCAGAATGGCTATCCTGAGAAGCCTAAGAAAACAGAGGCTGGGTTTCTCTGGGACTGATTTGTGAGTGACCTCCACCTCACACTCCCAGAATAAAGGAACCCCAGTTAGTCCAAATTAGGTCAAGTGTGTGTCCGCTGACGATGTCTTCGTTCTTTGTTGTTGTTTTTTCCAAATCCTTTTTCTCAGTAGGAAGTTTAAGGTGTTTGTGGATTCGGAGAGCAGTGAATTTTGGAAAAGGAACAGGAAAGGAGGAAGGGAAGAATGAATGGGCATAAATTGCGTTTAGACAGTTTATCTCCTTCACACATATCTCAGTTAATCAGTTCTTCCTTTTGAACTGGACGGTCATTGATAACAGGATGTATCTGTTAAGTGCTCTGTCTCATGGTTTCTGTGCTGGGGGCTTCAAGGCAATTAGTAACTCAAAGACGCCTTATTACACAGGATTGGGGATTTTTTGGAAGATGATTACATCATCTAATTTGACTCCTTCATGTGACCACGGGGTATTCAATCCCTTTGAATAAGACAATGATGCAAGTGTGGACATATTTTCATATATGACCAGTGTCAGTGAAGCCACTTTGAAACTTTTTTAAAGCTACGATTACGATTTATTCACAATGAATCTGCCTTTCCAAAACTACATTCAAGTTATACATAAAGTACAGTAAAGTTTTTTAAAGTTTTTTATAGTAAAGTTTTTTCCACCAATCATTGGAAAATGCATCTAGTCACCAGTAAAGCTATAGGCCGACTATTTTCAAAGAATTTGAATAACTGAAAAATGTAGTTTAGTTACTTTAACCCTGTCTAGGCCCACGGACCGATGGCTGAACAACTGATGCATACACTCTTAGAAGAAAAGGTTTTATATAGAAGCTTAAAAGGTTCTATCCGTGCTACTTATTTGGAACCCCTAAAAGGTTCTATACAATAAGAACCCTTTAGGGTTCTTTGCAACCAGGAAAAAAGTTCTATATGGAACCTTTTGGGTTCAGTCATTATCATTTGTTTTGTTCTTTCCAGATTAAATGTTTCATATTATTGACAAACATCAAGACCCTTAAATGTATTTATGAACGCATGTGAATGATCACAAAATTCAATCAATATCACGATGAGTGCCATTTCAGGTTTTTCTCCTCCAAAAATCAGCATGATTAAAATGTGATATTAAGTTACTACAACAGTTTAATAAACAATCATTTAATTACAACTACAAAATGTTGCAGAATAATGTAACATATGAATGAACAATACCCTATAAAGAACCTTTGTGCCAAAAGGGTTCTTTCTTGTCATTATAGAACCTTTTTTAGCATAAAAGTTTCTTTTGAGTTACGTAAAGAACCCTATGCTTCATATATAGAACCCCAATGAACCCTTTTTTCTAAGAGAGTAAGGCACACTGACCTGGAAACACTTCAGGATTTTCAAAGTCGTCACCTGATTGGTTGAATTCTACAGGATGTCTGGGATATGTGTGTGTGTCGTCTGTAACAGTCCGCCTGGAAACAAAGACGCTATGATGTCAAACCCCCTTCTGGAAAAAGAAAGCTGTCGTATTTACAACAGTGAAAAGCACTTATCAGAATCAACTATGCTGGATTTTTAATAGTATGTCAAGTATGTAAATTTTGTGGCATTTTCACGCCCCTAAACATAACACAGAACAAAACTAACCGTGAATGGTTTAGTCTTCTACAAAATACAGACTATGTGTCAGGCATTGTACACCCTTTAAAGTTATATTCATAAACTCCCTCCACACAGTGAACAAAGTGAGTGTGTCACTCCCTGACACACTCTCAAACACACCCTCACGAGCCTTTACATGTTATACTGTAATACTGCAGGGTGTGATATAATGAGATATGCACAATTAAACCCTTTGTTAATGCAGTGTTTTAGAAACTGGCTCCAGTGCAGATTTGTGTGATCAATATGTTCATTCACAAAGCTTCAAAGACTTGCACAACCACATGAAATAAGTCTTCCTCTTTGGCTAGCACATGATGAATGAACAGTGTTGGCTCCAACAACTCACAAAAATATCGCTGGCTTGCTTTCATCTTGTTTACGAATTCAGTACAGTAATGCTAACAGCAGCTTTGAATCAGTTTCTGTTTTCATTATAAGTGGCCTTTTTGTCACTTTTATAATTTCTGCTTGTGATTTACAGAGTGTTGTCCTAAAAAGACAGCATTTTCCCAGGATTTGGTATCCATATCCCAAACCGCTATAGCCCTAATCCCACAAACCCACGCACACTTGACCTTGTTCATGTGGGCTGGCAGCTACACCTGGATCCAATTAAATGTCTCTCACATTCCTCTTGTTATTCCTAACCAAGGCCAGAACTTCATACTATTGTGTTTTGCTCGCTTTATTAGGGCTAATTCTACAGCTTACACTGTTTACAAACTCTAACATTTCAATTCATAAGAGTGCACAAGACAACATTTAGAGCAGAATGTAATGTTCTCTATTTGAATGACTGACTAATTGCTCTAAATAGTCCTCACACTTATAGCCTAAAACGTCTGTCTTGAGCCTCTTGGGCCTGTCTTTTGTGCTTGGCGGTGTATTTGTCTCAATCACTCCAGTATTAAACACTTGTTTGGGATTCCCAAGGCAGTCTGACTGCCGTTGGCCCATTGTGTGTTTTTTGCATGAGAATGCACTAGTGTGTGTCTCCCATTATTCATGCTTGAACGTGAAACCCTGTCCCCCATCTGTCGACCCCCCCAGCGGGCCACCATGCAGCCGGAGGACAAAAGGCTGCAGGAAACATTGAGAAGACGTGACAATGGCCCTCAATCAAGGTCAAACAAGAGAAGGCCCAGGGTTCAAGCATAATGAATATTACCAGTCATTAGGCTAGTTAACTTGTTCAGTCTTACACCTATTCAATTTCTTACAAAAATTGAAGTGCTTGTGTAAAAATGTAAAGTCTGTTTACATGTTAAAATGGGAAGAATGGTTTTAAGTGTGCATTCCAAAAATATACAGGCCTATATGTTAGCCTATAGCTTGTGGATGACTAAAATGTCTGTGTAAAGCTCTTTTGCTCCATCTAGCGACAGTTTCCTATAAGGCCACAAAGTACACAAGCAGTCTTAACCAGTCCTAACTGGTTTCAACCATGTCCTTTCACTGTCTGCCATCTAGTGGGATTTTATGGCATCGTTGTTCAGCATTTACTTGTCGAGTTGGGTACGAAATAATGTAAATGATCAAGACCTTGAATACACATCTTACACCCCCTTCTCCACTTTGCTAAAACATTTCCTGTTTCCTGCCTGTTGTCTTGAAATGTGTCCCAACATCTAAGTTATCTATATGTTTGCAAATGAACAAAACAACAAAGGAATATTGTAATTAGAAGATATTATAACATGTATGTAATCCCAGGGATTTGTTGGTGAGGGCTGGGATTGTTGAATCTGATTTGTATTGAAAAGCAAATATAAAATGATTATATATACACTTGACTTGACATACATCTTATCTATTAACCTGATACATTAGGTTTATCATCCGCTGTAAAAAAAAATATATATATATGTGAAAGAAATCCTGCAAAAATAATAAAAATGCCCATGGTGTTCAATATTTAGTTAAATTATTATTTTATGTATTATCAAAATGCAGTGTTTATATAGTATATAGTAATATACCCTTGTATAGGTAAAAAGTACCCCTTAAAATGCAATTCTTAGAAATTAATTAATAAACTTAAAAGCTCATTTCTCATACTGTTTGAGATCTGCTTGTAGCTCATTTGGCAGACAAACAAACAAATAGGTTGTCTGTTCAAATGACTGTTTTTTTTACAAAAGATTATTCAGTTCTTCTCTGGCAGCCTAGATAAATCAGCTTAGGAGATCAGTTGTGGTGTCCATTCCACTTCAGGGTCAGTGTGCCATGCACTGCCCGTACCCTAGTGGTCACCTTGGGGTATTGCACTAATGCACATTGCTGAAAGCGTTCATTTTACATCATGGCTTATTTCCGTCTAATAGGTGGGGACAATTGTTTTTCAGCTCTTTTAAAATAAAGACATTTTTGAAGCAACTCTGGAATGTTTTTTTGAACTTAAAACAAGAATATAACAGTCAGCTTGTACTCTGCGACCAAATGGCCCTTTGTGGCTTCTGTGGTGAAGCGATCAGCACCACGTTGCATGGGACAGATGGCGTGGCGTGCGTGCAAGCCTTCAAGCCACCATGACTGTCTGGGTTTATGGTCAGCCATTTTGTTAGAATTATTGTATGGAAGACGCTCAAAGTATTATGAGTTCATTTGTGGTAAAAGAAGAAACACTTTTTGTTTGTATGTGAGGGTGAAAAATATCACTTATTTTATTTCTCTGATCTGTTAAGTGTTCACTTTAGGCTCTTTAAAATACACAATTTTAACCTGCTCTCCAATTGATTTCGAATTACTGGAGTTAAAGGACACGGACATCGTTCCCAGGCGCCAATGAGAACAAAGAATGGGCGGATTAACAGTTTGAAAGCTTCATACTGACGTTCTGGCCGTCCCGTCTAAAATTTACTGCGCGCGTATTTCCAACCAATCAGGTCAGTCTACAAAGACCGATTATGTTGATAAGCATGATCCGTTCGAGCGACAGGCTGATCCACCACTCACAGGTTTGAAAATAACAACGAACCAATCAGGGCGCAGTGAGGGCGGGGTCTGGGAAAGGGGGTTGGGTGCGAGGTATCATGGAGGATCAGTTAGAGAACGGCAGCCATTGAAGATAGCCGAGCCGTCGGTCCGCGCTCAGGAGTTTCTGACAATTTTTTTTCTTTAAACGGTCTAAGCCAGTGCAGTAATCACCAACAAAATGGAGATGAAGAAGAGGATCAGTTTAGAGCTGAGGAACAGAACTCCAGCGGAGGTGAGCGCTTTAATTATTTATTTTTTTCCACGGAAACAAGAAAAGATGTTAGTTCGCAACCTGTCCATCCTGCACTTACGGAATAGTAGACTCCGCTGAATGGCAGCACGGCTGTTATTCCACATGGGCAATTACAAGGATGCGATTTAGATATTTGGGCATGGATGAACGCATTACAGAATGCACATTTTCGACCTAATACAAGATGATTTCAGACAAGTAGTCAAATATAATCGTTATTTGAGCGCGTAAAACTCATGTGAACTCGTTCTCCTTCGCCATTACATTAGACTTGACGATGTGGGCGTCCCAAATAGTACCTCAAAATAATATGCTTACATTTTATAAGACCGTATTTGATTTAATGATTCAAAAACGATGTTAATTACTCAACAAGTGAAGTCCAATTCGGTTACGACGTTATTATAGTCCTCGATACGATAATGTTATCGCTTCCAGCGGGAAACAGTGGAAATTAAAACAAAACGTCAGTGTTGTTATAGGAATCAATAGCCCAACCTGCATTGTATGCAAAATACTGACCAAAACATCACGCAAATGAATCTGCTCACATAAAAAGTTTATTGTAGGCAAGCTTCACGGATGCCTACCTCACTATGGCTTCTCTAACCTAGTAAAACGAGCAGTTTCGTCTTCCAAAGACGGACATCTTACTCTCCAACTCTTCGATATTTGACATTCAGGGGCATTTGCCTTCGATCTTCCTCCTAAGATTCTCAAAGCCATTATGTTCAGAGTTTGAGAGCACAAGCACATATCGGAGCGAATGTCAGGTCAAACTGCATAATAATTAAGCGTTCATGGCTTCTGCAGCGCCTCGCTGTGTGTGTGGCGAGGATGGTGTGTGTGAAATGCTGCTCGAGTCTCCGTGTTGACGGGCGGGGAGTGGAAGTCATTTTGTTGCATCAATAGTTGAGACGGTGTTTTGTGGCTTTGACTCCGTTTTTATTAATCGGAGTTGAGAGTGAATTCTGATTCACAACGCCTACGTGGTGTTTAGAACGGAATAATTGGCGCATACCAGAAATATTCGCTCGACCGTTACGAACCGTTTAAAAAAACAAGTTGCCATTTTATTCAATGGTTACGTTAATGGCGTATTTATGTAACCTCCGGTAACAATATGTATTACCGGAGTTAAGCAACATGAATACGTCTTTACGAAGCCGTTTGGGTTATCCGTCACCGTTTTATTAATTGAAGGAATGTGGCAGATGGTGAAGGGGCGAGCCCCCCTTCCTCTCCTCCGATTTTAGTAGATTATTGTAGTAGGCTTGCCTGAACCAAAGCAGAGCACGCTTCTTTTAAATGAGGGATCCTTTACACAAGCTTGAGTTAATGCTTTGACGTGTGTAAATCATACATGGCTTTTAACTCGGGTGTATCTTTCTTGCGTAACCAGAAAAATATCACCGCCTCGCGCATATCAAATCCTGAGCGATGAATGGGTAAACATTATCAAATCTACATTAAGCACACATCACGTGGTGAAAAATGTAATATTTTTCCATGAGGACAAGAAGTTATTGAATATTTAAGGGCTGCAGCCTGGAGTGCGTGCGGACACGTTTTCAGTGTGTTATAAGAATACGAGCACTTTACTCAAAGAATACCATACACCGTTTTATTTAAATAATTATAATAAAAAACCTATTTGTCTTTTTGGTTTACTTTGTTGGGTTTGTGCGGCAACTATTCTGTTTGTACCAAGTTTTAAGTTTCACTCTTTTTTAGGCAGATAAACATACATTCTCACCATACCCTTAAAAAGATGATGTCCTAAAATACTTAAGTCATGAAATCAAGACATTTATTTTAAATTCCCCAAAAGTGTAAATACAGTGGAGCTATTGGGCTATTGTTTGTTTCTGAAATCCGAAGTAGCAACACTGGTTAGACCAATGGTGTGAGTTTGGGGGCGGGACTTTCTATAGTGGACACTAGTGGTGCAGTAAACTACATACTTAACATTAAGACTTAAGAGTTAATATATATATATTAGAAAAGACTTATAATATGAATACATACTCATAAGCATTAGTTGTAATATTAGCAGTTTTTGAATGGTGCATTGTGGTATTTCATGGGAATTAGTATGAGAAATAAACTTTTGTTGCTCACCAAGGGCCTTTATTATGTTCATCCCTCCTGCAGGTAGCAGAGCTGGTTGTGGATAACTGCCGCACGAGTGACGGTGAGATTGAAGGCCTGACAGATGAGTTTAAGGAGCTGGAGTTCCTTAGCATGGTCAACGTGGGTCTCACCTCCCTGGCCAAACTTCCCTCACTGCCAAAACTGAAGAAGGTCAGTCAAGAGATCACGCTTTAATTTCAGAAAACACATGCAAAGTTCTCTTAACAAGAAGAACTTGTGTTTCAAGTACTAACCGTGCAGAAAACCGATACCGTAACACAGTTTACATATTAATGTAGACACGTTGTATTATTAAAGTGTGCCAAAAAAAATGGATGGAGAATGCCTAATGGAAACTTTAGTAGTGTGATGTGGCAAAAAATTAATGTTTAACATATTGCATGATTACTAAATTGGTCTTATAAGCACATAATTACACTGTAAAAAAAACAACGGCTTCTCAGCTCATTTTTTGCCAATTTGCCAATCTTAACTTTCCAGTTAAGTTGATTTTTTTAAGGGCAATTCTCTTTTACAGTTGGAGCTGAGTGATAATAATATCACAGGTGCACTGGAGACGCTTGCAGAGAAATGCACCAACCTGACTTACTTAAACCTGAGTGGCAACAAGATCAAAGAGCTCAGCACACTGGAGGCCCTGGTAAAAACACTGATGCATTTACACCATATTTCTCAATAAATATATGCTGGAGATGATATCATATATCACCTTTTATACGCAAGTTAAAGGCCATTCAACTTTGTTTGATGAATGACACGCTCTTCAACCCTCAGCAAAACCTAAAGAACCTGAAGAGTTTGGACCTGTTCAACTGTGAGATCACCACTTTGGAGGACTACAGGGAAAGCATCTTTGAGCTTCTGCCTCAGGTCACATACCTGGACGGCTTTGATGCAGAAGACAACGAAGCTCCAGACTCTGAGGCTGACGATGATGGTGAGAACCAAGAGTTTGAACACACAATTTAATCTTTTTTTAAATTGCAGATTATTATGCTCGTCCTCCAATGAAAGCCATCCGACATCAAGTCATTACTACTTGTACTATTATGCAGATGATGATGAGGATGGCGAGGAAGGAGCAGGGCATCTTGGGGAGTATGAGGAAGAAGAGGAGGAGGAAGATGAGGAAGGCTCAGAGGGTGGTGAAGTTGGGCTGTCCTATCTAATGAAAGAGGACATCCAGGTGATGTAGCTTCTCCATTTTTAACATCCACGTCCAGTTTGGGAAAACTTGACCTTTTAATAACAACGGATTCCTTCTGTAACAGGATGAGGAAGATGATGACGATTACGTAGAAGAGGAAGAGGAAGGAGAGGGTAAGCATTAATTATGCCACCAAGCATCTTAAAATTCTCGCTTTTGTGTTGAACTGTTGTCTAATGACGCATTCTCTGTAGAAGAGGAGGCCGGAGTTCGAGGAGAGAAACGAAAGAGAGCTGCAGAAGATGAGGGCGAAGATGACGACGAAGACGACGACTAACCCTTTGTTTGACTTCTTGGAAACAATATCCAAGCTGTAGATCAACCCTGAAAAAGACCGTGATCTTGCAGATTGTTTTTCTCTTTGTAAACCATAGATAAATCACTGTAGAGGCTAAGTGTTTTCTTTTATAAATGCATTATATATTACACTATATAAAAGGGGTATATTGACAATTCATTTATAGCCATTCCAAGTTAATTCCCAACATGTAAATCGGGGTGTTGGCAAGGGTTTGGGGTTTCCCCATTGCAAAAACGTTGTTGGACAGCCCGTTCGAGACGAGAGCTAGGCGTTCATCACTGAGAGGTGATGGCAAATCCTCAAACTCCAGCTCCCTAAGACCTCTGTGAGGAGGCAGTGTTTTCTGCTCCTCGTCTACCTCTCCAGGTCTCAGTCTCAGCCCACCACAGAGCAGCAAGCCAATCATCTCCAACCGTCAACCCCTTTTTTTCTTGGATCAACCAATCGCTGCCAAGGATCTTGTCACACTCTTTATATGGGATGGTCTCAACTTCAGGCTCAATTAGGCAGACCAGATACGTGATCTGTTGAATTTTAAAGTGTGATGTATGTAAATGTGATGTAAATTGAGCAAAGATCGGGAGTCGAGCTGTAGATTGGCAAATTAAATTTGTTTTAATCTCCAAGTAGTTTTTTAATAAAGAGTTCAATTATGTGAGCAGTTTGCCCTTTCTCACGTTTTATGCAGAAGCCACCTATTTTTGACATCGTAGACGTTAAAATCGAGATTTGTTCGTTTTTAAGAGAAACGCCATTGCTGGAACTTTCTCATGTTCAGGTTTAACAGCTTTGTTGGATTAAACAGTACCCTTGAGTACCTTTCTACCTTTGTCTTGCTGTGGAAACAGGTTAGTTTCTACCTTTTGTTGAGGTATTTTACAGAGTAATACCTTTAACCTAATGTTCGTATGGCAATATGTATATAGTATCTGTTTCAACAGGCTTTATTTTCCTTTTCTTTTTTAATTACTCTGTTTGGTCAGTTGTTTTAATACAAATCACGTCAAAGGACTTACATACACGCAGGTAACCTGTTTAAATTTCAAGTACTTGGTTGTTGTGAGAGTGTTGTATTTGGGGTTTTATGTGCTATAAACCTATCTAAAAGGATTTTAGTTGTTGGATTTTGATGTTTTGTTTTAATGGGTTTAGGGTTTTTTGTGTCTTTTTCTAAGTTTGCAAGCTCCTTTGTCCAATTATGAGCTCCTCTTGAGTTAGTTGTAATGAATGAGTGACTTGTCCTTTTGATTATTAAAATGGCATAACTCCATGGGATGTTATGTTCAAAAAATAGATCCTTTGTCTGCTAAAGATTTCTGTAAATTGATTAGAAAATTTTGGATTTTCTCAAACTGAGAGCCATCTGGAAGTCTCAGGCTCAGGTGAGAAAGCACTGTTTAATGATTTAAAAAAAAATGAAGTGATGTTTCAATCAAAATTTATAAAAACCCTTCCAATGAATCCAACCTGGTGTAAGTTTGATGTGGGGAAAATAAATGAAAAACCTTTTACCAAAATGTTCTTGTCGTTTAGAAACTGTTTTAATTTTGTGTTCTTCAAAGAGATGCCGGCAATGTAGACTGTCAATTAAATAGAAGAACTTGTAATATAATTATTACACAAATCCTAGATCAAGTGTAACTTGTTGACTTCAGCTTGAGGGATGTGAGCTCCACAAGCCTGGAAACAGCTTGCGAACTTTAATTTTATACTACTCTGCCATCTGCAAAGCCTTGTACTTAGACCATTTATCATTTATGAGTTACACAAACTTTAAGCAGCAGAGCATAGAGGAAAGGGGTGTGTCTGTCATGTGATCAACAGACAGAGTTACCAAGAGCATCATCAATTAATCAGGAGTGAAGCGTTCCCTGTCCAGCCAATAGAAATACACAGGTATCACTGGAAGGGTGGAGTCACTGTGATCCTCATTAATTATTCATTAATTTGATAAGTGAGTGTGACTATTAGTAATACGAAGAAATGTTAAAATGAATTTGAACAATACTACAGGAACATCAAAGCATATTATATTGACATGCAACTTACAATTAATGTGTCACTTTAAATCTATATAAACAATAGTAGTAAATACAATGATCTTCTATTTTACTGGCTACTGAGAAAAATCATAATCTAACATGAACTTTCATACCTATCTATCGCATATAAAACTTCTACAATATCTTTTAAATAAAAAGAAAGAAATATGTTAAGTTTAAAACACCCCAAAACAGACTTTTCCGCTGTAATGTGTTCTCGGGACAAGAGTATTTCTAATAAACTTGAGTTGACACACTTTAAATATTATACATATTATTTGTATTTTTGTTGATGGTTTTGGTTTTATGAATTGTAATATTATGCTTCATAATAGCCTGTTTAATGGCATGTTGACAACTTGCTCAAAATAATATAATAAAATGCCACATAAAGTGTCGTTCAATGAACTGTAACTATTATTTTGAACTGACATCCAAACTTACTCTCACTGCAACAAGGCCTTTGAACCACTTGAGGGAGCTAGTTTACTAGTTATGCGTATATTATTTTAGGCACAAAATCATCCGCACATTACGATCACATCCCAATAGCTCAGGAGAAGCCTCAACCATGTTAATATATTCCTGTGAACAGTTCAAGACAATAGATGAAGCAAAGGAAAGGTCAGTTCACAACATCTTTGTATTTTAGTAATTTCATGTGCAACCAATGTTCATGTTTCATGACTGTATGTAGAGTTTGTGATGCAGTGTATTTACAGACATATTGAGTGTTTCAACACACAGAACACTTCAGCTGTGCCCATGTACATTACAGCTTAGATGAAACTACACACACACACACACACACACACACTAAAGCTCATCCATGTACAGACTGCCTCAACCCCCACAGCAGCTGATGAGCTGCAGCCGTCCAATCAGAGATCCTGAGCCTCTATAAGCCTTATATGAAGTCAACGCAAGATTGGATGAGTAGATATGATGAGTAGCTTTTTAGCTTTTGTTATGACACATCTTTATTGCTCCCAGAGGGAGCTTATATTATATTAACAATGCTTTATATGCCTTACATCAGATTCAGATAAATAATAAAAAATAACCAAAAGAGGCCCGAGGTGAGTGAATGAAAAGACGAATGACGTGTAAACGCACTACATGCTCAAGAAACAGAAATATGAATCGCTCTAATCTGTACTTTGAGAAGTAGCCTACATTTATGGGAAAACTGCTGTTATCTGAGACAGAGTTTTCATCTGTAAAATTTCACAGTTAAAGGGATATTTCACACAAAAAGGAAATTTTGGTCATCATTTACTCACCCTCATGTTCTTCCAAACCTGAATGAGTTTCTTTCTTCTGTTGAACACAAAAGAAGATATTTTAGAGTTAGACAGTTTAATGGTGAACTTTTCATTTCATGCGACTTTAAAGCTGACGTAATAATAAAACCCGCTCACCAAAACTGTCTTTTTAGTTTTTTTAATGTAAACACACACTGGACGGATATTTGCAGCGTCTCACGTAAGACACGGCATTCTAGAAAGGCAGAGCTCAAGTTAAAAAGTTAAAAACTGACCTGAATGGCCCCTTATGAAGTCTGATTCTTTTGTGACTTTAATGGCTTGGTTCAGTCTAAACGGTCCTCGCTCTCATGTGAATGTTATAAAATCTGATTCTTGCTAAAAGGTCCTTTCTTTTTAAATTTAAAATATGGTGATTAAATTGAATCATGTGAATGAAGAGATTAAAGAAAATAATTTGTTTGTTGATGATATTTTTGTATATCGACATATTGCATACAGAAATGGGTGTGGGTGAGAAGTACATGTATTTTTAAGGCAGACTTTGATTAGCAGACTTGACCAGCACAAAAACAATAGGGTTTCAGCACTTCGTGCTTGAACCCCTAATAAGAATGAGACCTTTTTGACGGTTATAGCGCCACCTATGGTCCGAGCTCCATGAAACTTTGCATTCTTCTTCGGCATGTTCTGACACATATGCTCATTCACCTTTTTTGAAGTTCTGACTTTTCCTTTGGGACTGTATTTTGCCACGGACCACTCTCTAAGGCCCCGTCCACACTACTGCGTTTTCGTTTAAAAACGGAGACTTTTTGCTACGTTTGCACCTCCTGTCCAGACTAAAACGGAGAAGTTTAGAAACGCTGCAGCTCCGTTTTGCGTTTTGAATCTCCGGAGGGTGTTTTTGTGAAGATAGGACAATATGGAGGACTCTAGAAACGATGACGCTCGGCAGAGGCTCACGCTCGGCTCTATGATTGGGTGTCATCAGTCATGACATGTCCTTCCTTGATTCGTCAGCCACCCTTTACACTGGCACGCGCATGCTCATTGTTGGTGAATGGTCATGTGATCTGCGTTTTCAGTCGTTTTTAATGTGGACGGAGATCAATTCTAATACAGAGATAAAACGCTGGAGTGGACGGAGATCGTATTCGTTTTAATTCTCCGTTTTTAAACAAAAACGCAGTAGTGTGGACGGGGCCAAAATGACCCTGTTACAGCCAACCAATTGCAAAATTTCAACTTTTTTTTCCCAATAATTATTGATCTCTGGAGAATCCAGAGAATAGGCCTAGCAACATGACATCATGACTTTTGCGTAAACATACACGCCAATTTCGAGTCAAGTGGTGTGTTATCTCTACACATTTTGAGCTATCCGCGTGCGTGTAAGTCTACGTACGCCATTAACGTCCGCGTCATTACACGTGTCTGTACACGCCGTCAAATGTCCGAGCAAAACGAAGATCTACATCTGGGGAGCGATCTTTTTCTTTCCTAGGATGGTAAGGGAACAGTTATATATTTATATACAGTAATAACGTTAAGTCAACGGCGTTCATAAACACGCTGAAAAGCGATTATGCGTGTTGATAGCATGCCAAAAATGGAAATACGAATTGGCGTGTCATACACACGCTACTTCATGAGATCAGTCTGGGCCTAGATTGGTTTGGTTCCGATGGGGCAAAAAAACAGGGACTAGTTTGCAAAAGTAGCTTTCGGACAAAATTCAACATAACTTTTTTTTGTTTTTTGGCCCAAATCGAAATCGGAGATATATATCTTGTCCGTCTTGAGCCAAGGATCACAGTGGTGATTCCTTGATTCAAAGTCAAAAGGTCTAGGAGTTATGAGCATTTTAGTACTTTTGGCTGCTGTCGCGCCACCTACGGGCCAATCATTGTACATTGGCCCAAAAACAATAGGCCAAGATGTCCTGGAAGAATGCAGGCGAGTGTAAACACTCAGTCATCAAACCCCTTAGGGCATCTGTAGACCCTCTTTCAGCTTAGAGCAATCAATCATTATTTCATCAAAATCATGGGGTTAAAGTTGGGGTCATTTTGGTTGGTTTAGCAAACTTCCAGCACTTGAATGGAGGTCAGGCTGCACTGAGAGAAACCGAGCGGATACGGAGTCGATGAACTAGCAGGAAGCATACTCATTAACATATGATCACTAATTTAGGGTCTTTACAAAGCTATAATCATCAGTACAGTGCACATGATGAATTAAACATGAGAGGGCACACAGCACCAGCTGCTTTGAACCCCGGGTTCAAGTGATCAGGACAGAAGCACAACCTGCAATTACGGCTGAATCTCCTATTCTTTTATATGGTAAAGTGTTTAAAGAGGAAGTGAATTATTAAAGAGGATGTACAGCACAAACGTACGGTTCATTACCGCAAAATAAGATAAAAGCAAACTAGAAACTGAAATTTTGAATAATAGAAAACTATTATATGTCAAGGTGTATATATAGTCCAGTTTCCTGAAAAGAGTAACTCGGAGTTGATTGTCCAAGTGTTTACATGTGGCATGGCTCATCCTTTAAATATGCAAAGCCCAGCATCTCTCTAAAAGCTCTCTGTTGTCATGTTATTTTTATAAGTGTCCATGTGCACTGTGCGCTGGTCTGAAAGAAACGACACATTATGTTTGGGCCTTTGCTCTCCCAGAGCGCTACAGAGTGTGTGTTTTATCATGTGGTATTAGTAAAACTGCATGTATTTTTAGCTCTGTTGCTAGCATCCGCACATTACTCGCACTGGGGAAAATCCTCTTTCAAAAGGAGGAAGCAATGTTATTGTTGAAAGGTGGAAACAGATATGCAATTTGGAACTGGAAATAAAACCGGTGTCCAAGACGTATATATTTTTAGCCGACTGATAATCTGTTAGGCGTTATTAGTGCATGCCTGTGCTAGAGAATGTATTCATGTGACATTAGTCAGTTTTTAAATCACTTTGTGAACAGCAGTGTTGGGGATTAACTAACTAAAGATTGCAATGCTTTCAGTAGCGTGACATTAGTTCAGTTATGTTAAAAAAGTCAATGAGTAACACAACCAGCTCTGTCGTTGTTTTTTAAAATTACAAAGAAAGATCTTTTCTTCTGTATTGTGAAATGGATTATCAACCAACAATGAAATGTAGGTCAATGACTTGGTTCTATGCATCTGTAGACCTCTTTACCGTCTTCACCAATACGCAACAAATGCTTTGTTTAAAAAAGCAGTGGGGTTTCAGGAGACGTGATGATTGGAGACATTGTGGATACAGTTCTCACCTAAACTGTGCTCTTTTTCTCACATTTGTATCGCTGAAAAGCTTGATTCATTCTAGTGACTCGGTTCATCCTAAACGGTTCTCGCTCTCATGTGAAGTGTTATGAAATCTGATTCATTCTAGTGCATTGGTTCATGCTAAAAGGTCCTCTCTTTCATATTTAATGTCAGAATGTTCAATTTATTATAGTGAATTGGTTCATTCGGACAGTTCATGTAAATGAGCATATTAAAAAAAAAACCTGTGCAATGCTTTCGACACAGTTGTATAAATAATAATAATATATATATTGTATAATATAAATAATAATAATTAGGTGATTTAAAGATTTAGATTTTTTTCAACGCTTACACAAATGTTTTTGCGCCCGCTCGCAAAATGTTTGCATTCCTTTGGGAAACTTTGCGTTATTCTACTTATTCTACTAACCCTACCTCCATCAGTTTACTAATACTCTAATGAGAGTTGACATCTAGTTGCAAATTAATGAGAGTTACTTAGCATGTAGTTGCAAAGTTACTTATAAGGTCTAAAGTGAACTATCAAAATAAAGGCCCTGTTTACACGAGAACGCTCGTGGGTGAAAACGTAAAAATATTTTATCGGATGTGCCTTTCATTTACACGGTCATGGTGTTTTTGGGGCTTAAAAACGCAAAAAAGTGAAACCACCCTCCAGAGTGGAAATATTTAAAACACTCCACCGCCGCGTTCCCGTGTAAACGGTAAAAACGCAAAGCTCTGTTTGACAGTGAAGGTTGTACGCCGGTATGCGGGCTTGGTGTTGTTGTAGTATGCACTCTTAGCCGCCTGGAGTGCATACTACAGTGAATTTCACAGACTTTTGTGTCACCATCTGCACACGGATTTCACACCTAAAACGCTCGTCTAAACGCAGAATAAAAAGTGATAACGCAACACCACTTTTGCGTTTTCTCTTCAGAATCGTTTCAGTGTAAACAGCCAAAGTGTAACCTTGTTTTTGCAATAAAAAATTAAACAATAATACCATGTCAAATATTTTTTGTTTATAAAACATAATGCCACTTAATGATTGCAGTTTAAAGGGATACTCCACTTTTTTGGAAATAGGCTCATTTTACAGAGTTAAACAGTTGAGTTTTACCCTTTTTGAATCCATTCAGCCAATTTTCTGATATTTAGAAGAATATCAACCAGACAGTTTCTGGTCCCATTCGACTATAGTGGATAACTGTGGAAGTCAATGGGACCAGAAACTGTCTGGTTATTGATATTCTTCTAAATCAATGGGAACAGAAACTGGTTACTGATCTTCTTCTAAATATCAGAAAATCTGCTGAATGGCCCAACTGTTTAACTCTGAGGGAGTTGTAAAATGAGCCTATCTCCTAAAAAAGTGGAGTATCCCTTTAACTACATCAAATTAAAGCTTAGCTTAGGGCTTGATCAGGGTTGGAGCTAAACTCTGCAGGACAATGGCCCTCCAAGACCGAGTTTGAGAAACCCTGGCTTAGGGTTAGGTTAGGTTTAGTAATGAAGTATCCATCTTATTTTTAACATATAATTTGTAACTTGCTTCCGGTGTCATCAGTTATTTTTAGCTGTAGCTTTAACGCACTGGGCGTTATGCTGCTTGATATTGTAAAATGCTATTTCATATCATATTATTTTTATGCATTGTTGTGATCAAAAACACACTGGTTCCGCAAACCGTTTTTCCATTCACTGCACTGTTCTTCAGGTTAGTTATCTGTAGCAGCTAATGAATCAACTTTGCAAAAATAAGGTGGTTGCACCGAAAATCTTAGGTCGAAACAGCTATTTTGGGTTTCTGACGGCTGAAATCAGTGACCGAAACGCACGTTGGAATAACGCAAGTGGATACCAAGCACTGCCACGGATAAAACATTATTTTGAGAATAACAATGTTGCCTCCTACATTTGGGTTTGCCCTTTAGTACACTGTTATATTGATTATAACAAACAGTAACTGATTAATTAACATGATTAACTGAGCAAACATCACACCTATTAAACAACTGCACGTACATACACCGTGATGTGTTGTGTCTGATCTATTTGTGAATATAGGTCACATTTAACAGCCATTCTTTCTAAGCCTTTCTCCGATGCAGAAATACAATTTTAGGGAGAGCAAGGCTATATCATTTAGCTTCAGGCTTCAAACCCAAGAATGACTTCTCTCGGATGTCTCTATTAATCTATTTGAATCAGTAGAAGCACAGCAAAACCAGATGCTGCAAGGCTAATGAGTCACAGCAACAGCCCTACGTTCTCATTGGCCCAGATGAATTGGTTGGCTCAGTGTGAATCAGGTGTTGCCGATCATCCGCTCGAGTTCAAGCCCTGCACACAGAATAACCCTTCAGGATGCTTCTGCGAGAATGTTAGCATTAGCCAAATAAAAAATAAATGTGAAAGCAAAGCGGTCCTTCAAATGTATACCCGTCCTACTAGTCATGTCAGATGCTTCTTTTTTTTTTGTGAGGATATAAGTGCTGATCCTCACAGGCCCTAGAGCTTATTAAGGATGGTGAGAAGTGAGAAACAGAGGGGAGTGGGGTATAAATAATTTATTCTAGTCATGCAGCAGAATCAGTTGAGCACACGCATTAGAAAATGTGTCTCCTAAGTAGTTATCCTCAATTAGATTTGCCAGTTAATTGTTGTGAGCCAGAAATTTGCATTGCTTTATATGATACAATTCATATTGTGCATAAAAACAGTGTGCAAAAGAAATATTTTGCAATATGAAGGTAAGAAAACAACATCTCTTAGAAATATTTGCAACGAGTAGACCTGGGGGTAATTTCAAACATTAGCTTCCCTGTATATTAACAACATTTTTTGCATTCGCCATGCCACAGATCTTGATGATAGGATTTTGAAGCTCCACACAAAGAACTGGATTCATCAGGGATTGGAACTGGGCCAAAAGGATGACTCAGTTTTGTATCATACCCTAAAGTGTGTCAGTAATGTTACACATGAGTACACTAGGAATACTAACACTACTAGCATGAACCGAATGTATACAGGCAGTGACTGGATGCATCTGAATGCATTAGATGCATCACTGAACAGATGTGCCAACCTACTGTAAAGTATGTGCTGCATGCACGTGCGGTATACAATATAATTATTATTATGCTTAACACATTATTATCATGTGACACTAATGGCTGCTGAAAATTCAGCTTTACCATCACAGGAATAAATTATTTGTTTTATAATATATTAAAATAGAAATTAGTAATTTTAAGTTTGAATTTTAGTTTTGTCACATGTTCAGAATAAGCATCTGCCACAGTTATATTAATCATGTTATACTGGATCAGTAAAAGTCTTTAATGTCAAAGAATATGTGAAATGGTCGGGTGGTAGAGCAATGAGGTTAAAAGCTGTACGCTACGGTTTCTGCTAGACCTCACTTGGCCTTAAACCAAATTTAATTAGCCGTACGTTTAGTAATGTGAATAAGCTTTGCATGTTAAGCCTGGTGTGCTGAACTCAAGCATGCTTTGGATAGCTTTGGCCTAGATTACAGTCATAATTAATTTAGTGGTCTATGATTTATGCTCATTTTGTCATCTAATATGGCTAAAACTCTGGGCTTTTAGAACAGTCATAATCTAATGGGCACTTGTGTTTCCTAATAAAAAACTGTAATCATGTAGAGCAATTTCTGCTTCAATAATAAACTGAATGCAATTGTTGTAGGGCACAAAACAGAAATCTGAGTACACTGACTGAGTACAGGGGCATTTTTTGACTGAGCTCCTATCAGTAACTGATGATCAGGCCTGTAATTATGACCACATAATTGCTATTCTTCCAGAAAGCCAAAAGATTTTAATAAGTAGCCTCGCTTCTTCAAAATCACAATGTATCCCATTCATTGGTAGTCTTTCATTAAATTCAGTACAGTGATTATTCTAAACAACACCAGGCCTCTAAAATGAGGGGGTCAACCTGCTTTATGAAAAATTAATCTCAGAGTGATGCAATTCAAGTGTAAGAGCAGTAACTGCAAGATTTTCTGAACAGAGACAGTTTCTGAGGCATGTGGATACATTTGTGTGATCGTAGAAAGAGAAATAGTGGGGCTTTTGTGTTAATTCTGTACAATTAATAATATAGTTCTATTATATATTATCATAGTTAAATCAAAACATATAGGACACATTTAGTTCCGGTTAACTTGTCTGGACAAACTGTGTTCAAATAGTAACGTTAGGCTGTTTTGTAACTCCAATTCCTTGTGTTCATTACAAAAAATGCAGTTCAATAATTTGCAAGACTAAAATTAAATATATATATATATAGAATTTTACCTGAGTTGTGACCGTTAAACAGAGGCGGAACATTTCTATCGAGTTCTCCTTCTCCTTCTCACAGACTGCACGCGAATATGTAACGCGACTGGACCGACTCACAAACAAATGAGCCGTTCACACCAAGAATGATATCTATCTAGTAGTACAAAGATAACTATGGCGTCGAAATGACGATTTAGCTGTTGGTTTATTCAAAGCGTGTGCTTGTCAGTCATTTTAAAATCTCGAGCTCGTTACGGCAGGATGGATTCTGATTGGCTGTCGATGTTTTTTTATCGTTCATCACCTGGAAATTCGTAATGACGGCGATTCCTTCTCTCTGTTATATCGTTACAGCTGTGGCGTCTGTGTGATCTGTGCTATTCTTTATTAAATGATTATTAGAAATATCTTTATTGTTTTCTTTGTAGTTTGTCCTTTGTGTTAACCGGCCTATGAGTCTCTTTGGTAATCAGAAACAATTAAATGACCAGTGTAGCCCGATTACCGAATCGAAAACGAATGACTCTTGAGTCAATTCTCTCAAGAAATAGTTCAAAAAGACGAAGTGACTTTTAACTTGTTCTGAAATACTGCCCAGTTCATTTTACTAATATTATTTATTTATATATCTAAGAATATGTGAAAGGGTAAAAAAAGAATGGGATTTGAAACAAGAACATTATCAAATTTAAAGTTTGTGAACTATCGTTATCCTATCAACAACAATGACTGCACTAGTTGTTAGATAGGCCAACTCAAACTGTCAAATAGAAAACTATAGCTGTAGCAAGAAAAAAATCATTTTACTTTTAGTACTTTTTTTGTTTGAGTGTTATGGGGTATTCTACAAATATCTTTTGAAATGTAAATTATGATTGACCCACTTGATATTGGGGAGCAGGAGAGACTCTTTTCCACACAAAGCTCAACATTACCATCATGTTCACTTCAAAACAGTATTTTACCTGAGCTGTTTTTGGAAAAAGTGAGTGAATCGTAAACCACTTTAATCATTAGTCATACACATTACTAATGCCAACAGAAGTACTACAGCCTTGAAAGAGAAGTCACAAGTAAAAATACAGAAGTTCAAAGTGCAAAGACAAAGGGTTGAGGTGTCAGAGGAACAACAGTGAATATATAAACAATAGACTGTGAGATAAAACAGAACACTGAAAGTTCCACCTATTGTTCACCTTCCTTGCATTCATTGTAAAGGCTCACATGTAATTTTGACTGACTAAAGATTTGGTCAGGGGCTTTTCTTTTTGCGGTTCTGTGAGGGTGTTGTAGGTGATCTAGTTTTACTGTGCTCTACCCGCTGCTGTCTGGCTTGCAGCTCCTTTACCTCAGCCAAAACCTCTCTAGCTTCTCGCCAGGAAGAAATGGCTTCTTGTAAGAGTCGTTCAGCTGCCGCCCTCCTGCTATCCCAGTCCAAAGCCTCATTGAGAGGAGAATCAGTACCCCTAATGCTTTTGAAATGGGGTGAGTAAGAGAATTGAAAAAAAGCAGGGTCTGTTGACTTCATATGGGGCGAATTTGATCCAGTGGACAGAGGCGAGTCTGAACCTTTGATGTGAGTCAGATCGATGCATTTCATTTGGGGTGAACTTGATTCTTTTGAATCAGGTAAATCGCAGCTCTTCGAGCGAAGTGCGTTTTTGGAATGAGGGGATTTGGACTTGAAACGGGGCGAGTCTTTTGATTTCACATGTGGCGATTCTTTCCCTTTGGAACCAGGCGAATCTTTCACCCTCACTGAGGGGGAGTTTGTGCCTTTGCTGTGAGGTGAACTATGTGAGCTTGAGCCCTTGGAGTGTGGCGAGTCAGAGCCCTTGAGATGCCGGAGACGAGGGGAGTCGATGCCTCTCAGGTAGGGGTAAGATCCCATTCTGTCCCGATGGTGTTCCTGTTCCTGAATCTCAGCGAGCAGCTCTTGAGTCCTTTGCAGGCGCTGGGTGATCAGATCCTGTAGGTGTCCCGTGGGACTCTGGGCCTGCTTCGCCTGGGGCCCATTCTTCCTATTTGGTTTTCGCTCTCCTCGGGACAGAGCGTCATCCATGGAAGCACATCGGTTACGGACCTGAGATAGCTTCTCACTCTGAGGTGAGTGAGGATGGTTTTCATTGTTCAAAGAGAACTCGGTCTTGCGTGGCAAGCTGCTGGTTTTCACCTTGGCCTCTGTAGAGGAGGACGGCGGCCTGGACGCATCGGTGCCAGCGCGTCGACGGCCAGGGGCTAATTTATCCAGGCTGACCTGATGGTCCTTCGACCACTCGTCCTGATCGTCATCAAGCATACCAGCATCTTCTTCATTCACCAAGTCCAGCATCAGCATTCCATCAGAGGAGGCAGAGGCCTACAACAAGACAACATTAAATACCACTCTATGTTTTTTCTGGTGGATCTTGACACCTAGCAGCATGAATGCAGCATCATGAATTTGTTTTCGGTTACCAATACCCTCAAAGAAATGAGCTGTATTCGGGCGGTCATGTGATCGTAATATGTAAAATCGATCTCTTATTTTAATAATTTTTTTTAAAAAGGATTGAAAATATTGAACCAAATTTAATTAATCATACACTACCCTGGTAAAGTTTTGGATCATTATGAAGGTTGCATTTATTTGATCAAAAATAGTGTAAATGTTTTTCTATTTTAATACCTTTTAATGTAATTTATTCCAGTGATGCAAAGCTAAATTTTCCACATTATTACTTCAGTGTCACGTGATCCTTCAGAAATCATTCTAATATGAATATATATATATAAGAATATATAAGAAATATTTCTTATATTTTTGTTATATAAGAATATATAAGAAATAATAATGTTAAAAACAGTTGTGCTGCTTAAAAATTTTATGGAAATTCATAATCATTTGTTTTAGGATTATTTGATGAATAGAAAGAGACAGCATTTATATGAAATAGAATTATTTGTGGCAAAATGTGACATTTTAAAGTTGTACTGTAAGTTTTGATAAGTTTAATGCTGGAAAAACAAATCTCTTTTTAGAAGAATCTTACTGACCCCAAAATTGCATTGCAAATTACAGATACATCTACTAGCCCTAACTCAAAAAAGAAATACATTCAAAGATCACTGTCCAATGATAATCTAAAAACTGTAATTCTCACAATTGTTGAAACTCAAATAAAAAGTGAAAATTACTAAAAGCATAACCATTCAATAATTATGTTGAAACAAGATTTAGTAAGGGAAAAATAAAAGGTGGGGTGGACATATTTTTCTCCAGGGGGACATCTTACCCCCATCTTAATCTACTATTTATGTGTAAAACTTTTTATTTGAAGAAAAAAATACTTAGAGCGCCTTTTAAACAGCAAAGTTTTCTGGACTGCACTACCTCTCCGTAATGCAGTCAGGTTATAAATAGCTGCACATAAGTTTCATCATTATTGCACAAAACAACCACCTAGTCCCATGAAGTCCATATGAGCAGACAAACAACAACAGTCTTTGGAATCAAAGTCAAAGCAAGAATACCACCCACCACAGACATGAGATGACCCCGCGTAGGCAAACGCCGCCCGAGTGGGATCTTGGCCCGATCGCGTGTAGGATGAGCCAGAAGACTCTCCTCCTCAATCGTCACCTGCAAAGGGAAATGAATCAAAACTGGAGCTGAGCTCATTTTTACCATATTAACACAGTCATTTTCAGCAACCTTATATGGGTTCTAATTTACACAACACAAAAGGCCTATATGACATGAAGCGTTAATTAGTCTTGCATTCATCTCAGTTTAATCCAGTAGTTGTTAGTGTGAAATGAATTTGCAGATTTATAAATAGAAGGTGCCTTATACAGATGATGTGAAATTCACACACGTGGGCTTCTGGTATATGAAATGCATTGATTTTACGAAGTGGAAACTTCGACTGTGTGAAATCTTTTGCAACCCATATATGCAATTGTATCAAAAATTGGGTTTAATGTTCACTTTTTTAAATATTTAAAGAGGACCAATGTACTTTTACAAAGTCTTGATTTTTGTGGGGGGCTCTACTAGAATAGCTTTTCCTGCTTCATTGTTCATAAAAAACTTGTTATTTTCCCCATATTCTCCACTGTTGCAGCTCCTCTCTTCCCAGTCTGTCAGTAACACTCTGTTTAGTTCATGTCTCTATGAAACCCCTCCTTCTGAAAAGCACAATTGGCTCTGATTGGTCGGCTGGATTAGTGTGTTGTGATTGGTCACCCACTTCGACCGTGTTTGGGAAATGTCCCGCCCCTTACCATAACCGCCAGTATCAATACACTACTAACGAACTCAACAAGGTCTTGTCCCTTTATTTTGCGTATCCCTTGGATGGGAATTATTTAAATGAGGAATATTGTGACGTGTTTGTTCCCGGAAGAAAACTCAAGACTACAATGAAGGCGTTTCAGCGAGTTCAGAAACAGTGACAGTAGCAGTCACTGACAGTGACTTTGTGCTTTGTAACTTTGCAGACCATAATCGGTCCTCTTTAAACCCCCATTTGAATTATTATAGCCGTACTAGTAATAAATCATGATGTTGACTGGCTTAACAGTTCTTAGCTGAAATGTTTTCCAATGGTATGCCAACCAAAAATTGCATTTTCTATATTCATTGTTTTTCAGAGTGCTTTTGTGAAATAATTACACAAAGAATTTCCAGTATCCAAAAAGTGCAAAAAAAAATGAAAAATGACAAGAAGATAGAAAGATCTAAAAGTGAAATAGAAGAGGGTTAGCAGAAGAATCTGAAAGAGAAATATATACAGACAGAGACTGACTAATGCAACGAAAGAGTGTGGGAGTGGAAAGAAAAACAAGGAATAAATAAAGAGTATATGAAATGTCTGTGCTCACCTCATCCAGCACACGATTCTTAGCTCTGGTAATAGCTGTATTTAAAACATTGATCCAAGATTCCTTCTCCTCTGGACTCACAGCCAGAAAGACAAGATTGGGGCTCTAATGGAATAAAAGCACTTATTAAAATATCAACAATAACAATTATTCAAATCAATAATTATGGTATTTTAAGGGTCATTGGGATCTTTTTATCAAGGAATCAATTTCGTATAGCCAAATCCAAATGTTTGCTATGCTTCATTCAACCAGGTATGTTTGAGCATTCTGTGCTTTTTAGGTTTGCATCTTGTGAATTTACATCATGTTTTTGGTTTATTTAGATGTCTTTGGTCTGGTTACCAATTTAACTATTTATGTATGGTCCTATTAATGTCACTGTATATTAGAGCCAGACAGATATTATCGGCCAATATTAGGCATTTTCCAAACTATCGGTATCGCAGTTATAATGGCCGATAAATGAATATTTCAAAATAAAATAAAAACGGACGAAACACGCTTGAACCATGTCATCAGTATTAGAGTTGTATAGTTGTCCACCAGAGGGCACTCTATACCCTTCCTGTTGGCAACACTCGTTGAATTGGGCACGATACATACATTGCTTATATAATAATTAAAAGAACATCCTCATCAGTTCTCTAAACTTAAATAAGCATGACAAAATTTGTGACTATCATGTCCAGTTTAAAAAATAAATAAATAAATAAATAAAATATCGGCCGATATATTGGAATATCGGATTTTAAAACCAAAAATATTTGTATCGGTATCGGCCTTCAATATCCTTTATCGGTTGGGCTCTACTGTATATCTGAGCCTCATCACAAGCATTTCAATGCCCTCTTTTCCCAAGTGTTAATTGCGCAAATGACAAATAAATGCCTTTTGACTCTAGACTCCCTTGACTCTTGGCTTTGGTCTGTGTTGCATCCGTATTTCAGTTGAACAGCACCAGAGTTTGTTTGGAAGCAGAGACCCTGAAAACCTGTGTCACAAAAGCTCAGATGGCAGCGTTCACACTTACTAAAATGAACCGCACCAACATAGCAATCACACCAGAGTTTGTTTTAATCGAACCAAACCTGCCATAAAAACTGATTAAAATCAAATCCCCTTGTAATCAAACAGGTACAATATGAATTGAACCCATTTTTTATCCATAATGTCATAATGTTTAGTTCTTACCTTGTTTCCAGGGTGTTGGCGGCGGAGCAGGGTAAATTTACTGTGGTTCTTCTTGCTGTGGCTCTTGACTTTTCGCAGTTCCTCCGAGCGCTCATACAGTGCCAGGTCAAACACTTCATGAGTCTTCCCATTATTCTTCATCTGAACACAAGAGCAGCAGCATCAGCACACAGGCCTGAAGCTAGTAACAATTGCTACCATTAATTGAAAATATCAGCAGCGCTTTCCCAGGCCAACTGAGCTGACAACAGTGATTCATGATGGGACATATTGATTTTAGCTCGAAGGACAGCAATAATTAATGTTCAACAGAACACTGCTGTGACATCAGTCCATAGAATCTGACACTAAACAAAATCACCAACATTTCTTTTACAAACAGCTACAGGATATATAAGGATATATGAACAACACAAAGTATTAAGAGTAACTTAAAACTCTATGGAAGCCAGTTTACACCTCAAAGTAAAAAATGATACTTGTGACTTTATTACTCGTATTGCTAATTAAATTGGTGTAGCACTTTACTTGAAGGGGTGTGCACAAGACTAACATGACACCTTCATAATCAGGACATGACATGTTATGAATATGAAGGACGTTTTATGCATGTTTGTGACAACTGTCATTAAGTGTCATTCGCTCAGTTATGACATTTTTAATGCAAATATGACATTGTTTGAGATTTCTTCATTATGACACCTTGACATAAACCAATACATCATATCCTGTCAGTGTCTTTGTCATGACATCTTGACATTACTAAGACAACACAACCTGTCATAAACATGACATAGCAGATTAATTATCAAACTTAAGAAACCACCTAGCTTTATTGGTTAACATTACTATAAACTGTCATGTAGTTGGTTTTGACATTGGCTGTCATGAAGCCATTATAACTTTTTAATGACAAATTCAATACTGTAGTTGAGGCCACGAAAAATATTCATGACAAAGTTATAAAGGCCTTATGGCCCAATGTCAAAACCAACCACATGACAGTTCAACTTAATTTTATGTCAAGTTGTCATGACAAAGACACTGAGAGGTTATGATGTCTTGGTTTATGTCAAGATGTCAAAACAAAGTCATCCCAAACAATGTCATATTTGCATTCAAAATGTCATTACTGAGCGAAAGACACTTAATGACAGCTGTCATAAGCGTACATAAACCCTTCTTCATATTCAAGACATGTCATGTCATGGTTATAAAGGTGTTATGTCAGTCTTATGCACACCCCTTCAAGTAAAGTGTTACCTTTATTTGTAACTCTATTCGCAACTAGGCCTATATCTGACTACCGCTGCTTATAACAGCTTATTTATGTCATATAATTGTGGTTTAACATTTTATATGTGACTTTATACTTACAAGTTCTGAACGCGGATATCTCACAGTGTTATATTGTACCTCAAAATTGCCATTGCAAATGTGACTATATCTCACAATGTGAATTATGTGATTATAATAATGTGATTATTTTTTTGGTAATGCTTCACATTTCACAATCAAACCTCACGCATATAGCCAAGCCAGGTTCAGAACATATTCTCAATTAATACCAAATAGCATAAAGGGAAACGAACTGTCTTCTTTTCCATCAGAAATCAAGACAGATGTTCCAAACGGTTTTCAGATAGTACAGCCCCTCCCCGAATCATTCAGCAGTGACCCATCTGTGAAAAGTAAACGCCTCATTTCAAGACAGGTCAATCATCATTATAGCTGACTGTGGTGGAAAAGAGGTAACACGGAACCTGATGGGGGAAAACCTCCTCAGTGGGACATTAAATCCCAGAGACCCACAATGAGGGTCACGAGGGTTTCTGCTGAGACGAACACAAAAACTCAACGCTAGATATATTAGCATGCATGTTGTGTCTCACATACCAAAAAAAAAGAGAAACGTAGACATTTTGGGTCAGAGCTCTGCTTGATTACCATGCATTCACCATAGCAACGGAAATACGCAACAAAGGAATCTGATGTCAGTGAGCTTGAGATTAAAGTACAAAGATCAAAGTGATCGCAGACCAAACAGCAAGCACAAGCAAACCAGCCTGTTCATCACATCTGACTCTATTCGGCTTTGAGTTAGGTCACGTTTATCTAAAAGAGTTCACAAAACAACAATTTTAACGATAAAGAGCAGCATTTAGGTAACACCAATGCCATGCCACATATGGCTAAAGGTAATCTGTGTAACCGTATGCCTTCAGATGGCCTCCTGGGATCACACATTTAAATGTGAGTGAGCGCACACACTCTGAGAAAGAGCGTACTAGTGATGCTAATATGGGGCAAAAGACCCCTGGAGGAAAAGAGCCAGGCCTCTCTTCACCACATCAATATTTCACTCCCACTGTTGGCACAGCACGTTCCCGGCAGGGGGCCATCCTGATCTCTGGATTAACCACCTCTCAAAATAACCCACTTACCCACCATCTTCTCTCTCACGAAGGTAACCCCATCATCCACAACAAGATGTAAGGAATAAAAAGCAGCCTTTCGTAAAGAGTACTCCTATGAATATTACATATCCCAAGGATTTCAGAACAGGGTTGGTTTTCAAGGCATTGTGAATTGGTGGTTCATAAAGCTGGATCTGGCTGCTTCACTTTGCTTGGAGCCATACAACCTTAAAATCAGTCTCAAGATGTAAGGACTGTGAACATGAAGCGAATACTGCTATTACATGCCTTCTACGAACAAGCTGGAATAGATTTGCAGAATCCCCTTGAATCACGTGTTCAGTGTGTTATCTGTAATCTGGTTGACGGCATTATTAAGAGGTCAACCAATTTTCCTAAAATAGACATAATTTAAACAAACTAAAGTAAACCTCACAGCCTTTTAATATTTAATGCAAAGTTTCACACAGATGATTGGACTGACGGATGATTATCAGACAATGTGAATCTGTGAATCCACACCGTTTATGAGTAAATCCTCAGTACATGTTTACATATGATCCATTTGCACACATGATGAATAAACTCTCAACAGCCTGAATACAGTGAATCCTAGAGTAGAGCATCAATTATTTACACCAGATGTATAGAGAGAGCACTTTGAACCCAGTTATAGATGCTCAACTGTCTACATGTATAAACTTCAAATAATTCACAAAGGAATCAGAAAGGATCATAGCCTTTACGAGTAGAGTTGCGTGCCGTGAAGTGTCACACTATGCTCCAGCAATGAGATCAATTGAATAGATATGTCAAGTGACATAATTCTGGCAAGAACATGTGGACTACCTTGAGCATTGAAGCAAAGTCAAGTGCAGCGGTGCATAACGCTATCAGTACTATGACAAACAATACACAGAGCCTGAAGGCATGCAGCGATCACCAGAGGACAGACCTGTAGCACACACTCAGACTGATGCAACCTGCTGACATTGTATTCCAATACTATAAAAATAACCTACTTGCTTGCCTGACTGGTGGGATGATTCACAAGGCTAGAAGAGACGGATACAGAATGTTAATTTGACTTGGGGCTTTATTTGACAACATTAATTTCTCTCAATACCTGGGGAATCTTGTGAAAATATGATGTCATGTATGCCAAACTAAAATATTTTGGGAATTCAAGCAGTCTTGACAGTGGAGAATGAATGACTAAAGATTCAATTATTAGCATAGACTTCACTGTACATTAACAAGGACCTTTTATGCCCTTTGACAAAGTCTTGAATTTGTTTTGGGGCTCTACTATGTTCAATGTTCAAAAAATCTTATTTTTCCCATATTCTCCATTGTTGCAGCTCCTCTCTTTCCAGTCCGTCAGTAACGGTCTGGGGTAACGCTCCCGAAAGCATCGTTAGCCAACTATATTCGCAAGTTATCAGCATAGTTCAACGAGTCGGAGTCTCCCGAAACCATCGTTCCAACGAACATTCGCAAACAGCATCGCAAAGTTGTGTGGTTTGAACGACAGCTCTCGACCTGTGTTGAGAAGCAGAGTTTCTAGTTTACATGACGTGGACTTAAAGCTGCAGTCCACATTTTTTCCTCTTTGTCGCCATCTCTGTTCGAAATCTGCAATTGCAGTCATTCGCGGAATTATCAACTTTATATGAGTTGTAGTTCGACACGGCACAGCGCAGATGAACATATTGAGGAGAGTGTGAGGCTGTCAATCACCGCGCCATTGTCGATACTGGCATTCAGAATCACAGATTATTCTTTTTGCAAGTATGACTAACAATCATTTTCACCGGAATGTGTCTGAACAAGTAACATCCACTTTTGTTCTGGTTGTGGCATTGCAGTAAATGACGCTGATTAAATCTAAAAATGGCTTATCACACAAAACCGTGCAAATTATACTTTGTTCTCAACTTGTTCATTTAAAACGTCAGCATTTCATGACTAAGTAATGTCCCTCTGATATAAATCCTTGTTTTCGCATGGGTCCGGTTGCAGTCTCTTTTTTCTGTAAGTTAGCCACACCGAAGTCCGAACGAAGTTTGAGCCTTTCTGGATCCGGCATCAAATTGATAAATTTAATTATATCAAGTGCTGTGGGAAAAGGCTATAAATCTCCACCTCCAACATCTTCACACTCAATATAGCTTATACTAGCTGAGACTCTACTTTATGTGTACAGATGTGACGTAATGACGCAAAGACATGCTCAAATCTCCTGTGGAAATCCACCAGTACCACTAGAATTAAAAACATTATTACAAGCTTACCGTTTTGAATCGAGCTAATATGGCAAGCAGAGAGTTCTGAACACTGGCTGGTTATGTATTTTCTCAAATAAGTATTTTGGATAATTTTTACCCCCAAAAAATCTACGGACTGCAACTTTAAAGGGATACTCCACTTCCCTCAGAGTTGAACAGATGAGTTTTACCATTTTCAAATCAATTCAGACGATTTTCTGATGTTTAGAATCAGAAAATCGTCTGAATGAGAAATTTTAAGAAATTTGAAAATGGTAAAACCTAACTGTTTAACTCTGAGGGAGTTGTAAAATGAGCCTATTTCCAAAAAAAAGTGGAGTATCCCTTTAATAAATCCATATCTTGAGCAAAATAAGCAAGCTGATATTCAGTATAAATGGTGTCTTTTATTAAGAAAACATACAAATGTCATTTACATCTTTGAGTTTGTCAAGAGATTTAAAGCACCATATTTGAAGAGTGCGCATGTGCGAACGTGCTCTTCTATGTAAGAACGAGTCTATGATTGAATCTGGAAATCAAGCGAAATAACTGAGAAGAATGATAAATATTCCTCTGATGTCATGTCTGTAATTGGTAACACAATACAATAAGGTTCGTTAGTTAACATTAGTTAACTACATTAGTTAATATGAACTAATAATGAATAGCATTTACAGCATTTGTTAATCTTTGTTAATGTTATTTTCAACATTTACTAATACTTGATTAAAATCTTGTTAACATTAGTTAATGCACCGTGAACTAACATGAACAAACAATGAACAGCTGTATTTTCATGAACTAACATTAACAAAGATGAACAAATGCAGTAACAAATGTATTGCTCATGGTTAGTGCATGTTAGTAAATACATTAACTAATGTTAACTAATGAACCTTATTGTAAAGTGTTACCCTGTAATTTATACCAAAACATCTAGCATTAATTCGATCTCAAACAGTTTCATTAAAATAAGTGATTATTCCACCACGTGACCTGCGTGACGTCATAAACCAACGTAGTTGAATGACCACTTTGCGGCAATATGGTTTTGGGAAACAGTCGTGACTAGCTAGTTGATTTCTTCAAAAAATGAAGCCCCCTCCTTCTGAAAAGCACAATGTGCTCTGATTGATCAGCTGGATTAGTGTGCTGTGATTCGTCAACAGCTTCGAATTTGTTTGGGAAAAGTCCCGGCCCTTACCATAACAGCCAGTTTCAACACACTACTAACTAACTCAACCAGGCCCCGTCCCTTTATTCTGCGTATGGGTGGGAATTATTTAAATGAGTAATATTGTGACGTTTTTGTTCCTGGAAGAAAACTCAAGAGTACAATGGAGGCGTTTCAGGAAGTTCAGAAACAGTGACACTGATATAGAGAATAATGGTGCGTTCAACTCATAAATATGATATTTTCGACATGACTTAACCGCACAATTATTCTCTTTATCAGTGTGCACATGAACACCACCACATCGTAAATATGAGTGGGAAGCTTTGGATTTTCTTTAAGCTCCGACCAAAGTGACTTGAATGCACCTGACATTGTAAACACGACATAAATACAAATTTCCCTGGAGGACTCGAAGGCACCATAACTCTTTTGAAGTGACTTTGTGCTTTGTAACTTTACAGATATTTTTCACGTTCAAACAGCAACATCACACGCTAAAGAGAGTTGAAAATGCTCCTTTTTAAAATAAAAATAATAATTTATCAAATGAATTAGTAATATATTAAAATACATTCAAATATATTATTTGTTTTTTATGTTCCTTTAATACTTTTAAAATTGAAGTTTCTATCTATTTTTTTTTTTTTTTGCAAAATCATAACACTTAACTCAAGGTGCCAGCTGCATCAGTGTCAGCAGGCTCAGTTCTGATGGTCTGTCCCCGTAAAGTTCATGTTTGAATAATTCACCACATAAATAGGAAACATCCACACTCATTCTACTTCACTTCAACACCACCTGCATTTTGTGTGAGTACTTGGTCTCTACATGTAAATCAATGTCTTTTTGAAGCACAGACTTAAAAAAGCATAGTAGCCAAATCTGTAAAACGCAACTAGTCAATATTGGATTACTTACCAACAAGCAAACTAGCAAACAGACAGGATGGAAAAGACTTTCATTTAAATCTGATCATTTGGTCACCCAACAGTAAAGACTATCTTAAGAGGAGTCCCATTAATATTTCTGTTCATAGTGAACTTGAAAAGCATATCTGGTTCTTATTTGTGTCACTGACAGATCAAAACTTTTCAATGTGTTTCTTTTCATGATGGCGTGACACTGGATTCAGAGTCCTGAACATCTCCAGGGAGCAAGAGATGTGCAGCTGGGCTTTGAATCTTTTAATGTAAATGACAATGTCACTCATCCAAAAGATAGCAGATGTGTGAATGAGACACGTGCAACTCTTAAAACCATTTACTGTTGCTTTAATGAGAAAAACCAGGACACTCTGTACAGTTTTCCGTGAAATGCTGTTATCTGACGGCTCTGTGAAAGTGATGAAAGCCTACAGGCAATGACAGAAACAAGCTGCTACACTTCCATGAAAATTACAACCATGCCTCCACACAAGCTTCAAGTGAGCAAATGATTCAATTGTGAAGATTGGTTGCTCCTACATCGAACCGGAAATTGAATTCAGCTGAATATGAAAGCAACTTCAGGGATGTTTGGTAGTGGTACTGACACAAAATCCATGACACGGGAAAATATTGATTGTAGCCACTAAACAGGTTCACTGCTGCTTGTCATTTGGGGACACAACTGGGTTTCAATTTTCAGTGATTATATAATAACCTTTGGAAAATTATAGCTTGTCAAAAGGATTACTTTGATGTTGCAAGAGTATGTCCTTTATATCAAGGACAGGAGGTTTTTGGCAAACATTCATGACTACTCATAATCTCTGTAGTTCATGTCAAAATATGAATGGGTTTCATACACGAGTTGACATGATAAACCTTAGAGAAGTTGACATGCCCTGCCTTTGATTGAGCATGAAATCATTATAAAAATGTATTATAATTGTCTTTATAGCTCACCTCTTTTTCAAAGATGAACAGATGATCTCCTTTAAGCATCACAAAGCGGTTTCGCCATATTTCCCTGAATAGTCCTTTGCCGCTGAACCTGCGGATCCAGCCTACTTTGTCTGGTTGGGATGAGGGCTGGTTTGCATCCTGAAGACCCTGAGTGTGTTAACAATGTTCCGGTTAGTGTGTCGCCCGTCTTACATAACAGTATTCAAGTTCAAATAGATCTCCCTCACATCGCACTATACAAAGCCATCATAACATTTATTCCATAGGCTATCTGTTACTAGTAGTTATATTATAAGTATTAGTTAGTTGTCCATTAGTGACTATATATTTTGTACTGGTATTGATGTGTCTATTTGAAGTATTGAAACAGTTTACTAGTTACAAGTTTTGTTAGCTTTTTATTAGATACTACTAGTGCATATAAACATTTTAGTAACACTTTACTATAAGGTCTCAATTAATGCATTAGTTAATGCTAAAATGAGCCTACAATGGGCAATATATTTTTACAGCATTTATTAACCTTTGTTCATGTTAGTTAAAGGAGTAGTTCACTTTTAAAAGAAACTTTTTCTGATAATTTACTCACCCCCATGTCATCCAAGATGTCTTTCTTTCTTCAGTCGAAAAGAAATTAAGGCTTTTGATAAAAACATTTTTCTCCATATAATGCACTTTACTGGTAACCAAATGGTTCAAGGTCCAAAAGACAGTTTCAGTGCAAACTGCAAACTGTTTTAAGAGGCTTTAAACGATTCCAGACGATGAATAAGGGTATTATAAAAAAGCGAAACGATCGATCATTTAAAAAAAAAATAAAAAAAGTTTAAGTTTTCTAAGCTCAAATGGTTGCCTTGCTCTGTTCTGTGATGCACATTCGTGACTCTCCTGTCGAACTCGTTCATCAAAATGAACAAATCTTTTTTCGTGTCATTTGGTTCATTCAACGAACGAAATGATCGAATTGTGCATTATATGGAGAAAAATCCTGAAATGTTTTCATCAAAAACCTTAATTTCTTTTCGACTGATGAAAGAAAGACATGGATATCTTGGATGACATGGGGCTGAGTAAATTATCAGCAAACGTTTTTTTTTAAAAGTGAACCACTCCTTTAATGCATTAACTAGCCTAATGTTAACACAACTTTTGAGCTTAAAAAAATTGTAGTAAATGATGAGACTGATGACACTTTACCTAAAATCAATAAAGTGCTGTAGAAGTACTTTTTTATTATTTCATTTCTTAACAAATTAGAGTTATCAACATTTTTTTACTTGAGCAACAATAAAACAATTTGAAAATTAAAACTATTTTGTACCTATTGAAAAATGTTACTAGTACAACTGGAATGTGTACTAACATGTAGCTATTTAATAAATAAGTACAAGTAAATATGGAATAGACTAAGTAACTATTGAGTCCATAATTGTACCCATAGGATATAGCCACAATATATAAAAGACACAATATATAAAAATATATAAAAGATAGGCTAAATTACTTAGCTAGTAGTGCCTGATAAAAAAAAAAATAAAAAACACTTTAAGTAGTAAAATGGGTATTAGTAAATGTTGAGCATTAGTAAACATTAACTAAGATTAATAAATGCTGTAGAAGCTTTTGTTCATGTTAACTAAACTAGCTAACTAATGTTAAATTAGTTATTTTTATGTTAATTATGTTAAAATTGTAAAGTGTTACAAAAACAACTGTAGCCTAACAAAATTACTAGGCTATAACATTATTACAGCCTGAGTCCTGACATAGGCTACTGCACTTTAAAAATATATCCCTAAAATGTTTTAATGTCAGTTGGTCAATTAAGGGTGTGGTCAATTAAAATTTCTGTTAAATAGAATAAAAGATGTTAAAAAATACGAGAGACAACAGCATAATGAAGAATAAGCGTAAAGAAGATATATACGCTCTCATATTCGGCTCTTCATAACAAAGGAGTCATTGTTACGACAAATTATTTTAGCATACACATAATAAAAAAGCAGAATACAAATAGCCAACTTGAGCTGTATTACATTCAGCCACTGTTCAATAAAACAATTAAATTACGAGCATTACAGCCTTTAAACATCAGAGACTCGCTGAATAAAATGCTCACCCTTTTGACCAAATGGCTTTTCTTCATGCTGTTCGCAAAATGTGTTTTCCGCCGTGTATCTGTCCCGCTCTGTGGAGGAAGCTGAGGTGTTTCTCTGAGTCCTCCGTGTGCGCGCGCAGGTGCTGTATGTGGCTCGAGCTGTTTCTCTCAGGACTGATGGACTGCCAGTCTCTACATTGACGATTTGCAAACCGCGGGCAGAGGCTCTCCATTGGCTTGGGTGAGTCCCTGAGCTGCTGCTGTGCTTCTCAGCTCTCACCGAAACGGATTTCCCCGTTTATAGAGCTCGACTGCTCCATCTATTGAACAACGAGCACAGCTGTCGGCGGGATGATGTCACGCTTCCCTCATAAACACACTGCAAATCAGCGCACAGAAACGGACACAGTTATTTTCAATCATAATCAGTATTGCAGGGTGTATGTTTATGTGTGTCACCTAATGAATTCAAGACGGCCATGGTTTTAATGTAATACGTCTAGAACCACTGTGTTGGGTGTAATTTAATTACTTTCCCCTTGAAAAAGTAATTAAGGGATTACCTTCTGTAATTTGATTACTTCTGATGTAGCCTGTATAGAACTATTCTATACTGGATTTAACATCAACATTTAATGTCAAAATGTATGTTTTTAATGTAACCTTCTCCCTTTAGTCAGAATTATTGTATTTATTTGAAAGAATCAAAAGTGTACTTTCATGTTTGTCCTTGTCCAACTCAAGGTTGATATGGGATTTAGAAAGTAATTAATAAGCAGTCCAATATTTTTAGAGAGTAATTAGTGCAGTATTTACACTGTTATAATGTAATTAGCTAGTAATGAATTGTACTTTTTTTGAGTAACTTACCCAACACTGTCCAGAACTGATAAACTGAGACCAGGGCTAGTCGTCACTCATCATCACAAAGGAAAGTTTTGCCATTTTGATTCATTCATATTTTAGAATAATATTTGTGAATGTTGTCCTGCAAACTAAAACAACATCACATTGGGGAACAAGAGAAAAGAATAAAACATGTTAAGGCAAGAATATTTTTCGTAAATTGCAGGTCAGATTTTGAGAAATGTCTATCATAAAGGAGGTTCCATTGTGACAACTTACCCCATTCAGCGTGAAAACCTTCAACTAGTGCATGCCTTTTCCCCTAAGAGAGTAAATGTTCGTTATCTTTAGTTTATACAGAACTTAACAAATAAAAATAAACCTACCTTGATAGATATTATCTGGAATGAAAGAGTGACTTGCTGTTCTGGACTATACACTTAATAGCTTTGTAAATCTAAAAAGAAATGTGGCAAAAGTTTTAAAAGACACAAATGAGAGCATGCATTGCACATACAATTGTTAGAATTATGTGTGGCAGTTTCTTGTCTTTGTTTCTCTTCTTTGTCTTGTCTGTCGGTATTCATCTCTCCTTATTTGCAGTGATCCTTCTGGATTGCAACAACCACAATAAAACAAAATCATGAACTTAAACTTTAAAATAGAAAATGTTTATTATATGTAACTCAAGTATATAGGAGGATTTCCAAGGATTTTCCCTCCTACAAGCTTTGAGAAAACCGCACAGCCACACACACACACACATTCAGAAGGACAAACTACATCACTATAATTACACTGCTCTAAGCTTCTTTTCCTTCCACATAAATTGACCACATTATTCTAGAACGAAGCAAGAAATGTTTCCCTTGGGTTCATTGGGACAGATTTCTTTTATCCAAGTCTGGAAATAACAAACGGACACATCATGGACCTGATTTTTGTTCCGATGTATGTGTATTTTGGGACAACACATCAGGTGACAGAGAAAATCTACCAAGCCCTTTACTGACTCATCAAAAGCAACAGTTAATGGGTTTTTTTTTTCATCCACACACAGCAAACTGTGCTGTAAAGCCATTAAGTGGTTCAGGTCTGCCGTCGTCTGGATGATAGTGGGGATTAATGGATGTGATTAGTGAGGGAGGAAGGGGAGTTATAGTGGAGCAACCTGAACTTGTCTATGGGGGTTTAAGCTCTGGAGGTTAAAGTGATGACCAAAAAGGTCAGGGCTAAACTCCATCTACTTCATTCAATTTAATCAGTAATAAATACAGTGTTATACAGCCTTTAGTGGTAATAAAAACATGAGAAAAAAAGGGTTGGTCTGAAATTATTGGATTTTTCTTTTTTTTTTACATTTCATTTATTGAAGAGCATCATAAAATATCGTCACTTATTTAACATGTTGTCCAGTTTATCAAGCTGTATGTACAAAGGCAAAGCTGACACGCAGACAGACACACTGAGATGCAAATACATTGATGTTTATACAAGGCTTTAAAGTTAGCCGATTTAAACTCAGTCCACCAAGAACTGTCATTTTAATTGTTAAAAGCCTTTGACGTTAATATTATAATAACAGGCTGAACTGATGAGCTCTTTTTCATGAGCAGACGACACGCTGCAAATAAACATCCATATTCTTTTATATTTTAAAGACACTTATTAATGTCTGGATATTTGCAGCATGTCATTTAATTTAGCTGGACAGGGATGTTACAAATAATAATACAAGTTATAACTAGGGCTGTCAAAACGATTAATCGCGATTAATCGCATCCAAAATAAAAGTTTGTGTTTACTTAATATATCTGGGGGCACTGTGTATAATTATTTTTGATATATAAATACACACACATGCTTGTATATATTTAAGAAATATTTTCATGTTCTGTATATAGATTTATATATAATTTATATTATATATAAATACAAATATTTTATATATAAATAATATTTTTTTCTTTAATATACATGCATGTGTTTATATATATATATATATATATATATATATATATATATAAAATAATTATACACAGTGGCCCCACAAATATTATGTAAACAAAAACTTTTATTTTGGATGCGATTAATCGTTTTGACAGCCCTAGTTATAACAAATATGGTGGAACAATTTTTTTTATACCCAACTGTTGGAATGATTTTTCCAGCTTTGTCGGGCACTTTTGATTTAAAACTTCATATTATTGTCACCCAAGTTATATACACAGAGCAGCCTGTTTATAGTATATTTAAAAGATATATAATTGTATACTTTTTTACTGAACATACAGTAGTCTTCTTTCCAAAAATGATCAAATGTAGCATCACCAATCCAATAAATAAATGCTGTGATCACTTTTGGGGCATTATTTACAAGTGATCATAAAAGTTATGCACATTTACAGTGTTTCACATACCATTATCGACACTATATAGATGATAACACTGTACACTTGATTCACTAGTTAGCACATAGTCTCATGAACTAACAATGAACAAGAATTTTACAGTATTTATTAATCTAGGCGAATGTTTCCTACAAATTCTGCACATATACTAACACGTTTTTAACAACTCAAGTTGTTACTTGTTCTTATGAACACGCATGAATTAAAACTGAACAATAGTATATTTATTATTCTCTTATTTAAGGTGTGCAAATTGTTGTTCATTAATGTTAAAGAATTGAGCCTTATTGTGCAGTGTGACCATTTTCCTCCCAAAAACTGAAATATTTGACAGGAATGTAAGGAGAGAGAAAAGACAGCACACATTAACATGAGCGATGATAACAGCTCAATGTCGGCTCATCTGACGGCCTCGTCCTTGTGTCCGGTCTCCACCCGAACCCACTGCGAGCGTCACTTCCTCCAGGAAGCTGGAACAGAAAAGGGGAACATATTTAGGGGAACATATCCAGTCAGCACTGGATATGACTTGTTGATTTGGGTTTAAACAATCCTCAGTGGGTAACAAAATTCATCAAACAATGAGAGATTACAAACAAACAGAAAGCAAAATGATCATGCAAATATATTTAAATGACATATTTTGTTTCAGGAAGTTTATAGAGTCAAGTAGGTAAACTAGTATCTACTGTAAGGGCTATAGTGTACAAAAGCCACAGATCTGGAAATGAATTGAAGCTTTATGAAGTTTAGCTAAACTAAATTTATTTGGTTAAAAATATATAGATTCATTTAGAGTTTGCATGGCAGACAACATATGTAAATACAGAAAAATAAGTAAAAACAATAATATTGTAAATTATTATTATAATTTGAAATATAATTGTATTACTAATACCAGTTATATTTTAAAATGTAATTTATTCCTGTGATCAAAGCTGAATTTCCAGCATCATCACTCCAGTCTTCAGGGTCACATGATCCTTCATAAATCATTCTAATATGATGATTTGCTGCTCAAGAAACATTTCTGATTCTAATCAATATTCAAAACAGTTTTTAGGATTATTTGATGAATAGAAAGTTCAAAAGAACAGCATTTACTTGAAATAGTAATCTTTTGTAACATTATAAATGTCTTTACTGTCACTAATGATCAATTTAATGCATCTTTGCTGAATTAAAATCTATATATATATATATATATATATATATACACACGATGCTGAAAATTCAGCTTTGATCACATTTACAGTTTATACATAATTAATATCTTAAATACGAAACTTAATAACTTAGACCACCAAGAAACAAAAATCCATATAGTCAGAATGAGAACCTGAATGATTCAATGAAGTCATACGGAACAACATGTTCTGTACACAATGCCACTCTAGGGCTGATGTCACTCTATAACCTGGATCCTATTTGAATAAGGCATTAGAGGTTGTGTGCCAGAGGGCTATTGGATAGAGATGAGATGGTGAAAAGAGACATCAGCGTTGAGAGCATTTAAAAACACTGACCTCTTAGTGTTGTGAATGGCCGTGCCCCCGAGTATGATGCGTACCCCTGGCATTGTGCGGTTCAAGTTGTAAACAGTAAGCGCCTCCTCGTAAGTGGCCCCGCCAATTATGAAAACTATAATGTCTTGAGGTCTAAAAAGGGGAGACATAGTGTGAAGGAGCAAGTTTGCGTTGGAGCTGCTTTTGATCCAGAGAGAGCAATTGTCATATAGAAGTATAATATATGACTGTGAAAATATGAAACAGCTTCACAAACACTCTTTTCAACCACACAGTATCATTATTTCTGTGTTACACTAATTCAAATTATCACTGAAGCACAGGGATTAACATTTATAGTTCAGATATAAACGCTGATGTCTACGAAAGAGATCAAAATAGAGGGAATCACCTTTTGATAGTAACTTGGCACTTCAAATGAAGATTGAATCGATTACATTACAATTTTTACAATTTTTCTAAAAAAACATTTAAATCTAAATAGACTGCAGCAATTAACATTTGTCAGAACCTCTAGTAAATTGCATGTTATTTGTTTATTTAGAATCGTGGAAGAATCTTGATCTCTATTTTAAACAAAATAAATCGTGATTCTCAACTTATCAATAATCGTGCAGCTTTAGTCCATGTCTTAAATCCACGCATTTCGTAGTGACACAGAAATAACACTCTTCAAAGACACAACAAAACCCTCACAGTAAATGTCTATAAGTGTGCCTGTATATTATGAATGCATGAGTGTGACTGACAGTCTATTTATGTATCTGTATCACCTGTCTCTCAGAGAACTTGGCCCGAGGTAGGGGAACTGGCTGTCCTTCAAACGACCCTTGATCAGCTGATCCAGCGTGTCATGTAGAAGTGGCTGATGCTGTGTGTACACATTTTCAACTCCCTATTCAAACACATAAACAAGTTTTTAACAGCATTTGGCTTTGGCAATATGACATGTTAAAGGGGACCTATAATGCCCTTTTACAAAGTCTTTGTGGGTCCAATAGAATAGGATTTCATGTCTTCAACATTATTTTTCACATATCTTACATTGAGTATGCTTCCATACACCTATTTTTATGCGCATTTTCGGGATTTGGCATTTAAAAAAATAAAAATAATTCACTGGATGGAAACGAAAATACACATACATTTAAAATAAACAAATTCGCTTAATTTAGACATTTTTTATCCGATAAGAAAACATGCATAAACTATGATACAAAACATATTTGCCGAATAACGTGCAAAAAAAACATCACATGACTTTGCCTCAACAGAGGCTGTGATTGGATAACTAGATCAGCTTTATTGCAGCATTCTATTGATCATTTTGAAATGCCAATGGAGGAGTTTAAGGGGGTTCAGAAACAGTGACACTGACAGACAGTAACACCCTTTGAACTGATTTTGTGCATTGAAAATGTAAAGAAAAATGCTGCCAGAGGGCCATAAACATGATCTACCTTAAGTCCTTTGAAAAACTGCTTGGTAATGGCCACAGCATCTGTAGGAGCAATGAGGTCACTTCCTCTGACTCGTTTTCCGCCATATTCCACCATGGCCTGCACCATCTGCAGTACAGGAAAGATGCTTTCCTTTTTAATAACAGTACTAATTGTAGGATTTTATCAAATTAAAGGGATAGTTCACTTTGAAATTAATTTTTGGTATGTTTTAGCTTACCTCAAGGTCATCCAAGATGTAGGTGTCTTTGTTTCTGCAGTATTTTCAATTTTGAGATTTTTAGGTCAAACCGTTCTTGTCTGTCAGTCATATAATGGAGGTCTATGGTCACCACCTCAAAGAGCATGCACAGAGAAGTCCAAATTAAACATGATTTAATGACTTGTAAACGTAAGTACACACTGATGGCCTAAGACACGAAATCGAACAGTATTTTTATCATTTTTACCTCTTGTTGTAACCACAGCCACAAAGCGCCCGTGCCCTCAGATCACTTGGACTTGGCTGTGGTTTTACAAGAGGTAAAAACAATATAAATACTGTTCGTTTTCTCACACAAACCGCTCGTTTCGTGTCATAGTCCATCAATGTGTACTTACATTTACTAGTCATTAAATCGTGTAAAATCTGATCTTCTCTGTGCATGCTCTTTGAGGTGGTGACCATAGACCTGCTTTATATGACTGACGGACAAGAACGGTTTGACCTAAAAATATCAAAATTGAAACAAAGACACCTTAAACTAAGCTAAAACATACGTATGCTAAAACATACCAAAAAAAGAATTTCATCCATCAACACCAATACACTGTGCTACAGGACACAGTCCCTCACCTTGCGGTGTCTCTCTGACACCCCTTTGCGATTGAGCTCTTCCATAAGGCTGGGTAGAATACTGCTACTGTGTTTCTCGTAGCGAAGCGCATACAGCATCACCAGACGCACAGCGTCGATTTCAGAAAGCCGAGGGTTCTGCAGGAGCCGCCTCAGACTCTGCAGCAAGAGGAACAAGGTCATCTTTAGCAACAGTGCAAGATTTACAGCACTTAGCATACTGTAGGTGATCAGTAAAACCGTTGTGGATTGACATTCACTTGGTTCAAAAGTTTGGGGTCAGTAGGATTTTTTTATGTATTTGAAATTGAATAAAAATATAGCCACTGAATAAAAAAATAAAATAAATAATTGACTTTTTATCTCACAATTCTGACTTTTTTTTCTCACAATTGCAAGTTTATATCTCGCAATTCTGAGAAATAAAGTCAGAATTGCAAGATATAAACTTGCAATTGTGAGGAAAAAAAGTCAGAATTGCATGATATAAAGTCGCAATTGCGAGAATTGCGAGATATAAAGTCAGAATTGGGTGATATAAAGTCGCAATTGCGTGATATAAAGTCGTAATTGCGTGATATAAAGTCAGAATTGCGAGATAAAGTCAGAATTGGGCGATATAAAGTCGCAATTTTCAGGAAAAATAAGACACAAGTATGACTTTTTATCTCACAATTCTGACTTTTTTTCTCACAATTGCGAGTTTACATCTCGCAATTCTGACTTTATAACACATAACTGTGAGTTTATCTGTCAAAATTCTGATATCTTTTCTCAGAATTGTGAGATATAAACTTGCAATTGCGACTTATCAGGCCAATTCTAAGGGGAAAAAATACTTTTACCCCCTCAGAATAGTTTAAATCTCACAATTCTGACTTTATATCATGCATTTCTGACTTTATAACACGGAATTGCGAATTTATATCTAGCAATTCTGACTTTATAACTCGCAATTCTGACTTTATAACACGCAATAGCGACTTTATATCACGCAATTCTGACTTTTTATCTCGCAATTGCGACTTTATATCACGCAATTCTGAATTTATATCTCGCAATTCTGAGAAATTAAGTCAAAATTGTGAGATAAAAAGTCGCAATTACCTTTTATATTTTTCATTCTATGGCGGAAACAAGCTGCTTCCATACTTATGCTTATTTATGCATTTATTTGATCAAAAAAATCTCAAATAGTGATATTGCAAAAGAATGATCAGCATTTTGTGATTGAACTGCGTGTCAAACTCTGACCTGTTGTGCATTGGAGTGGTCACTCTGGCAGGCCAACTCCTGCTCCACCTCCGACACCTCCATCAGCTGTCTTTCACTGACCAGCCGGGACAGCTCCCCAACCACGGTCACGTGCTTTGAGACCGTCCCCGACATTTTCTTAAACTGGGGGTAGTTGTCCACAAATGCCTACAGAGGGGGCCAGAAAGTGATCATAATACTGTAACACAATAATAAAAGTTCTGGATCAGGGGTCTTCATGGTTCACTCCTCGTATAAGATGATGTGCTACAGTGAACAGTATTATTGGTCTGCTCACCTTCATGTCAGATATTGACTCCAATTTCTGTTGGTCCTTGGGCTTTTTCTTCTGAAAATCCTCCATTAGGTTCTTGATGTTTGTTCCAATCTCACCAAAATTCAGGTACAAGTTCTTATTAAGAGAAAGAGTGCGAAAACAACATTTAGTGTGGGGTCCAAAAGTCTCAGACCACAAAAAAAAGAAACAATTTCTTAGTATTTGCTTTAAAAGTTTCTAAGGAGTTACACATGGACAAGTCACAAATTTGCTAATTTAACTAGTAACCTAGAAATGTTTAATATGTCAATCATTGTATGTCATCATGTTTCCTTGTTTTAAATTTTTCAACAACAAAAAAAGTGTTACAGTGTAAATAATTGCATGATGTATTACATCATTGGACTTCAAACAAAACGACAATATTTTCAACAATGTTACTCACATTTGCATAAAACTCATCATTTTCTGCAGACAAGACCACCTCCCGTAGGTCCTTACTGATTCCAGGCACTCTCGACAGGTCTATGCGGTTGTTATTGAGGCCCAGTAGCTCATGAACCATGGCCTGATAAGTCCACTAGAGGAAGCAAATGCATGCACATGTAGAATTTGCTGCAATAGCACACTAAAGCATTACGTTATATTTATTTTGCTGCAGTAACATTTTTTTCAGTAAATGCAAGCAGGGCACACTAGAAAAAGAATAAAAAGAAGCATCCTAATTAATGTCTGACACTGTCTGTTTAGCAGTTTTCTATTGTAATCCAGAATAAAACCATGGGCTATATCTCCCTCTGGTGGTCAGGACTGGGATTTTGCATACACATCTGTAATATGAGATTTGCAAGTAACATTATTAAGTGACATTGTTTCTTGCCTGGTTGAGAAGCGGAGTAATGGCATCATCGCTTCTGTCTAAAATCAGGAGAAGAGGAGGTACTTCTGTTTTTCTGAAGTCAAACAGTTCATACTCCTTTGTAATGATTTGCTGTGGGAAACACAAGCAGATTATTAGTAGAGTGAATCAAATCTGTAGTCAATCAAATTATAAAAAAATTACCTGTTCACCAAAAGTTCAAAGATAATGTATAGACCATTTCAAAAGATGTAAACAACACTGGTCCAGAAACACTTCCTGTTTCAGTTTGTAACTGTTTTCTTTATTTCACATGTAAAGAAAACATCTTAAAGATGCTTGTTTAACTTTTTGATTCAATTTTAAATGTTCTGTTGGTTGTATTTTATCCCAGCTTTTATGTAGTGTTAAAAAACTGAAACAGGGACTGCTTCTGGACCAGTGTTGTTTACATCTTTTGAAATGGTCTATACTACAGATCTATCATACAATTACAAAATGTCCAAAATTAATTAAAAAGGTCTTACTTTGACACTCTCTGCCAGCCTTTTGGACATGTCAGAAGAGAGCTGGTAGCGGATCATGGGGCATTTCTTCAGGGCCAGCAGCACTGATGTCAAACCCTGAGTGACTCGAGGCAGCAAACTCGGCTCCCAACTGCGACCCTATAAACACGCACAGAAATATTCATAGAGCCTCAAACAGAAGGATTCGTGCACACAAGAGAGCCGACGATAGTTGTGAGATAATGATTAACTTAAATTCAAGACTTCAAGCAGCACTAGTAGTTTATTAGATCTTGTAAACTAATTTATGACATGTTCAGTTTTTGGTTTAGTATCATAGCATACCTTAGTCCCTAATAAATAACAAAAATATATGTTTAAAGGGGCCTATTACATTTTTTTGTTAGCTGAAACTAGTTCCCTATTTTTTTTTTAAATGTTTTTTAAAAAGAAATCTTACCCTGGATACACCTTGAAGGTTGAGGGAGAAAAGATGAGGGTTCACAGCAATGAAATCTCCATAGAACTCCTAGAGAAACAACACTTTTTAGAAAGTTTGACAACATTTTGTAGACACTATTTGGTAAGCATATTTATGAAGAAGACTTTGTTAAAAAGAAGGCGGCCCACCTGCACTTCTGCAACTACTTCTTGTTCATCTGCCTCAGCCAAAACCTTTATCTCACTCTTACTGATCACGTTACTAAAATCTGCACAGAATAAGTCCTAAAGTCAGTGACCACCCTTATAAGCACATATTCTGCAAACTTATATTCATAAAGAGGTAAATTGATGCAACACTCTGATATATTTCTGGTACTCACAGATGAAATAGACACTATACTTGGGCCGACGAAGCTCTTGAATCAGGTGCTCAACATTCTCCTGAAAGCAGAGACATTCAAGTATGAAATAACGTCTAAATCTATATATTCTATAAGAGACCATGATAAAAACCTTGGTTGGACGGAGAAAGCAGATCGCTTTGAGGTGCTTCATGTTGTCTCGGTTTTGTGAGTCGATGCGCTCAAAAAGGTAGACCTCCTTCTGCAGGATCTCGGACTGAGTGTAGACCACACTCACAATACTGGTCTGTAAAGTAAAGAGAGAAAGCAAGCAATGTTTTGACCACTGTCACTGTCTATGTAGACTGCTGACTATTTTTGCAACACAGCCCTCAACTTTAAAAATAAATTAGTTACATTTGGTTAAAGGGATTGTTCACCCAAAAATGAAAGTATTGTCAAAATTTACTCATCCTCATTTTGTTCCTAACCTCTATGAGTTTCTGTCTGGTTACCAACATTCTGGTTTGGAACAACTTGGAAGTGATTAAACTTTCATTTTGGTATGAACTATCCCTTTAAGACACATGACATGTAACAAGACAGCAAACCCCATTTACACTGCACACTGCAGACAGTAATAAATTATCAGTGGCTTTAGCACATGCGCTTTTATGCTTGAACTGTTAAAGCTGTTAAAATTCACTAACCGTCTCCTTGTCCATCAGCAGCACCTTCATCCCGGGTCCGCTGCTCTCTATCATTTTGGAAATGTACTGCTTGACAGCCAGCGTCACGTTCATTTTTTCGTTTTATATGTGTTCTAATTTCAGTGAAATTTTTTCAAATTATCGATTCGTTTCAAAGTTGTTTAACTAATGATAAACAGCTCTTTTCGTCAGTAAACTCCCGCATACAAAATACTGTTGACAATGGGAGACAGACAACTCACTGGGCTTCCTACTACTTCCGGTGTAAACGAGAATTCGGTCCGCCTCTGATTTGGGATCTGTTGTAGTTCAATCGATATTCAAGTCTTGCGTGTTTAATTTACCAGTTCAACTGATCTGGTAACAGTTCGTACAGCATGAACAATATCCCATAATTCAAGGCTGCTACGTAAAACGAAGTAAATAAAACGCCATTTTGGTAAGGACTCGTTCCTGAGCCTAAATTTCACTGAACTCTGCGTTATATTATTTTTTTACTAACTTCTGTGCCAGCGTCGTTTATGTGTTTTATAGCATGAATACGTAAAGTTATGATATAATTAATCACCCAAATAAATACAAAAATATATATTATGACTTATGAGCTTTAAAATGTTGGTTCATTGAGTCAGTGTTGGTTTCGTGAAATAATTCATTTTAAAGATTCGACTTAGAAGATTCGTTCACGAATCGGACATCTCAACCAGACAACCTTTCTTTATCGCTGTATTTTACCAGCTTCTAATGCATTATTTATTCGTTTGTGTGATTTATAGCATGATTACATAGTTATGATCTCTTTAAACTTTTATTAATCATAAAAAGAAATGCTAAAAAACAATTTCGTTTCCAGCATTATGTTGGTTCAGTCAGTGTAAGAGGGTTTCGTTCGAGAATTGATTTAAAAGATTCGGCTCTTTATTCATTTTGAAGAATGATTCGAAATTGGACATAGCTACCACAAAGTAACCATCATGTTTGGGCTACACAGCGTACAGTAAATGGGGAAACCTGTGTTATTTGTTTGAAATGAAAAAGTAACTAAAAAAATGTTGTAAATTTAAAAGTAATACTTTAAAGTAATGCGTACCGCTAACTGAAAATTAAATGTATGGCTGCTGTTGTTTCCCCTAACATCATTGTTACAATAATATGATTTCAATCAAAATTGTACTGTCTTCAAAAAAAAAAAAAAAAAAAAAAATGCTGGTTCAGTGCAGTGTTCGGTCCAATTCGGTTTGGTCAGATTCATGAACAAATTCAGTTTATAGATTTGAATTCATTTTAAATAATTTGGACATGAATCGGACATCAAGCAACACTGTATTTTATGTCTTATGCTAAAATTGAAGTATGTTATTTGATTTTATTCAGGTTAAAATAAAAATGATTTTTATAAAACCTTTATTAATCATCAAATGAGATACTTCAAAACAGCTTAAAATAACAAATGATGAGACAAATATCAATTATCTTACATTTGTACTGCCATGTGCAAGGTATTACTACAGTACACTGATCCAGACAAAAACACCATTCAGACTCTGGCCTTTTCTTTTATAGTTGATTAAACCACTAATAATCAGTAACATTAAAAACAGCTTTCATTTTTTTTTTTTTAAAAACTTCAAAGATAGAAAATATGATCTGAGTGTTGAGCTGCAAACAAAGCATTCCTGTATGGTATTATTAATAGGGCTTGGTGTTGTCAGTTCTCTTCATGGTAGCCCACAAGCTTTGCACTTATTTCCCATAATCGCAGGGCAGCAAGATCATCTTTACCTTCAGGAGCTGGTTCCTTCAGCTTACAATCACTGTAAAAAGATATCATATTCATCCAATGTCAAATGTTAGAAACAGAAAAGGTAAAATCTTTAGAGAAATTATACAATACAAACCTGTTACATGAATGATGTAAAGGCTAAGGTCATGCAGAATAATAATATTATTGGGGTCCTATATGCATTCTTAAACTTTCAAGTGTGACTGTGATGTTGCTGTTTGAGCATGAAAAAGGTCTGGAAAGTTACAAAGCACAAAGTCACTCTAAAGGGAGTAAAGGCTCATTCACACCAAGAATGATAAATATAAAGATAACTTTATTAGTATTCAGACCAGCAGACAATATTGTTCTGTTTATTCTAAGTGTGTGCTTGTCTGCTACTTTAAATGCTTGAGCTCGCTGAAGCATGGTGGATTCTGATTGGCTGTCAATGTTTTTATCATTCACCGGCTGTATAAAATCGTTCTGAAGGTAATTCTTTCTCTGTGCCGTTATCGTTATAGTTGCGTTGTAACCTCTGCTATTCTTAAACATTGAGAACGATTTTTAGAACTATGTCTTGTCTTTATCGTTATCTTTATAGTTCTCGTCCTTGGTGTGAACGTGCCTTTATTCTCTATATCAGTGCGCACTGTTTTTGAACTCTGTGAAACGCCTCCATATAGTCTCAAGATTTCTTTCAGGAATGAACACGTCACAATGTTCCTCACTGAAATATTTACCACTAATTCCTGGTTGAGTTGTTGAAACATAGTTATGTTAATGCGCATTACATTCCCCCAAACACGCTCGAAGTGGTTGACCAATCACAACAAACTAATCCAGATGACCAATCAGTGAACATTGTGCTTTTCAGAAGGAGGGGATTCGTAGAAACAGGAACTAAACAGAGCGTTACTGACAGACTAGGAAGAGATGAGCCGCAACAATGAAGAATATGGGAAAAATAAGGTGTTTTTGAACATTCAAGCATGAAAACATATTCTAGAAGAGCCCAAAAACAAAATCAAGGCATAATAGGCCATCTTTAACAGCTCACCTGAAATAGCAGCCACTGTGAGACTCCAACCCCTCAGCAACCGCACAGTAGATGGACGTCTGAGCACCTTGTTTGGGGGTTTTCATCAGTAAAAGAGCAGGGAAAGACAACAGGGCACTGAGCAGAGGGTAGCGGGTCTGCACATAACGTCCCAGTTCAGTGCGGATTACTCCAGGGTGAAGGGAGTACACAGTCACACCAGACCCTAAGAGAAAATACAATATGCATTTTAAAACAGCATTTCTTTTATGTTTGCACGTGACTGATGTATTGGGAATAGGCGCACAAACCTTTAATCCTCCGTGCTAACTCGCGAGTAAACAGCAGGTTAGCAAGTTTGCTTTGCCTGTAGCTGACCAGGGAATCGTACGGTGCCTTGTTGAAGTTAAGGTCATCAAAGTGGATCTTACCTATGAGAAAGGTCGTCAACTGAAATATGTTGTATGGTCTCATGCATCTCTGCGATAATGTTTACGAATGACACAGAAGAGATATATGTCATTACCATATCAGTTATTGGTCAATGCAGGAACAAGTGTAGATATTTAATTGTGAAAAAAAGGGACAAATGAGCGCTTACAACATTTGCTCACATCTAACATTCACTTTAAGTTCATCCTTAAAAAAACATTAATAATTTAATAACACTCTTTCCATTGCACAAAAGTTTCTTTGGATTTTTAAGAACTGAAAGATTCTTTATGGAACCAAAAAAATGGTTCATCTGAATCTATAGCATCGCTGTGAAAATCTTTCTTTGGAACCTTCTTTTAGAATATATTTTAAAAGCATGATGTTAACAGACGGTTTTACCTCCTTTGTGAGCAATGCTGGATACATTGATAACTCGACTTGGACTAGACTTCTTCAGCATGTCCAGGAGCAGAACAGTCAGGAGAAAATGGCCCAAATGATTGACAGCAAACTGGGTTTCATAGCCATCCTCAGTGAGGCTTTTAGGGCACATCATCACTCCTACAAAATGTATCATATTTAACAATACAGCTAAAAGCACAGTGTGATTTGCTGAATAACAAGTAATGAAGTCAAATGTTTCACCAGCATTGTTAACAAGTAAATCCAGTCGATCCTCAGTGGCAGTGTATTCCTGCACAAACTGCCGTACGGAGAACAGAGATGCCAGGTTTAAGTGCCGAACTACTATGTTGCCATTTCCTGTAGATCTGCGAATCTCTGCAGCAGCCTTTTCTGCTCTTGAAAGATCTCGACAAGCCATCACAACCCGAGCCCCTGAAAAAAACACCAGAAAATATTCTGTCTGAGCTAATCCTCCAAAATCGACACTTTCTTTACTCTTAAAGATAAAGGTTCTTTATTGGCATTGATGGTTCCATGAAGAACCTTTCCATTGCTCAAAGGGTTCTTTAAAAAGGTTATTAAAATGGTATTCACAAAAAGGGTTATTTTAAGAAGTGTTCGCTAAAATGGTCTTTGGGGAACCAAAAAGGGTGTGAAAACCCCTCTTTTAGAACCTGAAGGCAGCGTTTACCTCTCATGGCCAAGTCATGTGCCGTCTCTTTTCCAATCCCAGTGTTGGCGCCAGTAACGACGACTGTCTTTCTATCCAGTCTCACGCGGCAGCGGCACACTCCACCTGCAATCCATTTTCTCAGCAGAACCAAACCTATTTTTGAAGAAATCCATTTGTGATAGAGCACATTCTTCCAATACATGCAGAAAACACAGACTTTTAAAGATCTAAACAAAGTGCTTATAAGATCACTGCTGGAGAGCTATCTGTTGCCCTTTAGCAGATTTGATATCAAATCAATGAGATTCATAATACAAATGTCCATTTAATTATATATACTGTATATATATATATATATATATATATATATATATATAGGAATATACAATTTCTGTGAAAACAAATTACCAACCGAATCCAATTCTAATTAGAATAAGTGTTATTTTAGTATTACATGCTATTATAGTATTTATAACCCTTTTGAATTAGCTATTATTTTTTATATTTTCAGTTTTTATTTTAGTTTTAGTAATTTAATGTGCTTTTCTAAATAACTATTTAGCCTTGATTTATTTATTTATTAAGTAATTTTAGTACTTATTTTATTTCCAATTGTGTGTGTATATATATAATAGATTTGGTATTACAATCATGTTTTTTGTAGTAAAAAAACACAGCCTCTGAATTCCAATCTGCAATTCTGTTATCCCTTAAGCTACATCAAGTACCTCTTGAGCCACAACATTGTACCATCTGAACAGCGCTGAAACTGTGCTGTTTATAAATTCTACAATACACATGGAAGAAATTGTATCAGGTCATAACTGACTGAAATGTTGTTTCAGCCCACCAAAAGTTATAATGAGAGGAAATGACATTATGTAACTTACTAATAGCTGTGACCGCAGTTACTGTGCCGAATTGGGCGAGACGATTTGCCTTCAGTTCCTCCCACATTTGTGTGGCTGCAGAGAGATACATGTCATCCACTGTGATGCGCTTTCAGCTCTGCTTTCATTTTATTTTCTGTCATACAGTACTAAAGTCTTTTCTTTGTTTATAAAAAAGCTGTGGCTTCTAGTGCACAGCCACCATCAAGCTCAGTGCCAGCTAACACATCTAATCACCCCGCGTGCAGGGCTGGGTTGAGGCATAAGAAGATTAAGTCAAGATCATGTTAGATTCCATGGCTTACGGTCAGACAGAAATGCAAATAACAAAAACATTGATCAAAACAATTTTCCACTTCTATAGCAGACTAGTAACGCAAGGCTTTTCATTGGAAGTTAATGTATTTCTGTCTTAGATGTGACTTAATTTTAGTCTGAGGCATTTAAAAACATATTTAGGATATTTTAAGCTATAAAAGCTTTTTTGGGGGTATGTTGTATGGGTCATGTGGCCCTCCCCTCCCTCTTATGGCCTTATTCAGTTTTTTGGCACTATTGTGGTGGTTTTATTGTATTACCTGATCAGAAGTATGGGAATGTTTGGCAAGTCAGACAAGAGGGAGTATATTGGATTTGTCAGGGACAGTGTTGATCAAATTAGTTTAAATGTCATGTGTTTTAAATTGTGCTTTCTTATTAATAACCCATTACAGGCATATAAACAAAACACACTGTAGCCTACATCAGGGATGGGCAACTTCGGTCCTGGAGGTCCACTGTCCTGCAGAGTTTAGCTCCAAACTAAACATGACAAAAACTCTTTTCTAGTTATCTTGATAACATTGAATAGCTTGTTCATGTGTGTTTAATTAGGGTTGGAGCTAAACTCCGCAGGACAGTGGACCTTAAGGACAGAAGTTGCTCATCCATGGTTTAACACATGACCTACTTTTTTTTTAATAGAGTCCCACATCCCAGGCTAAAAAAATGTTTCAGTTTATTTACTTGACTACTAGTGCAAGCAAGGGTGTGCAGCAGTGGATTTTTTTAGAATGATTTTAAATAAATATGGTCAGTGTTAAAATTAGCCTATGTTTTGTTTTCCTATAACACAGTTGACAGTTTGATGAATGTGAATTTTGAAACTGCCTTTTTCTAAAAATAGTGCTAAAAATGGCTATAGCCTAACAGATGTTTAAAAACACGATTAAAATGTCTCTTCGAAGGTGATTGTGGATACTGTATGTTACAAAACGGATCTTAGAATGTATTTCTTATTTAAAATAAAAACGGCCATTCTTAAAAAGCCCGGTAGAAAAGGAATTATCAAGGGGAAGCCATGTGTAAATTGCTAATTATTTTCTTGGTTGTGGCAATTGCGAGTTAAAGTCAGAATTGTGAGATTTAAACTCGCAATTGCTAGTTCGTATACAGTCATAATTGCGAGACATAGTCATAAAATTGCGACGTATGGTATAAACTCGCACTTCGAGAAATAGTCAGAAGAATTGTGAAATATAAACTCGCATTTCCGAGTTATAAAGTCAGAATTGTGAGATATTAAGGCTCGCAACGAGAAGAAACATCAGATTTGTACGATAAAAAGTTGCAAAACCTTTTTTATTTTATATTCTGTGGTGGAAACAAGCTTATAAACTGATGCTAAACATGGATTCACTGCTAAAAACGTTATAAACAAAACACCAACTCTTGTTTTATAAAAATCACATAACTGTTGTAGTTGTTGGAGAGACATGCTCGTTTAAATATTAAAAAATTGATGTTTCATTCGAGGCACATTTGGATAGAAACATTTCATGTTACGACGTCAGTACATCTTGTCTTCTAAACACCAGCCGCCATCTTGGAATTATTGTTAGCAGAGTGAAACGTAATGCCAAAAGAATACGATAAGGCGGGAAACTCTTAGTTATGGCTTGAGACTAACATGCATTGACTTAAACAAATGCTATGTTTTTCTCCCAGTGATCGAGTTTATGTTTGTGTCGTTAACTCTGAGGCGACGATGTTTCACTACACTATTAGCCGGCTATGTGCAAGTGCAAACTGTTTAGATAAATCTCGCCGATAAATAAGCAAATCTGCGCAGCAGGTAGGATGATAATGGTCTCAAAATGTCAAAACATAATCCACAATCTAAATAATTTAATGTAGTCGGTAATTGGCTTTATACCATTTATTATCGGAAATTATACTCCAGTAAATTACATTACACTTCCATATCGTAATATGCGTGTAATGTAACATTTACCCTTCGCGTGCACTATCATAATGTATTTTATTTGCTTATGTTTATTACATATTGAATAATCTCGGTCATCCCGCGTTTATCACAAAATATCGCAACCAATCAGAGTGCAGGGAATTACGCGTGGAAGTGACGTTTTTAAATGTTTCGCCTACCACAGCGCGAGCAAAGAGGGGAAAACGCCTGCTGAACAGGGATCATTGTTTTTCCATCATGGCAAACCCCGCGAAGAATGGAGGGAAATAACACATTATAATTTTTTAATCCCACATATGCAAATCTGTGCATTAGGTAAGACTTCAATTTCTTATTCTAAGAAACAATACATCGGTGTTTGTTAAGATGTTGTTAAAAGTTGTGCAGTCAGGTAAAGGCTAGCCACTGTAGCTTTGAATGTATAGCTGCATTGGCACTGGCAATAAACATGCGTGCAGTAACAGTTAGCAGGCTAATGTTAGCCTATGTTATGGCTCTGTTAAAGGGGCTCACGTTTATTATTATGACACCTTGTAGATAATGTGGAAATAAGTCGGTTTAGCGACAAATGCTTGTCTATTTTTTTGCCAAAGTACAGTGTAGTGTTATTAATGATTCTCTCTAAAGAAATATTGCATTAATTATTAATAATTACTCTCTAAATACCATATTAACTTCGACCAGTTAGTTGAACAGATATGAACTTGTTATTTCAATTCTTTCAAAGAAATAATATATAATTTACAATTTATAATTTAAAGGAAGAAGGTTACATTTAAAAGTTAAATTTTAACATTAAATGTTGATGTTCTTATATAGAATTGTTATACACTTTATTTAGTGCAAGTACATCAGAAGTAATTGTAATTACAAAGAAGCTCAGAGTAATCCCTTATTTTACTTTTTCAAAGAGAAAAGTAAGTAAATTACCGTAATTATTACTTAGTAATGCATTACACTCAACATTGTGTATTTATTATTTTAACTTTGACTTTGAAAAATAGCAAGAGCCACTAAGAAACACTGACAACTAAAATAATTAATATTTACAGGCATATGTACACAATTTGGGGAAAAATAAGACCTTGTAACACATTTCCAGACTTTAAATGTTATTGTTGATTAGAAGCTGTATTGCATATAAAAACACGGTCACTTGTCCTGTTAGTTTTTTTGTTTATAATAATAATTTAATGTCAAATAGATATAGTATATTTTCAGCTACCCACTGTCCATAGCCAACATAGTCTTGTTGAACGAAGTAATTACTAAATATTAACAGATATATATTAACTTGCACATTCTAAAAAATATCAGATCAGAAATATGTGGATTTTTTTTATTTTACATACTTATATATGCTAAAAATTGTGTTTTTGCAATAATTAACATTTTGATTAAAAATTATGAAATGGTAAATAATACATGCTAAAAAAACTTATATTAGAAATGTGTTCCTTTACTGTAGATTATAAAATGGTTGTTCCATTAAGGATAAAAATTGCAATAATGAATATTTAGTATTTAGTAACTAACTAATATTTTTTCTTGTTGAGACACTGTATAAGAAACACTTTTTGTTTACAGAAACATGGCAGATTCAGACCTTTACATGCAATGTGATGAAGATGATCTAGAGCCATGCCAGAGTATTACAAAAAACAGGGACCACCAATATAACAAAGGTAAATAATCTTTTTGTGGTAAAAACACTCATTATTATGTCTTGTTAGAAGATCTTTTGTGAAGAGCATTTAATCATATATTAGGAACATGAGTGTGAATACAAATAATTTTTTTGTTTCTATTCTTTAATTTAGTTACTGTAGTCCCAAGTGGCAATGGTGCACCAGCACAATCTGATGGCACCTCTAAACCGACATCAGGTACTACTGACCTCATAAATCAAGCTGTGTCTTTGGCTTCTGGTAAGAAGGCAAGAAGCATGTAATAAAGATCTAAACAAAAATCCACTGCTAGTATGCAGAATTGACTTTCCAGGCTTCCTTTCCATGTACCTAGTGGTCATTAGTGACCACACACTCATGCCACACTGCAAAAACACTGTTAAAATAATAGATGTGGGACTTCAATGTGTGTTTTGGTTTGCCTTTAGCTCCTGCGGTTACGTTACTGCCGAATGCTGTCCAGACAGGTGGAGCTGCAGGAGGCACACAGACTATATACATCAATGCACAGGTTTCACTTTGCTCTTTTACTAGCCTTCTGTTTACATGAGTAAGATGTTGTATTTAAGTTATGATCATCTGTTGTAGCCCAATCCAGGTCAGCCTCTGGCAGGCTCAGTGGGATTGGGAAGTTTGGGAACATCACTTGGTTACATCTTGAATGGACAGCCTATTAGTTTTCTGACTGCAGGTAAGTCATTACTCAAAGCAGTGATTTAATATCACAGTTACTCCTTCCCAGACATACTTTGCAGGATGCATTCCTGAACTCTAAGCTGGTGTGAAAGAAAATTCACCCTATGTATTTTCTAAATGCATGTTAAATAATAGCCTGGCTAACGCCAGACCACGTATTATTGAGAATGAGACGTGGTCTGGAAACCACATGTTCATTTTCTCGTTAAGCATTGCACATTTAGCTTAAATACTATCTCTAACCTCTTCAGGTCAGACACCCCAGTTAATTTCTCCGCGAATGGTCACCCCAGGGAGTGTAGGACAGCAAACGACATCTGGGAAACTACCTACGTTGCAGATCCCAGTCACCTTGACCATCAGTAACCCCTCAAACTTACAAAGCATCACCTCATCAGCCCCAGGAGTGTCCACTCTTAATGTGACCCCCTCCAACATCCAACCAGCCATAGCTCCAGGTGACAATTTATCCAGCTTTTACTTTTTCTATTGCACATCCGTTCTTATGTCTGCTTTATTTACATTTCGTTTACCGTGATAGGTGCAACAATTAAAGTTATAAAGTTTACGAAGCTTCCTGGAGCACCTGCAGCTTCTGGTCAAGTAGTGAATTCACTAGTGCAGCCCCCCAAAACCTTCTCCTTCCAAAACAATATAACAAACCGAGCTCCAGCCCCATTCCTGTCTGCTGGGCTATATCAGACTGTGAGACCTCAAGCACAGATGTTTGGCCCTCCTTCTGCCACAACCACTAACGGTCAGGACCAGGATTTGTTTTTACCATCCTATTTTTCAGTTTTTAATTGCTGTAATGAAGTGTTGTTGTTTTAGACGTTGTGGATATCAGCTTATTGATTAAACATCATTTATGTGTTGTAGAGCTCCATGATTAATCATTAAAAAATCACAGTCTTCATTTAAACACTCTTTTTCCTTAAAGGGATAGTTCACCCAAAAATGAAAATTAAGTCATTAATTACTCACCCCCATGCTGTACCAACCCCGCAAAGACCTTCGTTCGTCTTCGGAACACAAATGAAGATATTTTAATTTGAGAGGTGGATCACTGCTTGAATTGAGCGGTTTACTCCAAGCTTTTGGCTGTACTTGCTTGACCTGCAAGAAAAAAGAAAAACTTCATTGATTCCTGTGAACTTTTTGAAGCATCAAGGTTTTGGTGGAATGAACTGTCAATGGAGGGACTGAAATATCTCAGGTTTTGTCAAAAGCATTTTCATTTGTGTTTCAAAGTTGTGGATTTGGAGCAACATAAAGGCAATTGAGTAATTGTAAAAGTAATTGATGACAGAATTTTCATTTTTGGGTGAACTATCCCTTTATGAGGTCTTTGAGAAGGGATTGAATGGAGTATCTTTGTTCTACAGCATTGAAAAGGGCCTCCAGTTCTTCGAATTTCTGTGTTCTCTGTAAAGCTGTTTACCAAAAGAGTCAGTCCCTCCGTGGATACTTCTGTGTAAGTTTTTACTCATACACGTTTTAGATTAAATGCGTACAAATAATGGTAACGCTTCCTTTTACAGTCCAGTTACCCATGTAAATACTATGTACTTATTTTAGTAACTACAATTACTGGGTATTAACTAGTACTAACCCTGAACCTACCCCTAAACCTACCCCCGTTCCATGTACTTACCTTATATAAGCAGTATTTTCTAGGTAAGTACACTGTAAGTACTGTACTGTAAAAGGAAGCGGTACCCAAATAATAATGTACTGAACCTTTCTTGGTTAAGAACCTTGCTTTGGTATCTTTAAATCTTTCGCTAAGGTCTTACTCATGCCCATTCATCTTGCTCATTTTCAGCAATGCAATCAAGATCTTATCAAGAGCATCAAGGACCTGAAGGCCCAAAGTAGAAAAAGGATCAAGCGGTCGAGTGACACAACCCAGTCAAAACCTGCCACATCTGAGACCGTTTCCTTCTCCTCGTCCTCAGAAACGTCTCTCAAACACGTCACCACTTCTGAGATACCTGAGGGAGTGCCTAGTCCTCGCTCTGGAGATTTTGACGACCAGGGCAGAATGATCATGCTAGTTGAAGACTTCTTCTATGGGCAGCACCCTGGCCAGCAGGCATCATTAAAAACCTATTCAGTAACCATCTCAATGAAATGCCAAATTTGTGAGAAGAAGGTGAAGGGCAACATCAAGTAAGTTTGTTTTCAGATTGGTTTTTGAGGGGAGTTGTTGGTATCGATCGATTTGTTCATTCATCAACCCTCATTTTAAAGGATGATGAACCACATGAAACACCACATGGAGTTGGATCACCAAACAGGGGAAGTAGACTGTCATACTATGTGCCAACATTGCTACAGAACCTTTTCAACACCCTTCAATCTGCAGTGCCACATTGAGGCAGTTCACAACCAAGCAGAGTCCTCAAGTGAGTCTATACTTCTAGAATGATATATTATCAACCTAGTTCTTGACAAACATGAAATGGTTTTAATCCATTGTTGATGCATGAGTTGATGATATTTGATGTCCATGTCATTCTTTCTTCAGTCGAAAATAAATTAAGGTTTTTGATGAAAACATTCCAGGATTTTTCCACATATAATAGACTTTACTGGCCACCAAACAGTTCAAAGTCCAAAAGACACTTTCAGTAAAAACTGTTCAAAGGCCTTTAAAGGAAATTAACAAATCTTTTTCCATGTCAATTTGTTCATTTTGTTCGTCGAATGAACCAAATGACTCGAAAAAAGATGAACGAGTTCGAACAGCAGAGTCACGAACACACATCACAGAACAGAGCAAGGCGAGCATTTGAGCTAATAAAACTTAAACTTTGTTATTTATTTTTTAAATGAGCGATCATTTTGCTTGGTAAGACTCTTATCCATCGTCTGGAATTGCTTAAAGCCCTTTGAACAGTTTGGAGTTTGCACTGAAACTGTCTTTTGGACTCTTTTCGACTGAAGAAAGAAAGACATGGTTTTTTTTTTAATAGTGAGCTACTCCTTTATAACATTTCATTCTGCTTTACAGAAGTGTGCAAGATCTGTGAGTGGTCCTTTGAGAATGAACCCCTCTTTCTGAACCACATGAAGCAGGAGCACAAGCCTGGTGAGATGCCCTACATGTGTCAGGTAAATTTTGTGTATAAGTGTTTCATGTCATTCAAGTTTTGTCTTGAAAACATTTGTGTAAATCAATTACACTTGTGTACTTTTTGCTCCTCAGGTGTGCGAGTTCAGATCCTCTTTCTACCAAGATGTTATAAGCCACTTCACAGAGCAGCACAAGGACACCTGCATCTTAATGTGTCCCTTCTGCTTAAAAGTATTTCGGTCTTATATCGGCTTCCAGTTGCACTTTGCTAGACACCAGGTAAAGTATATCCTTAGCACTAAACAGTCACCGCTCAGAGGGTTTTTAATGATCAATAATAACAATTTAATATCTCAACTCTTATTAATATGGAAAGATTTTGTTTCAACTTTTACCTTTCCTGCTCATAAACTATTGCTTTACCGGGATTTGCCCTAAGGGATGGACAAGCTGATAATTTGTGTAGAGCTTTTTTTAATCAATTGTTTGGTCGATTAATCAATTATTCATCAAAATTAAAAAGTGTTGATTAATATTTAACTGTGCATGGTCATGTCCTCTATTTTTACATTTAGATTGCCTTTATCTTATTATTTAATTTCAAAATCTCATAATGAATAACCCTTTCCCATCCTGTACATAATCACTATTGATGTCTGCAAGTGTTTTCTTTAAATGACACAAAACGGTATGAAAGGTCTTTTTATGTGTCAGAAGGCTTCTTTATCAGTCCCATTAAAGTTGTTTTTTATTCGTCCAGAAAAGAACAGCACATCATTGTGGCCGATGCCGACTTCAATTCATTCATGACAAGGACAAGTGGAAACACAGACACAGGTTTCACAGGACATGTGTCAAACCCAAGCAATTGGAGGGCATCAAGCCTGGTACTAAGGTAAAAGACTCCCAGTCATATAAATGGCTTGTTTATTGCTTATTTAATGGCCTTACCATTTACCCCTCTGTTTCAGGTAATCATCCGAGCCTATGCTGACAGTAACGCCACATCAACAACTGCAGCATCTCAAAATGTCACCAATAAAGTCATTCCTGTCAAGAAAAAGCCAGTGGAAAGCATGATGGAGCTAATGGTCAAGTTTGAGAGTCAATGGTGAGTATGTTTCGAGATAGAAGTCGAAATGTTTCGAGATTGAAGTCGAAAATGTTTCGAGATTGAAGTCGAAAATGTTTCGAGATTGAAGTCGAAATGTTTCGAGATTTTTTTTTTTTTTTTACAGATTTTTTTTTTGTTTGTTTTTTACATTGCGTTTCAGGGCTTTCGTAATATTATGTGTGTGTATGTAGACATTTTCTCTTTGCTGTTTTTTTATTTATTTAATTTTTTTTAAGAAACAATATCTTCTGACCATCATATTGTTCTTCCAGTAAGCCAACAGAAAAACACTTCTGCATGGAATGCACATATGATATTCCATACTTTTCCAACCATTTCCCCACGTATGTGAGCTGTTCCCTCTGCCGATACTGTACTTGCTGTTCCAGAGCTTATGCCAATCACATGATCAGGTGAACATCTTTACATTGTTACAGTTTGTGTGATAGTGTCATTTAAAGGAAGGAATAGATATATTGATTATCTGCTGATGGATTGATTATTTATACAAGATTTTTTTGTTTTTGCTATTAGTTTATATTATTATTATTATATTATTATTTAATTGTGCATGGTCATTTCTTTTATTTTTACACTTAAATTACCATTGCTTATCTGTATAGGAAAAAAAGAAATTGGGTAACACTAGTTTAGGGCCTCACTTACTTGTTGCTTATTAGCATGCATAACACTAGGATATTGGCTATTTATTAGTACTTCTAAAGCACATATTAATGCCTTATTCTGCATGATCATATTCTACATCCCTTAATCCTTCCCAATACTTAATCTGCCTACTAACTATTAATCAGCAGTAATTAGGAGTTTGAGGCTGAAGTCATAGTTAATATTTAGTTAGTTAGATTGGTCACTGATCTAAAGTGTGGCCAAAAATAAATATAAACTTAATCAGGTGAAAAACTTTAAATTTCACAGTTTGTGAAGTGTTGAGTGTTTTCTCATTTCTGCCTTATCTTTATTTGCAGTGTACATGTCTCTCGGAAAAGCACCAGAAAATACATTACCCTTTACAAACCCTGTCCAAAGTAAGACCTGATTTTTTTTTTCCTCCCCACTTGCTCTGCATGTAATTTAACTTTAATTGTCAATCATGGTAATGAAAAATGTTTGCAGGAAGGGGAGGCTAAACTGTGTCACATGTAGATACAAAACTCAGGTTGGAGATTCGATGGCCAAACATCTTGCTGACAATCCTAAACATCAAGCAAGCCGGTGCACCTTGCGGGGTAAGTTGTTTTTTTATGTCTAAAAATATTTTTGATGATAAAGTCAAGCACTTAATAATGATCCTATCACAACCATATTATTAATACTATTCCTCATGTTTCAGAAGGATTTTCACGTGGCTATAAAAGGTACGTTTATTTTCACTTATTTTGAACTCAAAAATCTAAATTCTATAATTTACTCCCAAATGTTGGTTTAAACCCGTGGAAGATATTTAAAAATGTCTTCAGGTTTTTTCCCCATTTAACGAAAGTCAGTAGGGTCCAGTGTTTTTTGTTTTTGTCAGTTAATAAGTTAACTAATTAACCTTACTGTAAAGTGTTACCAGAATATCTTCGTAACAGAATATCTTCGAAAGTCGTACAGGTTTGGAACAAAACGAGAGGGAATAAATGATGACAGAACAAGAATGCGTAATGGGATAGTTTAGATTAACTCAAGAAAAAGGCTGTAGGAACTGAATTTGTCTAGAGATGATAAAAGAAATTGAAAATGCTAGAGATTTAACCTCCTGTTTAGCAGAAGTGGTAACTTCCAAATTACTGTCATTGTAGATTTGTCTTCATCCCAACGGACCTACTCCGAGGAGGTCAGATACTCAACAACGCGTTTTTCTTGCCTTTGCAAGTGAAGCAAGTGGACAAGATTTCCTCATTTCCTCTGTTCTCCCAACCCCTTCCTCGACCCACCTACACGATAACACTGCCTGCTAGTCCCGCTCAAACACTGTCCTTTCCAATTCAAGTTCAACCTTTTAAACAAAGTGCCGTTCCAGACAAAAAATGTGCGGTCAAACCAGATGCTCCGAAGCAAACTCCACATGGAGGTCTTTCTAAAGTCGACAGAGGACATACGGTGGAGAACACGCTTACCGTAGCTCAGATGAAAGTTGTACTGTACGCCCTCTGCTGTGGAGTCCCACAGGCCGCCAATCACTTCGACACTCCACCGGAAGATGTCCAGTCATTGCTCTTGAAGCGTCAGCATCAGATTGTGCCCTCAAGAAGCACCAGAGAAGGCTTGACGCCACTGGCATCCGATAGCTTAGTTGAATGGGTGCTGTGCCAACGTGAGCAACAGCTACCTATCGATGAAGCTAATCTGTTCGACTTCATGAGCAGTCACGGTGCGCAGGACATCTCTTACGACTCGGCGGTTGATTTCTTGCTACGCCACGATCTGGGCTTGCAGGCGTTCGCCACATCCAGAAAGTTGCTACCGGATAAATCCCAGGAGCTGGAGCGTTCCTTCAGCAGCTTTCTGAAAAAGCAAGTCATTTCGCAAACATTTCGACTATCTTCTATGGGCGCCATGGATGAGCTTTCCATATTTGTAGATATGGAGCAACTGGATGAAGCCTCTGCCGATTCGTCCTCCATGTTGTCTGCTTTTAAGTTGATGGGCACCACAAATCCACTCATAGAGGTTGTGTTCACAGCTCTGGCGGATGGGACCACGTTATCCACCATGCTTTTCCTCAGAGGCGAACCTCTCAAGCCAGATGCACATTCCTTGCCAGACTTCATCATCCTGGAGGCTAGACCTGAAGGGTTCACGGATGAAGAAAAATTACAGCTTTGGTTGGACAAGGTGTGGTGTCGGCATGTCAAACCTAAATCTGGAGGCAAAGGGTTGCTGATAATGGACACGTACAAAGGCCACATGTCTGATGAATTCCTGGCAGCGCTCAACAGCACGAACACTCTTCCAGCTCCGATCCCTCGCAGTTGCTCTCGTCGTCTGCAGCCCCTGGAGGCCTGCATGGGGCCTGTGTTGCGCGAGTTTCTGCAGGCTCGTTGGAGCGAGCATGTGATGACGGCGCCACAGGAACTGGTGGGAGCCAAACCAGCAGACCTTGCGCATCTTCTCTCTTGCTGGCTGGTCGAGATACTGGATGTCCTTAAAGCAGAGCCCAAGCTTCTTTTCCGCTCTTTCGATCGGGTTTTGAGCTCAAACCCAGAGGTGACGTCCGAGGAACCGTCAGAGCTCGTGCGGAGTCTCACTGAAGCTCTCTTGGTCAATAAAATGCAAGGACATAAAGTTGAGCAGAAAGCTGAGATCTCCGGTGTTGCTTCTGTAGAATCCTCTCCGCAGTCCAGCATGAATTTTTTGAAAAAGATGTTTGAGAAAGACAGCGATTTGGAGTCGTTTCATGGTTTTGAGGATTCAGAAATACAAGAACATTAAGTTATCATATAAATTGAATCATATTCTTGAAATTTGCAAGCGTTTTTTGTGTCTTCTGCCGATTTTATTTTTGGAGAATCAAATTAACTGCTCTTTGAGAAAGTAAATGTAGTAGGTCATTGCTTTATTAAGTCTGTATGGTTGCATATCATTAGCCTCATTGCATGTGTTTTTTTTCTTGTTTTCCAAAGTCATTGAAATACGACTTAGGCAATTATGCTGAGGCTAATGATATGTACATTTTTTTTTTTTTTGCATTAATGGATGATAAAGATCCCTAGTTTGAAGTCCTCTGTAGAAAAGACTTCAATTGAACTTTGAGCTACTAATGTGCAACTTGTTACACCTTGTTTTAGTTTATCACTGTTTTTCTTCACATCAGGTTTGATTTATTTTATAATGTGCATAAATGTAAATAGAAATGATTTGAAATCATTACCTACTATATTTAGGATTATACTGTAACATACTTGATTCATGTTCATGAATAAATGCTTTTATAGGCATGTCATTTGAGCAGTGTTTTTTTTCCTTATGAAGCAAGGGTTGTCTTTTAAGAAGGTATTTTAGTTATCTCACAAAATCTGACCAATACAGTCAGTTTATAAACACATTGTATGCTATACTGATGTACATTTTTGTATAAAATTATTTTTTAGCATAAACTGCCTACCTTTTTCACATGCACCTCTTAATCACAGGTGGCTGTATATACGCCTTATTCATGGCAGCGCCATCTTTGATTTTTAATGAGAATGAAAGCGAGGCTGTGAGGGATAAACATGCATCTCTTCAATGGGTTGTACTGTTATTTAATGTGTTTTCGGATTGTTCTCCTCATGAAACACTGGAAAAATATCTTTCCAAGAAATTTTAGTTGACAAAAAACTCCCGACAATATAAGCTGAGGAAAGTTGTAAGTAATCTAGGACCTTTATTCAACTTTTTACAGCGGATGCCATTGGAAACACGGTAAGTCTCACAGCCTCACTTTCATACCTGTCATGGCACTGCTCTGAATAAGGTCTATTATGATCCTATTTGTGTATATGGTCACATGACAAACATTATGCATCATGCTTATGGTGGTATTTTTGAAAATGTAATAAAATGTGAATGTTTTATTCTACTGCTGTCTGTTAAGCTAGTATTTCTAGCCATTTTTGCTTGTTCTGACCACATTTTTTATTAGTGATATATTTTTATTAGGGCTGTCAAACGATTAAACGCATCTAAAATCAAAGTTTGTGTTTACATAATATATGTGAGTGCACTGTGTATAATTATATATATATATATACACACACACACATTCATGTATATATTTAAGAAATATTTTCATGTATATAGTGTATGTAGATTTATATATAATTTATATTATATATAAATATTTTATATATACAAAATAATTATACACAGTGCACCCACACATATTATGTAAACACAAACTTATTTTAGATGCGATTAATCGTTTGACAGCTCTAATTTTTATATTTGCTGGAAATATTTTTTTCATAAAATTATTCAGCATTTTAAAATGCTGCAAATTATTTCATATTTCCTTCATGTATGTTTTTGAAAAAAAAGTTGAAAGTTAAACCGCTAGAATTTAACAAATAGATGGCAAACTCAAATGTTTAGGTTTGCAAGGCATAAATTAATTTGCACTGACCTAAAAGAGCAAGTGACTTCTTTAAGCACTGCTTAAAGGTGCTCATATGAACATTCTGTGACGCGCGAGCAGCGCCAGGGACAGTGTGTCTGTGTGTGTGTGTCTGTTAAGAGAGCGCTCGTGAGAGGGAGACACACAGCTGATTTATACGAGGTTGAACTGGCCGTGTGACAAAGCAGGCATATGGACACCTGCGCGAGTTCGCGGGTGAATTTAATAACGCGGAGCGTTGTTAACTAATTCTTACTAACTCTGGATTATAAGGCGCACTGTCGTTTTTTGAGAAGATTAAAGACTTTTAAATGCGCCTTATAGTGCGGAAAATATCATAATGGGATAGTTATATGATAACGTTATATAAAAAACCTCAGCTCTCCGATTCTGTCAACTTTATTACGCAGTTCAAACAATACATACACGTTTGGTGCTTGTAAATGTTACACGACAGATCCCTAGCGCAAGTGAACCGAACACTGTTGAATGATACAGTATGTTACAACTTACCAGAATGTATTCCTCATGCCGACCAATCATTTTTCTAACTCTTCCCTGAACTGAAATGTAGTAGTGGACTGTACTTTCCACAGATTGACATCAGGTGCCAGTACAAGTACACCCACAAGCCATGTGTGTTACTCGTGTATTGCGGTTCGGCTGGTGGTATATGTTGGCCGCTCGATAGCGCCTCCCATGGCCCAAACTGGTATTACGACACCTGCCGGGCCGGGGCTAGCAATTTAGCATGGTAATTCAGGTTAATATCTCGGCAGCACTATAACTTGTAATTTTTTATGACATCATCGACCTTATTTCTTCTCAGTCTTTTGATGCATGTAGCTCATTTTTTGGATATTTCAACTTCCATTATTACAGATGGCAACTTTAATTCTACACAAAGTAGTAAACGAAGACAAAGTAGACAACTTTTATTAATTTTATTTATGAATAACAAAAGAGCGAGAAACACATCCAACTAATCTTGACAATATAATAGTGATCTGGTGGTGCTAAGAGCATGTCCAAAGATGATGCGACAAAAACGGGCTCGGCAGAACAGTATTTATTCAAAACCACTGCAATAGAAACAAACAGCAGTTAGCAAGCAAATAAAATGATTTAGCAATCATCATGTAAATATGTATAATAAGATATATACCTCATACATATTTAACAATCTAAAACAAGCACTAAATACACCACCATTCAAAGTGGAGGTCAGTAAGATGTTTTGCTTTTATCAATGCATCACAGTTGGCTTGCAAGAATATGAAGCAGCACAACTGATGGCAACATTGATAAAAAGAAATTGATTTCTGAATGATCATGTGACACTGAACACTGGAGTAATGATGCTGAGAAGTGTTTAAATAATATTTCACAACATTACTGTATTTTAATCAAAATCGGTAAGACATTTTTTAAAAATCTTACCGACCTCGTAGAATAAAAGGTGTATATTATACTAATTTGAATGTTTGTAGAAATACAGTTAGGGTATTTAACATCTGAGTTTTACTCTCATATGAAAATGTCTATAAAACCCTCAATGGTAAGCAAATATTTAGACTCATCATGAGTGATTTCAGCCTACCTGACCAGATGAGCAATGTCCCAGTTTGTTTCAGAAGACAGTGGTCCAATAATCTCCACGCCATCAGCTGTTACAATGGCAATCTCATGCTAGAGCAAATCCAAAGAACGAGTGTTATATTATCTGTTTTTAGAGTCGCATACAATGAAATGTACCTGAGATAAAGAAGGACAATAAGCTGAAAGAAGAAAGCACGTCTCACCCTGTTGTACGAGCGGGCGTCACGGTAGTACAGCACTTTAAGGCATCTCTCTATTAGTGCTCGTGCCTCATCCTTTGTGAGTTCTACCTTGTTCTCCAGGGCCTCCCTCATCAAAGGCTGCAAAAACACAAGTTCACATGATAAGGGTTTTATCTTAATTTAACAAGAAAGATAATCTGATGGAAAAAATATAAGAAAACGTACCTGGGCCAAATAAGCACCAAATCCTGTTGCTACTGTCGGGGCTTCATATGCAACTCCTAACTTGTCCACATAACCAAGAAAGCTTAAGAGAAGCACATAAAAATTGCATTCAGTGAAAGTTAAATAACAGACAACTCAATTAAAGGCATTATGAAATTGTTTCGCTTTACTATAAAACTACAAACCTAATTATAAAAACCGTTTATAGTACTATACTAGTCACTACACCAAATTGTTATACATTGAAACAACTCACAGGTTTCATAATTCTCAATTTCACCAGATAATGAATTAATAACTCAAATGAATAATCAATGACAAATTACACAACTATTATAGGTATACCCAACCTCAACCAGACACAAAGCACACCCACATTATTTGGTGTGGATTATATAGGAAATCTCAACCGATTGATTGTTATATCGTCGAAAAACGTACACTATATTAGCGCCCAGCGATATATTAAAAGTTTGATACATAGTACACCCTACTTTCCCTGAATACATACAATATAGACCATTTCACAAGATGTAAACAACACTGGTCCAGAAACACTTCCTGTTTCAGTTTGTAACTGTTTCTTTATTTCACATATAAAGAAAACATCTTAAAGATGCTTGTTTAACTTTTTGATTCAATTTTAAATGTTCTGTTGGTTGTATTTTATTCCAGCTTTTATGTAGTGTTAAAAAACTGAAACAGGAAGTGCTTCTGGACGAGTGTTGTTTACATCTTGTGAAATGGTCTATACTCATGTAAAGCAATATATATTATAGAGCAAGAATAGTCTGAAAAAATAAAATAATAAACCTGTTATAAAATGAACAGGTTACTAATCCCTTCTTTTTTTACCCTTTAGAAACAAATTCCCAAAAGATAAAAATCCTTCCCTACTTTTTTATGTATTACTCTTTAAGAGATAATTCACCCCAAAATTAATATTTTATCATTATTTACTCCCCTCAAAGATATTTTGAAGTATATCACTGAAATAACCAGACAGTGGACGGTTAGCACGCGCTCAATGGGTGCCATCAACTGTCTGGTTACCGACATCCTCCGACAGAAGAAAGAAACTCATACAAGGTTTGGAACAACTTGAGGGTGAGTACATTATGTTTTTAGGTGCACTATCCCTTTAAATGAGCCGTGACTCTTGTTACATGCTGACTTTCAGTGGTCTGGGAACTGCCCCACCTCTCTCCATTGCAAAATCCACCAATGACCACTGTGTTCCACAAGGGGTTCATTTTGCTGCGGCGGTTGTACATGACCCGTGTGAGCCAGGAGTGGATGGCTTTAGGGGTGTAGCTGTGTCCATCTCCAAGAAGCTCCTCATCAATCCTAAAACAAGCACACGTCAAGTTATCGCCTATTCGCGTACACTGATAAAAGCCCTGAAACTGACAAAGCTCTCAACTGAATCATAAACAACCCTGTGTATACTTACACCATCTGCTCAATGATATGTTTAAGGTACTGGTAGTCAGCGTAGTCTCCTGAGGCCCCCAGCATGGTGGTGTTGTTGACCTTCATGAGTCGGGAGATGTTACGGAAGCGCGCCAGGGACCCGTAGGAGCCGAGCATGTCCGCAGCAATGATCACACCACCAGTGAACTTCACACCCAGCACTGACGTGCCCGTTACCATGGGGTTGCTGAAAATCATTATGAATTACGACATGAGTATACTGAACAGACATATAATTTACATACAATATTGTGCAAAGTTTAGAAAGTCTCTTATGCTCACTGTCAGAAATATAAGTGTTTTAGTCTCAGCTATGTCCATTAGGCCGAAGTATGAAGAGTTAATGCTTTGCTTGCACATTTCTCTGTATGTATGTGTGTAAGTTCGAACATCTGGAGAGTTTCTCCCTCTCCCCTTTCTGTTCTTCTCTCTTTTGTTACATATAGAAAGTCTTAAAGGATCCCCAGGTTCGGAGGGTATTTTCAACGGATATTGACCATATTTAGACTTGTTATATAAACGTATATATGATATGGTATGAGGTCATATATAATTCTATTGGATAAATCCAGATAACTCCCCTTGATATATCCATATATATTTGCATGTCACATATGGGGAGGCTGAGCACTCTTTTCTGGCTCCCCCAGCGCTGGTGATTTTGATATTCTATGGTCTGTTCACAACCCAATAAAAGGACGTGGAGGAAAAGGCACTTGTTGGAAGTCTTTCATTTCTAACAATTTGGGGGCTCGTCCGGGATTTCTCCAAACGGTAAGAATTTAATTTTTTCTCTTTTAAAAGAAGGGAGAGAGTTGATTCTTGCTGTTTGCTGAGAAAAAGTTATTGTTGTAATTTTAGTGCCGTGAAGTTTTACCATATTTGGTAAAATCCTCGTAATCGATTGGGAGAATGGTTATCCTCGTGTTTGAATTAATGCGGGAAGAGCAAAAAAAGGAGGTCTGATCCCCCTCACTATTTTTTGTTAAAGTGGATTTCTCCTCATATCGTTGCGGGATGACGTCGTTCCTCGCGTTTTTTGATAAAAAGCGCGGGAAGAGCACAAAAGAGAATTGCTACCTCTTTTGATGTTTTGGGTTTGACCTCGTGTTTTGATAAATACGGGATGAACAGAGGAAATTGATCACTTTCCCCTGTTTTTTAGGAAGTATCTTCGCGAGATATTTCGAATAACTCCGTCATTTTTTGAGGTTGTGAATAGACTATACATAGGCCTAAATTTTTTCTTCCATTTTCAATTTTTTTTTCCATCTCTTTGTTTCCTATCTGTACTAACAATTTGCCTTTGTTTTCCATTTGACTATTTTGAAATTTGTTTACTCTGAATTAGAGGAGAAATTTTTGTGTGGCTTAAAATGGGAAATAAAATAAGTCCGCCGTTAATTGATGAAACCCCGAAAGATTTTATGATTCGGAATAATCAAGCATTTTTCACAGAACCATATCTATCAAATTTAGCTGGCTGGTCAACTGGTAAAACACAGCTAGATCCGTTTCCTCGTGAAGGTTCGTTCAAAGATGCAGACATGCAAAGTGCTAAAGACATGATTTTTGGAAATTGGGGTGATCCAAATTGGGATTTTGATTATATGAAACGATCCTATAAAACGTGGGAAACGATGAAAAAATACTGGAATCGCGGACCAGAGATAGATAAAACTGCAGAGATAAGTAAAGATCAAAGATCGTCTCCCTCCCAGGTTGCACTCAGCGCGCACCCTGACAGAGAGACGCAGACCGCTCAAAATCCAGTCGCACAGAGTGAGAGAAGAAAAAGCTTCTCTCACACTGCCGATGTAAGCGTCCCACACCCTCCCAAATATGAGTCCATTCAGACTCCAACAGTCTGTGACACGACTAGAAATAAACTGTACCCTGATTTAAAGGCTGCGACTACGTTTCCTTTCGTGGAAACTTCGGACGGCTTTAAAGTGCATCCGTTGCCTCTTGCCGACGTTGTAGCTATTTGCAAAGAACTTCCAGATCCGACTAAAACTCCGCATCAGTATGTTTCAGTTTTGAAGCGACTGACAGCTTACAGTCAATTGACAGGGCGCGACTATCGTTTCATATTAACTAAAACACTCCCGGCTGAAATTACTGAGGAAGAATTAATTGAAGAGATTGATCTGTTGCGCCCAATACATGATGCGCCGCCGGCCCGTAGTATTCTGATCAGAGATTCAGAACCTGTTGATTTGTCTCGATCGTTTCGTGGAGTTCGAGTGATCGATGATTACGATGATTATGATGTTGATTGGGTTTGGGCCAATGCAAGTAAACTTCAACTTTTTTTCAAACAATTAACGACATTCTTGATGAAGTTGTCATCTGCTAAACAAGACATCTCCCATGCGGCTAATACGAAACAAAAATCTGGTGAGAGTCCAGTAGCTTTCTTTAACAGATTTAAACGTGCTTGGATTGAAGAATCTGCTATCCCTGTTGATGATGATAATTGTCAATTGTTTGTGAACACGTTTCTGAACAATATGCATGACGAGACTGCTCAATTAATTAGAATCACCACAAATAACTTTCTAACTATGTCGATTGATGACCTTGGCAAACGCTTGCGTGAGCTTTCCTCTGCAGGAGCCTTTGTCTCCTCCCGAGGTAAGACTCCAATAATGTTGCAGGTTGATGCCTCAGTTCAGAACCGTCCGGTCAGTTATAGAACAAAACCTCTAACATGTTTCTGCTGTGGCAGTACAGGGCATGTGGCCAAGTTTTGCAGGCAGAAGTTGGAAATGAAGCAGGCCAATAGGAACCAGATGCGTCGACGCTCCGATGGCTATAGGCCAAGGCCCCCACCTTCGTTCTCTCCAAGTCAGAAGCAACAGCCTGTGTATCAGACTGAATGGAAACGCGCATGAAGAGGCCCGCAGAATCAAGAGTCTGAGTTTTCACTACTTTCGATTCAATATCCAAATAAATCGCATGTTTTGCCATTTCTTGAATTGAATGTTGACCATAAACCATATGTATTTCTGATTGACAGTGGCGCCTCTGTCTCTTCCCTAAGTTCAAATGTGTACTCAGGCTCAGTCACAGGAAAGAAAATTAATTCTGTGGGCATAAATAATGTTCCTGTGAAATGCGATTTGACACCCTCTTTACCGATTACCAGTAATGACGTGCCTTCATTGTTCAAAATGCATGCTTTTGCAATCATACCGAATTCACCATTTTGCCTGTTAGGTAGAGATTTGATGCATAAGCTTGGTATGAAATTGGAATTTGAATCTAACTCTCTGACACTTCTGTTTCCGGCAGTTTTCTCCATTACGACTGATACAGGAAGTGCTCTTGTTGAGGATTCATCTGCAACTGTGCCGACACCGGAAATTTCGGGTGTCAACCCTCAATTGTGGGCGGAACACAAAGATGACGTAGGGTTAATCAATGTTCAGCCCTATAAGGCGAATTTGGTAACCACTAAGCCTGTGTTTCAAAAGCAATACCCGCTTTCAAAGGAAAAAGAGGAGGGAATTGCACCCCTCATTGAACAATTCCTGAGTCAAGGCATTCTGGTTCGAACTCACTCACCTTATAACACACCAATCAATCCAATTAAGAAAGCAAATGGTTCTTGGCGTTTAACGCAAGATTTGAGAAAAATTAATGATTTGATAAAACCACTTGCTCCAATTGTGCCAGATGTGCAGAACATAATAAATTCAATTCCTTCAGCACATACATTTTATTCTGTTATTGATTTAAGCTCAGCCTTTTTCAGCATTCCTGTTGATCGTGACACTCAGCCATTGTTTGCATTTTGTTTTCAGAATTGTCAATACACGTGGACGAGACTCCCTCAAGGGTTCAGAGATTCTCCGGCTGTCTTCTCCTCAGTAGTGCACGATACACTGAAAGATGTCAAACTCCCTCCAGACACCTGCTTGCTCCAATATGCTGATGACATTCTGGTCACTGGTGCCTCTGAGGACATGTGTGCTGCTGCCTCAAAGATTGTGTGCAACATTCTAGCTGAAGCTGGATTTAAGGCATCTAAAGAGAAACTTCAATGGGTGCAGAGGAAGGTCACTTACCTCGGACATGAACTGTCACAAGGCAAAGTTCGTCTGTCTGCGGACAGGATCAAAGCCACTGCTGCATTCAAGCATCCATCCACACGGAAGCAAATGCAAAGCTTTCTGGGACTGGTCAATTACTGCCGCCTGTGGGTGCCTAATTGTTCCACATATGACAAAATCCTGCGAGAAGCTACGCTGGGTGACAAAGAGGACATTACATGGACAAGTGAGATGAATCAAGCATTCAGACATTTGAAATCCTCACTCTTAAGGCCGCCTGCCCTCGGCCTACCTTGTTACACCCAAGACTTTCATTTGTACGTGTACGAAAACGGAGGCACAGCCGCTGCAATCCTGGCCCAAGAGCATGGGGGCACTTTCCGTCCAGTAGCTTATTTATCTAAGACCCTGGATTCAGTGGCCAGGGGACTCCCAGCCTGTTTGCGTGCAGTGGCCGCCACAGCTGTCATGATACAAGATGCTGAAAAAGTTGTTTTATCACATCCACTCATTGTGCATGTCTCTCATCAGGTAGGAGCCATTATGCATAACATTTCTACTCAACACATGACTGCCCAACGCCGTTCAGGCTATGAGGCTATTTTGTTAGCAACTGCTAATTTAACGTTGAAAGTAACTTCTGTTCTTCATGGCCCTACTGTACATTTGCACAGATTGCTGACGCAAGGTGAATTCGAGAGTGACGACCACGACTGCCTGACTAGGATCCAAACTTCTACTGCCTGCAGGCCAGACGTTTCTACGTCTGTCCTGGAGGAGGGAAAGCATTGGTATATCGATGGATCCTGCTTTAAGCCAAACGATAGTACATATTTGTGTGGTTACGCTATTGTTGAATTACCTGATAAAGTAATTGAAGCGTATTCACTGCCATATAAATCAGCTCAAGTTGCAGAACTGATTGCGTTAACAAGAGCCTGTCAATTGGCTAAAGATCAGTGCATCAATATATACACTGACTCCAAATATGCGTATGGTGTAGTTCATGATTTTGCTAAATTGTGGGAGGAAAGAAATTTCAAAACCTCCGATGGAAAACCAATTTCACATCATAATGTTGTGGCCGAACTGATTAGTGCAGCACAGCAACCATTGAAGCTTGCTGTTATTAAAGTAGCTGGTCATAAAACAGGTGAATCTGATGAAGCCAAAGGAAATAGATTTGCAGACGAAGTAGCAAAATGGGCAGCAAAAGAAGCAATATGTAGTCCACATGTAAGTGAACAAAGCAATGAAGTGCCGATGATGAATTCGTCGTTGATTAATGATTTGGATATTAAAATACTGCAAGCAAATCCAACTCAAGAGGATTTGACACATTGGGCAGCCAATGAAGTGAAACCAGATCAAGCTGGTATCTTAAGAGATAAACAAGGTAGAATTGCATTACCAGCATCCACAGTTGTGATGTTGTGCAGACATTATCATGGTGTATCACATGTGTCGAAAGAGAAAGTGATACAAAATTTGAATCGATCATACTGCATAGCCAATGTTCGACGAAATACTTTGTTGATATTGGATGCTTGCCTAGTGTGTGCGCAAACCAATAGGCACAAGGCAATCCGCCATGATGCTTTACCGCATCCAGAACTTCCGTTCCAATATTTACAGATTGATTTTACACACATGCCACCATGTGGAAATCACAAGTATTTGCTTGTGATTATTGATCGATTTACTAAGTGGCCTGAAGCTTTTCCATGTGGAAAAGAAGACGCAAAGACAGTAGTAAAGATTCTTGCAAAAGAAATTATACCGCGCTTCGGTATTCCGACCGTGATATCAAGCGACAATGGAACTCCGTTCACTTCTAAAGTTACGCAATTATTAGCTAAAGAGTTGAAAATTAATTGGCATTTTCATATCCCGTACCACCCAGAATCGTGTTCAAACGCAGAACGCCTCAATAAGACGATAAAAGAACGTCTAAATAAAGCGTGTCTAGATACGGGAAGAAATTGGGTTGATTTGTTGCCTGCCGTATTGACGGAAATAAGAATGTCTCCGTCAGCCACGACAAAAATGTCTCCATTTGAAATTCTCATGGGTAGACCTTTCCCGACCCCTTGGGTCAGAGGTCGCGCTGGCAATCTTTCCACAGGTGACACGGAGGTGATCATCGCGGATTATGTGGATTCCCTTGTTAGAACGTTAAATGGCATCAATGGTGATGTTTCTCTCTCTCTCCCTCTTCCCTCAGAAAAGCCAACTCATCCCTTTGTTCCAGGGCAGTCGGTGTTGGTGAAGTGTCTGAAACCCACAAAGCTTGGGGAAGCAAATTATCTTGGGCCTGCCACTGTGATCGCTGTGACGAGGACTGGTGTTCTGACTGACCTCCAGCCGCAGTGGATCCATGCTAGCAGAGTGAAGGCAGCCCCGTCCCCAGGGAGCGCATAAGCCTATGCGGAGGTGGATCTCCAGCACTGATCGAAAGGAAAACGAGGAAGAGAAGTAGACGAAAAAACGAGATCGCTGATTGAAATTAGCAATAAGTATAATTGAGCTCATCAAGCCATGTTTGCACAGTCGCTTTTATACCTGACTGTGCTCACAAATCTGCTCATTTACACACAAGCGCTTATTAGCAGTGGTAATGAAACTTGGTTGGATCATGTAGATGAACCACATGCGTTTGCCTCCAATATGTGGTGGAGGTTAGCCAACTTCACCGCTAAGTCAACAGGAAAAAAGAGTGACTGTTATGTTTGTACAAAAATGCCACAAAGTGCTTCTGGACCTCAGGTGAGTGTTAAATCACCAAAGACAGATGAAGAGCTGTTTTGCCCTTTATTTCTTAGTACTGTGGGAGCAATTGCACCTCAAAATTCAACTGTGAACTGGACTTGTCCTGATGACAGGAAACTGACAGTTGCAGTACAAGTACATGCTAAAGTGGCAACTATAGGTCCGATTCCCGACTCATTGTTATGTATCGAGAGAAGGGTCGGAGCCGCAGTACTTGGTTCAATTCCTGAAAGTAAATGTAATCGAATGTATCGCCGTTGTGAAGTACGAAATACAGCATGTTGTCTTAGCTGTTTGGAAGGGGAAGGAAAATTTAACTTGGAAGGTTGTTTAAAAAGGTCTCCTCTTCCAATTTCAGCTACAATTGCTTATGCCAGTGCAACACCTGAGCTTCAAGAGTTATGTGATGAGTATTGTGGACTGTACGCAGGTAAAAATTGTAATAGGTATGTTCCATCTGTAAAAGGAACCAGAGCTTTGAAAGACTGGTTCTGGTTATGTGGACATGGGGTTTATACCTCGTTACCATTTAATTGGAGTGGACGATGTGCTTTAGTAACTTTAGAGGAATATTCTATGATCATTAGACCACACAGATATGACAATGTGACTAACCAACGAAACACACGCTCCCTTTCTGACCGCAGCTCAACTAGTAGTTTGGGAAGAGACAATCCAGTCCCCAAAGAACACAGATTATGGACTGGGATGGAAAGATTCTTTGAAGGTATATTCCCATCAATAGGAGTTAGTAGTCTTCAAATTGAAGTAGAAGTTACAAGATATGAATTGATTTCCTTTATTAAAACGACAAAGGCCACCTTAGAAGGTGTCCGAGAGGAGCTTCGAGCTCTTCGTTTAACCGCTTTACAGAATCGTTTGGTTCTGGATCAACTTACAGCTGCGCGGGGCGGAGTCTGTGTGATCGTTGGAATTTCTTGTTGTACCTATGTACCAGAAAATGATGAAGATGGTCATATCATAGCTGATGGAATAAACAATATGACAAGAATTGCTGATGAATTACAAAGAAGAGAAGTGATTGATAGAGGTGGTTTCGGAGATTGGATCACGAGTTGGAAACAAATGCTTGTATCTGCTTTAATACCAATTGGAGTTATCCTGTTAATCCTTGCATTTATTGTTTGCTGTATTATCCCATTTATTAGGATGTTGATTTATCGTGCTATGAATACTTTTGTATCCTCTCAATATTCTCTAGCGAATAGAACTATCAAGTATTAGTGATTTGAAGGAAATGTTTGATTGAAGGATTTTTCATGTATTATCATGTAATAATGGACATGCTGATCATGTGATATGATAATTCTGTTATATGATAACTGTCATTATCAAAGGGGCCATTGTCAGAAATATAAGTGTTTTAGTCTCAGCTATGTCCATTAGGCCGAAGTATGAAGAGTTAATGCTTTGCTTGCACATTTCTCTGTATGTATGTGTGTAAGTTCGAACATCTGGAGAGTTTCTCCCTCTCCCCTTTCTGTTCTTCTCTCTTTTGTTACATATAGAAAGTCTTAAAGGATCCCCAGGTTCGGAGGGTATTTTCAACGGATATTGACCATATTTAGACTTGTTATATAAACGTATATATGATATGGTATGAGGTCATATATAATTCTATTGGATAAATCCAGATAACTCCCCTTGATATATCCATATATATTTGCATGTCACATATGGGGAGGCTGAGCACTCTTTTCTGGCTCCCCCAGCGCTGGTGATTTTGATATTCTATGGTCTGTTCACAACCCAATAAAAGGACGTGGAGGAAAAGGCACTTGTTGGAAGTCTTTCATTTCTAACACTCACCAAGAGTGCATTTATTTGATTTAAAAAATATATATTCACCACCATTAGTCATGAGTCTTCCGTGTCACATGATCCTTCAGAAATCATTCTAATATGCTGATTTGCTGCTCAATAAACATTTCTGCTTATTATTAATGTTCAAAACACTTATTCTGATTCATATTTTGGAGGGAACCATAATAATAAAAATTGGCATTCTTAGATGAATAGAAAGTTCACAAGAACATGTTTTGAAACACTATAAATGTCTTTATGTCCTTTATAAATAAAATTATTAAATAGTAAATCCAACTTGTAAACAGAAGTGTATATGCATCAACATCATTATTAATATTTTAACCTAAAATCCAACTGACAGCGACAACTTTCACATCTGCTGCACATTATAGTTATATCTAGCTGTTAATGTGTTCTTGCAAATTGTGAATTCCAATGCATTAACTGACTGTAGATTTTTATTTCAATAATTGTTTTTATTATTTTTTTATTACTTTCACTTGTTTCGTTTATGTCCACACATGCGCAAAGACATTCGTTATATAATACTGTACTATATTGTATACGTCTATTAAAATAAATCGGTTTTGATATTTGTCTATTCATTAGCATTGTTGCTAACAAGCTAACTGCCCACTGAACCATTCAATAACTTTTTTAATAGGTCAAGCGTGTAAAGAGAGGCGGATATAAATTATATTCAGGTTATATTAAAATGTATCGAAGAAATGTTAAAAAAGAAATATTTGAGACATGAATGTTCCGGGGTAAACAGCAACTTTCCTCCATGATGATGCAGCAGAGAAAAAAGCAAAGCGAAACCACAAACTGACTGACCGATAAGCGCCGAACTGAGCAGTCGTGATGAACTTACAGTGTGTGTTTGATGGGTCCACATCCTGGAGTTGCATTGCTGTTACCCGGGAATGAATAAAACTGACCGGGTTTCGGTCCATTCTCCCAGAAATTCAGCTTCAGCCCATTCGACTCCATGTTCAAGACTGACGGAAATGACGTTACTCACGTCTCTATGCGCTCCATGCCACGCGCGCTAGGCATTATGGGATGCTGGGTTGTGTTCTTTTCTTTGGTTAATGTCATTTCTTTAGGTTTAAGATGGGTCGTGCTGAGAAATCAGATGACATAACTGATATGTTTGTAGTTCAGTGAATCAAATTTTGCTCATTAGGCTACTTGAGCAAAAGTAAGCAGAGTATAAAATTATATTAAAATGGATAAAACCTGAAGCATTTCATCTGAGTGTTTAAAATAGTATATATTTTTAAATCTATGAGTAGCCCTCACTAACCATAGTCACCATGAAATCAAAATGGACAATCTTATTTTTTATGGAATATTGTATTTATTATAAACCATTTACCCGTATACATCATTATTATTTTTTTTTATTTCATGTGCCTCATAATCTTTAATAAAAATATCCTCCCCCATCTCTTCTCGGATGATGTGTTTACTGGCTCAAGGCCGGGGGCGGGGCAACCTGTCACTCACATCAGATTGGCCAATAGCAAACCATAATCATTCAAAAGTCCTGCCCTACTTTTTCTGTTGTTTGAAACGCGTTTCACTCGGATTTAAGTCAATAGAGTGAATATTTCTCTTTTTTTCACTTCTTGGAGGAAAGTAATTTAAAGACTTATTTAAATCTAATAAAAAACATTGAATAATGTTAACTGAAGTTGTTTCATGGGGCGCCTCGTGAACCTTCCAGCCTCACAGCGTGTAGACAGTGACATTCTACTCAAAAACAAGCACGCCAGGACAGATGAAATTCCGTTCAAATCAGAAAATGAAGGCCTTATGTTTTATCAGCTGAGTAAACGCTGTATGATCAAACATTGTGGCAGCAGGTCATCTTTGCAAAACAAATAAAACGTTAGTTGGATACAGATGCTTTTCGTTTTGTTAGTTTAATTTAATTAATCATGATAGAATTGTATCTATATTTTATCAAAAAATTTTGACATACATGTGATAATTAAATTTAGATCTAATACAGATAATAAAAAGTGTGTAAAAAATAAAGCCTATATTTTAATGAGTTTAGCAATAGCAATTTTATTGTGTTGAATATAAGAAACAAAAAATAGCCTAGTCAGAAGGTCATCTCAGGATGTTGCTTAACATGATTACTAAAGCCCTCTTGCATCTTACATTGCCACATGTTAATGAACATAGAAAAACAACACAAACCATTGGATTAATTAAACTGAAAGTGCAGCAACGAAAGGTGTTTGGGTTCTGCTCATTGCTTCTTCTAACACCCTGTCATGTTGAATATTTGTGTTAAAATGGTAATATTTTTACATATTAGCCTATTTATAACCAGAATCTTTCTATTGATGTTTGGTTCTCCTTTTTGGTACACTTTAGAATACGATTCCTTCGATAATGAATAACTACCCAAGAACCAATGAGTAACACAATTTTAACAATATAACTATTATTAACTAACAAGAAACTCTGATTAATGAACTAGTAAGTAGCGCACAGATGAAAGTGGTAGTTCAGTATTAACTAATCAATAACTAGGCTATTATTTTTTAATGCTTCCCAGAAAACTACTGAAAAAGTTTATTAACAATCTAGTAGCCTAACTATTAACTAAAAACTACTAGGCTACTCATTGGTTCTTCTGTCATCTGTAGAACCGTTACCTCCTGTTTATTTTGACTAATTACAAATTTTTACCACTCCTTAATGATATGCATTTGTGTGCATTCTTTTAATTAATTGTACTTTAATTGTATTTTTCTACTGGTAAGCTGGTATTTGGGTCATGTAATGACTGAAAATAATAAATAATGATTTTTTTAATGATATACAAAACAATGTAAAAGTATGTTGTATTTATCATGAAATTTGGATACACATGCCTTGAGATGATAGGGAAAAATTGCGAAATTTGATGGTCCAAAATGCTGTAAAATGTCTCAGACAGTTTTTTAAAATCAAATTAAATATGCTTATAATTCAAATGGTGTTATATATTTTAATATTTATGACGAAATTTATGGCGAATAGCCTATCATCGAAATTATAGTTGACTATATACTGCCCTGCTATTTTCTGTGTTCTGTTGCTTATGTTTTTACATTTAATAAAGGTTTTAACTCAAAAAAATATACGGAATGAAAAGCAGCATTACATTTGGGATACATTTGGACAGAAAAGCATCTTTTTCCGTGAAGGCACGCTTTTGTTTCTGCAAGTCCCCGTCGCTGATGTTGTTTTGATCAGGTTGTTTTTCCCAGTATACGGTGCAGTGGGTCGCGTGGGACTCATTTACACAAAGCTTTGATATACAGGCTCATTATGCGCGTCTCATTTAGACCAAGACGCCACCATCCACCACTTACACACAATGCTCGAAAGGGATTTTTCCAACTAATCAGCCAATTCACTCCAGACAATAGTGTTTACTTTATATGAGACTTTGTAGGCTATTCTTCGTGGTTTCTGGTCAAATTAGTAAAAGTAACACAGCAGCAGCTCTCGATCCATTCCAGACGACACTGCTCTGCTCCAGCCTTTATAGTTGCTTCACGATTTTGTAACAAGCTGAGCGGCGCGCGCGGGGTGTGTGGTGTTTTACACACAGATCTGTCGCGATTCGCGAGCCGTGGAAAAAGGCGTTTGGAAAGTGGACATCAACTCACTTTGAAATGTCTGGCTTTTAATGATCTGTTTGACTTGCTTGTCCGACAAAATATAATTTTGTTGTCCCTAGAATTATGTTGTAGATTAACAACAACAATGGCACGTGCTGCGTAAACATATGCTATTGATTTCTGCGCGCGTTCCTCAGGATGGAAAATACATAATGCTTTTTAATTTCTAGCTGTTATTTAGACGTTACGATCTTCACTGTATTCTTGATCACTGTGTTTTGATAAGGCTGATCTCCCTCAAGACTTATTTTTTCAAGCGCGAGAATGAATTTCGACCAGTTGCTGGTCACAGTCGGTGGCTTTGGGAGATACCAGAAGCTTTTGTATGTGTGGATATGTTTACCGCAGATCTTTCTCGCATTCCACATGATGGCGAGCGTCTTCACGGGCGCCACGCCACCCCACTATTGTCGGGGTTCAAGGATGGACGAGGACTGGTCGTTTACCGCCTCCAATCTTTCAAATGTGAACATGAGCATCTCTCTTCTGCCGGAGCACGCGGACTCGTGCACGGTGGTTTCAGGAAAGAACCATAGTGCACGCTCCAATTGTGTGACAGGATGGGTGTACAACCAAGACATCTTCCACAGCACCACTGTCAGTGAGGTAAAAACGGGTTAATGTGATGGGCACAATAAATATTACTTGACCAAACCAAAATGTTATATCTTAATATAAAGTCTAGTAAATGTATGTAGTTGTAATAAAATAAAACTTGTATAATTTTTTGTTAGAGTAGCCTACTATAATACGTATAAGTCCTTTTTAAGTCCCCCAGGAATAGTTTTGTTCAATGTTAGTGGACATTATTTGAGTGAAATTCTCTAACACCTTATCATGCCACAGTTTGTGTCCTGTGAAGACAAAATGTTTGGAGGTTTCACCATGACAGCAACAACTAAATCAGCATCTAATGATTATTGATTTCATTCATCCACTGTAGACATCAGAACTTACAGCATGTTTATCGGGCATTTTGGGAGACACAACAAGTGAATACGGAAATAAATTATACATAAATATTCTTATGAAATTATTATTATAACTCCCTTATTACACTCCTTTTTCATTGCATGTTGCACCAAAAAAGCCATCAATATGCAAATTTGATACAGTGTATAGATACATAATGAATTGAATGGCATGTCAATCCATTATTTTATATCTTTCATAACGCAGATGAGAATAAACTTTATACAAAGTTTGGTTAAAAAAAATCCTGAAACCTAAAAATACTAAATAATAAAAAAAAAAAAATTCTGGGTCTCAGGAGGATTATGTATATAATCGGTACACATACTGATCAAAAGTGTGGGGTCAGTACGTTTTTTAAAATAAATGAAGGTCGCATTTTACACTTACAATGCATTTCAAGGTACACATTTTACATTCTTATTTGTTCTCAGTTCTTGCTTTCCCTGGGAATCGAACCCATGAACTTGTTGTTACAAGCGTCAGAAAAGCAGAAACACCCTATGCACATCACATGCCCCTTTTCTTCTTCCAAAATTGCATATGTAACTGTAGATTTGCGAGGAAGAAACAAGTGCAAGAAAAACTCCCAGAACAAATAAAAAATAAACCAGATTTTTCATGTAGTAATATTAGGGTTTTGTGTGTTTCTTCGTGCAGTGGGATCTGGTGTGTGAGAAGGCAGGTCTGAACAGCCTGGGCTCGTCGGTCTATATGCTGGGGCTGCTGGTAGGAGCTGTAGTGTTTGGAGCAATGGCAGACAGGTATACACACACATACACTTCCTCACACTTACATGTCCGTTTTGTTCGAAACTTGAAGTCATGCCCTGCTCACAGCTATATCTCTCTTTCTTTGTTATTCATTTTTAATATCAAATGCATGTTGCCTAGAGCTATTTATACATTCATAGAAAGTAAACACACATCACTGTTTCCAACTGTATACTTTGTATACACTAAATATAGCAGTGGTTCTCAAATCTCCTCTGAGACCTGAGTTAGTAGTAGAAAAACACTACTAACAGCATATGTTTGAGTTTACTTGTTATTATTACAAGAGAAGTACTAGAAAGACATCAGCTTTGAATAAAACAAGGTGGCCTTGAAGTCAACCATGTTGAGAACCATTGCTATAGGGTGAATTAAAGAAGACCTATGCTTTTTTTTACATTTTCAACTTTCTTTAGTGTGTAATTTTGCTGTTTGAGGTCTGCAAAGCTCAAAATCAATCAAAGTGAGTTATTCTCTATAACAGTTTCAATGTTTCTGAACTCCCTGAAACGCCTCCATTGTAGTCTTGAGTTTTCTTCCGGGAACAAACACCAAAATATTCCTCATTTAAATAATTTCCGCCCAAGGCAAATGGATAACAAAGGCCTGGTTGAGAGAGTTAGTAATGTGTTGAATCTCATGGTTATGGTAAGGGGCGGGACATTTCCCAGTCACACTGGACCTGCTGTTGACCAATCACAACACACTGTTCCAACCGACCAATCAGAGCACATTATGCTTTTCACCTAGATAAAAAAAATTGTAAAAGGGCATAATATGCCTACTTTAAGGAAAACTGTGGCATTATTTGACATTGAGATGCTCAAATTGTTGAGATCGTTCTCATTCTTTCTCTCTCTCTCTCTGTAAGGTATGGGAGGAGGTTTGCCCTGCTCTTGTCTTTAGCGCTTCAGACAGTGTTTGGTGTGGCCGCTGCCTTCGCTCCAAACTTTCCTGTTTATGTCGCCGTGCGCTTCATCATAGGAATTTCAGTGTCGGGTGTGATAATCAATGCATTTGTGCTAGGTGAGCGATGACATGCTGGAAAAACTCTCTAGTCACTTAGAAAAATTGTACTTATTTATCTAATTAGTTAGCACTGATCATGCACGATTCCATCAAATAGACTTGACATAGTTGTAGATATTCACTAATGATAGAACAAGTGTTAAACATTGGCATAATTGAGGATCTATTCTTATACAAAAGGTTAGATGTTTGATTGTGCCCTTGAGCAAGACACTGATGATACTTTTAGTAAACACTACATGATATTTTAAGTCAAATTGCCACACCTAACTTAAGCTCAATGTGACGTTGAGATTAAATGCCAACAATAACAAACTTATTTCCTCTTTACCATAGACCTAAATACCCTAGATTGAGCCCTTTAAACCCCAATCCCAACCTCCCCCAAACACTTGCCCTCCCTCCACAGGCACAGAGTGGACCTGCACACAGAGACGGATGCTGGCCGGCATCTTCACCGACTACTTCTTCGGCTTCGGCTACATGCTGCTGGCCGGTTTAGCCTATCTCATCAGAGACTGGAGAAAGTTGCAGCTTGCCATCTCTGCACCAGGCTTTCTCTTCATATTCTATATCTGGTGAGACAATAGAGAATTATGTATCAAGTTAACAAGTGAATATCAAATAACTTCATTTTAGGGCTGTCAAATCGATTAAATGAGATTAATGGCATCTTACAGAAAAAAATGTAAATAAATATAATATATGCGTATGTACAGTATATATATATGTATATATATATACAGAGAGAGAGAGAGAGATTCACAAACTTTTATGTTTGATGTGTTTAATCGATTTGACAGCATTACATAATTTGATATTTTTGGGGGTCTCTTATGTTCACCCAGGCTGAATAATAATACAGAAAAAAATGTAATATTGGAAAATTTTGTTACAATTTAAAATGTCTGTTTTATATTAGAATATACATTATGTTCAAATGTCATTTATTCCTGTAATCAAAGCTGAATTTTCAGCATCATTACTCCAGTCTTCAGTGTCCCATGATCCTTCAGAAATCATTCTAATATGCTGAATCGGTTATTTATTAATTTGATCAATGTTTGTAAATTGTTTTCTATTTTGTCTGAACTTTTATGTAACCTATTATTTGAAGTTATTTTAACTTTATTTAGAAGTTACATTTTTACCCTTTAATCACTGTTAAAAAAGGACAACACTTAAAAGATGATAACATTTTAAAATAAGTTTTATATTTTTACTGGATTTAAACTTTAGATAAAAGTGTAGTACTCTTTTACTTTCTCTCTATCACTCTTATTACTTGACTTCCTTCCTCTGCTTTTATCGTTCTGACAACGTAAATCTCTCCTCTCCTCCTCTTTCTCAGGGTTCTTCCACATTCAGCCCGTTGGCTGCTGGTGAATAACCGAAAGGAAGAGGCGATTGATCTCCTGCGTAAGGCGGCTGCGGTCAATGGCCGTACCTTACCTCCCTCTGTTCAGGTGCCACATACTTTCTCATGGACTTGCTTTCACTCTTTCTAGCTATTTTCCGTCACGCCTCTGGCACAATCTTCAAATCCCATAAAAACTCTTAATAGCTCTGTTAGGATCACCATGACAACAACCATCCCCCACCCTAGGAAACCAAAGAGCCTTTGTCTGTAGTCTTTAGGAAGTGATAGTCTGAAGCTTTGGTTCACAACACCAGGGTAACAAGGAGATGACTTTCACATCATCAGATCATCAAGTGCATTTACAAAGCTTTCTCCCAATGTGTGTCTATTAATGTTTGGTTTTGGAAACAGGATGTTTTTATAGCGTTTGCTTCAATGCATCTGTTATCACAGGTGGAGCAATACGAGGGCCCGCAAGGACGCAGTCAATATACAGCTGTCGACCTGCTCCGAACTCCTCAGATGAGGAGGAGAACGCTCATACTCTTCTACATCTGGTGAGATGTAGATGTATAGTTTCAATAAATTACACGTTTCTTCAACTTCAGGTACTTTTATGGTAAATGGACTGCATTTATATAGTGCTTTCTCAGACCCAATGGCCACCAAAAGCGGTTTACATATTGTCTCACATTCACACATTCACCCATTCACTCATTCATACATTCATTTTATATCATTTAAATATTTTATTAGTTCTGGGCAACGATTAATTGCACCCAAAATGAAAATTTGTGTTTACATAATATATGTGTACTGTGTATGATTATTTTGTTTATATAAATACACACACTTGCATGTATATATTACATAAAAAAACAAATTATTCTTAAATATATACATGTATGTGTGTGTATTTATATATACAAAATAATCATACACAGTACACACACATATATTATGTAAACACAAATATATTTAGGATACATAAAATCGGTAACGCTTCCTTTTACAGTCCAGTTACCCATGTAAATACTATGTACTTATTTTAGTAACTACAATTACTGGGTAATAACTAGTACTAACCCTGAACCTACCCATAAACCTATCCCTGTTCCACGTACTTACCTTATATTAGCCAGTACTTTCTAGGTAAGTACACTGTAAGTATTGTACTGTAAAAGGAAGCGTTACCATAAAATTCTAGTTATGAAAGTGGAAAGAATTCTGCCATTTTATTTCTTTTTGTTTTAAAGCGATAGTTTACCCTAACAAATCAAATTTTGTGACTAATTATTTACCCTCGTAAGAATTTCGTTCATCTTCTGTTAAACAGAAGCTCAAGCATGTTCACTTGACGTGTGAGAACCAATGAGGTTCATTCTCGTGTAAAGCGATTGGGTCTCTTCAGAAAATTTGGACATAACCGCTCAATTCATTTGGATTACTTTTATTATTACTTTATGAAGTTTTTGAAGTGTCAAATTGGTAGTTGCATCATTAAATCATGTTTAATTTGGACAAAAACAGTTTGGCCTAAAAACATCAAAATTGAAAATACTGTGGAAACAAAGACACCTACATCTTGGAAGCCCTTGAGGTAAGCTAAAACATTTCAAAAATTAATTTCAAAGTGAACTATCCCTTTAAGGGTTTATTTTGTAAGTCCACAGGCCCGTAACTGAAGAAGCCCCCACAATCTCCATTGTGTGTGCAGTGTATATGTACGGTTTTCGGTGTTTGAAATCATGCCCTTCACACACACATATAGGTCTCCCTTAATTTACTTGTTGTCTCTGTTTTTCCAGGTTTGTTAATGTGTTGGTGTATTATGGTCTGTCTCTGGGTGTGTCTGACCTTGGATCAGACCTTTACCTCACTCAGTTCATGTTTGGATTGGTGGAAATTCCCGCAAGGTCACTGGTGTTGGTTCTCCTGCCCTGCAGTCGACGAATCCCGCTGAGTGTGTTCCTGGCTGTGGGAGGCGGTGCATGTCTGCTTACCCTCACTGTCCCAGCAGGTGACCAGTCAAACATGCCCAGAGACACTTTTCTAGTCCTTTTACTGTGCTAAAGGACAGGGTTTAGTATTTTCTTGGGCTATTGTGGCCTTTCCTACTCTCATTTCCATCATTTTCTTTTCACACTCTTTCTCTCAGACAGTGCTCATATCCGAACTGGTTTGGCCATGGTGGGGAAATTTGGAATTACAGCGTCTTTTGCCATCATCTATATTTATTCTGCGGAACTTTTTCCAACGGTTCTCAGGTATTCGCATTCGCATCATATGTGGATATTAAAAAGTCTATACACCCCTGTTAAAGATGAGTGTTTGGTGAAAATCAACAGATAAATCATACCAGAACTTTTGCACCTTTAATGTAAAAATTACAACCTATGCAATGCCACTGAAAAAGTTACAAAATTCAGATAAAAATTAAAACTTGAATGAGTTGAACTGCAAAAGTGCGTACACCCTTTTTTATGTTCAGCATGAACTAATCATCAAGCTTGTGTGAAAAAGAACACAGTGACAGAAAAAACTGTGCTTTTTGCATTTTGTTTAATGCATTGTGGCTTGACTTTCTATTTCTTTTATATTGGTCATATGCTTATTTACAGATTCATCATTTGTTTACTGAGTACATTTGCATAATTTAATGTTACCTATTTTTCATTAGTTTATATTGTTGCAGCACCTGCTTTCATCGTCTGAACGCTCTGTTTTAGGGTCCGTTTCATCCGTTTTGTCCATTCATTTACACAACAACAGCATTTTGGGGGCTTGAAAATGGGTTTCAAAGAACAAGTTTTTGAAATCGATAGTTATCATCCCCATGTAAACAAACCCCCCCCCCCCCCCCCCCCCCCCCCCCCCGCAAATTTGTAAAATGGTGACGTCATGCTTATGTCTGTTAAGGGGTGGTGATGACGCAGTGGATAAGACACATGCCTTTGGTGTGAGAGACCCGGGTTCGAATCCACTGTGAGACACCAATGTTTCCCTGAGCAAGTCACTTAACCCCTAGTTGCTCCAGAGGCGTGCGACCTCTGACATAAGTCGCTTTGGATAAAAGCGTCAGCTAACTGAATAATGTGTTTCTTTCTATGGTTTCTATCATCAAGTGACATTGCCAACTACAGCATCATAACACAGCGATTTTATTTGTTTTTCGCAGATCCGTGTGAATGGGGATTGTTTTGATAAGGTTGTCATCTGTACTTGAAAAAAAGGGGAAAAACTTTAAACTTTTCCGTTTTTAGTATGTTGTCATGTAAATGTGCCCTTAGGCCATGTCCACACGGACAGGGGTATTTTTATAACCGTGACTTTTTTTAGGCGGTTCGGCCGTTCGTCCACACGGAAACGCAGTATCAAGATACTGAAACCGAACATTTTTGAAAACCCCTGCCAGGGTGAGTATTTTCAGAAACGCCGGTTGCAGTGTTGCCATGTAGACAGTGAAACCGGAGTTTTTGCAGCGCTGACGGCTTCTGATTGGCTAACGTGGCTTTACGGTTAGGTTTATATCGCCGCCTGCTGGTGTTGCATGCTCTTGACAGCGCTTGATAGCGTGTTTTGCGTTTTCATGTGGACGGAGGGTTTTTTTTAAACGCAGGAGGGAAAAACTCCGGTTATAAAAATACCAGGCCTCAGTTCAATTCATAGAGTCTATCCTAACGAGCTGAGGATCTGAATCAGGTGTGTTAAAGAAGGGCGATATACACAATATGCAGAGAAGTGGGTCCCGAGGACTGGAGTTGGGAACCATTGCTTTAAAACACACTTTCAGAAAAAGCACACTCTGCCCCTTACAATAACCGGCGAGTGTTACTGCCTAGAGGCGCTGTAAACATTGACATGTCTGTGGCTGTAAACACTCCTGTTTCTTTCTAAACATATGTGCTTTGAAACAATGTGCATTATGAAAGCACTGTACAGATAAATATGACTATATATATATATCACAAAGCAGCCTCTGGGTAGTGAAGAGCTGCTTGCTATTGTCAAACATTACATGGAAATAATTTCTAATACGCCTTTTGTGTCTACAGGCAAACAGGTATCGGCGTTTCCTCGATGTTTGCACGGATGGGTGGAGTTTTAGCGCCACTAATAAACCTGCTTGGACGCCACACACCTGTTGTGCCGATGGTGATATTTGGCTCCACCCCTCTGCTTGCTGCAGTGTTTGCCCTAGCACTGCCTGAGACTGCCAATCAACCACTACCAGACAGCATTTATGATACAGAGAAGTACATTGGACAGTTCATCCAAAAATGAAAGCTCTTTAACCCTGCTAACACACCTCTCAAATAGTTTCTTCTCTTTTTCCTCCTTTAGATCTTCTCTGAAATATGACGGACGAATTCCTGTCCATACCAGCCAATCACCAAGCAGCACAGACGGACAGGAACTGCAGAGTTTAGCAGATGAGTCCAGATAGGCATGCATGATCACACATAAACTCTATGCAGAATCTCTTTATATTGTGTTTTTCTTTATCAGTCACGATGACGCTAATGGGTCAGGTTTTGATACATTTTGATACGTTTTATACGTTTATATTTTCTGGAATGGCTGTTGGTTGTGTGTTTAACTGAATTACATTAGGACTAGCAGTTTTAATCAAAGTGTAAAGTGTAAAACATGGATCAGTAAAAGCAATCCGATTGGTGCGTCACTTCTCTCTATCCACCATCTGGCCTCTCTATGCAAAACACATAAGCTCAGAACAAACATTCGTGAATGAGAAAGTTTAACTAAATGCGTTCAGTTCGGTTTTAACAGATAATCATATTTAAAATGTGTTTTTTCTTCTGTTAAAAGGACCAAAAATATTGATTTTTGTCCAATAAGATGCTCTTAATAATGAGAATGTCCCTCCCAGCAGCACCGCTGGCAACTGACTAGCAACTTTGGTCTAGTGGAGAGAAAACCAGTGCCTTCTTTGTAATGTAGTCCTTTATATATGCGTCCAGTGTTTGGGAATTACACCATATTTGTCTTATGTGGGCTTGCATTTAGTTTAGCTTGAGATGACAATTCCCAAAGCTTCTGCCTGTTTGAAATTGTTTTATTAGCATGTTGGTATGCTGAATAGTCTCAGTAGCTACAGGGAAAAGTATCTTGTTTAGTGCAGATTTGTCTGCATTTAGTTTTTCTATTGATTTTAGTGAAAAAAAACGTCATCAAACGCACAATTAAAGTGGTTTAATGTCAGTGTGGGGTTGATATGCCATGCTTTCCAACTTTGCCTGAGCCAATGATGCATACACTACTGTAACCAGACGTTAATCTCAGCCATACACTGCCAAATGACACAGTCCAGTTTTTAACTTTAAATACTGACATAAACATTTTAAAAACAGGGAATTGTAGTTTTATTGCATGACATTCTTTGATAGAAATTAACTTTTTATTATAGGCCTAATGCAATTTATCTAACGTCGACAGGAGATCAGATCTCAAAGGGATAGTTCCATCGACATAAACAAATCTGACATGATGTGACGTGTCCTATGATATTTACGTGCTTTGGACAGTCATGCGGAAACACTTTTCATTTGTAAACGCTTTTCGTTTCAGCGTTTGATGAGGAAAAATGTAAAATGGTAGCAGAAAACATGTCAATTGGAGTTAAGATGAGACTCATTCTTACCTATTATTAACTTTATTTTCCGAAAATTTAATTTAGGACAAACTTGATAGTACCTTCGGTAATGTATAATTTAAGGATGTGTAATGTCAGAGGTTTTATAGACCTTATGCACCAGAGAAACGTGGGCGCCGTCATCTCTAGAATATTGTCTTTGAACTTCCGGTTCTGTATATTTCTATGGCATCGCTGTTAGCTGGTGAAGTGGATTTACTTATTGTAGAGTTGACAAAAGTTGTCATGAGCATTGTAATGTTTATCATAAGCATACTTAAGCAGATGTCTTAACAAATGTCGAACAGGAATTTTTTTACGGGCAGTTCATTCATACCTATGCAAGATCGCGAAGTCAAAAGACAACGAGTGCAGAGCTGAAAAGGGGCGGGGCTACATAAGGTCTATATAAACAGGTCAAGCACTGCGCTCGTGCAATCAATGACACTGACGCCCGTGTTTAGAATAACCCGGGGTTAACAAACCCAGACTAAAATGCATGTTTGAGCTGTTTTGTCTCAGGATGCACATCAATAGAACTATCCCTTTAACCAAAACATTTTACACATCACCACATCATCCTGATGATTAGGATCTTAAGGCTTACTCTGTTATGAGATGTTAATTGATTTGGTCCTCCTGTGAAAGGCAAGGTCTTGAAATGTGATGAAATGAAAAAACGCTTGAGATGAGATGAGAATAAAGCAATGAGCATCTAACGAAACTGTAATATAGGCCTGCTAGTTGCTGATCATTGCCTGTGGACAAGTATGAGTGAGTGATACTTTTGCTGCATGATGCAAGTCTTAATGTGATTTTACAATGAAAAAGAAGTTTGTTATGAAGACTTCCCATGTATTGGCATTCTGACTGAAACACAATAAAACTGTGATCAGTTGTCCGGGAGCCAGGATCAAATAAAATCAATAAAAGCAATTCCGCTGTTGTGTGATTTTCTTCTTTAGGACGTATATGTGTACTAGGCTAATGTGACGTAAGTAGCATCAGTGGCCACACCACAGTTGTTGTTTTTCATGGACATCAGTACATAGCCATCATTGCCCCAGTAAGTGGACCAGGAGTTCTTCACTAACCAGTAGGGTTCGTTATCCAATATCCCATAACCGACTGCTAGCACAGCATGATCCAAGTCATCGACACCGTTTTCTGTGGATATAGAAAAATTAAACATGAATTGTTGGTTATTATAGAAAACAGTACTATATACTTGATTTAAAGCTATCTGTAAGACATTTCTATGTTCAAATTAGTATGCATGAGTATGAACATGAGAACGAAATATAAACTGCATAATATTATCATATTTGTTTTTTAGGATGAACAAGGGAACCAAAAACGACTGCAGCATACAGGCAATACTGACGTATAATAGGAAATGTACTATTTTTCCAAAATGCAACATTTCCAGCTGCAAAATGTTATTTCATAATAAAAAATAACTATATGATATATTAAACTACTTTGCAGATGGATACATACATTTATTGTTGTTATTTATGAATAATTATATGTAGTTAATATAAACATACATGTACCAAACAGATAGAAGCATGTAAATATTTAGTTTTTAATTATGAATATTTGTAGTAAATATAAACATTATACATGTACCGAAAAGAGATAGAAACATGCAAATATTTTGTTTTTAATTATGAACATATGTAGTTAATATAAACATTAATATACAGATTTCCCAAAATGTTTCCATCTGTTCAACAATAAAATAATAAGGAACTATTTCATATATATATATATATATATATATATATATATATATATATATATATATATATATATATATAACCACTTTGGAGATGGAAAAAAAATCCCTATTTTTTATGGTTTTTAATTATGTATATGAATATGTAGTTTATATACATATTTCAGCAAAATGTTTTAATTAAAAAAAAAAAAACTAAATATAGCCTATATATATATATATATATATATATGTAAAACATTTTGTGCAATATATATATATATATTTTTTTATTGAAACCTTTTGTGTGTATGTATATATTTTCCATACATTACACACAATATTTTAAAAAATAACAATTTTAAATAACATATTGCAAATAATTTTTTTTTTAAATGACTATGAATATCAATAATATATTTATATATATATATACATGCATACATACATATAGTACATATAAATACATATGTGTGTGTGTGTGTTTGTGTGTGCACACAACAAGTGTAAGGTTTTAAGTTAGTGAGGCAGATTGTGTGAAGACTCACTGCAGGCCGGTTCGTAGTAAACTCCATTGCTGTAGAAGGAGAAGGAACGGTGAGCAGCGTCGATGCTGACCGCTACAGGACCGAACTTAAAGATAGCAACCTTCAGTGCCTCAATATCACCACTGGTCACGTTAGTGTAACCCCTCAACTGTGCCACCATGGAGGACTTATCGTAATGACACAAACCATTCTGAAACACACACAGTCATCTGATTAGTGACTCTTTTAACCATCCGTATCTGATGGACCGAAATATTAATAAATTATAATAGGTGGCGCTTTTCACACAATCAGGAAATATTGTTTCCCATCATAGAGGTCAATTATAACCGAAACAACTGAATCAGCCAGAAACATTTGTGCCAGGTGGAGATGTGTGTGTGGTGAATGTACACACACCATGCCCATATATCCTCCATAGCTCTCAGCGGTTGAGATGCCACCATGCTTCATGATCCACTCAAAAGCTCTCCACTCCTCTCCTCCATCACAACCATTATTCCCGAATCCCCACGTGCAGTCGACCAGCATCTGCTGGGACAGTGATGTCAGCTGTCCCGTCTAACAGAGAGGGAAAGACGAGGACTAGTTCAAATCTGAGTCAGTGAGGTAAACAACTCCATTCAGTTGGACATTGCAAAAATAAGATGAAAGAAATTCATACAGGTTCACATTGAAGTCCATTATATGGAAAAAATCCTGGAATGTTTTCATCAAAAACCTTAATTTCTTTTCGACTGAAGAAAGAAAGACATGGACATCTTGGATGACTTGGGGTTGAGTAAATTATCAGCAAAGTTTTTTTTTAAAGTAAACTACTCCTTTAATGTCCATGCCCTCTCTTAGAAGATAAGGTGGATATGAAAAAATAAATAAATAAATAAAATAAAAAAGGTGGATATGGAGACTGGAGTTGGTGGTGTAGATTTACCTTCAGGAAAAGAGCTCCCTCTAGTGTTCCAGTGGAGGCAAAGCTCCAGCAGGATCCACACACTGCCTGGTCTTTCACAGGCGTCACAGCACCTGGAAATACATCAGAGTATATCAGTGGCTGTGTATCACTCCTGCAATACGAAACATGCATAGAAAGGCTCTGACTTCACATTCAACTCAACAAATACGAACAAGAATTACACACCATGCAGCCTCCAGTCTATTGAATCAGGGGTGGCTATAGAGCACATCTCAGAGGGAAAAGCCTGAGCCTTTCTGTGACCGTGTGATCTTTTACATCCTCTCATCATGGCCAACTCTTCCTGAGACCGATCCGCCAGGTGATTCACAGAGAGGGAGAACGAAAGACCAGCTCTGTTCATAGAGTGCACATACCTGAAGAAGAAAAGGATATAAAACTCAGATCATTCTCATCATGTAAATTGTATAGTTTATTATGGCTCCATATTCTGATTTGTTTCTAGAAAGTTGACATGTCTATGTACTGTTACCCAAAAAATGTCATTAACGATACACACTCTTTATTCTAAATTAAATCTATTTTTCCTGTAGTGTTTGCTGTTTAAAGTCTCCTTGTTACACATTACATGTAGTTACAGTAGTAATAACTACACATTATGCATAATTGGCTTTATGCACAGCTCCACTACTTCCTGAACTTCAGCCAGCTCCTTGTTTCCTGTCTGCCATTATTGGACAAACTGATTAATCCAGGTGTATCTGACCTCAGTGGTAACAACAATAATCAGGCACACCTGAATTAATCAAGTTTGTTCAATAATGGTAGACAGAAGGAAGTAGTGCAGCTGTGCATAAAGCTGATTGCATGCAACTAACTCTAAATCAAACCCCTATCTTAACACTAAAACTAAAGTAAGTCCATGTAGTTATTATTACTCAGTGCTTAATTGTATGATTACACTGAAACACGGACACCTTATAATAAAGTGCAACCAAAAAAAACAAACTGATGTAAGACCATTTTAAAAGGCCAGTTGCCACAAATACCCTCATATAATATACCACTTAAACTAGCCTTTCTAAAAATGCCAATCACTATTCTATTGTCATAATAATAATGCTAGTAATGCAACCAAAACAAAGCTACCAAATGGCATCAGATTAAAAAAATTAAACAATAATTCTCCCAAAAATGTGCCTTAAATATTTTTCATTTTACATACATTTTAATATTATTATTATCAATATCAGGTCATGCTGTTTTGTGAATCTAATCATGGTGTAGTGCCTAACACCTTTTATAGCACGTTGTTTAATAAAAATAGATTTGCAATAAAATAATTGGGGTCTTTTTTCCTCAACAAATCACCAAATCTCTAGGAGTATTTGTTGTTGTTTTCCCTCACCGAATATTGTGTACAAAGTGATGCTCGCGCTCCTCGTGCTCCTTCTCGCTTTCATACTGACGCTCAAACTTCTCCTTAAAGTGACCGAACATACGGTGGGCGTGGCCAACAGGAGAGGTGTGGACCAGGTCTTTAATGGGGTTGGCCAATAAATGATGCTCCACACCAGGACCAGGAAAGTCACCACAGGTCATTCCTAAACACAAGAGTGAGCATTTGATTAGATGATCTGTAAGTGGCAGAAACAATGAATGTCTGTCCTACAATTACCTCCTGGTAGTTTGAAAATCTCAGACTCAGTTTTGGGGCTGAAGTCACTGTAGTCAATAATGTATTTGTCGTAGTGGGATCCCAAAAGTGTGTTGAAGCCCATCATCTCATAGTGATACGGGACGGCTGGGGAATCATTTCCCTCTGGACGTGTGACCCACAGACGATATGTGTTCTTCTTATGACCAACTTGTGTGACATTTTTCCAGACCTCACAAAGAACGCCTGCGTAATACTCCATCTTCTCAAACTGCAAAAACAAACAATGATTTTATACACATTTCAGCCTTGCTGCAGGTTTGAACTACTTTAAAAAAAAGTAAATGATGAGGGAATTTTCACTTTTAGGTGAACTGGCCCTTTAAGAAGTACATACTTCAAAGCCCTGCAGATCAGGTAGTGCTGTCTGTGGAAGTATTGGATCCTCCTTTGTACCATTAAGCTGGAAACACTTCATAGTATTGAATTCTGTCTCAGTGGTAACTGGTGTGATCTTGTAAGTGACACCATAATCCAAGTCGTCTCCAATAAAAAAAGTGCACACTTGACCTGTAGATGGGAGCAATTAGTAGAAACTACATACATAATCTATTCCACTTCAATCCTGCCTGATTTAATCATCTGATGATGACTGACCATGATAAAAGTCGATGCGACCTCGGTTCCCCTTAAGGTCATACCAAGCTTCAAACGGCTCCTTTATCTCAGCATAAGGCAAAGTCAGCATACCTAAACAAAAGAGGAACATGTAACATCCTGAAACAGAAGTGTACTGTACTGGGATATACAGTGTAATCAGGCAGAAAAGCACCTTTGACATGATACATATTTCCAAAATCAGGAGCTGTCCTGCCACCAACTGGAGTGGCATCTGGGGAAGAAACAGAGAGATTACAATTATTTTCATCAACTTTTACTTTCACGTATTGACAAATACTAATACTTAAAACCTTACTAAGCCTAAATATGCTATTGAATTCTCCCTCAACGCGTTTAGTGTTAAAAACAGCACGGGAAATCTATATATCACGAGATCAACTATTATTTCCTGTTGTCATGTTGTTTTCTCTTTACCTGCAGCACACAACAGAAGCACGAACCCAGCTAGAAGACGCCACATACTGCAATATAAAGCAGACAAACATCCACTGGAGATGGAAAATAAGCTTTCGTCCGTCAGAAAGTCAGTCCCGAAATAAAAATCAGTGAGTGTGTGAGTGTGCGCCAGTGACGAGGCGCGATAACAGAAGTTAAACACGCGGGGGAGGGGCTGAATTAAAGTCATATGACTGAAGTCAGCTGTTTTCTGTGAGCGATTTCCTGTATCGGTTTTATTGCGGTTAAAATTGCTGACTTGATTTCTAACTTATATTAAACAAGATTGTTCACTACTACACGAATCCTGTATCAGAAGTAGCCTATGAATCAAAACGGGAAATATGAAGAGTGAAGTCTATTGAAATGGGAGATGGGAAGTAACTTTGCAGAACGCTTGAAACATGAGATGAGCAACTGACAACAACAAACCATCACATATAAAACATGAATTGTTGGTTTAAATCAATTTAATAGTGACTTTATTTCGCACCATTAACATTTTTCTAAAGTTTACAACTAGCAATTCAGACTTATTTCTTGCAATTATTATTATTTTTCTTAAGCTGGCTTCCATAAAATCCCCTGTACATATACAACATGATGTACTGTTATTCTGTTAACTAATAAAAATAAAAATCTTCATTTTTGTGTCAGTTTTTTTTCTGCTTTGTATGGTGCAACTGTTTCTTTAAGAAATTCAATAATGTTACTACAGCAGTTTGTTACTAAAGTTTATCTAAAGACATCTGTCATAGAGTGGTTTATTAATAAAGCGAAGTATGTACAGAAAACCTACAGTGAAATGTAAATGCAGAGAAATAAACATCTCACCCTCATGTCATTCCAAACCTGATTGACTTTTGTGGGGTTGAGTGAATCTCTTTACTGCCCTATAGTACTGTAGAAATCACTTTAAAAGTATAATGTAAATTAATAGTGGAACAGGGGCCTTCATCATCCCTATGGCTATCTGATGCAAGACATTCATCAATATGCAGATTGAGTACTGTTGGGACACAGTCCAACTCACTTACTTGTGTGTTCTAACATATTTTGGTCTCATCTGACATCTTATAAACTGAATTTTGGTGAACGTAATTGTAATATTTAGTATCCTAAAGTACAATCTAGATTCTAGGCACTATTATTGAAACGTGCATTGAGGAGACTATGTTAATTAGTTATGTTAGGCCTATTTCTCCCCCTCTCTTGATCACCAACCATTCGCCTTATCTTTTGGTTTCGCCTTATCTTGTGGCTGGTTTTGGTGTTAGTATTTCACTCATGTTTACAAACCTTTGTTCACGAGGAGGAAAGGAAAAGATTGATCTGGACAAAAGGATTGAACCCTGCCACTAATGCAAGATTTCTGTTTTTTATATATATATATATATATATATATATATATATATATATAGTCAGAAACTATATATAAACACCAATAAGCGGGGTGTATATTTTTATCAGTTTTATTTTAATAAACTAAATACAATATGACAATAGCATTAAAATATATTTTTGTACAAAATTAAAGTCTAACCCAACCCAAATTCCACTTGAAGATAGGTGGTTGATCATGCTTATTATTCCCCAAAATGGCTTAATTATCATTAAAAAGTACCGTCAACAGTTTCATTGTTTATGCCTTGGGGTGATGACATCCTGAGCAAATGGTCATTAATAGAATTGGAGCAGGCGAGTAACCCTGAACCGCAGACAATGGGGTATCTCAAATTCATTAACATACAGACCACATTGTTTCATCATGAGCAACTTAATTTACATTAGGAGTGGTAAAAAAATGGATGTTGAGGATGTTTTGGGGACCTTTCCGACTCAGTGCTTCATCATATAAATAGTCTCTGGCTTTATGTAGCCTACTTTGTCATCTGCAATAAACTATGGAAGGACAATAGCGCCAAAATATGTGAAACAAACATCTTAACACGTAATGTTAACACCTAATTAACATGTTTTGGCCTTTATTAGTAATTTTCTTCATTGAGGTCATGAACCTCCTCATCAAAGCTTGTGCAGTCGCTCTTTGGTGCCATATGTCACATTGACTTTCTTCAGCCCAAGAACAAAAAGGATTTTTCTGTCTCCTTTATGAGGAAGAAGTCGTATTCTGGTTATTTAAAAGCTACAACACAACATTTTCTAAGCTTAATTCTGTTTTTCATTTGCAAAACTGTGACTTGCCCGAGGACATCATTCAAATGACAGTCTGAATATTGACAGTCCAAATGGCCAACCCATTCACACCTCAAAGCATCTTGCATCGCAATAGTACTTCTTGTTATATTTGTTGTTGACGGCCTGGGAAGTTACCCAAATGCTCCATGTCTTTTATGTGGACTTGTGTACACACTGCATCTAGACACATTTGACTTTATCTGGCCCTAAAATCCATGCAAATATGTCAACAATTTTGTTAGTTATTAAAGAATATCAAATAAATAAATAAAAAATGTAAATAAAGAATAAATAACAACCGTTCTTCCTTTTGTAGCATAGTATTACTAGTATTACTCAAGTCAACAGCGAGTTTGAAACAAAATAAAATGAACTTGTACTAACTTGAGAACATTATGTTCATCTGAACTCAATCTTGTTATGTAACTGCAACTTAATTTTCTTAATATTCCAAATCTTCCTCTTAATCAGGGAATTTTACTGTAGAAAAACAATGCACTCAAGTAAACTGCAATTTCACACTCTTTTTCTAAATAAGAGAGGTGTTCATTTACTTGATTTTTAATCAATTTTAACAGTATTTGCTCCACAGTCTGAGAAGTTTTTGATACCAAGGATGTGTGTAATGAATATCCAAAAATAATTTGAATTAATTGTACAACATTTTTAACACTTTCAAACCCTTCAAAACCTCAAGCATTAATGTAGCAATGAAACAAAAGCCGCAACAGATCTTTTCTCCTGTATTGGCTAATAAATTCAGAAAATGTATCATCTTCATTTTTATTTATTTTGAAAAAATCATCCTAAGTCTGAGAAAGTTTACCATATCATTTGTTGTAAACTGACTCAAAGAAATGTGTGAGACCTATTTTGTAACAGCCTTTTTCTTATCTGGAATTAATAAACCTCCAGTCATCCTGGCCAGCTCTGCCTTTGACCGATCAGCGAAGTGGTTGATACCGAGGCTGTATGTAAGACCGGCTCTGTTCATAGAGTGCACATACCTGAGGAGGAAGGAGGAAGTTAAGCAAAAAAGCGTTTGCATCTTAAATCACACAACAGATTTCTCACAGATTTGCTTTTCCTCACCGAAGAGTATGTACAAAGTAGTTCTCGCGCTCCTCGTGCTCCTTATCACTTGCATACTGACGTTCGAACTTCTCCTTAAAGGGGCCGAACAAACGGTGGGCGTGGCTAACAGGAGAGGTGTGGACATAGTCTTGAAGGGGGTTGGCCAATATTTGATGCTCCTCAGGAGGATCCGGAAACTCCTCATATGTTTCTAAACACACAAAACCTCAGTGAGCATTTGATTAGATGGTCTTTAAGAGTAAAAGAGACGGACAGAGGCATGGCACTGAATGTGTGTTCTCCAGTTACCTCCAGGGGGAGTGAAAATGTCCGACTCAGTTTTGGGGCTGAAGTCACTGTAGTCAATCATGTATTTGTCATTGTGAGACTCCAAGAGAGTGTTGAAGCCCATCATCTCAAAGTGGTACGGGACGGCTGGGGAATCACTTCCCTCTGGACGTGTGACCCACAGACGATATGTGTTCTTCTTATGACCGGCCTGTGTGACCTTTCTCCAGACCTCACACTGAACGCCTGCGTAATCCTCCATCTTCTCAAACTGCAAAACAATGATTTTATACTAATTTTAAACATATAATTGAATCTATGGGGTTTAATGTTGTTCATATCTTTCTAAACCTTTTTGACTTTCTTCTACATAGCACAAGAAATTTCGGATTATGTTTTATAACTGTTTTAGCCTACTGTTTTTTTTCCCATACTATGAAAGTCGGTGGAGTCCAAAACAACATTGGACCCCATTGACTTTCATCATTCGGACAAAAAACAACAACACTGAGGGGCTGTTTACACATCATTGATGTTTTTCGCATACAGGCGGTTCAGGTCCGGTGTATTTAATCTTCTATCATTCACATTTTTCTATATATCCTAATCATTTGTTAACAGACATGTATTCATTACCTCGATGAACTCACTGTTTCTGCCTTAAATTAATACAATGTTTAAATGAATACATTATTAGCTAACTGTGATTTGTATATGTACATTTCTGAAATAAATAACTTGGACAGTCACCTCTGACCTCTGATAACAGATCACTCTAAAGTGTAGACATGCACTTTCTGTAAAGCTGCTTTGAAACAATATGCATTGTGAAATGCATACAAATAAATGTTAATTGAGTTTAATTGAACAGACGACAACGTTTTCAAAACGATCCCGTTCACAAGGATCCGCAAAAACAGCCTAAATCGCTGCAATCTGCTCCCAAGCCAGTAGTTAGCGATGTCACTTGGTAAAGAAACACAATGTGCTGATGCACAATTAATTAATGCACCATTGTCATGTAAATGAATGGCCAAAATGCATGAAAAGTTTTTAGTCGAAGTTGGTGTCATGTAAACGGCCCCAGAGACATTTTTGTAAATAACTTTTGTGTTCTATAGTACATACTTCAAAGCCCTGCAGATCAGGTAGTGCTGCCTGTGGACGTATTGGATCCTCCTTTGTACCATTAAGCTGGAAATATTTAATGGTCTTAATGGGAACTGGTGTGATCTGATAAATGGCACCATAATCCAAGTCGTTTCCAATCAGAAAAGTGCGCACTGTGCCTGTACAGAGAGCATAAATGAAGACAAACTAATCTATTTTGATTTTAACATTATGTGACCTTATCATGAGAATGTCACTGACTATCACGATAGTCGATGCGACTTCTGTTCCCCTCAAGGTCGTACCAAACTTCAAACGATTCCTTCAGCTTATCACCCGAATAAGGCAAAGTCAGCTCACCTACATAAAAGAGGTACATGTAAAATAGTGAAACAGAAGTGTACTGTACTGGGATATACTGTGTAATCAGGCAGAAATGGACCTTTGACATGATACATCTTTCCAAAATCAGGAGCTGTCCTGCCATCAACTGGAGCGGCATCTGGGGAAGAAACAGAGAGAGATCACAATTCACTTGAATCAACTTGCACAACACATTTAGTGTTCAAAATATCACAGGAAATGTCATATTGTCACGTTTTCTTCCAGTGTTTTCTCTTTACCTGCAGCACACAGCAGAAGCACGAACCCAGCTAGAAGACGCAACATACTGCAATATAAAGCAGACTTCCACTGGAGATGGAAAATAAGCTTTCGCCCGTCAGAAAGCGTCAAACACAAGTGTTCGTGGATAACAGAAGTTGGCAATAAAAACACATGAAGGAGGGACTGGATTAACGTCACATATGACAGAACAGAGGGTTCATTGGTGGGGGGTGGGCAAATATTTATTGAACTGGGTCAAGGTCTGTATTTGATACCCCTTGTGGGGGTGATCGTTGAGAGTCGCCTGGAATCAGTCCACCTTTCACCCCTGGGAAAATATACTGTGAATCTGCTGGGACTTTTAAAGCTGCTCTCATTCCTGAATTATTGGTTAGGATATATGTTAAAAAAAGCAATTAAATTAAATTAACTTTAAACTACTGGAATGTAGGCTCAAATTGAAGATTGGCCAGCTCTTAATGTTTGAGTGATATGTTATATAAAGCACTGTTTACAATGGACTAATGTTCAGTTTGTTGAACTTTGATTTACAGTGATAACATAGATCAATCTCCTAAACAAATAGCTAATGTGTATATAAATAGTAAATTAAACTATTTATATACTCTTTAGCTATTTATGAGATTGATGTCCAAAAATGTTCAACATGTTCAAATGTATATAGATAGGATCATGTTTAATTCTCACCTCAGTGACTAAATGATGATCTTTCTGTGTTTGCGTATGAAATATTACCTATTTCATAGGCATTATAATGGGTAGAGGTTATTTGCTCAGACTTCGCCTGTATAAGGAAAAGAGTTCACTGCAAGAGCATTATTTTTGATAAATGTTAATAGTACATAAACTTTAAAATTTTAAATATGATGTTAATTTTGAGGGTATGGCTCTATGATGGGACACTAAAGGCAATTACATGGTAGATGGAGTCATAAAACAAGAAAGAATATGTACTGGGGTGGAATTAGGCAGGATTTTAAGGAACAATTTAGAGGAAGAAATTGAACTTGGGCATCAGTAATGTGAAAAAGATATTAACTTGAAACGAGATGAGCTGCACAGTGGAAATAATGTAATCAAGTTAAATAAATAAAAAATAAATGTAATAAAATTTAAAATAATATATTACAATTATAAGGATGTCTAATTGTTTCTTTGATCCTAATGTAATTAAAAATGACACAAAATGTTATCAATATCAGAACTCATTTATTGCATAGTGTTAGTTAGTATTTTATTACATTTCGAGTTGACCAAAAACGTCAAGCAAACAGACTTCAAGCCATACATTGAAAATGATATATTTTGCAAAATAAATGAAGATACTCCATTTAAACAAATGCCCTTATTCTAAAGATGATCTGAGAAGATCAATCTGAGAAGTTGTTGATCTCGAGGATGTGTGTAAATCACACACTAAATTAAATTAGGTCTTGTAAATTATTGTTTTACTTTACAATGAATATCCAAATATAATTTTTATTAGTTTTACAACATTTTAACACTTTCAAACCTTCGAAACCTCAAGCGTTAAAGTAGCAATGAAACGAAAGCCGCAACAGATCTTTTCTCCCGTATTGTGAAATAAATCCAGAAAATGTATCATCTTCATTTTTATTTCTTTTGAAAAAAAAAAATCATCCGAAAGTTTACCATACTCTATCATTTGTTGGCAACAGACTAAAAGAAATGTGTGAGGACTATTTTGTACCAGCCTTTTTCTCATCTGGAGTTATAAAACCTCCTTTCATCTTGGCCCTCTCTGCATCTGTCCAATCAGCGAAGTCATTGATACCGAGGCTGTATGTAAGGCCGGCTCTGTTCATAGAGTGCACACGCCTGAGGAGGAAGAGGAAGTTAAACAAAAAAGCATTTGCATCTTAAATCAGACAACAGATTTCTCACAGATTTGCTTTTCCTCACCGAAGAGTATGTACAAAGTAGTTCTCGCGCTCCTCATGCTCCTTTTCACTTGCATACTGACGTTCGAACTTCTCCTTAAAGGGGCCGAACAAACGGTGGGCGTGGCTAACAGGAGAGGTGTGGACATAGTCTTGAAGGGGGTTGGCCAATATTTGATGCTCCTCAGGAGGATTCGGAAACTTCTCATATGTTTCTAAACACATAAAACCACAGTGAACATTTGATTAGATGGTCTGTAATAGTAAAAGAGATGGACAGAGGCATGTCACTGAATGTGTGTTCTCCAGTTACCTCTAGGGGGAGTGAAAATGTCCGACTCAGTTTTGGGGCTGAAGTCACTGTAGTCAATCATGTATTTGTCATAGTGAGACTCCAAGAGAGTGTTGAAGCCCATCATCTCAAAGTGGTACGGGACGGCTGGGGAATCACTTCCCTCTGGACGTGTGACCCACAGACGATATGTGTTCTTCTTATGACCGGCCTGTGTGACCTTTCTCCAGACCTCACACTGAACGCCTGCGTAATCCTCCATCTTCTCAAACTGCAAAACAATGATTTTATACTAATTTTAAACACATAATTGAATCTATGGGGTTTAATGTTGTTCATATCTTTCTAAACCTTTTTGACTTTCTTCTACATAGCACAAGAAATTTCGGATTATGTTTTATAACTGTTTTAGCCTACTGTTTTTTTTTTGGTATAACTGTTTTTTCCCATACTATGAAAGTCAGTGGAGTCCAAAATAACACTGGACCCCATTGACTTTCATCATTCGGACAAAAAACAACAACACTGAGGGGCTGTTTACACGTCATTGATGTTTTTCGCATACAGACGGTTCAGCTCCGGTGTATTTAATCTTCTATCATTCAAATTTTTCTATATATCCTAATCATTTGTTAACAGACATGTATTCATTACCTCGATGAACTCACTGTTTCTGCCTTAAATTAATACAATGTTTAAATGAATAAATTATTAGCTAACTGTGATTTGTATATGTACATTTCTGAAATAAATAACTTGGACAGTCACCTCTGACCTCTGATAACAGATCACTCTAAAGTGTAGACATGCACTTTCTGTAAAGCTGCTTTGAAACAATATGCATCGTGAAATGCATACAAATAAATGTTAATTGAGTTTAATTGAACAGACGACAACGTTTTCAAAACGATCCCGTTCACAAGGTTCCGCAAAAACAGAAAAACAAAAACCTAAATCGCTGTAATCTGCTGCCAGGCCAGTAGTTAGTAATGTCACTTGGTAAAGAAACACAATGTGACTGTAGACTGAACACAAAAGTTTACTCTTTTTCAAAAGTTTGCGTTTTATCCCCTTAATGCACCATTGTCATGTAAATGAATGGCCAAAATGCATGAAAAGTTTTTAGTCGAAGTTGGTGTCATGTAAACGGCCCCAGAGACATTTTTCTAAATAACTTTTGTGTTCTATAGTACATACTTCAAAGCCCTGCAGATCAGGTAGTGCTGCCTGTGGACGTATTGGATCCTCCTTTGTACCATTAAGCTGGAAATATTTAATGGTCTTAATGGGAACTGGTGTGATCTGATAAATGGCACCATAATCCAAGTCGTTTCCAATCAGAAAAGTGCGCACTGTGCCTGTACAGAGAGCATCAATGAAGATAAACTAATCTATTTTGATTTTAACATTATGTGACCTTATCATGAGAATGTCACTGACTATCACGATAGTCGATGCGACTTCTGTTCCCCTCAAGGTCGTACCAAACTTCAAACGATTCCTTCAGCTTATCACCCGAATAAGGCAAAGTCAGCTCACCTATATAAAAGAGGTACAAGTAACAAGCTGAAACAGAAGTGTACTGTACTGGGATATACTGTGTAATCAGGCAGAAATGGACCTTTGACATGATACATCTTTCCAAAATCAGGAGCTGTCTTGCCATCAACTGGAGCGGCATCTGGGGAAGAAACAGAGAGAGATCACAATTCACTTGAATCAACTTGCACAACACATTTAATGTTCAAAACATCACAGGAAATGTCATATTGTCACGTTTTCTTCCAGTGTTTTCTCTTTACCTGCAGCACACAGCAGAAGCACGAACCCAGCTAGAAGACGCAACATACTGCAATATAAAGCAGACTTCCACTGGAGATGGAAAATAAGCTTTCGCCCGTCAGAAAGCGTCAAACACAAGTGTTCGTGGATAACAGAAGTTGGCAATAAAAACACACGAAGAAGGGACTGGATTAACGTCACATAGAGCAGGGGGTTCATTGGTGGGGGGTGGACAAATATTTATTGAACTGGGTCAAGGTCTGTGTTTGATACCCCTTGCGGGGGTGATCGTTGAGAGTCGCCTGGAATCAGTCCACCTTTCACCCCTGGGAAAATATACTGTGAATCTGCTGGGACTTTTAAAGCTGCTCTCATTCCTGAATTATTGGTTAGGATATATGTTAAAAAAAGCAATTAAATTAACTTTAAACTACTGGAATGTAGGCTCAAATTGAAGATTAGCCAGCTCTTAAAGGGATACTCCACTTTTTGTGGAAATAGGCTCATTTTACAACTCCCTCAGAGTTAAACAGTTAAGTTTTACCGTTTTCGAATCCATTCAGCCGATTTTCTGATATTTAGAAGAATAACAGTAACCAGACAGTTTCTGGTCTCATTGACTTCCATAGTATATATTTTCTCCTACTATGGAAGTCAATGAGACCAGAAACTGTCTGGTTACTGATATTCTTCTAAATATCAGAAAATCGGCTGAATGGATTCGAAAACGGTAAAACTCAACTGTTTAACTCTGGGGAGTTGTAAAATGAGCCTATTTCCAAAAAAAGTGGAGTATCCCTTTAAGTGGTTAAGTTGGGGGGGGGGGGTTATGTTATATAGAGTATATGTTAGAGTGATATGTTATATAAAGCACTGTTTACAATGGACTGACATTCAGTGTGTTGAACTTCGGTTTACAGTGATAACGTAGATCAATCTCCTAAATAAATAGCTAATGTGTATATAAATAGTAAATTAAACTCTTTAGCTATTTATGAGATTGATGTCCAAAATTTTTCAAATGTATATAGATAGATAATGTTAATTCTCACCTCAGTGACTAAATAATAATCTTTTCATATGTTTGCGTATGAAATATTAGCTATTTCATAAGCATTAGAATGGGTAGAGGTTATTTGCTCAGAGGTTATTTGCTTATACGCCTGTATAAGGAAAAGAGTTCATTGCAAGAGCATTATTTTTGATAAATGTTAATAGTACATAAACTTTATAATTCTAATTATGATGTTAATTTTGTGGGTATGGCTCAGGTATGGCTACATGATTGGATACTAAAAACAATTATGTGGTAGATGGAGTCATAAAACAAGAAAGAATATGTACTGGGGTGGAATTAGGCAGGATTAAGGAACAATTTAGAGGAAGAAATTGAACTACTTGGGCATCAGTAATGTGAAAAAGATATTAACTTGAAACAAGATGAGCTGCACCTTGGAAATAATGTAAGTTAAATAAAAAAAGAAAATAAATGTAGTAAAATTAAAAATAATATAATTACAATTATAAGGGTATCTAATTGTTCCTAAAAAAGTAAAAATGCACAAAATGTTATAAATATCAGAACTTATTTATTGCATAGTGTTGTTTAGTTAGTATTTTATTACATTTCGGGTTGACCAAAAACGTCAAGCAAGCAGACTTCAAGCCATACATTGAAAATGATACATTTTGCAAAATAAGATGAAAACGAAGCTACTCTATCTAAACAAATGCCCTTATTGAAAATATAACAATTATTTTGATTAATCCGTTCATTGTGTCTTCATATAATTGGATAAAAAAACGCATTTTAATTAAAATGTTGTCCTCAAAACAATAAATTAAAGGCTATGAAAGCAAATATAATAAATTATACATGTATAACGTAGGTAATGCTATACATTGTGCAAAAAAAGTAGGCCTACAGTAAAAGCCCAGACTAAACACACATACACTCATATGAACAGTAAACTAGTAGGCCAACACTACAGTCTCTTTACAGTTAATGCGCTCATAAAGAAAGTTAGTCGTGTTACATGTAACATTTCAAACATTCATTTAACGCCCAACAAAATGCACATTTATCGCAGCAAAATGTATATTATCATCAATTGCGCGTCCATTCTATTGCACTCCGTTGTTTGACGCTCCTTCAGAAAAGTCAGTGAATTTTAACTTGCTGTCATGACAAGCCTTTCTGCAAAACCAAAATACTAACTGGCTTCGAACATTTACAGATAATGATACACAAAATGTAAGTCATGTGCCGGAGAAAACACTTGAAGCGCCTGAGAGAACGAGCCACGGTAAAGATCCAGAAAGTATTAAACGACAATCAACAGTGACAACTAGAGACTCACCCGCTGTAAAATGCGAAAGACTTCGGAGTGGCTACAGAAAAAGCAAAAGGACCCATGCAAAAACAAGGATACATATTGGAGGGACATTACATGTACTCACACAATGCTGACGTTGTTAAAAGGGATATTTCACTTCGAAATAAATTTTGGTATGTTTTAGCAAGCTTACCTCAAGCGCATCCAAGATGTAGTTGTCTTTGTTTCCGCAGTTGTTTCAATTTTGATATTTTTAGGTCAAATCATTTTGTCTGTCAGTCATATAATGGACGTATATGGTCACCACCTCAAAGAAGTCCAAATTACACATGATTTAATGACTAGTAATTTAAGTACACATTGATGGCCTAAGACACGAAATGAGCGGTTTGTGTGAGAAAACGAACAGTATTTGTATCGTTTTTACCTCTTGTAACCACAGCCACGTCCAATCCGAGGGTGCAGGCGCTTCGCTCTGTGGAACGCTGGAAACCGCCGGAAGTGATCTAAATATGGTTGTGAAAAAATTCAACGTTGACTGTTGATTTTTATTGAAATCGTCTTCCATTGCGATTTCCTGTATATCCAAATGTTTAGATCTTCACAGTGAAAAGTAACACTTCCATAATCTTTGTGTAAACAATGAGTGACGTACATGACGTGCGAGAGATCACTTCCTGTGCTTGCGCAGACCGAAGCGCCTGCTCCGTCAGATCACTTGGATGTGGCTGTGGTAACAAGAGGTAAAAACTATATAATTATAATTATTATGAACCAGGTGAAGAAACCTGTTTATTTATTCATTTGTTTTTGCACCTGTTCACTGAATTAGCCGGTTTCAAAAAAAACTAGGCAACTTGTGGTGTCATATTTGGCTTTGACTGAACATTTGCTAACACTTTGCGGAAAAAATATTGAGATATATATCGTATATCGATATTCAGCCTAAATATATCAGGAAATGACTTCTGGTCGATATCGCCCAGCCCTAATTGCAAAATCCTCTCCTTCTGGCCAGCTCCACCTTTGACCAATCGGAGGAGTTATTGATACCGAGGCTGTATGAAAAACCGGCTCTGTTTGAAGAGTGCACACGCCTGAGGAGGAAGAGGATGTAAAAAAGAAAGCATAAGTATCTGAAATAAGGCAAGTTCAAAGACTGCTTACTAATACTACTTGTATAAAAAAAATGTAAAAGCCCTAAAAATTTCACTGCTTTTCCAACGTCAGACTAAACCGTTCTCTTTGCTTAACAATTAAAAGCTGATCCGGCCCAGCGTTCAGGGCCGAGAGCAGTTCGTAATCGTGCCGTGGCGAACCAAGCTCACGTGGAAATATAACTGAACCGTTACTCACCATTATTGAAACCGTTCGGCCAGATGATGAAAAAGCAGAATGAATGACTGAATGAATAAGGCATTTATATTATTGAGTTATGTTCATAACTATGAACATTTTTGTTTAAGACTACTTCTTTTTGGTTGTTATTTTGGTTGAAATATCTTTGTCAGCAGATCAGCACACATACAGTGCTATAATGTATATTAATAACTATAATTGACCTGCTGATAGACATACCTGAGGGATTACCATTGTCATTCCAAATGACTATATTCACAATACAGCATAGACTCTCATGCAGTATTGCTTATTTCATCGAGTATGTAAATAATAAAATTGGTGTCTATTTTTACAATGTCATTTTACATTACTAAATATCTAACTGTTTTTTGTTTTTACTCACCGAAGACTATGTACAAAGTAGTTCTCGCGCTCCTCGTGCTCCTTCTCACTTGCATACTGACGTTCAAACTCCTCTTTAAAGGGGCCAAACAAACGGTGGGCGTGGCTAACAGGAGAGGTGTGGACATAGTCTTGAAGGGGGTTGGCCAATATTTGATGCTCCTCAGGAGGATCCGGAAACTTCTCATATGTTTCTAAACATAAAACCACAGTAAGCATTTGATTAGATGGTCTTCAAGAGTAAAAGAGACGGACAGAGGCATGGCACTGAATGTGTGTTCTCCAGTTACCTCCAGGGGGAGTGAAAATGTCCGACTCAGTTTGGGGGCTGAAGTCACTGTAGTCAATCATGTATTTGTCATTGTGAGACTCCAAGAGAGTGTTGAAGCCCATCATCTCAAAGTGGTACGGGACAGCTGGGGAATCACTTCCCTCTGGACGTGTGACCCACAGACGATATGTGTTCTTCTTATGACCGGCCTGTGTGACCTTTCTCCAGACCTCACACTGAACGCCTGCGTAATCCTCCATCTTCTCAAACTGCAAAAAAAAAAAAAAAAAAAAAAAACATTTTATACAAATTTCAGCCTCATTGTTGCATTGGTTTGCTCTAAAGAAGAAAGTCAATCAGGTTTGAAAGATATAAGGATAAGTAAATGATGACAGAATTTTTCAATTTTGGGTGAACTGTCCCTTTAAGAAGTACATACTTCAAAGCCCTGCAGATCAGGTAGTGCTGCCTGTGGACGTATTGGATCCTCCTTTGTACCATTAAGCTGGAAATATTTAATAGCTTGGATTTCAGTCTCAGTTGTAACTGGTGTGATCTGGTAAATCACACCATAATCCAAGTCGTTTCCAATCAGAAAAGTGCGCACTGTACCTGTATAGAGAGCACCAATGAAGAGAAACTGCATACATAATCTATTTTAATTAACATTATGTGCCTTTATCATGAGATTCACTGACTATTATGATAGTCGATGCGACTTCTGTTCCCCTCAAGGTCGAACCAAACTTCAAACGGTTCATTTAGCTCATCAGAATAAGGCAAAGTCAGCTCACCTAAATAAAAGAGGTACATGTGTAACATACTGAAAAAGAAGTGTATACTGTACTGTGATATAATGTGTAGCAGAAATGCACCTTTGACATGATACATCTTTCCAAAATCAGGAGCTGTCCTGACACCAACTGGAGCGGCATCTGGGGAAGAAACAAAAAGATCACAAAATGTATTATTAACTTTACTATAACTAAGAATAGAAACCAAAACCTATTTAATCGCATACTTGGCATGTTGCTAAGTAGGTTTAATGTTATAACATTACAGGAAATTAAATCACGACATCAACTCCCATATTGTATTAACGTTATGAAATGAGGGTCCATTGGGGGCAGACAAATATTTAACGAACTATACCAATTTGTATATCCTTGAACTTGACTCTAAATAGCTGACAAATACATAGTAGCCTAAATAGAGCCTATAGTTCTTCAATTTTGTAGATCAAAATACTATATCGTCGTGATGTGTGCTGCATTTATCGGAAATGTCCTACTTCCCACTTCGGAAATCGTAATAACTCATATTTAGTAAATCTCCATATGACTTGAATGAAATGCAATGCAGCGTCCCATTTGTTGGCAAAAATTCCGGATTTCCGTTTCGCTGTTTTCGCTGTATATGGTTATTTAGGCTATATCTGAATATGAATGCATGTAAGAAGAAAGCAATAAATGACGTGGGTAAAACGAATAAAACTCAAACTCAACCCTCAGTCGTTCTCCGCTCCGCCATGTTTGAAGTTTACGGACACACCCAAATGAAACAGCAAGAATCATGTGAGAAATCACGTCACGAGTGAAAAGAGAGATGACAGGACACTTCGCAGAAATGCTTGAAACATGAGATGAGCTACTGTCATTGTGGAAAAATTTAGACCAAGTTTAATAAAGAAGCAAACAAATGTATACAATTTTACATAATACGCCTATATTACAACTATACAATGGCTGTCATTTTATTTTTTAACTCTTCCTAATCCAAGCAAAAAAAAAAAAAAAATATATATATATATATATATATAAACTGGTTTTATTGAATAATCTGACAAAGGACAGACAATATTAGAACAGGATAAGTCGTTTTTTGAAAACTTAGTAATGCAAATTTAAAGAAAAAGTAGTTGTTAATTGAAAATGATACATTTAGTAAAATATCAAGACACAAGAAAACATGAAAACGCCACTATTCTCCTAAGAGAGCCGTTTGATTTAGTTTTTAACTATTTATTATGAATTCTCATTTTTCTCCCTCAGAAACACTATCATATATGTTGGCAACATAGTCAAAGAAATGTGTGAGGACCATGTTGTAAAAAATATTATGCAAAATATGATTGGTTCCATTCCCTTTCTAGAACGTCATGTAGAGGAGGTTGATCTGATTTCTGTCCTGTGCAGATTGCTACAGTATTTGGAGATGAAATAATAACATAAGGGTTGGCACAGTTTAAAACATGAAACATGTTTGATATCCTCCAACTGGATGAAATCCTAATCTGAAGCTAAAAACTGAGTCTGTTGTGTACACTAAACAATGAAATCTGTCAATTCTGAATGCTTAAAATCTGCAGACTGGCTCCAACTTTTGGCTGTGGAAACTCATCCAGACTGCAAATCGGGTCAAAAATCAGTAGGATTGCAGTGCAGTGCATTCCAGACTGTTTAGCAACCAATGTCACATGGTGAATATGCATAAGTTGAGCAAAGTTCAGTCAGAGCAGAGCTGTAAGTTGGTTCTGATTGGTAGACAGGTGTCAACCCAGCTGTTGGAGCTCTGCATTACTCTTGACCACACACTGATCTCATCTTCAGTAGAATCCATCCAGCAAACTGACTGACCGTAACTCACTCCTGCAACACAAACACACAGTCTTAAAGAGGATTTTTTTGAACATTTTTTGAAAATTTTGAAACGACAACTCTCGACCTGTGGTTAGAATTACCTGTTCACATGACATGTGGACTTAATAAATAAATCTTAATTACCAGAGCCTGTGCTGAGTCGGACTCCACCCAGACAGTCGGAGTGATGTGGATTCCAGACCGTTATTTCTGCACATGCCTGCATGAGGTCACTGGACTGAAACCCGTCATAAACCATGGTGTGGTTGAACACTGGGCTGACACCTCGCACCAGTCGAGTCCGCTGGCCACTGATGCCGCTTTCATCTGGTAACACCACACTGTACAAACACAGACAACACGGATGATTTAAGAAACGCTGACGCAGAGGCTCACGCTCGGCTCTATGATTGGGTGTCATCAGTCATGACGTGTCCTTCAGCCACTGTTTACACTGGCACGTGCATGCCCAGTGTTGGTGAATGGTCACATGATAAGCGTTTTCAGTCGTTTTAATGTGGACGGAGATCAATTCTAATATGCAGATAAAACGCTGGTGTGGACGGAGATCGTATTCGTTTATTTCTCTGTTTTTAAACGAAAACGCAGTAGCGTGGATGGGACCTCAGTCTTAACTTCGTTCAATAGGGTGCCACATTTCTATAGAGCCTTCCAGACGAAAACCCAGCGAAAACAAAGGACTTTATATGTAGTGAAAAAACACCTTATATGTAGTGAAAAAACACCCAATCTGGCAACACAAAACCCCAGTGTCGCACCGCAGCCGCCGTCGACAAAGCAGCGAGCGAGGAGGCATCGTATGACTAGGACGGTGAGGATGGCAAAAATCGTACATTTCTGTGCAAACTGCCCGTCGATAAAATAATTGTTGTCTGTGGTTGTATATGGGCTGTGATAAAAAAAATAAAGCTTGCAGCATATGGAAAAAAAGAACTATGAACTGAACTACTTCATTTTAAAATGTACTAGTTCATGGAGAAAGTGAACTTTCTCAACACTGCATGCTCTCATGCATAATAAACATTAAACGAACCACTCTGTCATGAATGGGCACACACACCTTTTCACAAATGTGTTGGGTGCACCACGTTTTGTGGGAAGTAGACCAACAATCTCTCTCAACCATATATGGAGCTCACCAGTCAGTGGATGACCATTTCCTGCAGACACAGAACACACAAAATAAGATATTGACATGAAGGGGTTTTAAACACACTGTACCTGAACAGACCACAGGGGGGCAACACTGTCCCAGGACCAATCAGTAATGAGACCAGAGGGACCCAGTAAGGTCCTCTTCAACAGAGTTTACCAAACAAGGGGTTTGTGATTGGATGAAAAGCTAAGAATTAAATCATAACATTAGAAATAGGGCTGCACAAGTAATAAAAAAACAAACAAAACGCAATATAGCTTAGAACTGGTTATAAACCTGTTTTCAACTAAACAGCAAACCTGATTTTACTCCAAAATAAAAGCTTGAAGGTTTGAATAATTTAAGACATTAGTATTGCAGTGTAAAATTTTATTATTTTGAGTCTTTATTTTTTTTTTTAATTTAAAGGGCAATTGTATTATTATAATAGAAATGTACTTATGGTTTCAATGTGTATAATTATATTTAAAAGTAATAACAATAATCATGTAAAAATATGATATAAATAACAATCACAAAATACGTTTCTGACGAAATTAAAAAAAAATGTATAATTAAAATACCTACATGACCCGTGGCCATTATCCACTATCAGAGAGTCGTGTCATGTCAAGTAATTGAAATATTAACATAAAGGGTGTACTTTTATTTTTTTTTAACAAATGGATTCAGCTGACCAAAAAAGTTTGGGAATCCTTGCTCTACAGTTTAGCCGTTTACTGAAGAGATAGTGGGCCCACCCATAAAAACCGGTAATGGGCCACCTGACTTTTAATAATGGCCCTGCATATAAATGTGGATAGAAAGGTTTTAAACATGAATCATCTGCTCAGACTCACCATCTGAACCCGGAGGTACAAACTTAATTGAGAACAGAATGGTTCCTCTGCTGATGATGGCATCTGGACTTAACTGAACCTACATCAAGAGAAAGAGTCTCCTGATGAGAGACTGACTATCACAGGTTTATTTCACTCCACATAAAGTATCAGACGATCTGCATCTGAAATTGCATACTTCCCAACTATATAGTAGGCGAAAAAGATTATGTAATTAAAGTAGTATGTCTGAATTCACAGTACTCATAAAAAGTCGTCAAAAATGTCCCTGGATGAACAACTACTTCCGGTGAGATTCTGAAGTGTGCATTTGATGGACACTTTACTATAGTTATGACAACGTTCACTATCATGAAGTAATTACTTATTCAAAATAAGAGTATGCGATTTGGGATGCAGTGTATCTATGAATTGGGCTCACTCTTGGCTGCAGGTTGTGCCAGGTTGGTTGGCTCTGGCTCCAGTCCCACAGGCCCAGCCTCACCTCCACCTCCCCCAGGAACAGGTTTCTCCTCAATCTCTCCAAGTGCCAGACTGACATACTCAACACACGAGCCTGGAGGTCCAGTCTGCGCACTTTGTACTGGTGCAGGCAACATTTTATAAATGAGTGGGGAAAGAATTAGTACTTTAAAGTATTTTAAATTCATAGGAGTCATTTTTAACAATAATAATCAATGAAAGAGAACTGACTTTCATGGTTTCATCATAGACCGGATTTAATGTTTTTCTCTTCATTGCAGTTTTTCTCTTACTGCGGGATGTGTTGTCGGGGAGAAGATAAACTTTAACGTATCTGTGTGTGAGAGAAAGATGGAAACCATTCATTATATATACATTCAAAAGTTTGGGGTCAATAAGATTTTTTTTAAACTTTACTTTTACATATAATGCATTATATCTTTTCATAAATAACTGTAACCAAAGTTAAAACGCATTACACTCGTCTAAAGGATTACTAGGAACACGACACTATTACTATGTTTGACCCCCTTTCGCCTTCAGAACTGTCTTAATTCTACGTGGCATTGATTCAACAAGGTGCTGAATTAATAGGATAGCATCTTGCAGTTGATGGAGATTTGTGGGATGCACAACCAGGGCACGAAGCTCCCGTTCCACCACATCCCAAAGATGCTCTATTGGGTTGAAATCTGGTGACTGTGGGGGTCATTTTAGTACAGTGAACTCATTGTCATGTTCAAGAAACCAATTTGAAATGATTCGAGCTTTGTGACATGGTGTATTATCCAGCTGGAAGTAGCCATCAGAGGATGGGTACATGGTGGCTATAAAGGGATGGACATGGTCAGGTAGGCCGTGGCATTTAAACGAAGCCCAATTGGCACTAAGGGGCCTAAAGTGTACCAAGAAAACATCCCCCACGTCATTACACCACCACCAGCAGCCTGCACAGTGGTAACAAGGCATGATGGATCCATGTTCTCATTCTGTTTACGCCAAATTCTGACTCTACCATCTGAATGCCTCAACAGAAATCGAGACTCATCAGACCAGGAAACATTTTTCCAGTCTTAAATTGTAGCCTCTTTTTCCTTTATAGTGGAGATGAGTGGTACCCGATTCTTTTGTAGCCCATCCGCCTCAAGGTTGTGCGTGTTGTGGCTTCATAAATACTTTGCTGCATACCTCGGTTGTAACGAGTGGTTATTTCAGTCAAAGTTGCTCTTCTATCAGCTTGAATCAGTCGGCCTATTCTCCTCTGACCTCTAGCATCAACAAGGCATTTTCGCCCACAGGACTGCCGCATACTGGATGTTTTTCTCTTTTCACACAATTCTTTGTAAACCCTAGAAATGATTGTGAAATACTCAGACTGGCCCGTCTGGCACCAACAACCATGCCATACTCAAAACTGCTTAAATCACCTTTCTTTCCCACTCTGACATTCAGTTTGGAGTTCAGGAGATTGTCTTGACCAGGACCACACCCCTAAATGCATTGAAGCAACTGCCATGTGATTGGTTGATTAGATAATTGCATAAATGAGAAATGGAACAGGTGTTCCTAATAATCCTTTAGGTGAGTGTATAATATTGGTTTCTTTCCTTGTTAAAGATTCCTTGTCAAATCTGAAATTGGTTGCTTGTCCTGTGTTTTAATGCATTATACTTTGTAACAATAAATAGATAAGTATTATACGGATTAAAATTATTCCTGAGACGGTGAGACCATATGACTGAATGAAAATGACCATGGCCATTGTACACTTACGGGTCCGATCGATTTTTGCGGGCCGATGCGAGGTCTTGGCAGCATATAATGTGCACGTGAAGCTCCTCCTTCTTGATGTCATACTGCAACGAGAACTGGATCCGCCCTGATACTACAACATCCCCGAAATCACCCACACTGTACAGGCTCATCAAACTGCCATTCATCTACTCACACACAAATGGCACAGTTTACCCCTCCGCAGCTTCTGCTGCAGACCATCATGTGTTGTGCTCGAGAGAGAGAGTGTGTCTTACCATATGATGAGAGGTCAAGCTGCTAACTGAGCCAAACCTAGTGTAGTCTAGTTCAGTGCTACCAGAGTCAATGTCCCCCTCTGAGTCCATCTACACACACGGATAGTTGGATACATATAATACAACAGGTTCTCACACGTGTACAACAGTCTTCTCTGAACAGACCTGCAGATATGGTGGTGCACTTGTCAAAACTATCCTCTCTTTGTCTGCTGGCTCTCCAAAACTTCCTGAGGCAGGAGGGAAAGAGAAGGTGAGCAGAGTGGAGTGCTGAGGCATTTATAAATGCATCATATGATTTGACTGTCAGTACAGTGGATTTTACCTTCAAGAGCATTTCCTACTGCTGCGCTCTTCTGTTCAAAGCAAGAACATTATGTGAAATCTCTCAAATTTCACACACATAGTTAATATAATCTTAAATGTAAAATGACCTTTGTGATGTGTCTTGTCCTGGATTGTGGTTCAGGCGATACCGCAGGAATGAGACTAAAAAGAATGTACAATATAAGACAGTGGATTATAGCTCACACCCTTTCATCTGTCGCCTTTGGTTGGCTTAGTTAGAATTTAAATCATTTAATATTCAATAATATCGTGACGAGTATTCAGTAAAGTAGTTTGTGGTTTGACTTGTCGAGACTGTTTTCCAAGATGGCTCCTGCCTGTATACACAAAGTGAACTGTCTTTATAAAATATTTTCTTATTAAACGGTCTGTGCACTTACAACGTTCTCAATGCTTCGTTTTGCATGTACTATGGACCCTCATTAATTATGTTACTGTGTTAGTGTGGGGCTACTTTGAGCCTTGTTAGTGTTATTAACTAGCGATTTCTTTTTACTTATTATATGCCCCCATATACTAGCGTTATATGCTAAACAGTTTTTAGAGATAAAACTCTTTACATTCGATTATCATGAAAACAAATCTCAGAGAATGGTCGACTACGTACCAATGTGTCATTAGACCAAAGGTTCAATTTGCGGCAGAGTTCTCCTTTAACATGTTCATTTGCAAGCTAAGTGAAGCTAGCGAATAAGGCCCAATAAGATATAACCAAATACACTGTATTCTCATACTCTTTAGTGTGTAATGTTGCTGTTTAAGCATGAAAAAGGTTTGCAAAGTTTCAATGTCACTCCAAAGAGAGAGAGTTATTCTCTATATGAGTGTCAGTGTTTCTAAACTCCCTAAAACGCCTCCATTGAAGCCTTGAGTTTCCTCGGGAACAATATTCCTTATTTAAATAATTCCCGCCAAAGACATAAGCAGAATAAAGGGGTGTGGCCTGGTAGTGTTAGTTAGTAGTGTGTTGAAACTGGTGGTTATGTTAAAGGGCGGGACATTTCCCAAATATGCTCAAAGCGGTTGTCCAATCACAGCACTCTGATCCAGCTGGCCAATCAGTGAACATTGTGCTTTTCAGAAGGAGGGGCTTCATAGAGACAGGAACTAAACAGAGCGTTACTGACAGACTAGGAAGAAAGGAGCTGCAACAATGTCAATTAGAGCTTAAAACAAAATAATAACTTTGCAAAATGGCATAATATGGCCTCTTTAATATATAGACTGTAGATGCATTCATTTTACTCAGTCCAAAGTTAAGGAAGAGAGATGACACCAAAAGTTGCACCAACCTTTCTAAATCTTTTTCGCTTTCCTTCTCTTCCTGGCCGTTGTCATCCTCTCTCACGCTTATATGTTCCAGCAATTCTCTCTCTGTACTCTTTTCTTCCTCTTGCTGATCATGTAATTGAGAAGAGTTATTACCTCCTTCTTCATCAAATATATCCATCAAAGGTGGTGTATCTACTTTAAAAAAAGGGTTATTGTCAACACATGTATATGAACACAAATATTACTCTACAGGGATGAGTAGGAGATCATGTGACCTTTTTCATGTCGCTTACGGCGTAAGGAGGCGTGCACAACATCAGCTCCTGCCTTCTGATATCTCTTAGCGCGCTCTTTGTGAAACCACTCACCAGAGAGAGAGCGCAGATGGACAGGGTCTGACACCGTCTGCTGAAGCTTACTGAAAACACAAATATCTTTTATTGCTCCTATGACTTATATGAAACAAAAAAGTCCAGTATTGTACACAGACTGACCGTACTCTCCCTTCCTCTTTGCTGCGTAGTTCAGCATCTCTCAGCAGAACATTGAGAATTACAGTTTGCTCCACCTCGGTCAGGTGACACAGATCTAGTTTAGGTTCCCCTTCCATTTCAGGCACACTTCAATGTTCTTCACACCTGCTTATTAAAATGATTTAGATTTATGAGAAACCACATCTAAGAGTTGCAGAAGGAAATGTGGGAACTGAATGTAGTATACAAATTTAACAAAACAATTAAAAAAAACAATAAAGGTTCTTGAATCAGAAAAGCAATTTTCAATTGCAAGGCACTTTAAAATTCAATCAAACTAAAATTAATTTTCAAGCTCCAACCAGAGTTAATGTGTATCATGTGTATCTATATCATCCATTCCAGATGCAATAAAGGGACTTCAAATCATACGGTAGGGATGTGAATAGCCCACTAATGCTCTATGATATGTTTTTTTATTTAATGTTTTTAATGTCACAAGGATATGTACACAGTTATAATAATAGCATCAACTTTCTCAGATAATGATTTTCAATGCTTTTTGTTTGTATGGTTCTTTTTTTTTACTCTATTTAATAAATTGAATAATTTTTACAGCCCAAAATGTTATCTTTTCTAAATCTTCTTTTCTCAGTCAGTGGTAATCAATGGTAAACCAAAAAAAAAACAAAACTACTTGATTTCCACACCACCAAATTCACAAGTGTACATAATTAAACTCTTATGCAACAAGAGTTAAATGTGTATAATAGAATATACTTCCTACTTGAATTTTACTGTAACTGATATACGAATTCTGGATATTTCCCTATATTGTGCCAAACTATTCAGACAAATAAAGAGATTAAAATCCAGTAGCAGGAAATGACGGTCTTTTCTAATAGAAGTTTCTGATACCACAAAGCGATGCTTGAATCGCGCACGCGCAAAACAAACAGCGACAAACAAGCCAAAAGTAAACAAATTGCTTACCACTGCAATGAGGCCACGTATTTATCTTCTTCCATATAACACAAGCATAAACTACTATAATGCACTTTAGATCAAGCTGCTAAAGAGTTTCGGTTAGTTAAATGATTAACAAACGAGGATACATGAACAGATGGAGTCGCACCTGTCAAACTCTCCCACTTGCACCCAAAACTCAAACGTGAAAAGGAACGAGAAGAAGCAACTAATGTTTAACGTTACTTAAACAACAAAATGTAATATCTTTACCTCATCTAATGTCCTCTGGGTATTTCATTGTCGCGGGGATTTCTTTGTCAAGTTTAGCTGTCGGTATTTCTTAACACACACTCGTTTGTGCCTGGTTTGGCAGGACTGGCACTCACACACACACCCGCCCTCGGGCACAGAGCAAAATACGAACCGGATTCTCACACATCACCGAGTATGCACTTATTTTACTAATTAATTACTTAACGTTCACAAAGCATCTCCCTGCACTCTCTCTCTATCTCTGATCATTTTTGTTGCATGAATATCTGAATATATCTGCAAAATATCAAAAGAAAGAAGAGATCTCAACTAATTCTCGATTCATGCATGAATATGAGTAGCCTACATTTAATTAAAAAAGCAACATTTTGAATGTTATGAATGGATTCTGAACGATCATCAAAACCTACATTTTGGTTTACTGTTTGATTATTTTACACATATGCTTTTATCATTCGATTCTTTTTCGCTTGTATTTTGATCCGGAATTGACCAGAAATCATTGAGGAAAGAGATAACAATAAATAAGTTCTATTTTGGCAAATGTAAAGGCCCCCTTCCACACCAAAAGTGAAATGAATAAGCCTAAAAAAATGAATAAGGCTGAAGAAAGAACAAATTCACAACTGTGATTACTATCATGGGGACAGAAGGAATGGGAGAACAAAGTAATTTGAAAAAGTAACTGCTATTTTCTTGAAAATTTAAATGTAATAGATTACTTTACTAGTTACTTTGAAAATAATCTGACTACATACCTTGCATTACTTGTAATGTGTAACCCAACACTGGTCAGTACTGTGCTAATAGTATAAATACCAGACAAAATTTTTGTCTGGTATTTATGGAAGTGATTCCTCAATTTGGGGCACATTGGACTAATTGAAAACAATGTTCAAATAGACTCTTGTATAATGTGTGACGTGTGGATTTTATGTGAGAATAATGATGTGATGTAATGACATTTCTCACTTTTTGGAGAAAAATCCGTACACGACTAGGACTTTTTAACACATCAAGTTACATCAGTTAATTAACTTTGAGCTTATAAAAATATCAAGAAATGGTTCATTTTTGAAGAAAAGGGTTTTCTAAATGCTTGACATGATGGTAATGATGATACCATATCGAGAAAGCAGTTCTTTGTAATAGAATATGTAAATACAACGTTTTCCAAGTTTCTGAACAATTTAATAATGTTTTTTTCCTTCTTCATTCTTGGGGACAGAAAATATCCATTTGTTTTCACGTTGTACTCATGAATGTCAGTGTCAGTTCCGGTTTGGAGTCTCTATCTCCCCACACCTACTAAACACACACTGACACACATTCAGAGGATGACAAAAACACCGGGCAGACACAGACACTTGGACGCTCATGTTATTCTCAGGCATTGTTCATTGAGCCGTGTAGCGACTGTTTTAGTGCTATTCCTATTTGCTAAGGCTGAAAGCACATTATCAGCAATGAACACGATCAATCATGAAGAAAACATTCAAAGTTCAAAAGCTTGCAAATATTATGCCTCGGATAACACACACATTGCATTTTAACATGTCAGTCCACAAGCTAAATCCCTAAATTATGTAACAAATGTTATGTTGAAGCTGCTCCCCTTTTACCTAACCTCTGCTGGTTCCTTATGAAAGGCAATATTTCTCAAACTGTAATAAAATAGTAATTTAAGTAACATTTTGGGGGTTGGAATGTGTTTATTAAAGGGATTTTTTTACAAAGCAAAGTTTTGCACATTTGTATCACTCAAGACTCTTACGAACATTCAAATACATGTACAAAAATCATATATAAACACAATTATGCACACTCACACAAGCACACACCTCTCAAACAAACATCAGTGACACTTCACTGGCAAACCCAGTATCTTTATACCCCTCCCACTTATTATAACATTAAACCACACAACCAATCACAACCCTGTATCCCTGAGTCCAGCCTCATAGCTCATCATGAGTGACTTCATCGGCCTTGAGTTTAAACTCATCCTCTGTGATTCGTCCATCCTTGTTGCGGTCCTGGTTATCGTACATGTTCTCTATTATGCGCTTCGCATCAAAACCTGGCGCAAGACGACCTTTGCCCTCTTCTACCTGCAGGAGGATGTAATCTGAAAACTGTATGGAAGGAACAGACAATAATAAAATTAACTTAATTATCATTTTGCAAATGTATTGGTGATACACACAGTCAAAAGCTGTATACCTCAGTGGAGTCCACTTGTGCGTCTTTGTTCTTGTCCATCTCACTGAAAAGATCAGGAGAGACATCGTTGTTCCACACAAACATGTAGCCCTCAGGAAGACCCTCCTCCATGTCCACCATCTCAACATCAAACACCAGCACAGCACTGCCAGGGACCTCTCCATCTGAGCAAACAAATGGCACTTAAAGTCACTATGAATCAAAATGGCCAATTCTTTTTTTTTTATGGATTATTGCAGTGATTTATACGTGCACATAATTATTTTAACTTCCCCTCCCTCTTGAAGCATCTCTACTCATATGATGCGTTTACTGGAGCGATTGCGGGGAAACCTGTCGACCAATAGCAACCCACAACCAACCAATCAATTGTCCATAGACAAAATCAAGCCCCGCCCTACAATTTTTCTTCACTTGGATCACAATGGAGCAACGCATTTTCCATTTCACACCATTAAAATTTCATATTTAATATTCTGGGAAATATACAGGTTTGAAGTTTGTCTCTACACGTTGGTCTAGAGTTGCAGATTTTAGGGACCATCCCCCTAAATAATTAAAATATTAAAATCACAATAGTTGACTCACTAAATGACAGCTAAATCTTGTTTGATATTAGCTCATAAATCGTTTTTTAGCTGAGTAGTTTGAAAGAATAATTTCCTTTGCTGGTTGGCTCCCTCTGGTGGGTCCATCACATATTGCAATAAAAAAATCACAAAGTCAAAACCTAGTCCGATTCTTAAGGAAATGATTCTTAAGAGTCGGTTCTTTTTAGTGAATAAAATACATTCAGCTCAAACAAAGCACATACTTCCCTACTATAATGAAGGCAAAAAACAGTATGTGACAATATAAGTATGATTGAAGTCACAGTACTCATAAAAGAGTATCCGGCGAGATTCTTAAGTATGCATATGATGGACACTTTGCTATCCTCCCATGAGGCCACGGGAGAGAATTTGTGAATGACAGAGACTGATGCTGGTAGGTCATATGATAATGACATCATAAATATGGTACGTACAGATTTACATTCATACCACACACATTCATACTATATAGAACATATTTTTTAGCAGTCATGAAGTAGTTACTTATTCAAAATAAGTACCTACCCAAGCCCATGTTGTCCAATTCTACAGTTGGCTCTTTTAATGAATCGTTCAGAAAGCTTCACAAATCTACAAATAATGGTATCACTTGGTCAAGTTCTTCAAGAACTCAGAATGACCTTAGTGGAAATATTAATAACGTAAACGTGTGTCTTACCAACTCCCCTCTCTCCATAGGCAAGGTGAGGTGGAATGACTAGGTTGCGCTTCTCTCCAACACACATTCCCATCAGCCCTTGTTCCATGCCTAAAACCACCTGTCCAGACCCCAGAACCACATCATACGTCTTGCCAAAGGTGTACCTGCATTAACACACAGACACAGAGGAAAACATCAGTTTAGATAAACACATTTTTAAAATATAAAATATTCTTTTTGATTCCCATTTTTAAATGGATACACCACTTTTTTTGGAAATTGGCTCATTTTACAACTCCATGGCTCATTTTACGAGTTAAACAGTGAAGTTTTTACGTTTTCAAATCCATTCAGCCGATTTTCTGATTTTTAGAAGAATATCAGTAACCAGACAGTTTCTGGTCTCATTGATTTCCAGAGTATATTTTTTTTCCTACTATGGAAGTCAATGAGACCAGAAACTGTCTGGTTACTGATATTCTTCTAAATATCAGAAAATCGGCTGAATGGATTCGAAAATGGTAAAACTCAACTGTTTAACTCTGGGGGAGTTGTAAAAGGAGCCTATTTCCAAAAAAAGTGGAGTATCCCTTTAAAGCAACAAGATGACCAAATACTTCAAAAAACGAAATACTATGCAAATGTATAATTGCAACGCACGTGGAGCTGATGTTGGTGCCATCCATGAGAGAGGCATTGTAGTGGTATTTGACAAAATCACCACTTTTTGCATTGTAGGTGCAGTTCTCTGGCTTCACACTGGTGATCACAACCGTATCAGATGGGTTGTGGAAATCAATGATGTGGACATCAAACACCAGCACAGCTGAGCCAGGGATCTTAGTTCCTGTAGGAGCACATAGAAGAGATTCATACAAAGGTAAAAGCTTGTTGTAGTTTGTTCACCTAGTCCTAAAGGGATACTCCACCGTTTTTTCCGTTTTTCCTTTAACTAAGAGGAGTTGATACATACCTCTGTCGTCTCAGTGCGTGCACTCTATCGCTCTGGTGCGCGAGACACTTTGATAGCACTTAGCTAGCCCAGTTCTTTCAAAATGGGCCAAGCAGAGAAGCGACCAAACACCTCCACGTTTTCCCTTTTTATATAGTTATTTGAGTAGTGTAACTCGACCTAGGACGGTAGACTTTTCACGAGTGATGATATTACTACGCCGAATCGAAGTGCTCCCAAGCACTTGCTGTGGTATTCTGCCATACATTATAGTTTTCCACTTTACACGCTTAGAAAAGCGCAGCGTTTTATTTTGCGTCACCGTCCTAGGTCGAGTTACACTACTTGCGTATTTAAATAGGGAAAACGTGGAGGTGTTTGGTCGCTTCTCTGCTTGGCCCATGTTGAATGAACTGGGCTAGTTATGTGCTACAAAGTGTCTCGCGCGCAAGAGCGATTGAGCGCACGCACGACAGAGGTGTGTATCAACCCGTCTTAGTTAAGGGAATAACATAGTTTAATATAAAAAAACGGTGGAGTATCCCTTTAAAGTGCTCTTATTATGGTATTTTAAAGGTTCTTGGTTTTGTTTTGGAGGCCTCCAACAGTAGGTTTACAAAAAACACCATTTTTCTCATACTGGACTATACTATATCAGTGTATGAAACGGTTTCAGTCTCTCTAAACCTGGCTTACCGAGAGCCTGCTCTGCTCTGACTGGTCAGATAGCCCGGTCTGTTATGATTGGTCGACCGCTTGCAGAGGATGTTGGAAATGAAACACCATTACCATATCTGAATTTCAGCTCTTCCTCAGCACTTGATACACAGTGATACGAACAGTAAGAATGGCATCGGTTTTACTGTATCAATTCGACTCCATTCCTTTGGAAATGCATTAAAGAGTATTTGCTTTTGCAGCGCAGAAAACTGTCTTCTTGACATGTGGACAACAGTAACTCCATATATCGAGCACTTTGCAGACCTGTTACATCCACAAACAGCTGTATTACACACTGCATGAAAGGTAATATCCGAAAAAGCACTTTAAACAATAAAAAGGTAGATCAACACATACCTGTGCCCTCTTCACCATACGCCAGGTGAGGTGGGATCACAATCCTCCTGCGCTCTCCAACACACACACCCAGGAGTCCTTGGTCCATTCCTGCGATCACATAGCCTTTACCGATGTAAGTGTCATATGTGCGATTCCTTGAGTAACTGAAACGTAAACACAACTGTAAGCATAAGTGCATTGTATATCACTTTAAAAAATGAAAGTGTGTAGGGTTTTTACCTGGAGTCAAAGAATGTGCCGTCCAGCAGGGATCCGTTATAGTGATACCGCATGAAGTCTCCAACTTGACTTTTGCGTGGACAAGGGTCTGGAAGGTATTCCACCTGTACTGTGATTTCATCTTTGGGGTTATGAAGGTCCAGCAGAACCACATCAAACACCAGAGAGGCTTGAGCGGGGATGTCACTTCCTGTGAGAGGAGATAACGATGCTGTGATTCTTCATTTGAATGGACAAATACTGTTAGTTGTGTATATTACAAATAAAAGGACTCTCACCATCCCCGTTCTCTCCATAGCCGAGGAAAGGTGGTATGGTGATGATGCGTTTTTCTCCCACACACATTCCCAAAAGCCCCTGGTCCATTCCCGCAATGAGCCAGCCAATCCCCACGTAAGTGTCATAGGTGCGCATACGTGTGTGACTGCACAATGAAAGAATCAGGGAAAAAATTGCATAAATCTTTATTTTAATATTCTTGAAATTTATTACATAACATAAGCAATGATTCGAAGCTATTTATGTCCAAAAACATAATTTTGGACATCTAAAATTATATATTTATAATTATAAATGATGTTATATTTATTTAAAATTGTCATATATTCACATATTTAACATATATTCCATTTATTTACATTTGTGCATTACATAACAGTTCGGCTCCTCAAATGTGATTGGTCAAGCCATGATCCAAGAGTGCTATTACATATTGCTTTTGTGTGTTTTAAAGAAGGGGTTTTCTATATTTTTTTGATACCACAGACCCACAAATATACGTTCAAATATACCCCCATCCTAAAATTTAAAAGGCATCTATATAGTTTTATGTATAAAGACCCAATTTATACTGAATAAAATAATATTACAAGTGTAAAATATTATTTGGAAAATATAAAAGCCTTACATATTTTTTTTTATATTTTATTATTAAACCTTTTATAAATTATTTATTTGAATCTAATAATTATTTATTTAAATAAACCCTTGTTTTAGGCAGACTGTCATTGTTAACAGCGATTTTTCACAGTCTATTTTTGCATGTTACAGGATTACACCAATAGGTGGTATTGTGAGTCATAATCTGTATAAGTGAGTCATTTGACTTTTTTACTTCACCGAAACAGTTAACGATTAAATAGGTGTGTTTGAATTGAAGAGGAGCTGTGCAGACCGATCAGTTTATGACAATAAAACACAGCGAGAGCGACTCAAACCGTCTGTGGATGTCATACACCTATTGGTCTGCACAGCGCCGCTTCGAATCGAAGACACATATTTAATCATTAACCGATTCATTCAAAAACACTGAATCATTTAGGAACCTTTGCTATATATACTATATACATATATCTATTTATTTATTTTTGTGAGGTCCACATGACTCACCTGGAGTCGAACAGCGTGCCATCGAGCAGAGTACCATTGTAGTGGTAGCGGATGTAATCAGACACTTCCACAGTGCGGTTACAGCTCTCTGGCTTGAAGTATGTCTTTATCTGCACCTTGTCCTCTGGGTTCCAAATGTCTAACATCAGCACATCAAAGTGGAGGATGGAATCTGCGGGGATGATGTCACCTGACAGGAAATGACACAAAATACTTTTTGAGGAATAAAATCAAACAAGCTTTGCAGCTTTGAAACCGGGCCATCTATTTAAAGCGCGACTAAAGCAAGACAATAAATGCTTTAGTCATTGTGTTTACTATAAAGACTTCATTATTAGTTTTCATTTGGCAGGGAAAGTGTGTATTGTGTAGCCTGTTTCACGGGAAGAGCTTTTGTGATGATGAGATATATAATAATATAGTCTTACATCAGAAGATTTTTAAAGGATCACATTGCACTGAAAACTGACTGACTGCTGAAAATTCAACTTTGTATCACAGGAATAAATCATATACATTAGTTCATGTATTAATGAATATGAACTAAGACTGAGAAATACATTTATTATAGTACTTATTTAGTTGGTTAAGGAAAATAGTTAATTGTTTGATATGTGTTAGTTCACAGTGCATTAACTAATGTTACAAAATACAACTTTTGATAAGTAGAAAATCGCCCCTCGAAGTAAAGAAAATCGAAGTAGAAAATATATATAGTATATACTATATAGTATATATATATATATATATATATATATATATATATATATATATATATATATATATAGTGGGTAAAATTTGTATTTTACAAAATATACTTATATATATGTATATACACTGTATGTATATATATGTGTATGTGTGTGTGTGTGTGTATATATATATATAAATACTGTATGTATATATATATATAGTATATATACTGTATATGCACATATACTATAATTTAAATCACAAAATTAGATTTTATTTCAATAATAAAATAATGTCTACTTAAAAAAATGCAGAAGTATTGTTCGTTCTTAGTTCATCTTAATGTTAACTAATAAAACCTTATTGTAAAGTGTTACCAATTACATTTTGAAATACAGTAGTAGCTCTAAGTGATGTCTGGAGGGGATTTTTGATATTTTGTTATTAATTACCCTACAAGTTCGATTAAACCATCAAAATATGAGGAAATATTTAATATATATATATTCTAAATATGTTAAATATGAGGGAAGTACAAAACCCTAAACTTGGTTAAGGTTTTTTTCTGATGAAAGCTCAGGAAACACATAGACTACAACAAAATCAGTTATTTATATTTTGTTGTTTCTCTTGTTTTGCATGTGTTCACAATTTCTTTGTATGAAAGCCTGGACAAAAATTATGTCCCCTCAATTTGGCCTGTTTCATTATGTTATAAAAAACATAAACAAAAAAAACCCACACAACTGACTTTGGTATATGTGCAACTAATACTACACATCTGTTTGAGTTTCATGCAGCTGAATTGGCCAGACATCTCCACAACTAGTTCTGACAAGCGGACATGGTTCAACATTCCTCTTTGGATCACCCTAGGGAATTCACACCCCCATCCGTTCAACTTCCCCCTTTCTCTCTCTCCACCCGAGATCCCATGCTCCCGTGACTCAGCAGGAGAATTATGGGAATTGTAGGTCTCTGTAAGTTTGTGCTTATTCACATGCAAATATGCTGATGGCATCTACACCGACAGACATCTAAATGACAAATAATTGCATTCATGCATGAAGTGGTAAACAGAGAACTGTGATTTGAAATTGTGTTTACCATAGCCTTCCTTTCCATAGGCAAGCTGAGGAGGGATTTTGATCATCCATCGTTCATTTACACACATGCCCACTAAAGCTTTGTCCATCCCAGCGATCAGCTTCTTCTGGCCAACAAACACATTATATGTGGTGCCACGGTCATAACTGCAAACACACACATAAACAAACATGTGTTATCCCACAAAAATACTTTTCTTAGTAAAACATGTACATGGATATTTATTCTTGAGAAGAATACTTTTATAAGATATTGAGACTTGTTTTTAGAGAATTTATGGATTCACTTTATTTTAAGATGACATAGTTACAGTACTAAGTAATATCAATTAACCACATGTACTTAGAGTTACGGTGGTTTGGTTTAGGGTTAGTAGTTATGCATAGTTTACTGTTATTACTATAGTATACATGTAGTAATGTAACTATGTCACCTTAATGTTAGTTAGTTAGTTAGTTAGTTAGTTAGTTAGTTAGTTAGTTAGTTAGTTAGTTATATAATTTACAGTTGGCAAACTTTATTTTATTGCATTAAATATATATCCAACAAATGAGGTTTATGCTTAAAACAATATTTTTAATTTTACGGTCTATTTGCCATTTTATATTCTTCAAAAGGCTTATCTCACAGAACAATTTGTTTACACTGTTCATGCATGTATGTGTGTGTGTGTGTGTATATATATATATATATATATATATATATATATATACATACATAAAATATAAATATATATGATAAAAAATATATTAATATATGATCAGGTCTGTTTTTCCAATGCTTTCACTAATCAAAATAAGTTAAGCAATTTTCAACTTTTTTATAATTTATACAAGATTCATCTAATTGTAAGTCACTTTAATGTAATTTAAGTTGAAATGACTTAAACATCCAAGTTGATTACACTTAAACATTTAAGACAATTTTTTACACTATATATATATATATATATATATATATATATATATACACACACACTGTATATACATATACTAAACACATAACTTTATACAAATGTATCTTTAAAAGATGTAAATTATCTTGCCCATTATTCATTCATTCGTTCACTCATTCATTCTCTCACTTACACATTCCTTCGAATCCTTCCTTAAGGAACCAATTGGTTCACTCAGACACGTATTCATTCATGCATTCATCATTCTATATAGACTATTGCAATTTGCAAATGTAAACTTATTTTAAATCAATTGTAAATGTTTAGGATGTGCTTTGCAGAAGAAAACGTTCACTATGTTAGGCCTAAATGAGCAAGTCACGTTAGATCTACTCTGCCTGCGTGGCTCTAGTAAACCTACAGAAGCAAATGGCTTCAGGCCAGGTGAGAAGATGAAAAACAATGGAGGTCAAACATGCATTTTGAACTAACCTGGAGTCAAACTTCTTTCCATCAGGGAACGTGCCGATATAATGATAACGAACAAAGTCTCCAGGCTTGACCAGGCGGTCACAGCGTTCCGGAGTGAACGTCTTCTCAATAACGATGTCATCTAACGGTACCGGCGGCGGGTTGCAAGCCACTACCGTAACTAGGACCGCCAGGAGAATCATTTGCACCGTTAATCGTTTCATCTTCCGTTGTTTTTAGCTAAGGTCTGGGTTGCTGCGTTCGCGCGCTGCAGCAGAGTCTCCTCGATCACTCTCGCGCACTGTAGATGAAACGGGGAGTGTGTAGACGTGGTGGACGATCCTCAAACTCACTGTAACTTCTTCTTCTTTTGCCCCCGGTGTCACTTTACATGGGGAACGGGCAGGAAAGAGCTCAGTTTTGCAGTGAAAAGCGGAAACGCAGGCCTGGAGGCTGGAATGTATTCTACGTGGCACAGAGATGGGCGGCTCGCGCTTTATGAGACTGTAATTATAGGGTCCACAATGCAGCGCAACAGGCGTTTCATTTTTTGATAAATGTAATGTTATAAAATACCAGGAACAATAAATGCATCTTTTCACTTTGGGAAGTTTCATTTTGAGTGTTTTCGTCACTTGTTTAACCCATTAATTCCCAATCATTTTAAAAAAAAATCCCCAAAGTGGGCACAATGTAGTCTGCGATGAAACAAACTTTTTTTTCTTTTTTCGTTTCACAAAAGTTAGTGAAATTATGTTTTATTTCTGGTCACAACTGCTGGAAAATTTTTGGCCTATATATTTATAGCCTATAAGACCAAAAGACCAATAGAAGTTGCAAAAAATGTGTGTGTGAGTGTGTGCGGTCCTGGTTATCATTACTAACATGTCTGAAATCCTGGGGACATTTTGGGGTCCCCATCAGGAAAACAGCTTATAAATCATAATAAGTGATGTTGTTTGAAAATTTTGGGTAAAAATGCGGAAAGTTATCTGTGATAGGTAACGTTAGGTTTAGTGTAAGGGAAGTTTTTACAGTAACAATCATTAGTCTATGGAAAGTCCACATAACATGAACAACGTGTGTTTGAGAGTGAGTGGCTATTTACAGCAGGCAGCAAGACAGTATGTGAAATATGTGTAAAATAAACTTTTTTAGCCTCTAAAGTAAATGTTGGCCACAGATGTCACCGAGATGCATAAATATTTGTTAGTAAATCACTAGTGTTTTTAGCTGCATGGGGGAAGGGAGCGCGCTGACGGATTTTGGGGACGTGGAGAGTCTGCGGGCGGGTCTTGTTCTCTCCCACCCCGGCGTACTTTGGGATTCCCATACGGGACCATGGCCTCCTCATCGCACTGCCTGAGGCTCGCATTTCTTTTATTCTGCTTTTCTTTTTGCGTTCTTGCACAGTATGAGAAATACAATTTTCGCAGTTTCCCACGGCACGAGCTCATGCCCCTGGACTCTGCGTACCGACACGCTTTAGACCAGTACAGCGAGGAGAAGTGGCCCGAGAGCGTGGAGTTTCTGGAGGTGAGTCTCCGGCTGTACCGACTGCTCAGGGACAGCGAGGCCTACTGTAACCTGAACTGCAGCACGGTACGACTCGACGACGAGACCCGCTTCAGCGACTTCCCCGAGCTTCACGCGTTCGGTAACGTGATGAGGCGAGCGCAGTGTCTGAAGCGATGCAAACAGGGTTTACCTGCCTTCAGACAGACGCTCCCCAGCAGAGAAACCATCGAGGAGTTCGAGAAACGCGAACCCTACAAGTACCTGCAGTTTGCTTACTTTAAAGTAAGTCATTAACGTTCATTGTTTCAATTAACAATGCAAGAATGAGGTTAAAAGTTGGTACCATACATAATTGGACCGTAGAGAATATGATAACACATGGTAGTAGCATGTTATCTTGTATGTTTATACTGAATCATTCACCATAATATCAAAATACATGGTTTTTCAAAGTTCTTCAAAGAATATTACCATGGGACATGAGCAAATATCACCATGATACCAAGTGCATAAACATGGTATTACCATTGTTTTTATAATACTTTTGTTTGTATATAACATAGTAATACCATGGTCCTGAATGTTTACCTTACCATTGTACATTTTCAAAGTGCATGGTATTTTAAAGTACTTACTGGAATGGTGGGCCTACATATACTATGTCTGACCAAATTTATTATATAAATTATTCCAGAGTGAAAATTTGGCCAAAGCTGTATCTGCAGCGCACACTTTCATGCTGAAGCATCCTGATGACGAGATGATGCAGAGGAACATGAACTATTACAAGAGCTTACCTGGAGCAGAGGAACATATGAAAGACCTGGAGACCAAAACATATGAGGTGAGACTGAGACCCCACACATTTAAGGGGCGATCAAGTCCTCATATTAAAGTCGGCATGAAACGGAAGTCGCGATAGACTGTGATGTATATTCAAGTGAATGGCTTGTTGAAAGCGTCTTTCTTTCTTCAGTTGAAAAGAAATTACGTTTTTTAATGAAAACATTCCAGGATTTTTCTCCATATAATGCACTTCACTGGGGTCCAAATGGTCCAAGGTCCAAATCTGAGAGTTTCAGTGCAGCTTCAAAGGGCTTTAAACGAGACTAGACGATGAATAAGGTTCTTATCTAGCGAAATGATCTGTCATTTAAAAAATAAATTAAAAAAGTTTAAGTTTTATAAGCACAAATGTTCGCCTTGCTCTGTTCTGTGATGTGCGTTCGTGACTCTCCTGTTCAAACTCATTCATCAAAATGAACAAATCTTTTTTCAAGTCATGACTAGATAAGGGTCCTAGATAAGACCCTTATTCATCGTCTGGTGTCGTTTAAAGCCCTCTGAAGCTGCACTGAAACTCTCAAATTTGGACCTTGAACTGTTTGGACCCCATTGAAGTCCATTATATGGAGAAAATCCTGGAATGTTTTCATCAAAAAACTTAATTTCATTTTGACTGAAGAAAGAAAGACGTGGACATCTTGGATGACATGGGGGAGAGTAAATTATCAGCAAAAGTTTTTTTTTTTTTTTTTTTTTTTTGAAGTGAACTACTCCTTTAAGATCAGCTACCATTAGAGAAATAGGGTGTTAAACCAAATTATAAGAAATACTGAAATTCATGTTTATTTTTAAATTCAACTTTTCATTCAAATATGCTGAAAATATTTTTTATAATGGAATAAAATAAGCGTCCTTTTACAAATATGCAAAACTAAACAACTGTAGGGTCAGTAAGATTAATTAATTTTATTCAGCAAAGATGCATTAAATATAAAAAAAATATCAATAAACACATATAATTTTACAAAAGTTTTCTATAAAAAAAAAAGAAATCTTTTTTTTTATCAAAGACTAATTTATTATGGTTTCCATACAAATATTAAGCTACACAAGTTTTAAACATTGATTATAATAATACTAATAAATGTTTTAAGCAGAAAATCAACATATAAGAATGATTTCTGAAGGATCATGTGACAGTGAAAACTGAAGTACCGATGCTAAAATTAAATCGCAATAATTTACAATATTACTGTCTGATAAATGAAAATGCATATAAATGCAGCCTTGGAGATCATAAGAGACTTTCAAAAACATTTAAAAATCTCACAAACCCAATGCTTTTAAACAATAAAATGCATATATAAAAATATAATATGTGCAATCCAAGCTCAGGGAAATGCACTCAAATGTGATATGCCTGTTGAATGTAATAAGTGTTTCTTCATGGTTCTTCTCCTCCAGTCTCTGTTCATTCGGGCCGTGCGGGCGTATAACGGAGACAACTTCAGAACGTCAGTGTCAGATATGGAGTTGGCAATGAGAGACTTCTTCAAGGTGTATGACGAGTGCATCGCAGCATCAGAGGGATCCAGACAGATCAGAGACTTTAAAGACTTTTACCCGTCCATCGCAGGTTTGCTCTCGTCATCTCTGCCCTTGCCATCGCTCAGCGGAACCGCTTTAACATGTGTCTCTTTCTTTAGATCATTACACTGAGGTTCTGGAGAGGAAGGTTCGCTGTGAGAGCGAGCTTACGCCGGTCGTCGGTGGATTTGTTGTTGACAAATTTGTGGCAACCATGTACCACTATCTCCAGTTTGCTTATTATAAACGTAAGTCTGGAAAGTCCTCTATTTAAACTATATGTGTGTGGCGTCTTGTTTACTCACATACACTACGTTATTACACTTGTGAACACAACAATATGTGAACCATGAATGTGAAAAACTGAAACACATTCTACCGTTCAAAACTTTGGGGTTGGTAAGAATATTTAATGTTTTTAATGAATGTCATTAAGACTGCATTTATTTGACCCAAGATATACAGTGAAACAGTAATATTGTGATATATAAACACAGATATTATATTTTGGCAACACAATAAGGTTTTATTTGTTAACGCTAGTTAACAATAATAAAAATACTTTTACATCAGTTATTAATAATAGCTAATGTTAATTTCAACATTTAGTAATATATTTTTAAGATCAAATGTTGTATCTGTTGTAGGGCTGTCAAACGATTCATCGCGATTAATCGCATCCAGAAAAAAGTTTGTGTTTACATAATATATATGTTTGTGTAGTGTGTATAATTATTTTTTTATATATAAATATACACACACATGCTTGTATATATTGAAATATATATGAAATATTTTCATGTATATACTGTATATAGATTTATATATAATGTATATTATATATAAATATAAATATTTTATACATAAATAATGTTTTTTTCTTAAATATACATGCACGTGTGTGTATTTATATATATATATATATATAAAATAACTATATGATTAATAAAAAGTTCAAAAGAACAGCATTTACTTTAAAATATAATTTTTTGTAACATTATAAAATGGATTATAAATGTATCTACGATCACTTTTGATCAACGAAATGCATTCTTGCTGAATATAAGGATTCGTATTCTTTTTATAAAACCTTACTAACCCCAAACTTTTGATAGACAGTCCATGTGTGTGTATATATAAATGTTTCTCTCCTTCATTCTCGTTCAGTGAATGATCTGAAGAACGCAGTGCCGTGTGTGTCCAGCTATATGCTCTTTGACCCCAGTGACGAGGTGATGAAGAATAACGTGGAGTATTATCGTTACCACAAAGAGAAATTTGGCCTCAGTGATGAGGATTTCTTGCCTAGAGCGGTAGGTGTCTCACATCAGTGAAAAATAATGAATAAAACAAAACATGTACTTACCTTTTAATGTGAGTTGTACTGATAATGCACGGGCATGACAGGAGGCAATTCGGTACCACAATCAGACGACGCTTCAGATGCAGATGCTGGAGTTCGCTAAACAGAAGTTGCTGTCGGATGATGAGGTGAGAGCTGAGAGGATTTGGCTGGCTTGTTGTTTTACAAATATTCATAGTTCTGACTGCATATATTGCTAGATTTGTCCACTTGGGTGCGCACTTTGCTCACTGATTCACGCAGAGCAGCGACACTCCGCCCTCTAGTGGCGATCCAGCAAATGTTTAAACGCTAACACTTAGTATCATTGTATCATTAGTATCATTGATATACTGTTGTGGGTATTTTTTTTTTGTAATACTTGAAAATATATATTATTTTCGTTTTCATTTTAAGTTTGGTTAAAGTTTTAGGGATTTTGTTGTGTATTTTGGGCATTTTTATTAGTGACTTTTAATATGTTTTTATTCATTTTTATTTCTATTTTTGTCTTAGATATTTTAGTACATCGAGTTAAAACTTAATTAAAATAAGACATGTTTTGGAAAAACTTTACTTAAAGCCTTTATAGTGCTTATAAAAGTATTTTAATGCATTAATTATACCTTTTAATCCACATTATGATGCATTGTATGGTCATGAATAATTGTAACCCCAACATTATAATACTTATCAATTTATTGTTATGAAAGTAACACTTTAGAAAGTATATACTTTATATATATATATATATATATATACTTTAGAAAGTATAATGCATTAAAACACAGGAGAAACAACCAATTTCAGAAGTAACAATGAATCTGCTAATATTATAATGCATTTTAACTTTGGTTACAATTATACACATAATGCAAGTTTCCTTTCAATTAAAGTATTAATATTTTATTTTATTTCAAGTAACTGTTTATGTCTTTAATATCTTATGCAGTTATTGTGGCTTATATTTTAAAATATACACTGTTCCCTCTCTCTAACTCTTCCTCCAACCATTTGTTTTTCTTTCAGGATGAAGTCTTAGAGTTTCTTGATGAATTTCTTGATTCTGAGGATAAATAAAAGATTGTAATTGCTCTGAATAAAAACATAACATTTATCTTGAAAAGGCCATAAAGGTATTCTCAATCCTGTACTATTTTGGTCCTTGTATTTATTTAGGGGTTGGTGATTGGAAGTGACTTTTATTTTAATGATCTCTGTACTAAAATATGTACTTATACATAACATGTAAGTACAGATTTTACACATGCACCACAGTCGAAAAGATAATAAATCTGAATCTCAGTCCCTGTCAACTTACTGTATCTAAGAGAAATGTTGTGTTTTTATTTTATTTGTTGGATTGTTTTAATAAAGATTGTTTTATATTGATCTGATCCAGTTGGAATACTATATTAAGGGAAGATGTCCAGGAAGACTTGAGGCACAAGGACCAGTTAAACACTGAAAATGTTGTATTTTTTCATAATAAATAATGTGGAAGAAAATGCTTACACTCAAAACCTTTGTAATGCCTTGGAATAATGGTTAAATCTATCAATAATTTCCTATATCTATATAGTTTTGCAGGCCCTCTAGTGTTTAAAAAACATACATTTTGCAGAAGAACATTGTTTTGGTTGTGCTTCGGCTGTGTGGATGAATATGGTTATCCTTCTGCTTATTAAATATTCACAGTTTAAGAGATATAACAGATGGAAAGGATTGAGTTTAGCATTTTTTTGGTTATGCCAAGCCTCATACAATCTGTATCAAATGTTAACACTAGTTGATATCTTCACAAATATTCGCTTGGCTTTTTTTTTTTTTTTTAAATATGTATAAAATGGTGTTGTGTAGTAGAAATCAAACGAACTTGTCTGTTTTGAGGCTGAGCCAGTAATGCTTCCCTTGAGAGTCGTAAACATTCAGGCTAAATTTAATAGCCAAAGACTAAACACTGGGTTTTAATTGTGCATGTGGACGGTCATTTTTAATCCAGCCTCGCTCCACATCTCTCGTTCCTCATCCCCCACCCTTTCTCTTCTTTTCTCTGTGGGTTTTTCCTACTATGGTGTGATAAACTGCACAGATACTCCATGTTCAAACACATTTAAACAAGCCTCTGTTCTCCCGCTGTGTAAGTGTTTGAATGCAGGAGTGTTTCTGAGTGTTTCGTTGTCTAAAAACAATATCTTTTGTGGTATTTTCTGCTCTTACACACATACAGAGACTCCTGGCAACACTATGCAAATGTTTGCAGTCTTATTTTAGGAAGGAAATGTTTTTTAAGCTCTCACAGCAATACTGACACCAAGGAACACTAAAGCGGACATTTCCCCCCAAAGTAATTTATTGGTTAACGTTCAGTTAGTTTTCCACAGCTATGTTTAGTCTGATGTCACATCTAATTGTTACAGTATAATGTTAACAAGCAGTTTTAGCTTGAAATGATCACAGATTAACAAAACAAATCTCACAGCTCCATAGAGTTGCAGCGCGTTGAGCTCTCTCGGCCACCGTAATATCACAATAATATCACAATCAGAGCAAATAAAATAGTTCAAATGGCCGCATTTACCCAATTAATCTGGTAAGCAGTTCAGGTTTTTCTCCACCGTATATCGATTTAAATATAACTAAAAGTAAAAACCAGCACAGTATAGCCAACTGCAACTGCTTTTCGTTGCAACAACTTGCAAGTGTTTTTGGCCCTTGTATGAGAAATTGCTGTGATGTTCATCATTTGTAAGTATCTTTGGATAAAAGCGTCCGCTAAATGACTAAATGTAAAGATCGTAGGCCTACTAGATTTACTGAACAGTGTAATATACACAGGGTATTCTACAATAAAAGCTAAAAGGACATTTTTTAAAAAAGTAACAAACAACATTCAAAAACACCGAAACAGTTAGATAATGTTAATTTCGCCAGCCGATCTTTAACGGATACTTGCAAATGACCCTGCAAAGTTCAAATATAGATTTACTCCAATTATAATCAAATCAAACAACGTAAAAAACAAACAAACCCGCAACCCTTACTCTAACAACATCTAGAAATAAATGGCTTTACTACACTTTATTAACTATTATTATTAAGGAAAAATAGCATAGGTTTGACTCCAGTAAGACAACTAAATAAAAAGGTACTGTATCTGATTTGTGTTTGTTTTGTTTTAATTAACTAGTTCTAAAATAAAGTTTTTACATTTATAATACACGTGATATAAATATGCCTCATAAACGTAGCTGGAGATAATAAATGATTTAAAAAAAAAAAAAAAACATGGCCAGAAAGGTTTGCACTGACCATCAATGAGACATTTGGGAAATTGTACATATAAAATAGTCTGCTATAATATAACTGTTATAGCTCTATAACTGAAACTCAGCAAGCTGTTAATGTGTTGACAGCCAATCAGAATCCGCCATCAGTTCCTCTAAGCAGAATGTCTCACCTGTCTGTGAGAGTGAATCTTTCTCAGCTCAACCCCAAGAAACTCACTTATTTATAGGAAAAAGTTTAGAAATGAACAAATGCTTATTGTATTCTAAAATTAGGGAAGAATTCTATTTATTCTGAGCCAATCAGAATCCCCCCTCAGTTTCTCTGGGCAGAATGTCTCACCTGTCTGTGAGCTGGAAACTTTCAATAGCGCGCACAGAATGCTAAGTTCAACCACACTCTCTTTTGACTGACTGCTCTCTTTCTTTCTGTCCTTTTTCTCTCTCTCACACACACACTAAAATAGGCTAAAGTCACAATGATTCTTTCACACACGCTCACTCACTAATGGACAAAGCTATAATCGCATACAGATCTGTTAACGAGGACAGACGGGCACCACGCACACACAATGCACCGACCCGCAGTCCAATACAGTCCGTCCAAAGTAAGAGAGGACATCAGATTCATGACACATCAATTATTCACAATACAAGGAAAATATGAAGAAGAAAAAACCATGGCAAAACTACCCAAAATAAGCACTAAACAATCCTATCCAACAGACTTTGTGTAGTAAAGCAGTATTGAACACAGGCACACTCTGTTGTGTTGTGTGTGTCATTCAGACTAGAATTGAGAATTTGTTTTGAATTGAATTGCAATTCTTGAATTTGAAGCAAATATGAGTGAGCTGAAATTCAAACTTCATTTAACTGTCTTTTTGCTACAAAATGATGAAAAGCAAAGTTGTCAACAATGAAAGCTTTGTTTGATAGAATGAATGTAATGATGTTAGATAGATAGATAGATAGATAGATAGATAGATAGATAGATAGATAGATAGATAGATAGATAGATAGATAGATAGATAGATAGATAGATAGATAGATAGATAGAATGACAGACAGACGATGGATGGATGGATGGATGGATGGATGGATGGATGGATGGATGGATGGATGGATGGATGGATGGATGGATGGATGGATGGATGGATGGATGGATAGATAGATAGATAGATAGATAGATAGATAGATAGATAGATAGATAGATAGATAGATAGATAGATAGATAGATAGATAGATAGATAGATAGATTCACATTTATGAATTAAAAGCCAATTTTTCAATTCTAGTGTATGTAGACTGTGATGTCCACACATGATTGGTTTTGTACGGATGTGTGTGTAAGCAGTGTGTCTTCATGAGGATCTGTGGATCTCACACAGTCTGCTGTAACTCAATGCACTGCGTTTGCCTGTTAGTTCCATTGAGCTGGTAGTGCGAGCTCTTTAGTTGCCTCTTCTTATAACACCACACCCCTAAAACCAAACCGATCACAGCGGCCGCCACCCCGATGATGATGGCTGCGATCATCGGCCCGTGGCCCGACCCGGGACAGGGGTCTTCAGCACACACACCCTCCCCTGCACGCTCCTGCTGCTCCAGGCTGGGGTCTGCACCTCGTTCCATCACGCTACGGTTTTCAGGGATTTCAGTCGGGACGTGACCAGGGATGTGCTCCAGGAAGTGGCTATTATCAATGGTTTCCCATGGATCCTTAATGACGGGTGTGGGAATGCTGGTGATTTCATCGTCCAGACTGACCATCCCCGCCGGTGTGGACGCATTCTCGGGGCCCAAACCCCCCTGACTGGTGCTCACATTTTCAGGAGCGGAAGCCGGTGTGTACGACTTGTGGAGAGCAATATCATCAGGACTGTGTGTGATCTGAGTAATGATGCTGTTGGTTTTCATCTCCACACCATTTGGACTGTCAGTAACGCCATCAAACCCCAATGTTTTGGATCCATCAGAGTCTGTTCCCTCTGGTCTCTCCATGTCATCTTCTGCAAGTCCTTCAGACGTTTCCTCATAATGTGTTACAACAGACTCTTCCTTCTCAAGTCTGGTCGTCCCTTTGCCAAGCTCCTCCTCGTCTCCTTTCCTGTGGATCTTGTCTTTGGGATTTTTAATTTCTCCATCCTCTTCTTCTTCAGGACTGTAAATCAATCCTCCGGTCTCTTCTTCCACAGGATTTTTGGCTCCATCCTCAAACTCCTCCACTTCTGAGTGTCCAGTCATGCTTTCTGTCTCAATGCCCTGTTCTGGTCCCGCCTCTCCTGTGGATTCGCCTCCAGCTTTCTCTTCATCCAGAGTTATAGGATATCCATCTAGCCAGGAGTCATCCGTGCCACCGGCACTGGGACTAGCTGGTTCATGGGTGGGACGATCAGTCGGACGGTCACGTTCCTCTGCGATCGCGTCGGGATCAGATTGGCTGTCGGATGTTTTGACCTTCATGTAATTCTCGTCGTCACTGGGGCTTTTAACAGAGGAGGAATCCGTAGTGATACCCGGATGCTCCTTCTCTTCCGAGAAGGCCTCTGAAGGGAACCAGAACATGTGTTTCTGACTGAGCTGAGACACGGGAGGTTCAGTGACTGATACCGTTGAATCTTCATCATTCTCCTCCTCCTCTGACACAACTGTCCGTTCATGCTCAGGTTCAGGAGTGGATTCTTCTACTTCACGATCAGTCGACTGCGTTCCTCCTGGAATCAAGGAAATATGATGCTCGTCCAAGAGATGGCCATCTGTGAACTTTTCCTCATAGTCGATGTGGCCTTCAGGATCATCTGCAATAAATAAAACACACTGAAGACTATACGCAGCTACACCCGAAAGCCAAATAAACCCTTTGAACCTTAAGAATTAAGCATCTAGGAGTCTCTTTCTCATGTTCGGCTCAGTTCTTTTAGCTCTTAAAGGCACACAATGCAGGAATTCTGTTTTTGTCAAACAGCGCCCGCTAGATTCGCTGTGGAGTACTGTATTGAACATTACAGTCGTAAATACCACACACAGAGCGTCTACCATAGACTGGCCTCTGCACCCACAGCTTGATACCCATTTTAAGCTGGCAAATTTTGCATAGTGTGCATTTTTTGCTTTAAAGCTACACTGTGTGATTTTTACCCCCATCTAGCGGTGAAAGGGTATATGACCATCCAGTGAATATTAGTTTCTTTTCCTCTCAATTCCGATTTCGTTTTAACTCCTACAGTGGCCAATGTAGTCCAAGATTAACATGGCTTCCAGTTCGACCTCGTCCATGAGTGTTAACTCAAGCGTAAACGTGAAAGGCGAAGCTTGAATGAACAGATATGTCCCTCTTTGGCTAATGTACTTTTAAGATGGAGGGGCAACATGGCGAGCGAGATTAGAACCCCTTACCCGTATGTATTTTCAATGGCATATTATACACTGTTTTTAGCTAAGAATAAACTAAAAGAGTTACACAGTGTAGCTTTAAATAAGAGATCTGTCACTAAAATGTGTTTTTGAACTCAAGCTGAGCGCTCGTGTCCATGGATACATAGTGTCTCTTGTGGCGGCGCACGCAGTCTTCACTCGGATGCGCTCTTCAATCTATCGCAGTTGCGGAGACTCTATTCATTCCAGTGAAATAACAAAATAAAATGCACAAAAACGTGTCCCTGCTTGATATAGACTGTAACCACTGATGAACATATTCAGTTTTGATGAGAGAGAAAAAACTTAATACCCGTAAACTCTGACACGCTTGGCAAAAGACCTCCCACTAGACTATTAAAGAACTCAAACACAACATGACATGGACAGCTTGGATGACATGGGGGTGAGTAAATTTTCAGCAAAAGTTTTTTCAAAAGTGAACTACTCCTTTAAGGTACAATTCTTGCATAGTGTGCCTTTAAATCTGACCAATGAGTTTGCAGCTCACCTTTGACGCAGTGGTTGACCAGGCCGTACCAATCTCCACAGCTGTCACAGACCAGACTGAAGGCTGTTTGTCCATCGGGCAGTTTGTGTCCAGAGTCACAGGCGTACAGGAGTTCATCGCCCAGATCCAGCCCAGTCTTCCCCTGCAGATGTGAGTTTGGGAATGAAGGTGGCTGCCCACATGGAGCATCTGATGGAAGACGGGGAAGTGGAACAGGGTCAGACATATAAAAGAGTTGGATGAATTACATATACGGCCTGTTTCACTCTGCACACTGAATTATCAGGCTCACATTGTGCTTTCACATTGACAACATTACTGTGACTACACCTAGATACAGAAAACAGTGCATACAGAAAGAGTAGATATAGAAAAAGTCATTTAAGGGTCACTATATTGAAAAATCCCTCTAATAACAGTCACAAATTATAAAACTGTTTATAATTATAAAAACTGGTTATTATTATAACCGGAGTTTGTCTGTAAACTAACAACATATTAAGTGCTAAAATTATTAGTTTCTCAACTTTATTTATTTAGTTTTTTCAAACACTAGGAAGGAATTTATGTTTAAAAAATAGAAAGCTTTTTTAACATTGTAAATATCTTTACTCTCACTTTTGATCAATTTAACGCATCCTTGCTGAATAAAAGTATCAATTTCTTTAATTTCTAAAGAAAAAAGAATAACCATTTAATCTTACTGACTCCAAACTTTTGAACGGTAGTATATTTTTACAAACACTTTCTATTTCAGATATTTCAGAGAGAATCCTGTAAAAAAATTGTACACAACTGTTTTCAACATTGATATAATACTTTTTTTTTCTTGTCATCATGTGACACTGAAGACTGGAATAATGATGCTGAAAATTCAGCTATGCCATTAAAGAAATAAATTGCATTAAATTTTTTTTAAATAGAATACAGTTTTCTTGAATTGTAAAAATATTTCATGATATTATTGTTTTACTCTATTTTTGATCAAATAAATGCAGCCTTGGTGAGCAGAAGAGACTTCTTTTAAAAAACTTTTGTAAAACTTTTGACCGGTGGTGTATTAGAAGTCTCTCTCGGATCATTACATTTGGAGTCCTTGTAAAAAAAGTTTGAAAACCCCTCTACTCATATATTGTTCTGGTTCTTTCACATGCCGTATGAAACAGCCCAAAGTAATTATGTATGTGCTACATAAAATATTCCCTCGTGATCTCTCATAAGTGAAAAAACACAGCCCCCTTCTCCAGTTTCTTAGTTTCAGTGATTTAAAACTGACCGCTATCTTTCACACAGAACACGCCCAGTCCCTCAGTGTCGGCGGTCAAATTCTCCAGCTGAACGTCAACCGGCCTCTGAGTCCCCGGGACGCCGCTGCACACTGTGGTCCTGAAATCACACGTTGGCAAGTTGGAAGTGGATTAGAAAAATTCTTTCTCTCTTTTTATGTCCACTCCCTTATAAAGGCAACAGACATGATGTCACTGTTAAATTCTGCTTACATATGCAGCTCATGCACTTTCAACTTGCATACACACACACACACACCTTATGCAGTATATCCCCGTCACATTGCTAATGTCTCCAGTGTTTGTATAAATTCACATCACAGGTCTGTTTTGTATCATGTGTGCATGTTTTCAAAGCTTTTGTCTCCCACCATTTTCTGAGTGTGTCTGTCAAAAAAGTGATTAAAAAAAGCAATAAGCCACGAGAGACTCATAATATTTGGAGGCCCTTGGCATTAAAAAGTTGGAAAATCCCTGCATTACATGCAGTGGAAAAAAAAACGGAGTAGGATTAACTTTGAAACAATTTTATCTTATAAATCGCTTATAAAATTCACAAATAATTACATAGAAACAGCATTAATAAATTAAACATGAAAATTTCAAGCAGAAAAACTGAAATATTAGGGATCTGCCATGTCAATACAGAATGTGGCATTTGCATTTATGGTCATTTTACAATAGGTTACATCCATTTTCTGTAAGGCGCTTCACCTAGAACCTAATGGGTTCCCGTCATGAGATCATTTTATTGATTTAAAGTGCTCCTAGTATGTCCCCCCCCCAGATATTACCTTTCATGCAGTGTGTAATATAGTTGTTTGTGAATGTAAAAGGTCTCCAGAGTTTTGCATGACAATTAAAGTTTTTTTCTTAATAAAAATTGAAACAATCGATTCTGAACTGCCTGAAACGAGTCCCACTTCCTGCTCAAACCTACGCAACAATGTAACAAATTTGCATAATGCCATGTATTAATTGGCTTCCCGTTAATAACGTCTACTTTCCCGCCCTCAAACACTAGTTGTAGCCGAGACTGGAAGAGTTTGGTTCGTGTTGTTAACGTGTCAAGAAGACGCTGTTTTTGCTGTAAATCCAATCATTCGTAGCCATCATTCGTATCACGGTGTGTATCAACTGCTGAGGAAGCTTCTGGAGCTGAAATTCCAACATGGCATCATCACTTTTGCGTAAACATACACGCCACTTTCAAGTCAAGTGGCGTGTTATTTATACTCATTTTGAGCAATCCGCGTGTCTGCGTGTTTGTCTACATCGTTAAATGTCCGAGTGATTCCGCGTGTATGTACACGCTGTTAAATGTCCGAGCGAAACGAAGCAAAATGTAGACTACATCTGGGGAGTGATATTTTTTTCTTAGGATGGTTGGGGAACACAACCAATAAATGGTATTAACCCTAGTGACGGGTAGGTTTAGGGATGGGGTTGGATAGGTCATATATTTATTTATATAGTAATGTAACGTTGTAAAGTCAACAGCGTTCATAAACACGCTGAAAAGCGATTATGCGTGTTGATAGCATGCCAAAAATGGAAATACGAATTGGCGTGTCATACACACACCATTTCATGAGATCAGTCTGGAAATTCAGATATAGTAATAGGCACTTTGTTTCCGACACACACTGTAAGCGGTCGACCAATCGCAACAGACTGGGTCGACTGACCAATCAGAGCAGAGCAGGCTCTCAGAAAGGCGGGGTTTAGAGAGACTGAATCTTCGAACAAACTGTTTTTAGACTCTTTGAGAAATGAGATGAAGTGCGATGTATATTATGAGAAAACTAAAGTGTTTTTGATCTTGGATGCATGTAAACCTATTGTAGGAGACTCCAAAACAAACTTAGGAACCTTTAAATAGCATAATTCATTCATTTTGTCTTAAATTAAATTAAATTAATCTTTTATGAATTAAACAGCTCATAAATATACTTTATTACAAGAAAAAAATGAAATAACCTGTTAAACATGAAGGTATTATGCAATCATTTAAAACATTTCTCCTTATTTATAAACTTTTTGGCATAAACGGCTCTTTAAGATTGAGTCAAGAACCTTAAATAGAAACTTATTTCTTAGAGTTCAGTCAAGGTTTCTGAATATACTGGGCATATTATCTACAGCCAAGAATGTCTGTCTGTTTTGTCCCAATTCTTTTAGAGACATTCCTCCAAATGTTTGTGAGGGAAGTAAGTTGCTTACCTCACCTTTTAACACTCAGCTGCGAAGTCTTAATCAGAATTATGAGCATGTGGGTATGTCTGAGCGAGTGCAGAGGGAGGCTCGAACCACAGCCAGACTGCTAGAGTCCTGAGACTAGACTCTCTTGGGACAGTGTTAAGTTACCAGGAAACACCCTGTGCCAAAGTTTAGTGATGAAGACTCGGCTGAACTGAGGTAGAATGTCTTGAGGTTAGATTGCAGGGAGATATCCATGTGTATGTCATTTACGTGAAATGTATGCGTCACATCCCAAAAATCCTTGTGTAATCTATAGGTTGTTCTGAAGGGAAGGCCACTCCTTTGGCTGAAACTCACAGATGCAAGTGATATTCAACAAAGGCCTCAAACAAGCATACATTTACACTTGATAGCAATAGAATTATGTGGTCCAGACCTATTAGAAAGACGTGTAAAGCTAAGAACAAACAATATGTCTTGAATTAAGCTTGTTTTTCTTAAGCCTAAGCCATTGTTTTCTTGTAAACAGTAGTTCACTTTAAAAAAAAAACTTTTGCTGCTGATTTACTCACCCCCATGTCATCCAAGATGTCCATGTCTTTCTTTTTTCAGTTGAAAAGAAATGAAGGATTTTGATTAAAACATTCCAGGATTTTTTTTTTCATATAATGGACTTCAATGGGGTCCAAACGGTTCAAGGTCCAAAAGACACTTTCAGTGCAGCTTCAAATGGCTTTAAACGACACCAGACGATGAATAAGGGTCTTATCAAGCGAAACAAAAAAATCATTAGTTGAATCAACCAAATTACTTGAAAAAAGATTTGTTCATTTTGATGAACGACTTCAAATAGGAGATTCACGAATGCGCATCACAGAACAGAGCAAGGCGAAATACATAAAACTTTTGTATTTATTTTTTAAATGACTGATCGTTTCACTAGATAAGACCCTTACTCATCGTCTGGTGTCGTTTAAAGCCCTTTGAAGCTGCACTGAAACTCTCATTTGGACCTTGAACCGTTTGATACCCAATGAAGTCCATTATATGGAGAAAAATCCTGGAATGTTTACATCAAAACCTTCATTTCTTTATGACTGAAGAAAGACGTGGACAAAAATGTTTTCAGAAAAATATTATCTAAATCGATTCAAAATCAATTTGAACTTTGCCAGTTCAATAACAGTTGCAGGTTTATCGTCCTCCATCAACTCTCTCGTGTTTTAACAACTCTTGGATCAATTCTTATAAATGTATAAAGCTTTTGATACAGTTGCTCACTCTATTCTGTTATCCTTACGTAATGTCGGTGTGTATCTAATTTACCTTTATCTTGGTTCTCTAATTATCTATTTAGTAGACCCCAACATGTAAAGATTAAACAACAAGCTGAGCCTTTGACTATTAACAAAGGGGGTTCCTCAAGGCTCTGTGTTGGCTTCAACCCTGTTTTAAGTTTATATTAATAGTGTTTCCCAGGCTATCTGTAGTGAGAAAACCTGTATTTACCTATACGCGGATTATACCATTATTTATCGGATCATCTTTTGATGAAGTTATGATTAGGGATAGTTTTAATAGTATTCACGAAGCTTTTAATGATTTAAGGTTTGAATAGCAGAAAAATTAAGATAATGAGATAATCTATTGCTTTTCCTGCAGTTCCTAGACGTCACCGAATTTACTGTTGAATTTGAACCACTGAATTTGTGGAAGCGAATTTTCAAGGCGAAATAAAATGGACCTGAAAATTGCCTGTTGAATATTATAGATTGTATTTTTCAACAGTTTGAAAATTTTGGAAGTGAAATATGAAAGGTGAATATGGATTATTGAATTTTTAATAATGAAAATGTGTTTGAAATGTTTTAATTGAAATATTCACAGCTTAAATATCCAACCATGTTGATTTTCAGCCCATAAAAATGCTAGCCTTAAAAATACAATGGATTAAAATGCAAGCATGGTTAACGCAATGCATTTTTTTCAGTTGGTGCAATTCAACATGCTTTTTGTTTCAAAGACATTTGACATTATTTTACTTCCATAATAAAACCAGATTGCCAAATTATAATCTATTTTAACAATATATAATGTAATAAAAATACCTGTCAGATGCCAATCTGTTTGATGTGTTTTGCTTAGGTGTCCATATATACATTTTTGAGCCAGTTGTATATGTCGTTTTGGACCACATTTTCAATGTGATAATTATTTTGGGATTTGTGCTCGGTGGTAAAGTAATACGGCTCAGCAATGGAGCAGCAGGAGAGAGAATGAACACATGGTAGGTGCTGATATGTTCCCTCGCAGAACCTCAGGTCCATTTCTCTCAGGCCCTGAGGTGTAAATGGGAATTTCTGGCTGAAATCACAGGTAGGATTTGCTTTGCCTTGCAATCACACACAAAAACACATGTATATATATGTACCCAAGCAACATATCTCATTATCATGCCTAAAAAAAGCGCAATGCCCGTTCAAAATTTGTGAATGTTACAATATTGCATTTCTCACTAAAAAAAGTAACTAATTGTGCTAGTTATGGAAAGTAATGTTTTGCTTTAATGTTAACTTTTTCTCACCTGGGCTTGGCTTTCTTGCTTTGATTTTAATAACAAAAATAAAGGTTCTGCTACAGTAGATGGCACAGCTCAAATAAACCTTTCTGGATCAGAAGAATAGAACGAACGAGAAGAAAGTTACAGACTGCATCCGAGATCGCATATACGGTGAAAAACAATGTGTCACAACAGAAGAATTCACAGTACTCGTACAAGAGTTGTCCAAAATTTACCCGGATGACCTTCTACTTCCGGTGAGATTCGGAAGTGTGCATACGATGGACACTTTACTATCCCATTAAGGCAACGGGAGAGGATTTGTGAATGACAGTGAAGCGATGCAACTGACGCTGTAGGTCACATGACAGTAACAACATGTAATAGGTCCACACACTCATACTATACATTCTCAGAAAAAAAGGTACAAAAGCTGTCACTGTGGCTGTACCTTTTCAAAAGGTAAACTTTTGTCCATTTTAGGTGCTAATATGTACATTTTAGGTGTGAAAATGTACATTTCAGGTGCTAATGCTGTATGCACATTTCAGGTGCTAATGTGTACATTTTAGGTGCCAATATTTACATTTTAGGTGCTAATGTGTACATTTAGGTGCTAATATTACATTTCAGGTGCTAATATGTACATTTTAGGTGTTAATATGAACATTTAGGTGCTAATATGTACATTTCAGGTGGTAATATGTACATTTAGGAGTTAATATGTACAATTCAGGTGGTAATATGTACATTTCAGGTGCTAATATGTACATTTCAGGTGCTAATATGTACATTTGGAGCCAATATTTACATTTTAGGTGCTAATATGTACATTTTAGGTGCCAATATTTACATTTTAGGTGCTAATATGTACATTTTAGGTACTAATATGTACATTTCAGGTGCTAATATGTACATTTAGGTGCTAATATGTACATTTTAGGTACTAATATGTACATATTAGGTACTAATATGTAGATTTTAGGTGTTAATATGTACATTTCAGGTGCTAATATGAACATTTTAGGTACTAATATGCACATTTTGGGTGCTAATAAGTAAATTTTTTTAGGCACTAATATGTACATTTTAGGTGCTAATATGTACATTTTAGGTGTTAATATGTACATTTCAGATGCTAATATGAACATTTTAGGTACTAATATGCACATTTTAGGTGCTAATACGTACATTTTAGGCACTAATATGTACATTTTAGGTGCTAAAATGTACCATTAAGGTACCAATATGCAGCCTTTAGGTACAAGAGTGTACCTTATGAAAGGGTACAGCCCCAGTGACAGCTTTTGTACCTTTTTTTCTGAGAGTGAGTGCACATACTTTTTTAGCTGTCTTGAAGTAATTGCTGATTCAAAATAAGTAGCCTACCTACTCATGAGAGAATGTGATCAGATTTTACTCAAGCAATAAAAACTAAAAATTAAACACAAATGTGATATTTAGTCATTTTTGCCTAGTGTGTATATTAGATCATTGAAACGTCAGCAGCAAAGACAGTGGCTAATAAAGTGAGATTGCATAAATTTGAATTATTGCAGATTAACGTAATATTCTGTGTTTGCATTGCACTGTTTTTATTCATTTTTAGTAAGACTGAATGCGTCTTTGTCTGCTAGAACTATAATAATCATCATATTAACACATGCTCACAGATTTCTCTCAACATGGTCAACAAATGGGAAAACAAAGTAACTTGCATTACATATTTGAAAAAGTAACTCAGATATTTTGTTCAAAAGGAGTGTTACTTTACTAGTTACTTGAAAAAAGTAATCTGATTACATAACAGACGTTATAATGCATTACCCCCAACAAAGCAGCACTCTGACCCAGCATAAGCTCTGTTCTTCAGATAATAAATGTTCTTACCCCACGCTCGGTCCGGAGAGCCAACCACGCGAGCAGGCTGAGAAAGCACATTCCAACACTGCGTGCTGCAGGTCGGCCCCTGAAGCCACCCGGGCCCCGTGAGCAACACAGGCGTGCGTCGCTGCCTCGAACCCTTCCTCCTCTCCAGCTTTGGAGAAACTCTCCAACTCCAGTAAGAATACACGTCCTAACGGAGAGACTGGTACAAACAAACCAGTTTAAATAGTGTGTTATGCACATTTGAGAATACATTACCTCAAACTGGGGTCATGAGAAGGACGTCAAGAAATGTTGAGAATTCAAGGATTTAACCAGAGAAAAGGAGGAATGAATGGCATGAATTACACCACCAAAGAACTTTGTATGTCAAAAGGCCATATTAACCAGCAGGATACAACCTGAATAGGGTCAAGTGAAGGAAGTTATATTGTTTTGGGCAATTTTGTGGCAATGTAAAGCTATAACAACTGAGGGTTAAAGAAATGCTGTAAACGCAAAGAGGATCAGAAATCAGTTTAAAAATTAATCCACATATAGTAGTGGCCAAAAGTGATGTCCGGACTCCGGAGGGCATATCTGTTTTTAATTACCCTATACAAATTCCCTTAAACCATTAAACCACTAAACACAAATTCGCTTAAACCATCATAATATGAGATTAGTGACTTACAATTGCTATATATGTCAGAGGTCGCATGCCTCTTAGCGACTAAGGGTTAAGTGTCTTGCTCATGGGACACATTGGGGTCTCACAGTGGATTCGAACCCGGGTCTCTCACACCAAAGGCATGTGTCCCTGAGCAAGACACTTAACCCCTAGTCGCTCCAGAGGTGTGCGACCTCTGACATATATAGCAATTGTAAGTCGCAAAGTCAGCTAAATGAATAAATGTAAATGTATTCGATAAAAGTTCAAGTTCGATTAAACCATCAAATATGGGGGAAGAACAAAACACTAAAAGCATTTATCTGACGAAATTAGTTAGCAAACTACAGCTACAGGTTTTAATTTGCTATGCAGATTTTTTTTTTTTTTTTTTGCTAAAGCTCACAGGAAAAAGCATATTGACTACAACATATTCAGTTATTAATATGTGACTCATTTTGACACTATGGCACATTTTAAATAATGGGTGAAGATGTCAATTTTCCTATAACTTTTGGCCATGAAAAAATAAAAATAATGTTTATAATGCCATTGATGATTCCATGAAGAATTGTAAACATCAGTGGAATCTTTACAATGAACAAAATACTTTTTATTGTGGAAAAGGGTTCTTTAGATTATATTAACTATTTTATACATTAAGAAAAATTGGTTAAAATGTTTGCTGAAGCCTCTCTGGGAATCCCAAAATGGTTCTTCTATTGCACAGCTGCAAAAAAAAAAAAAAAACCTTTCGGAACCTTTATTTTTAACATAAAGTCATGCACCCTGACTATACACACACATGATGTAAACAAGCAAATCCTAACAAATCTCTCATAAGGAAACTTCATTACATCATTAGTGTGACACAGTTTCACACAGAGGAAATAAAATAGCAGCTTGAGTGAGTCAGTTCCTGTGTAAACTCTCTGAACTTTCACAGCCTCTGATTCAGTGTCTTTGTGAGTTATTAGATAAAAATTAAACTGACGTTATATGATCACATCGCCAAACGTGCAGCGTTTTTTAGAAGCATTCAAGTATCTCATACCTCCATAAATATGCAAAAGTTAACATCATTATTTGGGATCCATTTGAAGAGTTACGGTTAACAGGTTGGTGTCAGTGAGGTAAATCCATTCTGAGTCATGTTCAGAAGTCTGACCCAACCACAAACAACCTGTCATCTATCAATCGTTTGTTACAAATTCATTAGTGTCATATTGATGAGTCTGTTATGCTGATGTGAAGATATCAGGGGTTTGTGGTGGATGAACATGAAATTCATTAAGGGAATTAGATCTTTAGTTAAAGGGTTTTAACTCTTCAAACATCAAACATGACTATTGTGTGAGAAAATGGGAAACAAATTTTAAACACACTGCAAAGAGCATCTTTCACTCCAAAACAATGGGACAAACAGGATGGAGGCTTAATTTTGTGTTTGAAATAACACATACTAAAAATAAGTTGTTTCAACTTAAAAATGTGTTAATGCTGACTTTCAAATTTTAAGTTGAGTCAACTCAAACACCCAAGTTGTCACTTAGTACAAAATCAGATTCTCATTTTAGGTTGACATTTATTTATTATTATTATTATTTTTTTTTTTACATTTTTACATTTTTTCATTAAAAAGTGAACATTTTTCTAAAAAAAACAAACAAACAAACAAAAAAAACACTAATGACAAGCATCTATCTGATTTATGTTTTGTTTTTTGTCACATGAAAACAAAATAGCTTCTTGCATTTTGGACAAGCCAGACCGACTTTTAATTTAGCTGACTTTTCTTGTATATATTAAAAAAAAATGTAACAAACGTAAGCTTACGTGATTATTTTAATAAATATTTAAATAAATATAAACATTTTATTTAAAAGTGTCAGCCTTTGAATGAGCCTCCAGACAAAATCTAGATGTTTCATAACTTTAAACTGCATTGAAAAAATAACTTGAATTTATTCAGGTCAATCTGATTTTTTAAGCTATTTTAAACAACAAACACAAAAACAATGTGCGTCACGTAATTGACCTAGACTAAATTGTTATTTAGAGGAATTAGTTGGGGCTTTAGCTAATTTCAGCTTTTCCCTCCCTTTCACACACACACAAACATGCATCTAAACACACACCAAAAACAAATATAACACTCACACCACTGTCTAACCTTTTGGAAGCTGGACACACGCATGCGTCCATTCATTACCTCGCTTAAATGCGTATTGCAGGCGCGTGAAACAAATGACCCTATTACCAGATCATCCAGAGAAACCCACCTTCCGCGCGCGTCAGGTAAACCAGGTATCCCAGCAGAAGCGGGAGCGCGAGCTCTCGGTGACAGGCGCGCCTCATTCTCACAGGCTGAACACAGTGGATGGAAAACGGTAAAACTTTTCCAAATCTGACAGGAAAGGTGAAAAATCCCAATTGATTTGCGCACTCCAAGCGGACAGGCCCGATGATTCCGATAGGCGAGAGAAAAGAACTAATAGGCGCAGTGACAGAGATGCAAGGCGAGGTTTATCTGACCATGAAGTACATTACCGCGCTGCTGGTGCGCTCGTGCGAAAACTCGCACGGCGTTGTCAGTAAATACGTCATGACTCAGAACCTGTGCAGTACCGCATGAGAACAGAGGCTCTAAGCACTGGGACTGTTCCAGTGCCGTGGGGAGTCTGTGCTTCATTGGCACAGAGGAAAGTTTGCCACCGTGTAATGCGTTTTTTCTTCACTAGGACCGGACCCTTCATTTTGGTGCGTCTCGTCACCATAGCGCGCCTGGCTGCATGTCAGTTCAGAACGAGCAGGACAAAACCAACTGTGCCTGTGTCCTAAATTCTTGGGGCCAACCTCAGGACACATTAACTTTGATGAAGCTGCTGTTGGGCAATATGTGACGTGAAAGCATAATGGGTGTTTTCGCCCACCACCACCCACAAACACACACATACACACTCCCACTCACATTCATTCAATTGTAAAGGCTTTTATGCTGGATAAAGAGATAGTGAGTGTGTGAATTAGCAAGTATGTTTGTTTTTTAGTGAGTAAATGGCAGGATTGTGCTCAGCGCATGCAGGCTAAACAGCTTTTAATGTTTTTTTCTTTCAATAACAGAGCTGTGTGTGATCCTAAATTCCTTACCTTATTATTTAGTCAAGGCTTTAGCCAAACAATTACAGCTTAAAGCCTGCACACACAGATAAAACCGTGAACCTGCTTAAATTTGACCTACACTGAGATCAGTGGGCTACTTTATTAAATTTGAATAACTAGAAAACGTTTTACAAAAAAACATTGTATATTTGATCAGCTTCAACAATGATGGAAAAACGTCCTGGTCAAGAAGAGGCTCAAAGCACCACTATGAACAGTAATACGTTCTGATATTGATCCTATTAAGTTACAAAAAGGTTCTTTCAGAAAAACATCCAGTCCACCTCTTAAACGTTATTGAGGGAATGTTCTGTCATTTTGCAAACATTACGCGAACGTTACTTTGGAATGTTCTCTGAACGTTTTGAAATAAGTAAGTAGATTAGGAAGTAAAAAAAAAAACGTTGAACCAACATTCTATTAATGTTATTGGAAGAATATTTGTTCATAACTTCAAGAGAACCTTTCAGTTTTAGATTTTTTTGGGTCAAATTTAACACTTCACATTTAAGCTATTCAGCTCTATTTCAGCATCATTTTCACAAAACATTCTTTTCATAGTCTTCTGGCTCATTCACATGGCCTTTGGCAAATGTACTTGGCTTCCATCTTGTTGTCCTGCCATGCACACCATTATTGTTCAGAGCCTGATGGTGGACACTAACCTTAACCAATGCAAGAGAGACTCTGAGATTACTTTGAGCAACCTTCTGGAATACACCGTGGCTTCTGTTGGACGGCCACACCTGTAGAGTAGCAGTAGTGTTAAATATCTTCCACTTGTACACGATCAGACTTGGAAGAGCCCAAACTCTTTAGAAATAGTTCTGTAACCGCAGCCTGGCAAGCATGACAGTGTTTTAATTTGATTCTTTAGTATCGTCTAGCCTGCTGAACACGTCATGTTCGGATAACTGAATAATGACTGGAAAATATTCACAATGAAAACCATGCAAGATCAAAACTCACCTGCAACACGGTTCTCTCTCGCCCTCTGCTGTTGTTACGCAGGAATAGTGCAATACAGAAACACAAATTCAAACTCATAATAATACACATTCCTGTGTTAATAATAGTGCATGCATGGCTGTAGAAAATGTATAATTCGTTAGTATTACTTTATGTGTACCTCACTGAAGTATTACTGAACCTGTACTTTTACTCAGCTGTATTTTAATCAGACAAAATCATGCATTACAATTTCATTTAGACCTCTGAAGTCATCATGACTCAAATAATCTTGGACCTACAGCATTGCTGAAGATTGCTTGAGTAAACAAAGACGGGAATCTGTCTATAAACAAATCAAATGTCAAACTGAAAAAGCTGAGGCTGAATTTAATGTATAACAATATCAGGTAACTGGTTTCAGTTTAACATTTGATGTTGTTCAGAAGCAGGGCATTAAAAAAGGTTTTACAATTAAAAATGTAAATGTTGTCATCATTTACTCACCCTCATCTTGTTCCAAACATGTATAAGTTTCTTTCTTCTGTTGAACACAAAATATGATATTTTAAAGAATGTCTGTAACCAAAGAGTTAATGGACCCCATTGACTTCCATAGTAGAAAAAAAAAATACTATGGAAGTCAATGGGGTCCATCAGCTGTCTGATTACTGACATTCTTCAAAATATCTTCTTTTGCGTTCAACAGAAAAGAAACTCATACAGGTTTGGAACAAGATGAGGGTGAGTAAATGATGACAATACTTCAAATGCGAACTATCCCTTTAAATGTGGAAATGTTTTACTTTGATTTATGTGTGTTAGATTAAAAATAACTAAAGATTAAATACACAAATAATGTCAATGACAGAACTATCTGTATAAATAATATGCCATTTTTTCATTCCCAACACTTACACTTGTGCATTAACCACGACACACCTATGCGACCTCACATCATTATCAAAACAAACCCACCACGCGTGTTTTTCCCGCAAAAGTGACGTCACGGCAGCCACTGTTTTGAACCCCTAGAGCGCACGAGCGCGTCTTAGCTCCGGTGCTAATAAAACGGATTATTCTTCAAGCTTATTTCCCAGTCAGTTCTTGCATATTATTGGCGTGGTTTAAAGATTAAGCAGCACTCACTTAAGGCAGGAATTTGCACTCGAGCGGAAATGTAGTCAGAGAGGCAGCTCGGGAGGCGGAAGTGATGTTAGAGCAGCAGTCTGCTCCGTCCATGTTATTATTGTTATTTTGGCTGTGTGATGGTTCACGGACGGCGGCCAGCCCGGGATTCCTCCGGTTACCAGCGCGTACACGAACGGCTAGAAGGCCACACGTTACAGCTGCGCGTCTGTCTCACGATAGTTTGATCGCCAGAGTTGACAAAACGCGCAAACGTCGCTGTGCGCAGCGCTCGCCGAGGACTGTCTTTATTATTGACACTGCAACAGACATGAACGGCATCACCAAGGGCAGATTTGAGGTAACTCATATCGAGCGAACCGTGGACGTGACTGTTGAACTGTTGTAGTTTGTCCGAGGAAACAAAAACGGGCGGTGGCAGGCTGTCTGAGCGATGACAGTGTGTTTAAGCGTATGTTTGTGTTGGTGGGCGCGCGCGCGCGTGAGTGGCTGACTGTGTGTGCGTGCCCGCGCGTGTGTGTATCTGCAAGGGTACTGTGTATGTGTGTTTTAGACCGAGCAGGGCTCTATTTTTACGTGCCGTGTTAAGGCTTTTGTTCGTCAAGGGTAATCCCGTTCTAACACAACGGCACCAGCTGACCGTGTCAGCTACGGGCGTTGCGCATGAATCCGTTTAACGTTCGAGTTGGCTGCTGTTCTGGGAGTTTAGATCAAGCTGATTGGTTTGAGAAGATCTCACAAAGCAGCAGTGTGTTATCTAAGACGCTCACTGATGTTATTTGTCCTCGTGCAAGTGTTAAGCGTTGAATTGCACCAGGGCGAGGCGCGTCTGAACCAGCTTTGAGCATATTGATTGTGCATGAGTAGCCTAACTGGTCCTGTATGAGCATATTTAATGCATCTGCTTTATTTCATATTGTCCAGGTGTTCTCAAACAATGACGAGGCCCTTATTAACAAAAAACTTCCCAAAGAGCTTCTGCTCAGGTGAGACAATCATAATGAATGACTTTTACTGCAATAAATGTCAATTATATTGTAATAAGTTTAGTAAGTTATTCTATCTATCTATCTATCTATCTATCTATCTATCTATCTATCTATCTATCTATCTATCTATCTATCTATCTATCTATCTATCTATCTAATCTGTCTGTCTGTCTGTATATCTGTCTGCCTGTCTATCTATCGTCTGATCTACATCATCTGTCCTATCTGTGGTTGTGTGTGTCTATCTATCTATCTATCTATCTATCTATCTATCTATCTATCTATCTATCTATCTATCTATCTATCTATCTATCTATCTATCTATCTATCTATCTATCTCTTTATTTGTCATCTATCTATCTATCTATCTATCTATCTATCTATCTATCTATCTATCTATCTATCTATCTATCTATCTATCTATCTATCTATCTATCTATCTATTGTCTGTCCTCTCTATCTATCGTTCTATCTATTTCTTTCCCTCTCTCATTTTTTTTCTTCAGATTTTGATTGCTTTACATATTTTATGTATTGTACGTACTGCCAAAGCATTACAGGACGTGGCCAGAGAGGAAAAAGACATTAATGAACAAGTAAAAAAAAAATCTCTCTCTTTATTTCAGGATTTTCTCCTACCTGGATGTAGTTACATTGTGCCGGTGTGCTCAAGTCTCCAAGGTACGTTTAAACTGCTTGTTTAGTTCAAATGAAACAAAACGGTCTTGAATGAAGGTATTTTGCAAACAATGCTTCCTCCTTTTCTCTGCTCATGAACAGGCTTGGAATGTTCTCGCTTTAGATGGAAGCAACTGGCAGAAGATCGATCTTTTCAACTTTCAGACGGATATTGAGGTGAAAAAGCGTGTGTAAACTAAACGTTTTGGTTTGTGTTTGCAGATACAATCTTGTGTGTTATTGGCTTTTGCTTTGTATGTGCTGAAAATTATGTGTGTGTGTGGGATTAACACTGGGTCAGTAGGCTTTTCTACTGAATCCATAGACTGTAACGTCATCCCTGATCCTCTGTTCCTGAGCTCTCTCTCTCTCTCTCTCTCTCTCTCTCTCTCTCTCTCTCTCTCTCTCTCTCTCTCAGGGACGTGTGGTGGAGAACATCTCGAAGCGATGTGGAGGTTTTTTGAGACAGCTCAGTCTTCGGGGTTGCCTCAGTGTGGGAGATGCCTCCATGAAGTGAGCCACAGAAGTTTTTGTTAATTAAATGAAGGATTGCACAGTTCATGAACCTGTCCAATCAAAGTATAAAATAACACTTGGGTGTATTTCAGCAACTCAAAGTAGCAAGTGATAAAAGTTATTTCGGTAACACTCTACTTAAAGCCTTTTATAAAATTATTTTAATGCATTAATTATGTCATGTAATGCACTTTATAATCTATGTAAGATCTCATGAATTATTATAACCTTTGTTATAATGCATTATAATACTTATCGAATTATTGTTACACTATAATGCATTAAAACACTGGAAAAACAACCGATTTCAGAACGAGGAATCTGCAAATATTATGCATTTTAACTTTGGGTATATTTATTTATGAACAGATATGCATTATAACATGCATTATACATAAAAGGTTTAAGTTATCAGTCTCAGCACATCAGTTCTCACTGGCTGATTTGTGGAAAAGCGATAGGGTGTTAAAGGGATACTCCACTTTTTTTTGGAAATAAAAAGTGTTACTGATATTCTTCTAAATATCAGAAAATCGGCTGTATGGATTCGAAAATGGTAAAACCCAAATGTTTAACCCTGAGGGAGTTGTAAAATGAGCCTATTTCAAAAAAAAGTGGCATATCCCTTTAAGTTGAACTCTAAGTTTTGAATGGAATTTTAGTGGTTTCTATTTTACATTGAATAGAGGTATTTTTAATAGAATTAGAATTATTTGAATTAATTTCTATATATAATTATATTTATTATACATTTATTGAATTAAAATCATTATGAAATGATTGGCCCACTAATCAGCCCCGCCCACTATGAAATCTCATTGGTCCCACAAGTAATTTTACATCATATATCAAATATCTTCGAAACAGCTGATTGGATTGTGCAGCAGTTTAGCTTTCGCTTTGACAAATGGCTTGTCGTTGGAAACCCGTCGTATTGCGGCTGCTTCGGAAAATGGTGTAAGGATCATTTGTTGTTTTGCACTGTCCATGGTGATGTTTACCACTTTTTTTTAGTGTTTAGTTTTTCAGTTTAACATGAGAGGTTTAATTTGATTTGACAGGACTTTTGCACAGAACTGTCGCAACATTGAACATCTGAACCTCAACGGCTGCACCAAGATCACGGACTCCACCTGCATCAGCCTTAGCAAGTTCTGCTCCAAACTCCGTCACCTTGACCTGACCTCCTGCGTGTCCATCACCAATCATGCACTTAAGGCCTTAAGGTGGGGGGAAGTAATAAGGGCTAGGGGGCCAAAATTTAACCTGGGTGATTTGTTTTGTTTTGATCATTAAGCCATAAAAACGTAAGCGCAAATTAGGTCATCAGTATTTTTGATTGCTTTTGCCATGAGTGAATGACATTTTCAAACTCCTGTGTCTGCAAAGTGTTTTTAGGAATACACTGGCATATAGATCAAAAGCTAACACTTGACATTATGGAGTCTAACGAAACCAGGAAGTGTTCAATTACAGCTCAGATTGGATTTCTTTGTGTCAAGAGGATGACTTTGTTAATGATTGTAAAGTCTGTCACCTCTGTCACCTTTCTTTAATGAATCTTTTCCACAGTCGCAGTGGATTATACCGATGAGCTGGTGAAACAGGAAATTCAGAGAGTGAAAATGTAAACAGTGACTAAGGAACAATTATTAACTCATTGTTAGACTTTTCACAAAATTGCTGTTTGTATTCCCACAGCTTTAACAGCACATGGTATGGTTTGAAATTCAGAAAACATATTTAGACAAATAAAATAATGCTTCTATTTATTATATTATATTATTATTTTGGAAGGTTTATTGATCCTCAACAGGGTTAATTATGCCTTTAAAATGTATTTAATTTTTTTTGTTCTGTTGGTTAGCTGTTCAATAGTTTATTTGTCTTTTAAATTACTATACTACCGTTCAAACGTTTCGGGAAGGTAAGATGTTGTAAATGTTTTTGAAAGAAGTCACTCACCAAGGCTGCATTAATTTGATAAAAAAAATACAGTAATATTTTGAAATATTATTACAATTTAAAATAACACTTATTTATTTCTGTATATTTTAAAATGTAATTTATTCCTTTTGATGTAAAGCAGAATTTTCAGCATATTTCAGAAATCATTCTAATATGCTGATTTGTTGAGATGTGCTGCTTAATATTTTTGTGGAAACCATGACGCATTTCTTTTGAGGATCCTATGATGAATAAAAAGTTTATAGAAACTAAGAACAGCATCAATTTGAAATATTCATTTTGTGTAATATTACAAACGTCTTTACTGTCAGAAAGAAAAAGAAAGAATCTTAGCGACCCCAAACTTTTGAACGGTAGTGTACATTTTGGTTTCTTTGTGTGTTTGGATCGTGCAGTGGTGTTTGAGTTCATTTTTTAAATATTTTGGTTGCTTCATACCCTCTTCATTTGCTCTTTCTGTCTTCTAGTGAGGGCTGTCGTATGTTGGAGAATCTGAACCTGTCCTGGTGTGATCAGATCATGAGTGATGGCATCGAGGCTCTCAGCCGTGGCTGCACAGCTCTCAGAGCTCTGTTTCTAAGAGGTTGCACACAGGTACACACACACATATATATATATATACATATATAAAACACAAAACACATGATGATTGTTAGAGTTGCATGAAATGGAAATTTCTTCCCAATTGACCTATGGCTAAGCCACGCCCTCAAACACGATAAGCCAATCACAGTGCGCTGCTAACCCAATACACTCATACTTTCTCTGCTTCCACGTCCATTGAAATGCATTGCAGTTAGTCAGTTTTCATTCATTTTTGTCTGTCATTTTAAGTTTAAAATGGTCCAACGGTGTGCATGGGGTACATGCAGCTCCGACACTAGTTTCACGAGAGGTTGGGCGACGGTGTGTATTTTTTACCCCTTTCCCAAGCCACATCTCAACCGAGATAAGTGTCTGCTCTGGATTAAGTTATGCGGTAGACCACAACACCAACTAAACGTGGATAAATTAAATAAGGATGTCTACATTTGTTCTAAGTTAAGTCAACAACGTAATTGAACGTTATCTTTAAAATCTCTAACGTAACGTTAGGCTAACATTAGAATACGTTAATGTTTTTATTTTATATCCGCTTTTATTTATTATTTATATTTTACCCCTTGGTTGTATTTTTCATTCTTATGGTATTAATTTTCATTTTTATGCAGACGACACACAAGTATATATATCAACAAAACCAAATGCTTCTCATCCCCCACCTCACCTTTCTAAATGTTTGCAGGATGTTAATATATGGTTGACTAATAACTTTTTAAAGTTAAACACTAGTAAAACCGAAGCCCTCTTTGTTGGGTCTAGGTCTGTTTTATCCAAATCTCAATCCTTCAGTTTGTTCATTGATAACTGCTCAGTTAACTTCTCAAGCCAGGTGAAAAGTCTTGGGGTTATATTTGATGGTTTACTTTCTTTTAGTTCCCATATTAATGCAATTTCACGTGCTACATCTTTTCATTTACGTAATAACAAAAAAATTTTGAGATGATATATAATCTTTCTGTCTCCAAAAATCCAAATGTTTACATTTGGATTTATTCATTTAGCTGACGCTTTTATCCAAAGTGACTTACAATTGCTATATATGTCAGAGGTTGCCCGCCTCTGGAGACACTAGGGGTTAAGTGTCTTGTTCAGGGACACATTGGTGTTTCACAGTGGATTCGAACCCGGGTCTCTCACACCAAAGGCATGTGTCTCATGGATGTTGACGGAATGATGACTGTTTGTCCGAGTGAGTGGCGGGGGCGTGGCTTAGCCATAGGTCAATTGTGATGTATATTCCAGTGAAAAAATATAGGGTGGAGCTTGATTTTGTCTTTGGCTCAAAATCGAGAATTGATTGGGAATTGATCAGATGGTTGTGGTTTTCTATTGGTGAATCTCATGTGAGTGACAGGTTGCCCCGCCCTTGCGCCACTAAACACATCATCAGAGAAGAAAAGAGATGTCTCTGCAAGAGGGAGGGGAAGTAATTGTGATGAAAGATTATGAGGCATATGAATGATACAGAAAAAGATGTGCACGGATAAATCATTGTATTATAATAAATACTGCAATATTTCATGAAAAAACAAGAATGGACAGTCTTGATTTCATGGTGACTTTAAATATGTCATTTCAGCTTGATGATGCTGCACTGAAGCACCTTCAAAAGCACTGTCCTGAGCTCATGACAATCAACATGCAATCTTGCACCGTAAGACTTGTTACAGTACTGGAGTTAATTATTGCTCAAATCCACAATACACATTAGAACTCTAAAATGCTTTATCCATCTTGCAGCAAATCACAGATGACGGCTTTGTGAGTTTGTGCCGGGGTTGTCACAAACTGCAGATGGTATGTGTGTCCGGATGCAGCAACATCACAGACGCTTCTCTGACTGCCCTCGGCCTCAACTGCCAACGGCTCAAGTAAAGCTTTCTTCATTTGTACGCAGATCAGCACACACACACACAGTCATTCATTCTCATTGCTTGTGTTTTCCTCAGGATCCTGGAGGCTGCTCGCTGCTCACATGTGACTGATGCTGGTTTCACTGTTCTTGCCAGAGTGAGTAATCACACAAACACCCCAAAACATGAACGCATGGATTCGGAGAGCATGCTTTGAGCTGATGACAGGATTCTCAAACAAATTATTCCTTCTGTTTTAGAATTGTCATGAAATGGAGAAGATGGATTTAGAGGAATGTATTTTGGTGAGTTTATATTAAATCCATAATTCAGAAAAGCTGTTGTATATGGCCTAGTTGTCATGGGCGAGTTTTACTTTTGTGAAACTATAGTCTAAACGGTAAAATATATATATATTTTTTGTTGGTATTATATTATATATAATGTGCTATATAGTTAATATGGCTGCTAATATAATCACCAAGGCTACAAATATTAAAATATATATTAATATTGTGAAATATTATTATAGTTTAAAGACTGTTTTCTTTTTCAGTAATTTATTCCCTTGATGGCAAAGCTGAATTTTCAGCATCATTACTCCAGTCGTCAGGGTCACATGATCCCTCAGAAATCGCTCTAATTTTCTGATTTGGTGCTCAAGAAACATTTGATTCTGATTATTATCAATGTTGAAAACATTTGTGCCGCTTGATGTTTTAATGTAAACAGTGTTGTATTCTTTAATCAATAGACAGTTCAAAAGAACAGCATTTATTAAAATAAATAAATATATATATATATTATATATATATTTAATAAATGCTGTTCTTTTGATATATATATATATATATATATTATAATATACTGTATATTATAACATTATTTAATTCATCCATGCTGATAAAAAGTATTGATTTCTTTAAAAGAATGACCCTAAATATTTGAATAGTTGTGTATATAAAAAACATAAAAATGTTGCCCTCAAATGTAATGCATGGTTTCTCATTGACTGGTTTTAAAACAACGCTGTTTATCCATCGGTTTGATTTATTATAGTTTAACTTGTGCAGTTTCAAAGAAACCCTGAGGTTTTTCTTTGTACTGCTTTTGAGCTGTGTCTGTTTCTTGCAGCACTTTATCCTGGTTAGTTGGCATGCTAAAATTAATGTTCTGTGTCTGTACGTCCCATTCAGGTGACTGATAACACTCTGGTTCAGCTCTCAATCCACTGCCCTCGCCTGCAGGCGCTGGTGAGTGCCAAGCAGTGTTAGAGAGAGTGTGTGTGGGAGTATTGCTTCCATGCTTGTTATTTATGGCTTTCTGTAAAGGAATTATAGAGCGCATTTGTTTTCGTCGGCTCACTTCTACGTGTGTGTGGGTGTGTTTTGCAGAGCCTGTCACACTGTGAGTTGATAACAGACGACGGCATCAGACATCTGAGCAGCAGTGTGTGTGGTCAGGAGCGTCTGCAGGTCGTGGAGTTGGACAACTGCCCCTTGATCACAGACATTACACTGGAACATCTCAAGAGTTGCCAGCGTCTAGAACGCATTGAGCTCTATGACTGCCAGCAGGTGTCCCGCGCAGGCATCAAACGAATCCGGGTCGGTCAAAAACAATGGCTAGATGTCACAACTCCAACATTAGTCTTAACTATAACCATGGACAGGCTAAAATGATTAATTTGCAGAATTCAAATGTGCAGTGTCAGTTTGCAGTGCAAGCAACACAAGTACAGTGTGTAAATGCTATAGGTGACCTGAGTGCCTGAACAATGATCAATCACAGCAAGCATGTCAAAAATGGGCCTGAATTAATTTGTCCTTGGTTACAGTGTCATTAGGGGTAAACTGGTCTGTTTCATCAAATGGCAATCATGGCGACTTGAAGTCCTGGTCAGTGTCAAACACTGGAGAGGTTTTGGTTTTCATACAGGATGCATTATTCTCACTGTAGACCAGTGGACAGATTGAAAATCGGTTTTGCTGATATTTTTTGCACTTTTCTAGTTAATCACCCTGAGGTTATTTAGTACTTAATTTATTTAGTGGGGGGTGATGATGGCACAGTGGATAAGACACATGCCTTTGGTGTGAGAGACCCGGGTTCAAATCCACTGCGAGACACCAATGTTTCCCTGACCAAGACACTTAACCCTAGTGTCTCCAGAGGGGACCTCTGACATATTTAGCAATTGTACGTCGCTTTGGATAAAAGCGTCCGATAAATGAATAAATGTAAATGTAATAAAATCTACATATAGATTAACCATATGTAGGAAAATAATGAAAATTGGCACACTTGTAGTGATGATAATAAATAGTAATATGACCAACTTTGGGGTCTCTAGGACCAACTCTATAGCGCCATCACCAGTTTAACATTTGAAACTGTTATAAATTTTGAACCATTTCATCTAGAACCCGATTACTCTCATCATCCTGATTACATTCAACATCTTGCATTAAGACTCATTACAGTAGTGGCCATTTTGAAAAGTACATTATTTAGTTTTTATGCTGCTACTCCTTCAAATTCTTACGAAAATGTGCACTGATGATCTTTGTACAATGTCGCGAGCTTAACAGTGTCGACTCAAAATTTATTCAGAGTCTGTATCTCGGCCAAAGTTTGATTGATCAAAATGAAATTCGGTAGACCTAATCAACACCATGTTTTAAGGGTCCATACCAAAGTTGGGAACAGCGCAACCTACGGGTCATGAGATCTGAAAAATTGGTATTTTTGCTGTTAACTTTTGATCAGTTTGTCAGAAAATCTTGATAGGGATTCCTTGTGTCATGCCGAAAACATAGACACTGAATTTGCCAGGATCGGACGAACCATCTTTTTGAAATTTTGTCGTAAATTGCAATATCTTTTAAACAATTTGACATATTGGCAACAAAATTCGGTAGGTATCATCAGCAGCATTTCCTGCAGTAGGAAAACAACTTTTGAAAATTTTAGTCATATAATATTGAGTCATTGTGCCTTGGTTTATACCAAAATCTTCTGGTGAGATCTTATTTTTAATTTTCCATCAATTTGCCTGTCCGCCTCTCCGATTTGTCCAAATTCTGATCGGAAGAATTTTGGACTAAGCTGCATAAAAACAACTGAACCTCATCTGATGTTTAAGAATTTGTGAACCAGGAGAAGAGTTTTCGGGAAGGTCTCTTTACGTACAAATCACTCTCATATTTACTCGTATATTTACGAATGTTTCATGAATGAGACCCATTGTTCGTGGTATGCTGTGTAAACTAACAGGGTATAGCTTTAAATATAGTTTGATCAAATCCAATGTGTGTTTTACTCTACACATCTCAGTGTGACTTGCAATTAAAATCTGTAAAATTTGAGTTTTGTCCTAACCAACGTCACAACCAAAAGGGCATTATGGTCATTTGGCTTCTATTTTTGTCAATAGCCCCACCCAAACAAAACCCATTGGTCTACATAGCTTTTCATCAAACGTTCTGTTTGGCTGTAGATTTTTTTTTCACTTTGTAGAGAAAAAAATTGCTTGATCTAGTTGTTGTTATGATGTCACATTCTGCATTGTGGCTGATTCTGCGGTTGTTTCTCCTGTAGGCTCACCTTCCCGAGATCAAAGTCCACGCTTACTTCGCCCCGGTCACACCACCTCCATCAGTCCACGGAGGAGGCCAGCGTCTCTGCCGCTGCTGCGTCATACTCTGACAGAAGGAGGAGCCTCTGGGAGACGCCATTGAAAGTCAAGCTGTCAGTCAAGCTGTAAACTCCGCCCTGCCCCTGCTCCACACCACTATGAGGCGCTGTGTGGGGTTGTGGCTACAGGAGGCATGGCTTGTTCAACGAGCGTTTGCCTGGCAGCGTGATTGACCTGAACAAAAAAAACGCAAGATAAATACAATGCAACGTGACAAATACTACGTACATACAATACCACTTACCTGGATGTACAAGGAGAAAAATCAAGGAGCTACCATGTAAAATATTTCATTTTTGGATATATAGAAAACGAAATACTTAAAGCATTATGGAACTACTAAATATAGAAGGAGTTTTGATTGAGGCATTTTGATGCCGTTTCGACGACTACACAGTGTTTACGTCCTGCTCCTCTTCCTCAACCAATAGGATTGCATTCTATTACGCTGAGATCAAAAAAGGAGCAGCAGGATGGAAGTCTCTGGAGTTTTGTAGGATACGCCTCCCGCCGATTGATCATGTGACTTTCTCAAACCTGAGAGCAGGAAACTTTGAGTGTCTCTGTCTGGTTTTGCGCGCGCGTGTGTGTGTGAGAATGTTTAAATATAGAAAATGAAATATAACACTACAACAAATCAACCCATATAAATACTGGAGTAAAATGGTTTTTATTTTCTGTTTGTGCTCACCGTAATGGAGAGGACGAAAAAAATCAAAGTTGAAATCATGTGGGCAGACGAGGGGAAGAGAACGACTGAGATTGTGCATGCAAGATAAAGTCGATTTTGCTCCAGTTGTGGAGTTACAAGTACGTCACAATTGATGTGAATGTTCAAATTTAGACAACATGTGCTAAGGTTGGGGGGGATATTTGAGTTTCACAATGTTTCAGTGCAATATTGAAAGCCCAGGCCATGTGACAGGATTTAGAACACTCCTTATTCTGGCATTTCCTTAGTATTCTCAATCACAACTTCACTTACATGTCATTAAAGGGAAAGTCCACCCAAAACAAAAAAATCTGTCATCATTTAAGCTATTTTGAAAAATGTCTGTGTTTGGACCCCATTCTGCTAAACATCCTCTGTTGTAGTTCACAGTTCGAAAAAAAACATGAGGATGAGTAAACGATGACAGTATTTTCATATTGATCTACATCAGATTTATGCATAATATGATGCAAAAATCAACAGTTGGAATACGTCAAGGCAAATATATCAGACTTAACCCATGCAATATTGATTTAAATGGACAGTTCAGCCAAAATGTAAATGTCTGTTATCTGCTCACCTTCATTTTGCTTCAAAAACCTGACTTTTTTTATGTGTGCAGCACAAAATGTTAGTCTCTGTCAACATTCACTTCCATTGTATGGATCAAGATGAAATGAAAATGAGTTTCATTCTGTCTGAAATTTCCTTTTGTGTTTTGCAGGGTAAAGAAAGTCATGTGGCTTTTGGTACAAAGTGAATGATATTTTTGGGTGAACCGTCTCGTGCATAATACTGTTCAACAGGGAGTTTGATGTGTAAGATTGCATATTTAAAAACACGAGTCTAGCTGATGAAAACAGCTGCTGAGTTGATCATGTAGTCAATGGAAAAGGTTTTTTTGTCGGTGTGAGTGCCTTTGATTTTGCAACTGGAGGGAGAGGTGGGTTACACACAGAAATGCTCGACTCAGGGCTGCCGTGAAGTTCATCACATTTTTTTTCTCTTGTATTTACCCATATTTAGCTGTTTTTTTTTACCATTGGATATGATGATGTCATTATATCAATGCATACACCAAGTGATTCCAGTATTCTTTATCTCGACCATGGAACCACTATAGAAGGCAATGCTAAACCTGTCAACGAAAGTGATTTGTTATTTTTTATTTTTTTTATTGTTCTGTAACAGCTAATCGGTTCCCCTCCTTCTCTCCCATATTTTTTTTGACAAAGATGAAACAAGTTACCTGAATGTCCTTGTGTTCTGGTTGTTAATGTGACATTTCTTTAAATAAAAGATCTGAGCAGTGTGTCACATTCCGGATTGGTTTAATATACACCATTCATTGTTGACGTAAATTATTATTTAGATTTTTTAAACCTGTGGTTATAATAATGCATGATCAATCATTTTGGAAATTAACACCTAAACACACTTAATAATGAGCTGAAACTAAAACTAATGCATGGTAATGTAATATGGATAGTCCTAGAGACCACCACGTGTCCTTTAGTGTAGGCATGTTTCTTATATGAAAAAAACAAGCATCAGTTAGGGTCTCAATTCAAAATGTTTTTTGAATTGCATTATAACATAGACTCTACAAATGTAAATCTGTTAAAGGGTTAGTTCACCCAAAAATGAAAATTCTGTCAGTATTTACTCACCCTCATGTTGTTCCAAACCTCTATGTGTTTATTTGTTCTGCTATACACAAAGGAAGATATTTGTAAGAATGTTTTAATCAAACCAAACCAAAAAACCAAATGTCATCATCCTCAGATTCTTAATCAAATTCTCATTCACCATTGACTACCATAGTAGGAAAAAATACATACTATGGAAGTCAATTGGGAATGAGATTATATTTGATTAAAACATTCTTCCAAATATCTTCCTTTGTTCAGCAGAACAAATAAACACAGAGAGGTTTGGAACAGGGTCCGTGTACGTTTTGATAGTTTGTTTTTTCGTTTGAAACAAAAAACAAAATAACGAGAAACCACCCTTTTTTCGTTTGTCGTTTCAAACCAAAAACAAAGAAACCGTAAAAAAGAGCTGTTTTCCCGTTTTTGGTTCTGAATCCAAAAACGAAAAAAACAAAATCAAATAACGGTCCGATTTTGGTTTTTTGAAATTCCTTTTTCCATTTTTCCGTTTGAAGATCTACATTGAAACGACAGGTTGGCCACGTGACCCGGAAGTAATAGTAAATATGGCCTATCAAAATAAAAGCCAAGCTTTTAGAACGGTCATAATCATCTATGGTCATAATATGCAGCACTAACGTAGAGTAACGTTAGAAGAAGAAAAATCAATGAATAAATAGAAACCTGGACCGAAATAAATATGTTAGCAAAAGTACTTTATTTCAGCTATTTAATATCATGCATATCCAGACATCATCACCAGTCACGTTTAATGAGCGCATTGTTTGGCTCAATACAGTTGGTAATATAGGTTAACCTAAGAACTTATTGTGTGTGCAGAGTTGTTACTGTTAGCGCTATATTATATTTAATGTGGTTTCCACCGCAATGGACCACTTTCTACCAGCAGGTGGCAGTATTTAAATAACTGACTATATGGTGTCTTTGGTAACTGTTTTAAATCAAGATTACTGATACAGATATATTTATTGTTGTTCATTTTATTACAAAACTCTGATAGTGTCATGCAAGTGAAGAGAATCCATACAAGTTTACAAATCCATACAAAACTTTATATAGCACATTCATGCTTTCAAAGGCATTGGATGTACAATCAATGGCTGCAGAATATTCGTTAAGCCCTAAGATTTTACAAGGTCCTCAAAAGAAATAACAAAAACATAATTACATTACAAAAAACAGGCTGTGTCAACGCTGATTACATCAGCAATAACTGCAACAAAATTTTTAACTTTTGAACAGTCCTGTCCATACTTTGAATGTCCTTACTTATGATCAGACTTGCAGCACTGTCTTTATATTTCAATGAAAGCTTAAATATTAACATAAAAATGTTTTAGAATAGCATAAAATTGAAGAAATGAGAATGTGTTCACATAGCTGTGTGTCTAGAGCCTAAGTCCCGCCCCTTCGCTTCCGGCTCATGGGACCTTATTTCGGAAAAAATATGAATGGTAGTCAATGGCGAGAGACAACTTATCTTTTTATTCCGTCTGAACTGTGCCCTCAATTACACATATGATGTTTGTCAATTTAAAAGATAATTCTAAAAGTCAAAAACGTCGCAGTTTGTCATACAACAGAAGCGTAACATTTAGTTTTATGTGAAAATCGCTCTGTGAACTACATCTCCCGGGAAGAGAAACGAGATCCGCTGCTCGTGTGTGTGCAGTCTGGTACAAAACACTCAGGTAGGACGGCGTAACGTTACGATTATAACGTAAGACTGTAGAAACAATGACAGACAGCCTCAGTAAAGTTAGCTTCATTCATTGAGAGAAAATGTGTGCCTTTGGGGTTTGTAGTCTTTGTAATTACGTATTTTCACAGTTATCCTCAACGGTTTTACATCAAACTGCGACTTTCTTTACTTTAAAATGTATCTTTTAAATTTTCCGAAGTTATGTCCCATGGTGGTCGACCGGAAGGGGAGGGACTTAGGCTCTCTATAGATTCAGAACCAAAAACGGGAAAACGGCTCTTTTTTTACGGTTTCTTTGTTTTTGGTTTGAAACGACAAACGAAAAAAGGGTGGTTTCTCGTTATTTGTTTCAAATGAAAAAATAAACTATCAAAACGTACACGGAAATACTGACAGAATTTTACTTTTTGGGTGAACTAACTAACCCTTTAATGTGGTATACATGACCACCAAATTTGTTTTAGTATGCTGTACTCTATAAAGAAGGTAATTTTAGTACACACACACACACACACGTACAAGCACAAAAATTTGAGTTTGAAAAACATTCAAGTGCCACTAGAGGGAGACGAAGACTAATAAAAAGCATTGAATGGAAGCCCATGGTGAAAACAAATACAAGCGTGCGTCTACATTATTCAAAACAAAAGCAAGTAGCTATAATCTGCTTGGTGCTTATAAATGCACAAAATGGTTCTTTGAGACATTGACAAGTGTATGTTTGTATTACGAAATAAATATCTAGTAATATTAAAATCTTCAATTTATTCAGCCAATAATACCATAAAAATGTCAACACGCTGGAAAAAATAGAAACACTAACAACAACAACCAATAACGAATAATAATAAACAAGTATAGTGTCTCTCTTGATACTATATAATAAACGTACTTGTTCTATCCTGCCATACTGCACACAGTCTCCGATGATGAATAATAAATTGTGTACAGAAATAACCTCATCCTACAAAATGACACTATTTTTATTCAGGCACCGTGCTGGACATCTGTGCGGCGTTGAAGGACCCCAAGGCCTCGGCTCAATCACTTTTCCTCGGCATCGTTTGCTGTTCAACACTCCAGTTTACTATTGCGGCTACCGGCGCTCCAGTAGCCGTGATCGAAGCGAGAGTATTGAGCTCGGAAGGCAGCTGTCAAACTGCGGATTATTTCTGGATTAAGTTGCGAACACGAGAGCTGTGAGAGCAGTGGACGGACCGGCGGCTCATCCACTCATCTCCACGAGCGATTTGAAGCGGGCTGTTCTGAAATGGTGTCCGGGAGGGAAGAGAGCCCCGGCGGGAGGCCCCAGGATACTAGACCATAACGGTTAAAGCTAACAGTGTTAGCCGAGACTGGTCGGATACATTTCCACTGTTTTTACACGCCTCGCCGCCTATTTCTTTTCACGTCGCTTTACTGTTTAGTAAAAATACACTTTTTTTCGGAGGATCAACCATTTCGTTCCTGGGGAACTTTGTTGAAGTTGTTTGTTTTTCGTTACTTCATCGTTAATGCACTAACAACAACAGACCTCTGAGTGTCTTTAAAACCCGTATTTGACTTCCGCTTTGTCCACATTTCAGTTCCTCGCGTTGTTAACGCGACTCTTGACAGTCATTCTGTCGTTATTATTGTTTCGCCGCAACCTGAGGACTGACCACAAAGCGTCCCGATGGAGGACAATGACAACATGGACTATTTTTACCAGCAGGTTTTGCAGAAGGACGTGACCCGGAGGCTGCAGGTTGGCCCGGATCTCATAGACTACCTGAGCGACCCGCAGAGGTCCATGGACGTGGAGCAGGACAAACCCCGCCTGGATAAAACCATAGATGAGCTGACGGGATGGGTCAATTCCAGCAATTACAAGGTACTTGCCTTGTGACATGCTTTGTGGGGTGCATATTAAAATGAATGTGTGTTTTTAGCCAGAAGGATGCATGCATTGTTCTAGAGTGACAGTCTCAAGCCAAAGCCAACATTTTATTCTCATATAACGTTAATCTGTTATTGCATGTAAATCACCAATTGCATTAGGCTTGTTGTGCATCAAACTGACAGAAAAATACAAGAGTGTGTTCTTGAGAGGCTTCAGTCTGCTCTAACATTACATTATCAATGTGCATACATTACATATTCATTTGTGTCTATGAGAGAGTGGGGGTGTTGTGGGGTTGGGGGAGGGTTGCGTGGGTATTGTTACACTGAGGCTAAAAGGCACATGTCACTGCAATACATATGATTCATCCTTTTATATGCTTTTTTGTGTGATATTGATTATGAAAAGCTGTTTGATTTGCTTGCTTGTCAAGTTTGGCCTGGGCATGCATGCAAGCAGAAGCTTTTATGCTGGCTCATACTGCTGCTAATATGAAAAAATGGTCACTTCTGCTTTATTTCCCATTTCTGTTTGTGTGAAACGAAACTGATTGAGTAGGGAAGGGATGCTTTAAAAGCAGCATCAGACAGCTGATGGTTCAAGTCTTCAGGGACGGATGTTAATGGATGGGTATGACATCAGACTCATTGAGGTTGGGTTTTAGAAATGATGGCGGTGATTCATAAATTGGAGACACAGCTGCAGGCTGCTAGAAATATATGTGGTTTGATAAATGCAGGGTGTCAAATTCTTTGTCCCACTGGTTGAAGATCTGGTAGACCGTTTTCATCTCTTCGCTGAAATATTTTTGTAAATCATTTTTTTTAATTCTTTTAATATTTTGTATTCACTTCCGTTTAAAAGTTTTGGGGCATTTAGTTTTAATTAGCAATGTTTTTATTTAACAAGGATGCATTACAGTGAAGAATTTATAATGTTACAAAATAATTATGTTAAAAAAATGCTGTTTTTTTTAACTTTCTATTAATATAAGCATCCTGAAAAAAATAAAGCAGCATAACAGGTTTCGAAATTGATACGATATGTTTCTTGAGCAGAAAATCAGCGCATCTTAAAGAATGGACTTGATTTACACATAAAATGTTTACTCTATATGTCGCACAAGAAACCAGAAATGCTTACTAATTGAATTAACTTGAAGAAATGAGGTTAATCCATAAAGTGTGGCTGACCCCATTGCTAAATGTGTAAATGAAATTACCAGGTGTTCTCCTATTTTTCCTTTCAGGTGCGCACACTCTCTCTCTCTCTCTCTCTCACACACACACACACGGTTGTCTTTACTCAGGACTCTCTCTGGATGCTTTGCCTAAAATAGGTCATAACTGGAGCTTCTGGGATGTAGTGAATATTTGATTGTTTCTCTGGAATGTGAACTTCCATCCTGCATTGCCAAGAAACACACTGCAGCGATCCCACCGCAATCCTCAAATATAGTGCCTCTCACAATCTTATTTTCATTCTCCCACTCACACACAATAACAACAGGCATTCTTAAAGACATAGTGCACCACAATGACGCAAAGCTCTGTGTCAGATCCTGAATCAGCAGAATTGTGTGTTTGAAAATGCCTCGGTGAGAGGAAATGTGAGTTTGACGCTTTCAGCTGATTTGTCTCTTTCTTGTTTGGTGTCAGGTTGCATTGATGGGGATCGATATTGTCAGCGCGTTCGTGGATCGGCTGAATGATCGCTTCAGAGGTTATGTCAACACAGGTAAGCGGTGTGCACGATCCCCGGTTCCACCTGACCAATTGTCGAGGTGTCCATGAGCAAGACACCTAACCTCTGCTGCTCCCGACGAGCTGGATGGCGCCTTGTAAAGTGCTTTGGTGCCCATTGGGTCTGTGAAAGCACTATATGATTTACCATTTAAAGTCCAACATTAGCTGAAGATATTCTCCATTGAATTATCAGCAGAAAGGGGAATGCCGGGGTGACTTGCCATGTATATGACACAATCCACCGGCTCAGTGCTTGTCTCTCAGCTGTTTGAGCCCCGCCCTCTCCTGTTACCATGGAGACGGGTTGTTATGATGGTAACAGATACAATCATACATACCTCATACATCTGAAAACATGGAACAAATGGAGTAGAGAGAAAGGAATGACATGACTTCACACCAAGTCTGCCTGGCGCACAAAAAGTGTTGAAAGTTAAAGATGAAGGGTAATTTCCGGGCCACTAGCATTGTTAAATTAAATTCTCTCACAAACCGATAGTCACGCCATTGTTTGTGCCAATGGTACTGTCAGATTACTCAAAAAACTTGTATTTGGGGTAATCTTTCTACAATCAGTGTGTTTGGTTTACAAATGGTTGTCTTTGCATATTGCAAGCTGGGATAGGAAAAGTATATGTAAGCAATAAGGTACGAGAGGCTGTGCTGTATCGTGAATAAGTAGCGGCTGAAGGGCGTTGTTAGGCACGACGCGAAGCGGAGTTTTTATAAAACGGTTGCCACAAAATTTTAAAGTAAAAAACAATGTATTAGTGCAACTTTCTTGAAGTAAAATCACTAAAAGCCTTCCTTCCGCTAGAAAAAATAGTCCCCGAGCGTGAACAGCAACAACGTTCCAAATGTGTAAAATGCATGAAAGCTCAAATAAAAACAATATCAATAGAACCGTTGGGCGAAGCGGTCATAGCCGTGATTTATCGTGATTAAAGCACAGCTCTTGACCAATCAGAATCAAGGATTCGAACTAACCGTTTTACAATAAGTAATTAAATGTAAATTATTATAGAGCTGCTTGGGTAAATAAATGTCCTGCGTGTTTTAGAATAAAGTTATTTTACACACTCACGATTCAGTGTTTTAGTGTCTTTGCTCTGAGTTTGGGTCTCGTATAACGTGACATCCATCTTCACAAACTTCTAATGAGAAACGTTTGTAAACTGGCTGTTGTCAACAAATGAGAAGATTAAAGTTCTCATGAAATCAAAATCGACACATTACTAATATTGTGGTGATCAGTTCATTCATGGTCAAGTTAATCTACAATAATAAAATCTGAAAATATGCTTCCACTCTGGAAAGAAATTCCTTCTCTGATGACATCAGCTTGACGGATTGGGTAGGACATCTCCTCCAACTGTCGTTCTGCTGCAAGCTTTGATAACAAGCTGAACGGAACGTTTTTTTAGACCCAATTTTATTCCCAGAGGGAAAAAAACAAGCCATGCCCCCTCTATTTTTCTCATTCAATATTCTGTTTCATTCAGTAAAATACGTCACAATACTGAAATAATGTCGTTTGCAACTTACCATTCACGGCACGCTGACATTAAAGTCTCCCTAAGGTTTTTCAATTTTTTGAAAATTAAGACATTAAGTGCTGTAATTTCGTAATCATAATTACTATTATTTTTTTCTTAAATACTCACAGTGAAAAATTTCAAAATTAATGTTTTTTATTTCTTATTATATTGTAGTTAAATACTGATGTATAATTACAAAATCGTGCATCTCTATAAACGCACACCACCAACCTGGAGCTTTTATGTAAATAAATAGAAATCACAGGTTTTCAGTCTTTTCCAGCCCTATTTCTTTGTATTGTCTCTTAAACCCTTCTTTTGCATTTGTTCCTCAGTGGTGCCTGCGTTAGTGGACCGTCTGGGTGACGCAAAAGATCAGGTTCGGGAACAGGCACAAGGGCTCATTTTGAAGCTGATGGATCAGGCGACGACACCCATGGTGAGCTAACCATACAGCGGATATGATCATCACTATTACATACATTCATGCTTACAAATAAAAAATACTCATAAAGCTCCGGTCTAATGTGTGTGTATCTGAGCTGCTGGTTGAATAGAAACACATTGGATCATTCTTGCTAGTTACTACTGGCAGTGATTCATCATTCCCTTCAGAGCTTGTCTGTTTCTCTCATGCTTTTGTAGTAGCTATTCAGGTTTTCACTGTTTCTTTTCCGCTGTCTGTGTAGAACGTTTGGGAGAGGCTGATTCCTGGCTTCAAACACAAAAACTTCCGCAGTCGAGAGGGACTTTGCTTTTGTTTGGTTGCCACACTAAATGCGTAAGTCCTCATACAATCCTATACGTTCTCAATTTGTAAACACTTCCACATTTGTACTGGCAATCTTGTCCAACAGGTGGCGCTGATTTTCCATATCACAGTATTGTGAATGCGATCACATCCCCTCGGGTTATCACAGATAGGACTGGATTCTAATAGTTCAGCATCCCAGAATTTCCCTCATGTTTTGACATCTGAATTCACCGGGTTTTAAATGTAATCTACAGACATTCATATACACACACAAGCTCCTTGACGGTCACACACTGTGGTAATCCTCTTACCTGCCTGTATCGATTCCAGGAAGGTCAGATTAACAGACGTTCTCACTGAAGCGCTACATAAACGCTCATACACAAACAAAACTAGTTTCTCAGTAACTTAACTCCTCGTTGTTGACAAAAGAGCTGTCACATAATCAACGCTGTATACACTCAGCTTTATACTACACTGTTATTATAATAATAAGATGTTATGTACCATAAAGTTTGCTTTTATTACAAGCAAGTTTGACAATGCCATTGTTTGGGTTTTGTATTACAAGAGATGGTTCACCCTGAAATGAAATCATCTTTGTCCTGTTGGACTTATTTTGAGAAATGTCTTTTTTTTGTCCGTGCAATCGAACAGTCTTCAAAATATCTTTGTGTTACACAGAAGGAAAATGCTAAATTAATCCAAACTGTGTATGTATACACTGTATAAAATGATTTTTCAAAGTTATACCTAAAACAGATTATTGGAGGACGCTTTTACTTGGCATGGCGAGTTTATTTATATAGCACATTTCATACACTATGGCAATTCAAAGTGCTTTACAGAAAATAACTTAAATAATCACAAAAGATAAAAGCAAGGAAAATTAAAACAGTTTTAAAAGTAAATAAAAGTACAGTTAAAAAATGACGCATAGATAAACTTCTCATCTGGCAAGACATTGGTATATAATATTTTTCACAACTCCCAGTTTTACTCTGAGTTTTTCATGGATTACACTGTGTTCTTTAGCGCACCTTAGACATCTATTGGATGTCTCCAGTGGACCCAGTTCTTCCCTAAAATCAGACAAGAGGAGCTCTAGGACACAAGAAAACACTTTTTCAGTCTTTCTACTTTAAATTTCTCTATTGATTCAGTGTCTTACAGGGCGTTTCTTTGTAATTGTAAAATTTACTAGTGATTTCTAAGGGCCCGTCCTCACTACTGCGTTTTCGTTCAAAAACGGAGACCTCTTGCTACGTTTGCACCTCCCGTCCAGACTAAAACGGAAAAAACGAAGACCTAAAACGGAAAAGTTAAGAAACGCTCCAGCTCCGTTTTGCATTTTGAATCTCCAGAGGGCGTTTTAGTGAAGACGGGACAATACCGAGGACTTTAGAAATGATGACGCAGAGGTTCACGCTCGGCTCTATGATTGGGTGTCATCAGTCATGACGTGCCCTTCCCTGATTCGTCAGCCAGCCGTTCTGTGTTTACACCGGCACGCGCATGCCCAGTGTCGGTGAATGGTCACGTGATCCGCGTTTTCAGTCGTTTTAATGTGGACGGAGATCGATTCTAATACGCAGATAAAACGCTGGTGTGGATGGAGATCGTATTCGTTTTAATTCTCCGTTTTGAAACAAAAACGCAGTAGTGTGGACTGTTTACACCAGGTATTTAGGCTACGTTCACACTGCAGACTGAATCGACACAATTCCGATTTTTTTTTTATTGCCCCAATGTGACCTGTATCTGATCTTTTCATGACAGTCTGAACAACACAGATCCGATCTTTTCAAATGCGACCCAGGCCACTTGGGTTTGTGGTTCAAATTCGAAATGTAACCGATCTTTTTAAACGCGACTTCAATCTGAACGGCCAAGTCACATGTATCCGACCCGCACGTCATTGATGTGATATGTTGAAGTAGGCGGGAATGAGAAGATAAACGACAACTATGCTGAGACCAGTCAATGTAAGGGAAGCGAGGTTTCTGATTTAATTAATATTTGGGCGGACAGCTCTATTCAGGCCACACTCGAGGGCTCTTATCGGAACCGGGCGATTTATGAAAACATTTCCAGCGGAACGTCGTTGACCGTTGAGTACTCTTCAACGCATGCGGTTCACTTCTGGGTCATTTCACGTTCACATTTAATTGGAAATGTGAACGGCCTTGCAAAAAAATCGGAATTGAGCATTAAGCCCCTGCAGTGTGAACGCAGCCTTAGATGCGTTTTGGTGGATCGGATTACAAGTAGAGGAGGGGGACACATACTCGTTTACAGCTGTCTCTTTTGTCCACTTTCAACCACTGCTGTCCTGATGTCTTCAAGGTGAGGGTCTACGGGTGGGTAAATGTATGTGTTTTTTCAGATCTTTCGATCTCATGGACAAAATAAGCTCACACAATTAACATATGAATGCACCCAGAGACTAAGGGAAGACATACAGAGAGCATCAGCTTTCATTTCTGCTCTTACAGCCGTAAGACCTGCCGAACACTGTGAGTGTGTGTTAGAAATCAGGGATGGTAAGAGAACATTGTGCTTGGTACGTTTTTCATCTTCAAAGCAAATGTGTCTTCAGCCGATAAAGTTTAAATCATGTCCGGCTATCGCATTTCCCATAAGGTTTACGCATTAGGTCAATAGGCGGAGAGTAGGTCTTTTGTGTCTGTTTGAACACATGCAACCACATGCAATCCAGTTGAATTTGTTTTCGACTACCTCTGGAAGTGATCAAAAGTTGACAAGCTCAAACCAGTTTAGACCCATTTTCACCTGTATTTAGTGTCGTCCACTTGTGGATCAACCAAAACGGTAAACGGGGCCTAAATGAAAATGTTTTCAAAGTAAACCCTACCTACACCCATTTTTTTCCAGTGTACATGCATGTAGAATTTGAACTTCTTGTGAACTGTTTAGTCTAAGCTGACTCACACTCAGTATTTCTTTGTTTCTCTCTTTCTCTTAGTTTTGGTGCTCAGCCCTTGAGTTTGAGTAAAATTGTTCCACATCTCTGTTCGCTAACAGGAGACCAAAACCCCCAGGTATGTCTGTGTATGTATGTAATGCTCGGAATGTGTGTGAAAAAGTAAAGTGAGTTGGACACACTCTCTGTTTCTGTTCTTTGTGTGTGTGTGGGAGGCAGTCTTCTGCACTAATGTTAGGCTTTAGACAAGAACAGCTGAATTCAAGCTCCTGCTGGGCGAATGGAGCACTCGCAGAGATGAGCATTAGATTTGGAGGTTGAGATGGAAGAAATGGGGAAAAGACGTCTTAGAGATTTGAAAAGGGAAGTCTAGATCAATTTCATGGTTCTACATATTTTTATAGACTGGAAGAAATTGATATATTTATCAAGAAAAGATGTATTCAATTATTCAAACGTGACCGTAAATTAGGGCTGGGCGATAAAATGATAACGATAGTTATCACAATACAATTTTTCTCGATAAAACGACATCAAGAGTTCGATAAATGTTCGATAATGTTTATGTGCCAAATGCGGCCTCGCTCACGAGAACCAGTGAGAAGGGCTTGAATTCAGCGAAGAACACAAATGTCTCACAAAAAAAAAAAACACAAAAAAAAAAAAAGTGGTTTAAATGCAGATTAATCAGCACTGACGAACAGGAGAAACACTGTGCGCAACACACAGAATCAGAAGGCTTTTCCGTCTACAAATTCCCATCATTTACCACGGATTTACTGTAACCTAGCCTACTAATATTAACTGCACTATTACTAAAATTCAGCTTTGATAACAGGAATTGCATTTTAAAATAAATTAAAATAGAAAACCATTATTTCAAATTGTAATAGTATTTTACAACATTACTGTATATTTGATCAAATAAATACAGTCTTTGTGAGCTAAGAGACTTCTTTTAAAAAAACATTAAAAAATCATTCCAACCCCAAACTTTTGAACAGTAGTGTATTTATGAATCTGCGTTTATACAGATAGCAATTTTATCGCGTCACAAACTCTCATTGAAAATGAGTGAATTTCAGTTGCTGATTGAAAGTGGGATTGTTGAATGATCAAACCTGTAGTTGTGTTTCGAGGTTGATTGTGTGTTGTGTGTTCCACAGGTACGGGAGGCCGCGATATCAAGCCTGGTGGAGGTGTATCGGCATGTGGGAGAGAAAGTCAGAGTGGACCTCATCAAAAGAGATCTACCATCTGCGCGGTTAGTGTCATTTGCTGTTGAACTCATAAGCTTTCTAGAAATATTTATTTAACTTAATGACACTGTCCCAAACCCAATCACATGTTGTAGTATACCCACACCACAGTTGTGTTGACAGTTTCTGGATTATTATAATTAGTGACATGAGTCAGTTTTAATGACTTCAATCTAGCTGATTGTTTGTGGGTGTATTGTGGGTGATTAATTATGAAGAATTGTAAAAAATATCAGCACATGCACATAGGATGGACACACCCATATTTAAAGGAGCCTTTTGCTTGTGGTAATTGACCTATGGCTAAGCGACGCCCCCTCCACTCACTCGGACACACAGTCAACATTCGGGGACAGGCACTATGGCAGCTGTCACAGTGGGAGACATTTCACAGGATGCAATTGGTGATTTTTGGAGACAGAAAGATTATATATTATCTCAAAGTCATCTAAAGGGCCTTAACTATGCATTGGAGGGTTATATTAATACTTTTATTGTTGAGAAGGCCGATGAAAAGCTTCAGCTCCAGGCAAAAATGTACAGGTCACAGTGGAAACGTGATAATCCGCATAGCGTTGCCATCACCGTTTGGTGCTTCAGTATTTACATGAATCATTCAGCACAACATTGTTAACATTTGTTATCTCGGTTATTTACAGATACGTTAATGAAGCTAAGCAACATGATGTACAACTCAACTAGAAGCTAATGTTAACGTTAGAGATTTTAAAGATAACATTCAAATACGTTGTTGACTTAACTTAGAACAAATGTAGACATCCTTATTTAATTTATCCACGTTTAATTGGTTTTGTGGTCTACCGCATAACTTAATCCAGAGCAGACACTTATCTTGGTTGAGATGTGGCTTGGGAAAGGGTAAAAAAATACACACCGTCGCCCAGCCTCTCGTGAACCTAGTGTCGGAGCTGCATGTACCCCATGCACACCGTTGGACCATTTTAAACTTAAAATGAAAAGAAAAAACGAATGAAAACTGACTAACTGCAATGCATTTCAATGGACGTGGAAGCAGAGGATGTCTGAGTCTATTGGGTTAGCTGCGCACTGTGATTGGCTCATCGCGTTTGAGGGTGTGGCTTAGCCATAGGTCAGTTCTACGTAAGGCCATGTCCACATGGACACGGGTATTTTTGATTACCGTGACTTTTTTTTACGCGGTTCGGCCGTTCGTCCACACGGAAACGCAGTATCAGGACCGAACATTTTTGAAATCCCCTGCCAGGGTGAGTATTTTCTGAAATGCCGGTTGCAGTGTTGTCGTGTAGACAGCGAAACCGGAGTTTTTGCACCGCTGACGGCTTATGATTGGCTAACGTGGCTTTACGGTTAGGTTTATATCGCCACCTGCTGGTGTTGCATGTTCTTGACAGCGCTTGATGTCTTGTTTTTGCGTTTTCATGTGGACGGAGTTTTTTTTTTTTAAACGCAGGAGGGAAAAACTCTGGTTATAAAAATACCCGCGTCCATGTGGACATGTCCTAAGTTAGGAGAGCTATTCAGTTGTGGATATTCACTTATTGAAAACCAGCGTTTTCAGGTATGACCATTACAGCGGTCATGATATCACAGCAGTATAATCCTAAACTTTTGCTGTGTTCCCTTTATTTTACTGACGACTGCTTCTCAAATCAGAGTTAAATGCAGGATTCGCAAACCACTTGCTCTTGAAAGATCGTGTTCAAAATACTAGTTTTGAGTTTTATATTGTGTAGGTCTCCTGCTAACTGGCTAACTCACATTATTACTGTCTGCTGAAATACTCCTGCTGATCAGCCGTGGGCCACTATTACCTAAAACTGTGTCTTAATGCAGATTGTCTGTCGTTCTTCTCACTATTTTGAGGAAAAATTAAGCATGGAGCAAGATTTGTTTTTACCAACATTTGTTACATCAGTCATTCATCATGCTGGAGCTTGGCTAATGGATACATTACATTTTACTTTTAATATGACTATATAGCATATGCATGTAGAGGATATCCTATTTATTTTTAAGTACATTTTAACATATTTGAATTATTTCAGAACATATTGGATTTCACTCAAATTCGTGGTTACACTTCATTTTGATAGTCCACTACTAACTATAAGTAACTTTACAACTACATATCAACTTATTCTACTAACCCTAACACTGTGAGTTTGTTGACTTGTAGTTGTAAATTAATGAGAGTTTCTTGACATGTAGTTTCAAAACACATGCAGTACTGACTTGTATATTTTTTACACAATCTTTGGTTATTACAATAGATCAGTGGGGACATTTTTGTGTCTTATTATGAACATATTAATTTTCTATCCACACATTATCCCTCGGTGGGATTACTTGACCATTTTCTCTTGAGGTCAGCCTATTGATTTAATAAAAACCAAAGAGCTCTGAATCTGCATTGGATTATCATAGAACTCTATTTATTAGTCTATCATTCCAGTTCTATTGAGTATATCAAGTCTGGAGACTCAAAGGAGGGTGTTCATGTTAGTGATGCGTGGACAGTAAACTTACTAAGAAATTACTTCATGGGTTTCCTATTATGGAGTGGTGAAAATCTATTTACATTGTGTTTAAGAAAGGATTCCTTGTAATCTGATAGACTCTGGCGGGCTGACATCAGTGTGCGCTGCTGATCTGTGATAAATCGAGTTTTTGAAGACAGTCTAATACTCCTGCATTCCTCTCTGATGTAAGAGTCTTCAGGCGCTTGGACAGACTCCATTGGCTGCATCTTGAACATTTCATGATCACTTTGCTAATGCCAGGAATTGATTCTGAATCAAATTTGTTTCTGTACATAAGGGATTCTTTTCTGGAGGAATCTGTTGATGTGTCTTTTTTTCCCCCTCCTCTTATGCTTTCATGGTTCCAGATTTTGGCACTGTTGCACTACATTAATTCTTCCAGGGGTCTGTTCGGAGTGATTCATGTTTAGTGTTGTCCAGATGTTTCAATACAAACTGAAGTATATGGAGTGGATGAACCTTATGCTGTGTATGTTCAGCCTGGTTCCAGTAGCAACAGTGTGTGTCAGATGGATTGTCTAGTGTGTGACATGGTCATGACTCTGACACATCGCTATCTCGGACAATAAGGCTGGTCAAGAACACAAAGGTGCTTGTGTCTGCATTGGTTTGTATTTTGTGCTTTTTCTAACCCGACTCAACGCCACCACATGTGATCAAAAGACATCTTTTCACAGACTTTAGATATACAAAGCACTCATTACTAGAAATGGAAGATAGTGCAATGCACAATATGGTGGAATAAGTCTAAATAAAAGAGCCAAACGCTATTTTCCAACTGGTGAAGTCATTGGCTTTAGGAACTGTTCTTCATGCTCACTCACTACCATTCTTACACAGTTTGAGCTGGATGGATCCTACATCGTTGTTTAAGAAATGGAAAGCTACACACTGCATCAATTAGGGTTAGAAGAACTGTTGCCAAACATATAATATGCTGGAAACATAATAATCACTGCAATAAAGATCCAGTCATAGACTCTTTAAGGGGTCATGAACTGGCTATAGTATTTAAATTTTATTATATTGTTGTCTGAGGTCAACTAATGATGTTCGCTTGGTTTTTACATTCAAAAATATCAAAATGAATAAGTAATAGGCAATTTTCTACCCTCGTTTTAAGCCCAGCTCAGAAACGCTCAGTTTTTATGGGTGTCTCACACTGAAGACTTGGAAGTAAACGCCCACTGCTGTGAGTGGATAACAGTTTTGCATATTATAATGAGTTTCGACTCACCCATCGGTGTTTTGAAAACGTCCAATGTTGTAAAATGGCAACCGGAATGATTCGCCCATACATGTTCGACCCAGAGTCCGTGTGTTACACCATTCTTGTCGGATCCAATATAGACGGCACAGCACCGTTCTTTACTCTTAATCGGTCTGCAAATCCAGTCTTGTTTACAAAACAATCCTCAGTGAAATGAAGCGAACAGACGACGATGTTTTACCTCATCGGCTGGAACATCATTAAAAATAAAGTTTAACCATGCAGTCCCATTCAGAATCCAGAGGAAGCATATGCAGCGACTGTCTTCTTCCACAACCAGGCACTGCACAATATTTTGTATTGCTCGGTTGCTCGATCCGGTTTGTTATCACGAGGTAGGCATCTATGTTATTTAGCTATGCGTGTAATGCGTGAACCGGTGGGCGGGGCTAAACCGGCCGTGTTCAAGTCTGAAGTAGGCGTTGATCTTCTTCTGCGGGGGTGGTGTTTTATCCTCTTTGACATCATAGTTCCCCACTTTTAAAAACAAGTCGTTTGCTGAGCCTGGTGCCAATAAACTCTTATTGGACTAACAAGGACGTTTTCAGTTGATTTCTCAGTTCATCACCCCTTTAAGCATTTGCCTATTTAAATAAATAAATGAAAATTTGGCCTGACAGTGTACATCAGTTAGTAGAGAATATTTGAGGTCCCTTTTTTTTCTGTGTGTATAATTTTTAGGGCCGATGTTGTTTGTCTCTTACATTTTGCCTTTGGAATCCTGTTGCGTCACATCATATTGATATGATCTGATCTGATCTCACACTCCAGGGTTGAGCTCACATGTCTGAAATTCACTCTAAGCTACTGTACATACAAAAACTGTAATTCAGAGGCTGCGCTCCCCTCATCTGACCAAGAGATAGCGGGTACAAGAAAGGACATGTGTGTTGTTGACATGAATATGGTTTGAAAGGACAGGGCCGTGAGCTGGGCACACACACACACACACACACACAACTATCAGTCAAAACAGGAAGGAAGGAGAGAACGACTGAGCCAAGGCAAGACACGGGGGGCAGCAGTGAGAAGAGGGGAAATGCGAGTGGTGCTTAAGTGAGTGTATGTGTGTCCATGCCTGGAGGGGGAGGGGTGGGAGCCCTGTCTCTGAGCTTCACAGCTTTGGCCCCTCCCACTGGTGTGTGTTCCAGACAGGAGGTTATGTAAAGGGGAATAGAATCTTTGTGCTGTCTATGTCTCTCTCTCACACACACATAAACCGGTAAACAGTTTGTTAGTTTTCCGTGGCGGACACACAGCAGTGGAGTCTGTTCAGCGATCCTCGTCTGCATGTGAAGGGCAGTATGTCTGAGCAGGTGGGTGGGACCTTGCACGCCGTCCTCTTTTACCCTTTTCATCTTATTCCTCTCGTCGCATGTTCTCTTTTTCTTCTCGTTCTTGGCTGTTCATTCACTTTCTCTCTGTTTCATTGCATTTTAGCCCATGTGTCGTCTTCATCGGCACCATTTTGGTTAGAAAGAGCAGAGATCCTAAACCGGTTGCTTTAATAGGGATTGATCTGTGATTCTGCATGTGTAAGAACATGTCTGATTCTTCTGGACTGCAAACACTGCGTTACACACACACACACACACACACACACACACACATGCAACATCCCACATGTGGTCTTGAATGTGCATTTACATGCATATTGCATGTGAGAAAGTAAATGCGCACGTTGTTGGTTCATGACTGAAGGAGGTCTGCAGGGCCAGCGAATGTCGTTTAGTCTCATGCAGGGTTTAAGCATCATTCTTGATATTTTGTAGCTGTGTTTTAGTGTTCGATCTGCTATACATTGAGGGACAGTAATTGTGCTGCTGTATCTTGTTAATTGTTCCTTGTGCTGAAAATAGTCTTGAGTTTGGCAGGCACTTCAAGACTAGCAATTAAGCATTGACTTGTAAGTGCACACTACAGATGTTTTTTGTGTTATGCTTCCATTTGTCACAGTGGTTATCACTGTGATTGGTTTGGTTTGTCTGCGTTGTATCATGTATTGCCTTTATTCCATATTTTATGGCTGAAACATATATTGGACTTTAAAGCTACTTAGCTGGATATTTTCTGTGAGTGATATTGGTGGGGTTCTGACAGCGCTGCATCTGATTCTGAATGTGTAAAAAGGCAGACTTGTCTGTATCTGTTTCTGTGGGAAGCAGCATTATTGTGATGGACAGATTAAGGCCTTAGGTGCTGTTGCAACAGTTTTATTCTGTTGCAAGATGCGTTTTACTTCAGAAAGCTTTTTTGCTATAGAGTAAAGCAGAAAGAGATATGTTTATTGCATTTTCATTGCACCATGGCATCACTTTATGGCTGGGTAATGTTGCTAAAAATTCTGTTTTGATATTCAATATGTATCTTTTTTCCTACTCTGTGACTCCACAACCAAACAGCCATTGGGGCAAAATAGAATAAAATTATGTAATGCAAAATTAAATACAGTATTTGAATATGTAATGTTGGCTTGCTTTCTAGACTGCTTTTTGCTAAATGGTCCCAAGGAAGAATATTTCTCATTCTTATACATATGGATCAATTTGTCCAAACTTGGTAAAAAAATAAATAAATAAATAAATTTCCCTATGTATTTCTTTCACTACAATATTTTTATACATTAAACAACACATCTGTGAACATGTTTAAGTGATGATATGATTGAATATTGAATCTGAATTTTAAATCGATTAACCGAAACTGACCATTGGAACAGATTTACGGAAAGGAGCTTGTAAAACCTCTGTCTTAATGCTTTCATAGTTGGTGACACTGTTTTAGGAAACTTGATGGCAAAAAAAGTGTGTTGAAATCATAAATTTGGGGGGTCAGAGCGTTTTGCATTCAGGATGTATTGTTACGGTTTTACTGTATTTTTATGAGATAAATGCAGACTTGCTCAGCATAAGAGATTAAAATAAAAATAAAAAATCATTAGAAAATCTTATCGATCCCAAACTTTTGGACACTAGTGTATGTTGCCAGCAAAATGATTGACTATTTGATATCACCCAACTCTGCTTACACCCATAATACCTTACTTTGTGATTTGTTTTCTTGGTTTGGAGAGCAGAAATATGACTATAATATTCATGCTAATGTTTGTTTTTTACATTTTGTGTGATCATTTTAATATCAATCTCAAATCATCTCTGTTCTGTGTATTTCAGGTTACAGACCATTCTGAGCCGTTTTGATGAAGTGCTGAATTCGGGTAACATGGCCCTCAGCCTGAGTCAAGGTAAGTTAGCTTTTAACTTGCTGAATTTTGTTTGCAACACTCGTCTCCATTAGCTTCGGTTACAATGCTAATATTAGTCTTTGTTAGTGTCTCTGACCACAGTCCTGAACATAAGCCTGTGACATCTGAGCCCCAGCTTTAACCGGCATGCTACTTTCATCTAAATGCTAATCCTCATGTTTTTCATTAGCATTAGCATTACTAGAGGGTTAACATCAACATAAAGCGATTGGCTGCTACTTAATGCTGGATTTCTGCGTGTCCCTTCTGTCTCCGGTACGTTAGCTTTAATACGAGTGCTAGCATCTAAAAGGGGGAGATGGTGTCAGACTTCCACGGCCTTGGAAATCTCCATGATGTATTTGGCATATGTCATGTGATGGCAGAGCTGGATCTCCAGATGGATCACGCTGTGCTGCTCACATTTGGTTGTGGTGTAGGGTTGTTGTGGTGTAGTAATGTGTTTAACAGTGACTTAAGCTATTCCATGGTTGCTTTTTTCATGGTCGCAGCTGTTGACTTCATGGGGATAAACATGTGTTTATACATGTGTTAATGGGGTCGCCTGGGTGAGGGTATCTGATTGTTGGAAGACCCGAAACACTCAATGACCCCAGGAAACATCACTGATGATGTGTCCTGGTGCATCACATGGTGATGTATGCTAAAAGTGGGTTCAGTAGTGTCTTTGTCTTGAGTGGAGGGACCGTTCTTACCAGAGATGCACCAAATATCTGTATTGGGGTTGACAACGATTCAGAGACGATCGATTCATTGTCGATAATAATTAAATCAATAACTTGGCAATGGTCGATTAAGCAAAGTCATATCCAAGCCATATCTAAGGGAGGGATTGGTTGGTAAGGAGTCGGATTTCATTCCTGTTTTCATATTCTCGTTCTGGTTTGTTTATTGTCAAAAAAAATAAAAATGTATTAAGTGCATCGTAAGTCCGAGGGGCTTATGTACACCTACATTAATGTCTTCAAGCCATGCAATGGATTAGCTTGGCTAGCTGTTTATTTCAAACTAAGATAACTTAGTTTGCTTAGTTTAACGGTATAATATTGAGTATATGCAGCAGTTTCCTGCTGGTTCATTCCTGTTCAAACTCTTTTCCGGTCACCACTTATATTGTCTCTGATACTTTGGATTTACCTGAATTATTTATTATTGTGCTTTGTGTGTTTTGAAGCAATTAGCTATATTGTATGTCCTTAGACATAAGTGAGTTTTGGGTCTATCTATGGAGTTCCTAATAATCAGATTAATAACCCTTGAATTTTTTAATATCTTTAATAACTTGCGTTAACACTTTATTTTAGAGTCAAATTCTCATTATTAACCAGTTGCTTATTATTAGCATGCAATTTACCAAGATATTGGCTGTTTATTAGTACTTCTAAAGCACATATTAATGCCTTATCCTACATCCCATAAAGGAATACTTCACCTCTGGAAAGATGAATGTGTATTTAAAATGGGTCATTTATGTAGAAGAAATGTAAAATTATTTCTGAATCCGGAGCTTTCTAGACTGAGAAAAGCCAGAAAAATGCGCACTGGCACTGATCTGTGATAGGTCGGTTAGCGCATTAGGCCCAACCCCCTATGAGCGGGTTTGAAAGGGTGAGAACTAGTGCTTGTAGTCTTCCCCCCTCTTACGCTTCCTCCTACAGTGACGTAAAATGATGATTTTTGCGTCATTGTTGGAGGAAGTGAAAAAGGTAAATAGCGGATTTCTCTCGACTCGGGAAAATGAGTGCATGACCATTCAATGATATGACTGGGTTTGTAAAATGGAAAGCTTAATGCAAATGGGTGGAGTGTCCCTTGAATCCCACCCAATACCTAAATTTACCAATACCTAAACTAGAGAACTGGAACCTTTATCTTTATGTTATTACAGCACTAATGCAGACCCCTGGAAAACAGATTCCTCTGCTGCTATAGGCAATTTAGTGATTAAAATCAGGTTTATATTGATCTCACAGACCCTACACATTTCAACATGTCTCCTCAAAAGTATTGGTGAACATCCAAAAGTGTTAAACTGTTTGTTTTACCTGGCCATGTGCCTTGAGAATCTTGCCAGATTTCAGTGTAAGAACAGGAAGGGGATCGATCACCATGCAACCAACTTCCTCACCAGACGTTTTTAAATTTGGCAGAAGACAAAGTGCACGACATTCAAAGAGTTTTTTTTTTGTCCAATGGCTTTGCCAATGGAGCCGCTGTGAGGAGAGGGTTCTAGAGAGAGAGCTGTGCCTGTCACAGCATTACTCTGACACAGCGTGACAGAGAGAGAGAGAAGGACGAGAGAAGGAGAGTGTGAAAGAGCTGCCTCTTCTCAGAAGCAGTATAGCCATGTCTGTGGGTGACGATGGAGATGGTGAGTGCGTTCATCTAATAAGTAGTATAGAAATAACTACGCTGTTGTGGTGTTTGTGTACATTAGGTATGCATTACGCTCTGTTTATTTGGTTTGGATGCTAGTCAGTCAGTCAGTTGTTGTTCTTTTCGGGGTTTTTTAATGAGGAGTTGTCCATGAAATACTCTCTCCTATGGCTATTCTTTCAGCTGCTTGTCTTTGAATGGAATGTGATCAGAATATATTGCATTATATATCTCTGACATAGTAGTTATATTGCTTTCTGCATCAGTGGGTTTTGTCCTTTGGGAGTTCAAGTGTGACCTGGTTTCTAGGGCATTTTGTTGCCTCCGCTACCCATTATTAGACTCCTCAGCTCTTGGCCTGGAAATTGAAGTACACTTAACTATGAGATGCTGTGTTGTCTCTTGACTATAAATGAAGCTTTAGAGTACTATGTTTGCTGTTCATTTTGGTGGGCCCTACTACACAGGTCCTTCTCGTCGTAATCCTGATTACCAGATTAGATAGCCAGTTACGTTACGGAGTGACCAGTGATGATTCGGACATTAACACTTAGCAATATGGTGTTAGACTGACAGTATGTGTTTCTTGGTCAGTTTTGACTGAGAAATGTGTCTTAGACTAGTGTGTAGTCAGTTACGTCTGCTTTGTTACTTACGGCTATTATTCATAACTGTCAATATGGTGGTAATACTTTTTTATATCAATAACTGTCACAATACGATAATATTACAACTCTTCCAAGTAATTATGTATTAATCTTTTTTTTTTAGCTTTTTCATTGATCGAATAGAAATAATTGTGTGTTGACTTATGACAGTACACTGCATTTCATTGTGACTTTAGGCGGGCAGCCTTTTCCCCAAAAATGCAACTTAACTCGTAAGTATAGAAGCAATATCTTGCTTGGAATAAAGTCGTAGAGAAATATTTTTCAAATTAGGTACTTACTATAGTAATAACAATAAATTATACATAATTACAAATAACTAGCCCTAAACCAAAACCTAACCATAACTCTGTAGTAATTACATGTAGTTACTGAAGTACAATGTAACTACGTCACCTTACAATAAAGTACAGCCAAAAATCTAAGTGTTTACGTTTTCTGATTTGAGCAAGCCATTTTTGGCTGACCAAAATTCAAGCCAATGTGATTCCGCCTATTTTTATTATTATGTTGTTGTTGTTGGTAAAATATTACATTTTATTTTTCTGATTTCAGCAAGCTGTTTTTGGCTGACCAAAATTTAAACCTATGTGAATCAGCCCTTTTTTTTCTCTCTCCAATCTTTCAAATCCACTACTGTGGGCTGATCTTGTTGTCATGGCAACAGCCTTTTGCAAGCGGCCATCTCTCTCTCTCTCTCTTGCTTCGTCCTTGCCTTTTCTCCCTTTTTTCCCCTTTTCCCTTCAGCTTGTCCCCTCTTTCTCTCTTGCTTCCTGTTGCTGTTTTGTTCCTTTCGGCCAGCCTCATTCTCGATTGATCTCGCTCTCTATGGTCGTCATTGGCCCGTCCTTGTTGAATTGTTGTTCACGCCCTCCAGTCTCAACAAAGGGTGGGTTATGCTACTATGCTAATAATGCTACACACATAGGCAGACACACAGAGCCCTTTCAGCTCCGGTAGTGGGGTCAGCATCCATAATGTGTCAGTGCAATCAGGGTCACAATGTCGATTGCCCACACACACACACACACACACACACACACTTTCATATGCAGTCAAAAACCATATCTTGACTGTGGGGGTGTGGCCTTCGTTCTCATCAGTATTTATGCATTTTATTTAACCCCAATTCGCCTGTGCATGTATGGCCGTGACTGTGTTTAAACTAAGGTGATCATGCACCGAGCTGATGCTAATTAGCTTAGCTTGAGCTCCAGACGAAATGAGCCCCATTGACATGCAAGAAGCATCCTCGAATCTCAAAGCTCACTGGCTGCTTAAAGGTGATGTCATCACTCTCCTGATTGGCTCCTCGGATGCGGGGAAGGAAGGGGGGGTGCTCTGCACAGTGCGAGGGAGTGATGGAGCAGGAGACGAGGGGGGATGGAGAGAGAGAGTAATTGAGAGAGAGGGAGAGAAGATGCCGACCAGCTTTTGGGTGGTGGTTTCTGTGAACTGTGGTGTGTGCCTTGCCGATCCGTCTGGGGATATTTTGTCACCGTGAGAGTCACTGTCATGTGAGCGGCAGCTTGGGCGTTGCCTCGGATACGAGAGAGAGCCACGCCCGCCTTCAGGCATGAGGCGCCTCATCTGCAAACGCATCTGTGACTGTGAGTCTTCTCGAAATGTACCTGTTTGAAATGATGCTGGCGGCTCAAACGAACGTTGATGTCTGAATCAGTGCAGGCATTGGACGTCGCCCAGGTGCCGTGGAGATTTGGGGCGGTTTAACAGCTGGTAGATGAAACGAAAGGGTGCTTGTGTTCTTACTGGAAGCGCCCAATCTGTTCTTGTGTGTGGGTGGCTTTGGGCTTTTGAGTTTTGAAGGCATTTCTCGTTGTTTGTGATTGTGTGCAAGTCATTAACTGTACCTATACTTCCTGTTTTTTGCTGTTCGGTAATTGATAGGCCCCTAATAGTTCCTGGTTCTGGGCTGGTCATTGATTACTGAAGCTGATATTGTGGTGGGGAGGAAATCAGACCTTGTACTCGGCATACTTGGTGATATAATCCTAACACCTATTGGGTTTCAGAGGAAGTGGATTTGTTCATTGATAGATTTCCTTTATATTGAACCAACTGCATTGGGACTAGAATAGGAGACTGTGTTAGTTGGCACAGAAATACGTGGTTTTTGCTTATCATTGTGCAGTCTATCCTGGAACAACATTTAAAATTAGCTCGTCTATTGAAATGCTGCCTGGACGTCTTGACTTTGATAGTCAATTGATTCATCTTCTTGTTGCTTCTCTCAGATCGTAGTTTTGACGACGATGACTCCGTGGATGGAAGCAGGCCGTCGTCGGCTCAGGCTGCATTTAAAGTACCCAAAGTACCCAAGAAACCTGGAGAAGCTCCCAGCGGTGCCAGACGACCGAGTGGCACTGGTGCTGCCAAGACAGGTGAGACACATGTGAGATTGACCAATTTATGAGTGGATTGAACCTTTTGAAGCACGTTGTAATACGTCAAATGTGACTCTTCTAATATGTGTTTTAATTGGCTATATGTTCTGTGTCATGTCTGAAATGAGTCTGTTTTGCGCCCTACTTTAATTGCCCCTTGCGGGATTAATAAAGTAGTAAACTAACTAATCACTGATGACTCAATTAGTCTGTGCTTTCAGAAAGGTATTATAAGCTTATGGGCTGGGTGTTACGTCTAAAGCATTATTATGATGTGAATATGTATTGGTTGGAAATGAAATGAAAATGGCTTATATATTTATTACAAACCATGTTGTAAATCCCATTTATTTTTAGACCAGCCACTGAATTAATGAATTCAGAAAAAATGAAAGGTACTTTACTTTGAAAGCTATATCTCTTTTTATTTGGAACTTGATGGACACAAACTACAGTATTTCTCCTTACAAATTATTCCGTCTGGCATCAGTACAAAAGCAGCTTCACATTGCATAACGATTGGAACAAAGGACTCAACTAATATTATAAAAGAGATCGTTACACTGACCCCAAATTCTGGTTTGAACCACATTCAAAGCTGTTGCAAAATAGTGGATATACAGACGCCTGTATCAAGCGTTCATTAGTCGAATTCTACAGCAAGTTGTGATATTGCTTAGCAGCCTTGCATTATTAATATCTTATTTGTCAGTTTTTGAGACTTGACTTGCTTAGGACACATTTTGCTTTATATATGTATTTTATTACTCTAGTTTTTATGGTTTTGCATTGTTTATAAACAATACAGTATAGAACAATCTCTATTGGTTGTAAAGTCATAAATAGAATCTCTATTATTGTATGAAATTCTCATTCTCAGTTTGAAACCAAAATTCGTGATTCGCAATTTATCCAGAACCGTGCAGCTGTAATGCAAGCACACACTGTGTCCAATATCAATGTAATTGTTGTAGCCGCATGAATTGACGCTTTTACAGAGCGAGATGTCTGCACAAATACCTTTTTAGACATACTTGGTTTGTATCAGCCGCAGTTCATAATGAATTGATGTTTCTGCTGAGGTTCATTACCGAGCCTTCGCTTTTAAAAAGGTTCACCCAAAATGGGGTTTCCTGAAGGCTGACTGACAGCTCACTGGTGCTGATGTGTTGATCAGACTCTCTGTTGGGAGTTCTTACAGGCCACGCCCCCTCACGATTGATCGTTCAATTACAGCCTGACAGGAAGACAGACAGGAAGTCCATTAGGATTGAGAGCTGTTAATGTGTCGGATGGGTTTCCTCCCTCATGGAATAGGTTGCTAGGGGCAATTTCACTTAATATGGTACACACAGTGTAAAGATAATCATTTTAAAATACAACATGGTTTACAACTTCCTCCCCCACCTATTTATATCACACAAACCTAAAACATAATCGCATGCTTTGTACATCAAGAACACCCTCCCTTTTGCATGGCAACACAATGATTGCCATGGTAACACATAGTATCATTGTGCTCAGTTTCTATGGTAGCGGCTGGAGCTGTCAGTGTGATTTGAGATTAAACATGTCTCATACAGTGTTAGACAGATGCATCTGCCCTTCATGAACTCCATAGTTGTCTTGTGTTTGTGTTTTAATGGATGTCAATCAATCGTGTTTGTTGCAGGAGGCGCTAAGGAAGCGGCAGGAGCTGTGGATGAGGAGGATTTTATCAAAGCGTTCACAGACGTCCCCACGGTTCAGGTGAGACACACACTTGCCTATAAATGAGGGAAGAGTCACTGGATTCCTCAGAACCTAGTTACAAATCTACCTGAGGGTTTCACAACGTTCACGTTGATGTTTGATCAAAGGCTTGGAAGTGTTAGATCTAAACTCATGTGTCTCTCTCCTGGCGTAGATCTACTCCACGCGGGACCTGGAGGATAATCTAAACAAGATCCGTGAGATTCTCTCTGATGATAAACACGACTGGGACCATAGGACAAGTGCGGTGAGTTCAACATGCGCGATTTAAACACTGTCTAAGTTACGTTAGTTGATATAACAGTTGCCTTGGACTTACACTGACACCTAGTGGTGTGGATGCAGCATTGTGCAAAACCACGTTTTCATTTACTAATGCCACTGTTTAAAAATGCACTATTTACAGTCGGCCATAATTAATGGATCAAGTGACCTAACATGTCCAGTTAAATGGCGGTTACTGAGGTAAAGGAAGTCAATTGGACTCGTCATGTGATTTCAACATGGTGGTGCCCATGAGCTAATAAAACAGCTGTCATTAGGTTACTGATTTGTGTCCAAGTGTAGGGGCGATTCCTGGATTTTATAAATGTGGGGGCACAGGGGGGCCCATGGGAAATCCGAAAATTCAACTGGAAATAAATACTTGTTTAGAAAACATTAAGCACGTTTTTAAAAATCTTTGCAATGCCCAGTGTCCTAATATAAATGGTATTAAGTGTGGCACTAAACAAGAGCCTGAAAGATCCTTTTGTATTTTACATGGATTGGTCCTCACAATTTTGTTCTAATAAATTAAATTAATTAGTCATTTACGTGCTCTATTCTCAACACTAACATTGAGAGTGTGTGTGTGTGTGGGCAGACTTTGGATGTCTGTTATGGTGTAAAAATAAACAAAAACCCAATAAGTATACATTACACAGAGTTGCATGTAGCTATGTTGTTAACGTTCTCACATTTTTTTAAATATACAGATATACTGTACAGCCAATAGTGGAGAGCTGAGTTTAAGCAGACTAAATGGTTGAAGTCCTGCATCACCAGAGAAGTCTGTCATCTTACCGGAAGATTGAGTTGACATTTTGATTGAACATTACGAAAAAAAAAATTAATTGCATGGATGAATCGTTCACAATGAGATCTATAAAATGCATAGGGTGAATTTTCATTTAAAGGGTTAGTTCACCCAAAAATGAAAATTCTGTCAGTATTTACTCACCCTCATGTTGTTCCAAACCTCTTTGTTCTGCTGAACACCAAGGAAGATATTTGGAAGAATGTTTTAATCAAACAGATCTCATTCCCCATACTATGGTAGTCAATGGGGAATGAGATCTGTTTGATTAAAACATTCCTCCAAATATCTTCCCTTGTGTTCAGCAGAATAAATAAACACAGAGAGGTTTGGAACAACATGAGGGTGAGTAAATACTGACAGAATTTTCATTTTTGGGTGAACTAACCCTTTGTTGCCGACTTGAAACACCTCACCATTATGTTTCCGTATTTTGTTTTACAAGTGAAACTAAAGTGAAGTTAAACTTATTTACTGAATAAATGTGGTTCCATTGAAAATTCAAGAGGGGATGGCATTGGGATGCACTAGACCTAGAGTTATCTTTGTGACCGTACATAGGGATTGTTTACATTTCAAAAAAAAAAAATCTTTATGGGTCTTTCTGGCTTTTATGTTGCTTTGCCTATGAAATTTTCCATTCATTTGTGACAAACCCTCTTTGATGTGGTCTTGTTCTCCACAGCTGAAGAAAATCCGATCTCTGCTGGTTGCCGGGGCCGCAGACTATGATTGTTTTTACCAGCACCTGCGCCTACTGGATGGCGCATTTAAGCTGTCGGCAAAAGACCTGCGTTCTCAGGTGGTGCGGGAGGCTTGCATCACAGTGGCGTGAGTGTCTACCTGATTTCTTGAATGATGTCAACTCAGATCTCCGGCGTTAGAAAGCTGTGTGTGCATACTATGCAGATTATTGAGATCTGTTTCCCATCAACCGCTTGATTAAGGGGTAGAGACGAGTCTAAAGGCTCATAGAGCAAAGCGTTTCCTATTTACAGTCTACTGGATCTTGATTTGTGGATTCTTGTTATTGTTTTGCGCTCATTGTAAAGAGTACCAATTTATTGTGCTATGTTTGTGCAGGCATCTTTCCACACTATTAGGGAATAAGTTCGATCATGGAGCAGAGGGCATCGTTCCAGTGCTCTTCAATCTCATCCCTAACTGTGCCAGAGTGATGGCTACATCTGGCACCGCTGCCATACGCATCATCATACGGGTGAGGAACGGTGGCGTGCAGGAGTTCATTCTGTCTGTCTGTCTGCTCTGTGTCTGTATGTTTTGACTGTTTTGTTTTTGTATTTTCAGCACACTCATGTCCCACGACTTATTCCTCTCATCGCTAGTAACTGCACGTCAAAGTCTGTGGCCGTCCGGAGGTGAGATGTTAAAACAGCACACATGTAGTTACTATAGTAATAACTAGGCTATAAAGATGCAATATTTATGTTTTCCACGTACAAGCTCTATCTATTGTATCTATCTATCCATCCATCCATCCATCGTATCTTTCTATCCATCTATCTATCGTATCTTTCTATCCATCTATCGTATCTATGTATCGTATCTATCCATCTACCATATCTATTTATCGTATATATATCTTATCTATTCATCGTATCTATCTATCTATCTATCTATCTATCTATCTATCTATCTATCTATCTATCTATCTATCTATCTATCTATCTATCTATCTATCTATCTATCTATCTATCTATCGTATCTATTTATCTAATCTATCTATCGTATCTATCTATCCATCTATCGTATCTATCTATCTATCATATCCATCGATTGTATCTATCTGATCTATCTGGGGCGGCAGTGGCTCAGTGGTTCATGTAGGTTGTCTATAAACCGAAAGGTTGGTGGTTCAATGGTCCAAGTGTCGAGGTGTCCGTGAGCAAGACACCGACGAGCTGGATGGCGACTTGCATGGCTGACACCGCTGTCGGTGTGTGAATGAGTGTATGAATGGGTGAATGTGAGGCAAATTGTAAAGTGCTTTAGTGGCCCTTGGGTCTATGAAAGCGCTATATAAATGCAGTCCATTTACCATTTATCTACAGTATCTATCGTGTCTATCATATCTATTTATCAGATCTAAACAAGTGTTAATGCAGACTTTTAACAGTAAAAACATAATCTATAAAAATATAATAATCTTATTTTTTTCCAGTGATTGTTTCTCTCTACTCAACTAAATTATCAATTTTTTATTTTATTTTTTTTAAATATTTGTTTCTAAACATTGTAAAATATGTCCCCATACAGCAGAAATCCATATTTAAACCAGTGTTCAGCTCAATTAATTGAAATGGCCAGTTTGAAAGAGCTGCTCTATAGAAGTCTTTACAACTCTTTTGCCAAACAGGATTAAGGATTACCAGACACCCTATTAAAAATAACTGTCTTAACATGTTTATACTTGCGAGACATTAATCTATTCTGCTGGCACAATCTTTAAGAGAGTTTAATTTTATATCACAGCAGTCTTCATGTTTTTATTGTAACCGTTCAGTTCATCTCCCCGGCCTCTTGAGCACTTCCCAAGACCTGTGTGAGTTCATTACTGAATTCTCTTTCTTCTTCTCTGTACCTGTCAGGCGCTGTTATGAGTTCTTGGATCTCCTGCTGCAGGAATGGCAGACTCACTCTCTGGAGAGGTACCGCCAAAGCACAGGCTAAACTACAGTGCCTACTGGTGTTGAAAGGCCAGCACTGCACTACATAACCTCTCTTCTGTTTTGTCTGTGCCTCAGGCATGCGGCGGTGTTGGTGGAGAGCATTAAGAAGGGAATCAGAGATGCAGACTCGGAGGCTCGAGTGGAGGCCAGAAAGTGAGTGCCGTCCTCAAATTACTTCATGTGTTTTGCCTTTTTGTGTTGTTTTATTTCTTATGTTGCTCTCTCGCAGGGCATACTCTGGGTTGCAAGCTCATTTCCCTGGGGAGGCGGAGTCTCTGTATAACTCATTAGAACCGTCCTATCAGAAGACTCTTCAGCCACATCTAAAGAGCTCGGGCAGCGTGGCATCCCTCCCACAGTCGGATCGCTCGTCCTCCAGCTCGCAAGAAAGCCTTAAGTAAGAATATCTCACTCACCGGCAACCGACTGCTGCAGTAAACAATGAAATTGAATAAGAGCTCTGTATTTATTTCCCTCTTTTCTTTTTCAGTCGGCCGCTGTCGAAGTGGTCAGCCGCTCCAGGCAGAGGTGAGATTTTTTTTTTTGTGTGTGTGTGTTTTGTGTCTCGATATTTGGTTTAAAATGTATATAATGCTTTAGGCCAAACACATTTTTGCCTTTACTAGATCATGTAAAATGCTTTTTAAAACTACAAATATTCCATGTAGTCTAAAGCATTTCATGCATAATTATCAAAATGCTCAGTGTGAGACTGTTAACTTTCAGAATTACCCACCTATATCACATTTTCATAGAAACTATTAAAATAATTTTGTTCATTGAAATATATCTGAAATAATACAATAATTTATCAATATTAGATAGAAAACTAAACTTAAATCTTTAACAAAAATTAAATGTTGCCTTTGCAACTAACTGAAAATCTGTAATGTAATAAATGACTAAAACTGAAATAAAAATAAATTAAAGTGAAATTTAAATGAAAACTGGGCATTTGGAACATTTAAATTTTTTTGTTTATAATGTTAAAAAAAATGTATATGAATGTAGCATACACATTTGTTTGTTTGTTACTTTAGTGCCTGCGAGTTCAAAATCGTCAGGATCTCCAGGCTCTTTGCAGCGTTCCCGCAGTGATGTGGATGTGAACGCAGCCGCCGGTGCTAAAGCCAGACACAGCGGACAGGCTGGAGGGGCCGGTCGAGTCACGGCAGGCCTGGCCCCCGGATCATACGCATCTCTCGGTAGGAGCCACATACGGTTCACAAGGCACACTTTTATCAGCTCTTGAACAGAAGAGGTCACACATGTGAATATGCAGATATGCACGCTCTTTGCCCTTCTCTCCACATGCAATAGAAACTGATGTGAAGAATTGTATTTAAAGTGTAACTTCGCAGATGTCAGTAGTATATGTACTCGTTTTCTGTGAAATTCAAATTTGTCAGCAAAAGACTTTTGAGAGCTTCAGGGCTTTCGAAAACCAAAGAGCATTTTTGTATTTCCGCCCACACAGTCGGATCGACAGAGGGTTATTAACAGAACAGTCACTGAAAATGTCATATTTTGTCTTCAACAGCATTGTGGTAAAAAGATAACACTCTGGCAACAGCTTTTTTTTTTTACCCGTATGGGACGCTGTTTTGGCTTTAGGCAGAACTGACGGTTTCTTTTAGTTTTGTCCCCCTGCGTTTGGCCTAAAACATTGTGTTCGTGGTCATCCGGTTTGAAATGTTGACTAGAAACGCTCAGGTTTGCGTTAGAATATACTTTTTAAATTCTAGCTCAATGGGAAATTACAAGTCAACCCCATTATTACAAAGTTTGCTTAGAAATATTTCCTACTAAAGTAAGGCAGTATTTGTCTAGCCTATCCAATAGAATCAGACTGGGAGTGGCCTTTGACTGCAGCATGCCCAGTGCATTATGGGTGTTGACATTTTCCTACCTATTTACTAAAAAGGAAACCAACGACCTTTTAATTCATCAAGGTTATATGTGTGTCTTGACGTGTGATTCTGTTGTGAGTGTGTTTGTGTTTTGTTCTAACTGGTTTGCTGTGCTCCTCTCTCTCTTCTTTGGCTTAAGATGATGCCTCTGATAAAGATGGTAAGATCATCTGCCGTTTGCTCATCCCGTCTTCACCTTCTCCTCTTCTTACTTGCCCCCTGCCCTTTTCTATTGGCCTTCCTTCCTGCTCATGCTCTCTTACTGTTTGTCTTTTAATCGTAGATCAGGATTTTGGTGATTTATATTAAATTATACTAGGAGGAAAGTTGTAGTTATTTCAATGCTTTGTAGGTATAATAGGGAACCCGATCCTCCCACGCATAGTGGGCGGAGCTCATTGTGTTTGATGCTGTGTTGCTGCCGTCTGCTGGTGGCGTGTGTTATTGCAAGAAAATGAATCATCTGCCTTTCAGCTTGTGGTTGTGCCAAGTTGAATTGCTTCATTAAAAAATCTCCCATACTGATCTGACACTCTCCTCTTATTCTGTCCATTCCGTCCATCTACTTTCCTTTAACGCAATCATTAATACGTTCCCTCAATCACAGGACTGGCCAGTGGGTGGTAGTGGTGGGCCAGTGAAACACCGGAAATCTCTTTGACTTATTCATTTGATAGTGTGTTATGATTGGCCTGATGACTTACAGCATTTTTGTTGCTATCCAGGGCGACTACGGACTAAGCAGACTTTATCGACGGCATCTAGTATGGGCAGCTGTCAGGTCGACTCAAGAGGGCGGACCAAATCTAAAATAACATCTCAGTCACAACGTAAGTACGGTTCCTGCAATGTTCATACAACAAGCTCAAATATTCTAGATAAACATTATTATATGTTGTCATTTTGCTCACACCTGATCTCACCATAAACGCGTCTTATCAATGCAACAAAACTTGTCCGTAAATATATGTTGGTGCAAAATGTTTGCCAATAGAAGAATATACTGATTGCAAACTCCCATGAATGATCTATGACTGTGTACATAGTCATTCCTAATATAAAGTATGTTGGAAACACAAGTTCCAGTTTAAGGAGTTATTTTTGTGAAAGGGTATACCAGAATTTCACCTAAGGCACCTACACTTTGGCTATTTAATTAAAATATAAATTATGTATATGCACAATTTTGTTTATTTGTGTGTATTTAAGTACTTTGAAAAATATAATATTGCTCATCAAGGCTGCATTTATTTGATAAAAAAGCAGTATTAAATGTTATTGCAATTTTAATTCAATTGTTTACATTTTTAAATATATTTAAATGTATTCCTGTAATTATTTTATCATTATCAATGCTGAAAACAGTTTAAATTTTTTTTAATATAGAGTTCAAAAGAACAGCATTTATTTGAAACTCTTTTGTAATGTTATAAATATATTTATTGATCCGTCTGATCAATTTAATGCACCCTTGTTGAATTATTAAAGTATTTCTAAAAAAAATGACCCAGTGCTTGTGCTTATTTTATGCACAACACAAGGACTGTAAACAGTCTTCCCTCACACCACGTGCTGTAAAACACATTGTCATCTGCATGCCAGTGTGTGTGTGTATGTGAGAGATTATCAGGAGTCATCCTGCTCTAAGGATGTAACCCACCGCTCCTCCAACTGTTTCTGTGCCTCTAGGTTCCGACGATTCTGATTGCACGCCAGGTACCCTCGTCTGACATGTGGGCGAGTGTGTTTAGTTCATGCAAACGTGTGTGTGAGCGAGCAAACGTTTGTATGTCTTGAGTGGCCTGCATGCTGTGTGGTCTTCACTTGGGTGTAATGGTATCAGTCCATTTCTGCCTGCAGGCGTGTAGAAACACACACTCTCAGACAACAACGGTTTAGCAGTATGTGCTGGGCAGCCTGGGCTGCTTTAACACGTTAAGAGTGTTGATGGATCTAAATCAGTGACAAACACAACCATGATGTTTTTCATCTTTTGTGTGCCTTCATGGTGATGCTGTGGAGTAACGTCAGCTGCGCAGTCTGTTGTAGGGCTTCTTGAATCTATGTGCGCGACTCATACTGATGTTTTCATTTGCAGGCTTATGGTTTTATTCATTTGTACGATGTGTGTGTCAAAAGCAACACATTGACAGCATGTTTTTACCCCATAATGCATTTGTATTCGTTTAATATGCTGTTCCTCCTCCCACCCAATGGGTCTCTTGGACCCGTTCCCGCTCCCTAATCCTTTCCCCTCATTGGCTCAGGATCACAGTCTGCTACCCCTGTCGGTGGTAAGATTTTCAACATATTTCACCTGTCATTTATTCACTTAGTCCAGTCACTCCCATCCTGTGGGCCTCCACCCTCTAGTCTTACATCTTCCCTTGTCCTGACTCATGGAAAAACATGGTTTTGCCATCAGCACCCACTCTCTTCACTGCATGGAGGGTGTGTTGCTTGGTTCACATTGGATGGTGTTTTTTTTCCTCTCTTCAAACCTGTGAAAAACTTGAACCTTATATAAGGCTGGGCGGTATGACGTTATACTCGCTTTGTTGATACCGATACTGATTTTGCTGGGAATCTGCTACACTGATTCCTCTATATCTGAGGTGCGTTTTTAATTTCTATTTAAGAATCCACAAAATTGCAGAAAACTTCAAAGTGATGGCTTTGTTGTAATGTGAAGCTGTTTCAGTACTGGTTCTTTCATCTGTCATCATATTAAAACATATTTGCTTGAATTTCCAGCAAAAACAACTTTTGTCTGATTTATGCCATTAACGTGATTTAAGAATTTGGTCATATCGCCCACCCCTGCTTTACATGTCACTGTGTGGGGAAATTTAAAGATTTGGTAATTTGTGTGTCAAAGTGTAGCGTGAGCATGTTCATTTGTGTTTTTGTAGTCTCTGTAGTCATAGAAACTTGTTCACTTGTTCACTAGGCAAACTTCATTCTTCCCTTTTGGTCTTGACACAATCGGAATCACAGCACTAGCACTTTTATGTCGAACTGTCATCTGTGTTTTATGATTATTGTAGTGTGATTTATTGCTGTGTGAATAAACAGTTAAAATATTAGCATAAATATGAGGATTAGTTGATGTTTGTTTTTGGTGGACAGTAATCTAATTCGTTCTATTTATTATATACAGGGCTTGACATTAACTTTTTTGCTCACCAGCCCCTATGTCTAGTGGTTTTCCAAAGTTACTAGCCACTCAGCATTTTCACTGGCCACAATTTTGACATCTAAACCATAGGGAATAACTGCCATCTAGATATTTATCTCATAATTTGGCAGCCGGTATATTAGGCTGTTGTCACTTTAAGACCTGACGCACTTTGGGTCACAAAATCTCTGAGAATTAATACAATTATGCTCAATATTCCACACCGAAATATTCAAGCACTAACACCAAAAATATTCATCCGGAGCAAATGAAACAAGTGAGTAAAGGCGTGGTCCAATTCGCTGTCGGAGAGATGAGAGAGCGAGAACGCGCAGCTGATATTGTGTATCCTGCAGAAGAGTTTCAGATATTTCATTATCGATACGTATATGTATCGATATGGATGCCTTTTTAAAGTGAAAAATTAATATTATATAAAATTCATGCTAGTAGGACTGTTACACGCCACTGCTAAAATCCAAGACGGGTTTGAATGTCAAGCCCTGATTATATATAAAGCTGTTTGTGTATCCATTTAGTTGTCTGTCAGTCTCACAGTTCTTTTGTCTTTTCATTTTCTGTATATTTACAGCGGGTTCTCGCTCGGGTTCCCCAGGCCGGGTTTTGACGAGTACGGCTCTGAGCACGCTCAGTACGGGAGCTCAGCGTGTGAGCGCGGCTCCAGGCTCCCACCGTCGCAGCCGGATCCCTCGCAGTCAAGGCTGCAGTCGAGACTCCAGCCCCACTCGCCTGTCTGTTGGTAAGCACTCAGTTCTGTCTGTGACCGTGAGAAACTCTTCTGACTGATGAATAAAATACCTGTGTCCTTTGAATCCGTTCGCACATAAGATCATAAAGTGTTGCAATTGGCCCCAAGACGTCTGTAGGCCTTCACGTAAACGGGTGACAGTGTTCTTACCAAAACTCAAATGTTTTCTTTCAATCAAAGCTCCTTCAAACATCAGCCACATCTACAATGGATCAAAAGGAGGTATGCCCTTTTTTTTGCCTTGGTCTCTGCCAGCCATCCCATAATGATAATCCATCTGCCTGTCTAAGCTGGGGCTGTCATCCTAATGGTGTTTCATGCTGAAGTTTGTGCTCTTTCGCGTGTAACACACTGCTTTGTGAAAGCAGAACATGCCGTCTCATTAACCTGCTGGGTCTTCCCTTGTCTGCTGGGATGTTAAACGCCACAGCTTGATGCTGATCTTTGCAAAATGAATGTGTGAAGTCCATCTCATGAATGCAGATGAACGTTGAACATTGGTAAAGAGACAGGATATAAAAGCAAGCATCCAGACCTACCACCACCCATTTAATAACATTCACCCTTTAATTCCTAACCTTTTAATTGTTTGTCCTATCAGTGAATGTCTGCTCATTTCTAATCTGTTCCTTTTAATGTGGATAATGTGCATGGACAAATATTGAGTTCACTGTTGTCTTCCTGCCTATTTTATGGGAGGTTCCTCAGGGCTCTGTTTTGGGTCCTCTTTTTTTCTCAAAAAATTTAAACTCCATTGTCATTTCAGTGCTCAACAATAGGCCTATGTCACACACCTGCTTCCGGAACGCGGAGTAGGGATACAGAACTTCCGGTCCACAGTATTTCTCAATAAGGATTTAGATTATCAGCCCTAATGTCTAAACCATCCGAGGTAGATTGAGGTTGTGAAACAAAGGTTTTTGCTCTTGTTTAAGCTATAACTTTGTATGAAATCAACCTTGTTTAAAGAAAAACTGGTTTTATCTGCGGTCTTATGAAGAAAAACTACACTACCCATAATCCTAAGCGTAGTAGCAACGTCCGTTGATTGGTCCAACTCGCTGTTACCACAGAAACTTTTACCTTACTGGCGAACGGCTAGAGCTACCCGCGGCTGTTGTTGTAGTGTACCGGGTTGCTCTGCATTAGGACGTAGACAGCCATTCCTCAGCTTTCACGTGTTCCCACTTGAGTGTTTTCATTTACCATCCAAACCACATCGTCATATGTGACTTCAGGCAGGTTGCGGAGAGATTTGGTCCAGCGGTATCTATCGGACTCCACCATTGTAAAAAGCTAACCGGAAGAGCTGTATCCCTACTAAAAGACGTACTTCCGGTCTTCAATTTTTTCCGTGACATAGGCCTATACTTCATGTAATTGTTACGGCTATTCCTTCTATATTTCTCCTGCTTTGTCTTGTCTGTTATACCCTCCAATGTCTCTGTTCTTCTTTATCTTTTTTTCTCTCTGCTCTTTTCTTGGTGTTTTCTCTTGGGGGTGGGTCAGCGAGGGGTAGTCGTATACCACGGCCTAGCGTGAGTCAGGGCTGCAGTCGTGAGGCCAGTCGAGAGAGCAGCAGAGACACCAGCCCTGTGCGCTCCTTCACGCCGCTCGGTGAGTAACCACGGCAACCATTTCATCTACCAGGACCAATCTGCTTCAACACAGCAGGGTGCATAAACGATTAGGCAAGATCATGCCATATTGAAAAATGAAAAGCGACATGTCCTCCTTTGCTTCATTTGAAACTGGAAGTCAAGCTTTTGCACATTTTGCTCTTTGCTGGACTCAGTTTGCTTCAATTTTTGCTGCTGCCAAACAAATGTTTGTGCTGCACTGCTGGCGCACGTTGTCTTAAGAAGATCTTTGGGGTTATAAATCCCTCACATGGTTCAATCTGGTCAGGAAGCAGTTTTCTCCTGGCCTTGTTTTTTTTTTTTCACCTCATCTTACATGGTGAACATTACTGATGGATGCTGACACAAGCTTTGTCTGAGATGGTCTGTAAATGCAGCACACCAGAGAAAAATTATCGTAAAGGTAAAACCTCAGACAGGAATTATTAGGAATAACTATGGAAGCTTGTTTCCACTACTTAGTGAAAAATAAAAAAAGGTAATTGCGACTTTTTAATCTCGCAATTCTGACTTTATTTCTCAGAATTGCGAGATTTAAAGTCAGAATTGCGAGATGTAAAGTCAGAATTACGAGATATAAAGTCATTATTGCGAAATATAAAGTCAGAATTGCGAGATATAAAGTCGCACTTGCATGTTATAAAGTCAGAATTGCGCGATATAAAGTCAGAATTGTGAGATATAAAGTCAGAATTGCGTGTTATAAAGTCAGAATTGCGTGATATAAAGTCGCGATTGCATGTTATAAAGTCAGAATTGAATGATATAAAGTCGCAATTGTGATATAAACTATTCTGAGGGGGGAAATGTTAGTCTTTTTTGCCTTAGAATTGGCCTGATAACTCGCAATTGCGAGTTTATATCTTACAATGCTGAGAAAAGATGTCAGAATTTCGAGATATAAACTCGCAATTATGTGTTATAAAGCCAAAATCGTGAGATAAAAAGTCTTGATTCTGTCTTTTTTTTCCTCACAATTGCGACTATTTCTCAGAATTCTGACTTCAAATCTCGCAATTGTGAGATGAAAAGTGGCAATCAAAAAAAATATTCAGTGGCGGAAACAAGCTTCCATTAAAAACCCTAAAAGTCAATATGCATTTAAAATTCACAGTTTATATATTTTAATGTATATTCCTCATCAGTACCTACAATACTTTATTCTCTTGTTGAATTTCCTGTTTTGCACAAAAATGTCATGAGGAATCGAAATTGTTTGTGAATGACTGTCAATAAGTATAAATCACTAAGTTTGATAGTTACATAAATATGTGCAATCTTTCTGACAAATAGCCGTAGTCCTCCTCAGTGTACCAATAATGCGTTCTACCTTATATATACTTCAAAATCACACACAGATGATGTCTTTTATGATTGATTGTTTCTTTTGGTTTTTAAGAATCAACATTTTCATTGCACAATTGTTTTGAGTGGCACAAATTTCATAACAACATTTAAGATAGAGACTGTTGCTTCCAGCAATATTTTTGATGTTAGGTATGACACATTTAAAACTTATTTTTCCTTACTTGATGAAAATGTGAAAATATTCTTGCTGTAATGCAGAACTGGACTAATATCCTTCAGCACTGACACTTGAAGTGTGTGAAATAGTGTGTCACGGCAGGGCATGTGTGTGTTTGGTGATGGGACGTTCTCACTTTACTGCTAATTGGGAGTTTCTCTGGTGAGCTCTAACACTGGCCTGGTTATTTACGCGTGTGTGCTTGTTTGCATTCTTGTGTGTGTGTGTTGCAGCATCCCGGCATTATTCGCGCTCAACTGGTGCTCTTCATGCCCCAGATGCCTTCGGGGCAGCAGGTGAACTGTCACCTCAGCGGCACAGGACTCTTTTCAAAAACTTTTTTTTAAGTCATTGTCACTTTTTGACTTTTCGTTTTCCATCTCATCCTTCTGCTTCTTTGAGTTTAGCCTCCATCGGACCTGCATGCTTTAAGTTTAGTTTTAACAACCGTTCCAACCATTACCTCGATAACAATCGCATTCAAGTAGATTCACGTGGAAAACCTTTCAGTGTCACCTATGATTTTTCCTGAATTTAACCCAGGTTTTTTTCTATGTGTCCTTATTTTTGGAATTGTTTGGGCATTTGTGGTTATTTTTATATAAAAGTTTTATATTGTGGTAATTTGTTTTTGGTTCCCTTGTCTCAGTGTCTTTATTGGTGCATTATTTTAATTGATTGCTCAGTATCGATAAGATCACTGCATGCGTTTTTTTTTGTTTGAACATATAAGTGGGTTTTTTCTGTATTTATGGATTTGTGTGTAAAATGTGTGATGTGTGTTGTAGGTTCTGGGTTGGGTATGTCTCAGTCCAGTCGTCTCTCATCTTCAGTTAGTGCCATGAGAGTGCTGAACACCGGATCAGATGTGGAAGAAGCCCTGGCAGATGCGCTGGTAAATATAATACATAGTCAGTCACACACAAGAACTCTGCTTACACACACAACACTCACATATAAGTTTACATGGCCTTTTTCTCAGACGTTTACAGACCCAGAATCTCATGTTTAGCCATTTAAAGAAAGATAAATCTTTGTTTTGTTTATATATATCATTCAAAAGTTTGAGGTGAGTAAGATGTTTGTTTTAAAAGAAATTACTTTTATTCAGCAAGAATGTGTTAAATTGATAAATGTTGTATTTTAATCATCCTGAAAAAAATATATCAAGGTTTCTAAAAGAATATAAATAGTTGATCATTGATCATATTAAGAAATGTTTCCTGACCACCAAATCGGCATATTATAATTTATAAATGAAGGATCATGGGACACTGAAGAATGAAGATTTTTTTTTTCACAATAATATTTCACAATAGTCCTTTTTGCTGTATTTTCTGTATCAAATAAATGGAGACTTGGTGAGCATAAGAGACTCTTTTTTGCTCTATACGAAATGTTGAACATTACCGACCCCAAACTTTTGAATGATAGTTTATGTGCTGTATATACATGCTCTTGTGTACGGATGTCAAATGTACTGATCCATACATTATTTTTACTATCAATATCAAACTTCTGCAAAGAACTGTACTCACAAAATTAACATTAGATTCACTAAAACATTGTATCATACGCTTAAATGTCTGTCTTTAACTTGTCTATCATGCTTTAACTTTAACCTTTTGGCTTTATCAATGCTGCCAGCTTTTAGGAGATATGCGGGGCAAGGTTAGTCTGTCTGGCTTTCTGTCTGTCTGTCTCTCTGCATTAAAGCTGATGTTAAAGGGGTCATGAACTGGCTTTTTAAATTTTATTATATTGTTGTCTGAGGTCAACTTATGACGTTTGCTGTGTTTTTGCCTTCAAAAACATCAAAATGAATCAGTAATAGGCTATTTTATAACCAAGTTGTGAGCCTTCCTGAAAAACGCTTGTTTTTTATGGGCGTCTCGCACTGAAGACCTGGAAGTAACGCCCACTGCTGTGAGTGGATAACAGTTTTGCATATTATAATGAGTTTCGACTCACCCGTCGACGCACTTGGTGGAAATTGTTTTGAAAATTTCCAATGTTGTAAAATGGCAACCGGAATGATTCGACCATACATGTTCGACCCAGAGTCCGTGTGTTGCACAATTCCACAGCACCGTTCTTTAATCTTAATCGGTCTACAAATGCAGTCTTGTTTACAAAACAATCCTCAGTGAAATGAAGCGAACAGACGGACGATGTTTTACTGATGTCAACCAAGCTCTGCACAATATTTTGTATTGCTCGGTAGCTCGACCCAAATTGTCATCACGAGGTAGGCATCTATTATTTAGCTATGCATGTAATGCGCGAATGGGTGGGCGGGGCTAAATCGGCCATGTTGAAGTAGGCATTGATCTTCTCCTGCAGGGGTGGTGTTTTATCCTCTTTGACGTCATAGTCTCCCACTTTGAAAAACGAGTCGTTTGCTGAGCCTTTTAATTGACTAACAAGGACGTTTTCAGTTCTGAAACTTACAGGATATTCTTTTAATATGATGACCTCTTAGATGTCAAAAGCTCAAGGAAAATTTGATTTCTCAGTTCATCACCCCTTTAAACTTAAATTTTCAGTCTTACCTTCAAGTTGTCTGTGTTTAATTCATACCTAAAATGATCATATGGATTTCATTTTATGTTTCCAAAGCAGAAGAAACCTGCTCGGCGGCGGTACGACACCTATGGGATGTACTCGGATGATGATGCAAATAGCGACGCCTCCAGCGCGTGTTCAGAGCGTTCGTACAGCTCCCGAAATGGCAGCATCCCAACGTATATGCGTCAGACTGAGGATGTGGCTGAAGTGCTCAATCGCTGTGCCTCTGCCAACTGGTCCGAGAGAAAAGAGGGGCTGATGGGATTGCAGGCGTTGCTGAAAAACCAGCGAACTCTCAGGTAAACGCATTCTTATTTTTAAAGTTTTCTGAATTGGACGATTTTTTTTTTCATATGTAAATAAACTCTCTCATGGTCAATGCAAGTTTGTGTTTAATTTGGTCTTTCTGTCTGTTTCAGCCGTGTTGAGCTGAAGAGGTTATGTGAAATTTTCACCAGGATGTTTGCAGACCCACACAGCAAGGTACCGTCGCATGCCACTTTCATTCACGCACGCAAGCACACACTCCCGCGGACATAAACCAGCATGAACTCTTGCATCTCACAAAACTGCTTGACTGTATCGGATTCTGCCTCACCCACAGCCCGTATTCTCGCCACAGACTCACAGATCCACACTCTCGGGCATGTACAGTGTACACTAACTCTCGGGTTGAGGACCGTGGCTAATCGCATGGTTTGGTTTGAGTGGATTTCTGATTTCAGAAAAATTAAAAGCTCGTCTTTTTTCAATCACTCCAACGCCAGCCCAAACTTCCTCCGTAGCTTTTCTGTCTTTCATGCTTGCACTCACGCATACTCACACACGGGACTGTCACAATTCCAAAAAATAGACCTTAAAAATATAATGCAGTCGTTGGACTTTAGGAAAGACATGAGAAAATCTCACGAGAGTTCGATATATCAATATAGATTACAATATAGACGCATAAGTTAAAAAAATAGATATAAATGTACATAATTTCGTCTTAAAAATATATACAGTATATAAAAAAATGTGGGTAGTCTAATTTGCGAAACACAGCCTTTAAAGGGATACTCCACTTTTTTTGGAAATAGACTCATTTTACAACTCCCCCAGAGTTAAACAGTATCCATTCAGCCGATTTTCTGATATTTAGAAGAATATCAGTAACCAGACCATTTCTGGTCTCATTTACTTCCATAGTAGGAAAAAAATATACTATGGAAGTCAATGAGACCAGAAACTGTCTGGTTGATTATTCTTCTAAATATCAGAAAATCAGATGAATGGATTCGAAAACGGTCAAACCCAACTGTTTAACTCTGGGGGAGTTGTAAAATGAGCCTATTTCCAAAAAAAGTGGAGTGTCCCTTTAAACGCATCATAAAAGGTACAGTATTCCTACAGCGTTGACAGCCCAGTCCTACACACACTGACTAACCCGCGTTTGAGGTGTCTCTCTTTCTCTCGCTTATAACGATCTCCTGGAACCTCTTTCTGGCATTCTCTCTCTTGTCGGGTAGCCCGTAGCTCCGCCCCCTATATCTGATTACAGGGCTCATGGCCCGCCCCTCTCTCTGATTTGCAGCGTGACCCCAGAGGCTTCGGCACGGCAGAATCCGGTATCAGTTCTGCCTCTTTTAAGGTACAAAAGTCATTCTCTCTCTCCTGTCCAACATGGTTATGTTCAACAGCCTCCAGAGCTTCAAGGGTCTGGAAATCCCTGGATCCTTTTGTGTGGATGTGTAAATGACAAAATATGCTTATGCTTCTTCCCTTTTCCCCAGATTATATTGGTCATGATTTAATGGGGTGCATTATTTATCTCTCTCTTTTTTTTCCTAAATAATTTTTGTTTTATGGTGTTTAAATTTTAAAATTAAATGATTTTATCATTTTAAAGGAAGGTGCACTATGTAACTTTTGGCCCTCCAGTGGTTATAAAATAAAACTGCATGCACTTTGCAGAAGAACATTGTTTTGGTTGTGCTTAACCATTGGATATGGTTAACCTACTGTTCACTACTAGACTTAAGAGATATAACCAGTTTAGATGGAAAGGATCTCAAGCTGACTAGCTGAAGATATTACTGTAGCTTTACCCAGGTATTAGACATAATAAAATAAATTCCAGGACAGCGTTACAACCATAATGAAATGAGCCTTCACAATAGATGATGCTTTACACTGAACTCTGTAATGGTGCTTTTCCACTGCCTGATACGGCTCACTTTTGGGGGTTTTCCACTGTCCTTTAAAAAACAAACAAACTTTAATTTCACTTTTCTCAAAGTATGAATCTGACAGTGATGGATGCAATTTCCTGTGAAAACCATTATAACAGGCATACCATAGTGAATCAGACTAAGACAAAAACACTTTTTGGAAGAAGGATTGATGATGTATGACAAAAGTTACATAGTGGACCTTTTAATTTCATTTCTTTTAATTTCATGTTGTTCCAAAAATGGTCCCACAGTTACGAGTTATGGAAATTCACCAGTGTGTTTGTTTCTTTTCATGCCTTTCCTTGTGGTGGAACTGTAGAGAGTAAGTTTGGTTAACTTTTGTGCACATTTTTTTTTTACTGCTTGTTTGTTTTAGTGCCATCATGTCTATATCCAGAAACTGAGATGCTGCTCTAATAAATAGCTGTAAAGCATTTATTCAGTTTTTTGGGACTGAGCACTAACAGGGCAATCTACTTTACTAATATACTAATCAGTAACCAATAGGATGGTGAATATGCGATGTCAAAGATGTTGTTGATCCTGCTATTAATCTGTGGCTTTGCTGTTAACTAATCAATCTAAAAAGTGTCTATTATAAACATATGTATCTCATCAATAATCTGTATGTTTGATGTGTCAGAATGTATTTATGTATTTAAATAGACAAATCTCCTGATTTTCCCCCCATGTAGGCAAATAACTAAGTAGTGCCTTTATTATCTAAAGAAACTAGTGGTTAAATAATAATGTGTAAAATCACCCCTGAGACTATTAAGCATTTGTTTTGGGAATGTCCCAAGACCCAAATGTTTTGGAAAGAACTTTGTAATTACTTACAGTAATTACAAACTTTGTAATTACAAAGTAAAGTTATGACTCCTGTTAACTTTGAAGAAATTGATGTAATGTTAAAATGTTTCTCATATGAGGGTGAAAAAAACATTTTGTTTATTTTTGATTTAATTGTTATAATTTCCCATTACTATATTCATAAGGTCAAATGGAATGGAAAAATACCAAATTTTAAAATTGATGTTAAGACATTTAGAAACTATTTCCAAAAGTAAAAATCTGAAAGCTTTGAAAACTAAACAGCTGTTTGATAAGTACAAGCTTTTCTTGTAAAAAGTCTTTCAGTAGCCTTTTTATTTATTTATTTATTTATAACATTTTTTTTTTCTCTACCCCTGACATGTATGGTTATGTGTACTCTTGTATGTAAAATGTTTTATTATTAAAATGCAATAAAAAAAATCAATATTTAAATTTAATTTTAGTGAAATAGTCTGCTGCAATTAACATTTTGTCACAACCTCTAGTAAATTATTTTATTTAGTTGTCTCTCCTGACTCATGTCTTTTATTTATATGTTTTTTTTATTTGATTTATCCAGAATTGTATAGCTGTGGAGACCATCATGATAATGTACAATTTGTGCTGTTTCCATTTGCCTTTATACATGAAGTGGGTCTTTTTAGTTACTATTTTTTAGAATGTAAGTTTTGGGAATTTTATATCTTGCTTATCTCAGTTTCAGATGAAAGTGGAACATGACATTGGCACTGCTTATACATTTTCCTACTTGGGGATAAAAATCATTGCAACATTAATATTTGCCATAACTATCTCTAACAAATGAACAATGACTGTCCTTTGACTGAACGAAATGAATGCATGAATCAAAACTGATTACTTTTGTACATGGCTATGCGTTTTTGTTCATTTATCGATTTGACTTTTGTTGTGACCTGATGTTTATTTTGCTGCAGGTGTTCAGCATGTTTCTGGAGACACTTGTGGACTTCATTGTGGTTCATAAGGAGGATCTGCAGGACTGGCTGTTTGTGCTGCTCACCCAACTGCTGAAGAAAATGGGAGCGGACCTGCTCGGCTCAGTACAAGCCAAAGTACAGAGAGCCCTAGACGTCACAAGGTGTGTTGCATGGAAAAATCAGAGGCTGTAACACTTTTATTTATATAGTCCAAGACATTCTACTTACTTTGAGTAACTGCAACTACGTCAACCAGCAGTCATTAGAGTATTAGTGGACGATATGCTAACTCTTTAAGACATTATACTGACTATAAGTAACTCTACAACTGCATGTCATCTTTTTCTACTAACCCTAACCTAACAGTCGACTAATACTCTAATGACTGCTAGTTGACATCTAGTTGCAGAGTTAGATATAGTTAGTAGGATGTCTAAAGTGGACTATTGAAACAAAGTGTAACCCTGTTAACTATTATTTCTGCAATGCTCTGATATCAAAAGCCCACAGATACCTGCTCTCAAGAACGGTTCATTTATTTCTCATGTGTCTTTCTTCAGAGAATCTTTCCCGAATGATCTGCAGTTCACTATCCTGATGAGATTCACAGTTGACCAAACACAGACACCAAACTTAAAGGTAAGTGTTTTTTTTTTTTTTTTTGGTGACACTGTATGGATGGGTGACTAGGACTGACGGTGTCCGCCAACATGCGGCTTTCAGCGAATGTAAAAGAAACCTGACGTGTCTGTCAGGTCTTGATTAAGTGCTTGCTTTGGAGTTTCTACAGGATGTCATGTGCTGCGGGTTCAATGTACTCAGGTTGTTGTTGTTGTTGTTACCCCTCCATTAAAGCTCATGCAAACCACAAGGACATGGTTTTGCATAAGAATCCCCAACCTCTAGCTCAGTGTTTCCTGCACCGCAGCTAAATATAAAGAGCCACTATTTTAGCTGTGTTGTGTTGCTATTGTATTGTTGAATTTGTAAACCAATCGCTCAATTGTTACCATTATTATTAATGAATCCATTAAATCAGTGTAAGATTAAGTTTTTGGAAAGTTTTATTTTATTTTTATTTTTTACAATACTTAAAATTAACAGTTGTGTTGTATTGAAAGGGTCTCAAAGTTATTTTAGAAGTATTTATTAACATTTTGTTTTAGCTTTTATATTTTATTTTTTTGTTTATCATTAGTAGTTTATATATATATATATATATATATATATATATATATATATGAAGAGTTCAGATGCAAAAGCCTCTAAGTGCCAATTGAAATTTTCTTCTATAATGATAATTTTTATCATGCTTGTATATTTATATTCAGTAATTTCACTTAAATTGCAATGAAGATTACCTATTAATTGTAATTCAAGTGAAATTACTGAACTTGAATATATAAGCTTGATAAAAATGATCATTTTAGAAGAAAATTTCAAATGGCACTTAGAGGCTTTTGCATCTGAACTCTTCATATATATATATATGAAACCTACCAGTGACATATATATATATATATATGCTTTTTAATTTCTAGTTTTTGCTTTTTCATCTTATTTTAGCATTATTTTACTTTCCAAAAATAATTTAATTGGTTTAATTTACAATAATATATTAATAAATGTGAGGGGGAAAAAAACTGAGTTGTAACTAAAACAGACTGTAACTAATTTTATTTGAATAAAAACATATGGGGGGGGGGGGGGAAATTTAGTTACACATTATTGTAAGGTGTCCGTGTTATTATACATTTAAAGGGTTAGTTCACCCAAAAATGAAATTGATGTAATTAATGATGACTCTCCCTCATGTCGTCCCAAGCCCGTACAGGACTCCAGTTCATCTTGACACAGTTTACGATATTTTAGATTTAGTCCGAGAGTTTTCTGTCCATTTGCCTCCATTGTAAATGTATATACTGTATACTGTCCTTGTCCAGAAAGGAAATAATGACATCATCAAAGTAGTCAATGTGACATCAGTGGGTTAGTTACAATGTTTTGAAGCATCGAAAATACATTTTGGTCTGAATATAGCAAAAACTAAGACTGAACGCGGATCCACAACAGAACCAGAAGACAATACAATGCTGCATAAAGTCGTAGTTTTTGTTATTTTTGGACCAAAATGTATTTTCGATGCTTCAAAACATTGTAACTAACACACTGATGTCACATGGACTACTTTTATAATGTCTATTTCCTTTCTGGACAAGGACAGTATACCGTATATACATTTACAATGGAGAGACAGAAAACTCTCGGACTAAAGCTAAAATATCTTAAACTGTGTACTGAAGATGAACAGAGGTCTTACGGGCTTGGGACGACATGAGGGTGAGTCATTAATGACATAATTTTCATTTTTGGGTGAACTAACTCTTTAAGTACGGAGTAATAATAATTAACTACATGTATGTACTTTTGGGTTTGGTTTAGGGTTAGTTGCATGTAATTATTTATAATTTAGTAACTACATGTAGCAAGGACACTGTAAAATAGTGTTGTCAAACTGTGTCGGCGTCTCCGGCTGCAGCAAGAAAATCCTGTAGGAAACACTGTCCTACACAAACCATAACCACATCTGCTCAACTCCCCTCTAACCACACCATCTCCCTTTCATCATCCTCACATTCGGCATCTTTTTTCAGCAGCATGACCCTGTCCAGTGTCCCCCCCCTTTATTTGCGTGACTGTCAGGGCTCCCTTTCATTGACGTGCTCCTCTCCCTCTCTCTCTCTGAAGCCGGGGAGAAGGCGCTGTTGCTGGTACGGGGGCGGGGCTATAGAATTGCTTCCCCTCAGAAAGCGACGGCATGCTTGCACACTGCAGGAAAATATCCAATTGTGGAACCAATCAGTACAGGTCAGTGAGACACAGGGGAAGCAATTCTGTAACGCGCAGCTCCCACAACTAAAACCCCTCAGCTAAGCTAGCTCGAATTTTATTCAGAATTAACCGAAAGGGATAAGTAACTCACAGATTCTTTCATACGCAGATTTCCGCACGTAATTCACCGCTATTACAGTAGGTTTAAAAAAAAAAGTTTACTTTTATTCAACATGGATGTAATAAATTGATCAAATTGACAGTATAGAAATAATGTATGTTGCAACTTGGGCTGGGAAAGGATTAATCGCGATTAATCGCATCCAAAAATAAAAGTTTGTGTTTACATAATATATGTGTGTGTAGTGTGTATAATTATTTTGCATATATAAATACACACACATGCATGTAAACATTTAAGAAATATTTGCATGTATATACTTTATATATATATATATATATATATTTATACAAAATTAGTATTATACATAAATATAAATATTTGATATATTAATAATACATTTTTCTTAAATATATAGATGCATATGTGTATATTTATATATATATATATATATATATATACACACAAAATAATTATACACACTACACACACATATATTATGTAAACACAAACTTTTATTTTGGATGCGATTAATCGCGATTAATCGTTTCCCAGCCCTAGTTGTAACTATTTCTAATTCATCAAAGTATCAGTTTCCACTAAATATGAAGCAGCACAACTGTTAACAACACTGATGATAATAAGAAATGTTTCTTAAGCAGCAAATCGGCATATTAAAATGTTTTCTAAAGGATCATGTAACTGAAGAATAAATTACACTTCAAAATATATTTAAATACCAAAAAAGCTATTTTAAATTGTAACAATTTTGCTTTACTTTTGATTCAGATTAAATGAATGCAGACTTGCTGAGCACAAAAGTCAATAACTTTTTTTTGTTAAATTTCTGCCTCCAAACATTTGAAAGGTAGTGTAGAAACTGGGAGAAAGTTCCTAGTTATTGCCTTGATCAGTCAGTCTTGACAGAAGCAGGTTGATGTTTGAGAGAGGGGGGCGTCAGTGAACGAGAGCAAAACACAACACAAATACACAAGCCTTTTGCCTTTGAAACGCTGTGCTGTGCCCAATCACACCCGTCATGCTCGTCCCAACTTCCCCTTGCTGTCTTGCTTCATTTCATGGATTGAAGAATAGCTGTAATTAAGTGACTTTGTGTGCACCGTCGGTGTGTGGAAACATGTTTGATTCTGATTGGTCTTTATGTGGAGAAGATTGATTAAAGGAGAGATTTTGATTGAGGTACAATGTTTCTGGAGTGAATGCCATGAGATAATATGGCTTAGATGATTTTGTTGCAGAGTTGTAACATAAGAATAATGTTTCAGGTGAAGGTGGCCATATTGAAGTACATAGAAACACTGACACTACAAATGGAGCCACAGGATTTTGTCAACTCAAGCGAAACCAGACTGGCAGTGTCTCGAATCATCACGTGGACCACCGAACCCAAGAGCTCGGATGTCCGAAAGGTACAAGACACTGTGCTCATTACATGAATGATATTTTAAATGTTTCTACATTTAGCTTTCAATGTGAGATCTGTTTGTTAGAACACCACTAGTGGTGTTGATTGGTCTGATTATGTGCTTTGATTACAGGCAGCGCAGTCGGTGTTGATCTCGCTGTTCCAGCTGAACACACCAGAGTTCACAATGCTTCTTGCTGCACTACCTAAAACCTTTCAGGATGGAGCCACCAAATTGTTGCAGAACCACCTACGAAACACAGGCAACACAGCCCAGGTGATTAAACAAACTCTTTAAAGGGATTTCTCACTTTGAAATAAATTTTTGTTATGTTTTTAGTGCATCCAAAATGTAGGTATCTTTGTTTCCGCAGTAGTTTCAATTTTGATATTTTTAGGTCAAACCGTTCTTGTCTGTCAGTCATATAATGCAGGTCTATGGTCACCACCTCAAAGAGCATGCACAGAGAAGTCCAAATTAAACATGATTTATTAAAGACTCGTAAATGTAAGTACACATTGATGGCTTAAGACACGAAACAAGCAGTTTGTGTGAGAAAACAAACAGTATTTATATCGTTTTTGCCTCTTGTAACCACAGCCACGTCCAAGTGATCTGAGGGCACGGGCGCTTTGTGGCTGTGGTAACAAGAGTTAAAAACGAAATAAAAACTCTTCGTTTTCTCACACAAACGGCTCGTTTCGTGTCTCAGGCCATCAATGTGTACTTACATTTACTAGTCATCAAATCATGTTTAATTTGGACTTCTCTGTGCATGCTCTTTTAGGTGGTGACCATAGACCTCCATTAAATGACTCACAGACAAGAACGGTTTGACCTAAAAATATCAAAATTGAAAATACTGCGGAAAAAAAGACACATACATCTTGGATGCCCTTGAGGTAAGCTAAAAACATATCAAAAATTTATTTCAAAGTGAACTATCCCTTTAAGAACTGCTTCTGAACCACTTTTCTGTCAGCACTAACGTGATTTTTTATTTTTTTTTTAATCTCGCAGGCTACAATGGGAAGCCCTCTCACCCGACACACCCCAAGATCACCGGCTAGTTGGTCGAGCCCTTTAACATCCCCTACCAACACATCGCAAAACACACCTTCACCAAGGTACACCACTAGGTCTCAAACTACAAACATTGACATAGACTCCATAAATCATGATTCCCACGAGTCCTTGAAATCCTTGAAAGTTTGTGAATCTGAATAGACAAAGGCCCTGGAAAGTTTTTGAACATAAACATGTATAGATACAGGTCTTTAAAGGTTTTCTGCAAAAAAATCCATATTATTCTCTCCAGTCCACTAATGTTTTATTTCACCAACAATTCATGGCCTGTGCATAATAGCTTGCTTGATTTTTGTATGTTCCCATGATGTTCACAGGCGCACAAAACTACTACGATGGAACCTCAACGTTTCACGTTGGAATGTACCAAATATTATTCAGTTTTATGTAAATCCATATGGCCAAAAATAAATGCAAATAATAAAAGCTTTTTTGCATAGTTGTTTGATACATGAAAACTGTAACAATGTATCTTACAAGGTAACATGATGTAAACTTGCTCTCCCTCGAAGTGTGTCCCCACATTAAGTCCTTGATTTTGAGGGTATTGGACCTGGAAATTCCTTGAAAGGTCTTTGAATTTGAAGTTAACCGAGGTGTGGGAACCCTGTAAAAACTGTAATTGGGGTTATTTAGTTGTATGCTCAGCATTTCTGAGTAGCTAGACATTCCATGTAAATTGTGTGTGTATCATTTCACAGTGCATTTGATTACGATACCGAGAACATGAACTCTGAGGAGATCTACAGCTCCCTAAGAGGAGTCAGTCAGGCCATCCAGAACTTCAGCGTCCGCAGCCAAGAGGACATGACAGAGCCAGCTCGGAAAAGAGAAGGAGATGGTGGAGAAGAGGTAAGAGAAGCACATTTAGTTAAAAGATGTTGTTGTCACTGTCAGTCAGTGGCTATTGGGTAAAAGTTGACCTTTAATGCTTTTTTTACTGTTCAGCTTTCTTTAGTGTGTAAGCATAAAGTCACTCCAGCAGGAGTTATTCTCTATATCATTGTCAATGTTTCTGAACTCCCTGAAACGCCTCCATTGTAGTCTTGAGTTTTCTTCCGGGAACAAACATCACAATAGACCTTATTCAGAGCAGCGCCATGACAGGTATGACAGTGAGGCTGTGAGGGATAGACTTACCTTGTTTCCTATGGCATCCGCTGTAAAAAGCTGAATAAAGCTCATAAATTACTTACAATTTTCCACTGCTTACATTGTCGGGAGTTTATTGTCAACTGAAATTTCTTGGAAAGATATTTTTCCAGTGTTTCATAAGCAGAACAGTCCGAAAACACATTAAATAACAGTACAGCCCATTGAAGAGATGCATGTCTATCCCTCACAGCCTCGCTTTCATTCTCATTAAAAATCAAAGATGGCGCTGCCGTGAATAAGGCGTATAGTCCTCATTTAAGTCATTGATATGCAGAATAAAGGGACGGGGCCTGGTTGAGTTAGTTAGGAGTGTGTTGAAACTGGCTGTTATGGTAAGGGGCGGGACATTTCTTTAACACGCTTTATACAGTCACAGCACACTGGTCCAGCCAACCAATCAGAGCACATTGTGCTTTTCAGAAGGAGGGTCTTCATAAAGACTGGAACCTAAAACCTATTCTAGTAGAGCCGAAAACCAAAATCAAGACTTTGTAAAAGGGCATAATAGTTCCTTTTTAATACTTAATACTGCATCATTTGCAGTATTACCATTTTGCATTATTGTTATTTTTAAAGGGATACTCCACTTTTTTTGGAAATAGGCTCATTTTACAACTCCCTCAGGGTTAAATATTTGGGTTTTACCGTTTTCAAATCCATTCAGGCGATTTTCTGATATTTAGAAGAATATCAGTAACCAGACAGTTTCTGGTCTCATTGACTTCCATAGTAGGAAAAAAATATACTATGGAAGTCAATGAGACCAGAAACTGTCTGGTTACTGATATTCTTCAAAATATAAAAAAAACGGCTGAATACATTCGAAAACGGTAAAACCCAACTGTTTAACTCTGGGGGAGTGGTCAAATGAGCCTATTTCCGAAAAAAGTGGAGTATCCCTTTAACTAAAACAAACTATATATTTTTGGTGAGACAGATAAGATAATACAGATAAGCACTCATTATATAAAATCATTTGACTTTTTGCTTTGGATATTGACCAATTAGAATCAAGTATTACAGAGAGCCGTCTAATCAGATATAAATGCATCATAAAATGCACTGAAATCTAAAATCATATCACTGGTGTGTGAATGTCTCTTTACAGAGTGGTGATCATACCACGGACTCTGGTCGGACGGCGTTGGATAACAAGACATCTCTGCTAAATACAATGCCACTCCTCTCGTCGAGTCCTCGCCCAAAAGGGGAATACCAGCCAGTCAACTACTCTGACTCTTCCTTCAGCTCCTCCCCTTTTAATAAAAGCCTGAAAGATGCAGACCAGGATGCCGAGTGCCTCACTGATGGTAATGCACTTCTGTAACTGCTTGGTCAAGTATATGCATGTAAACCTGTGTGTCTTACTTCCTTTATGCTGCTGATGGTGTTACAGACAGTGGTGTGGACCAGTCTGAGGTGGTTTCTGAGCTCCTAAAGGAGCTCTCGAATCACAGCGAGCGAGTGGAAGAGAGGAAAGCTGCGCTGTGTGAGCTAATGCGGCTGATCAGAGAAACACAACTGCATGTTTGGGATGAGCACTTCAAAACCATCCTCCTGCTGCTCCTGGAAACACTTGAGGATGGAGAGGTGATCGCAAACATACACTCACTGCTGTAACACACTCTAATGTCAGACACGAGGACAACCAAATTTAGTTGCTGTTCTTTATTTTTCTCTCTCAGCACGTCATTCGGGCATTAGCACTTCGAGTTTTAAAGGAAATTCTTAACAGGCAGCCGTGGCGCTTTAAAAACTATGCGGAACTCACCATTATGAAGACCCTGGAAGCACATAAAGACCCACACAAAGAGGTCAGGCGTCCCTAAAGGGATAGTTCACCCAAAAATCACAATTCACACAGACGTGAGCACGTAAGACTGATATCCCAAACTGAAACGCAGATCTAAACTCAGGCACAAAATGCACTTTTCTCTCTGATTTAGGTGGTGCGGGCCGCAGAAGAGGGGGCGTCTATGTTGGCAACCTCAATAAGTCCCGATCAGTGTATCAAGGTGCTATGCCCCATCATCCTGTCGGCAGATTACCCCACCAACCTGGCTGCCATTAAGATGCTCACCAAAGTCATCGACCGGCTGCCCAAAGAGGGTCTCGTTCAAATGCTCCCAGAGATCGTCCCTGGGCTCATTCAGGTAAATACTGTACTTTATATACACTACGTTTCGAAAGTTTGTTTGTTTAATGAAATTAATACTTTCATTCATCAAGGATGCATTAAATTGATCAAAAATGACAATAAAGACAATTTGAAAATCTCCAAATGATACCTATTTCAAATTAAAGCTGTTATTTTGAAAGAATCCTGAAAAAAAGAATGTACTATTTTTTATCAAATAAATGCAGCCTTGGTGAGCATAAGAGACCTCTTTAACAAAAACAAATCTTATGGATCCCAAACATTTAAACGCTAGTGTCTATATATGGCAGGGAACTAACTATAATGTTTTAATTCTATAAGAATAAGGAAGTCCACAACTATAATGATAACACAGGATCGATATCGTTGGAATCACTTTCAGAAGGATTTTTTCCCCAGCTGGTCAAGTCACCGGACAAGTCAAGTCACTGTTCAGGTTCTCCTCTGGCCAACGAACGAACACGGTGTCATTATGATTCAGGCTACTTCACAAGTCAAAGTTCAGATCCGGAGCGGTAGCATTCAAATATTCATCCAGTTCCTTTTGCTTGAAGATCGATTCATCATACCGGTATGGAGCCAAAGCTGGCATAATGCGGAGGACCCGTCTGGTTCTTGTGATATTTGCTGAGGATCTGTGCCGATGGCTGTCGTGTCGACAAGGCCTTCACAAGGATTGTCTAGTTGACACGGTCTCTGCTGACATTCAGGGCTACTTTTTGGTCGTGTCTAGGTGAAGGTCCACCATCTGATCTGGATAAGGACTGGATCCGGCTGACTACGGTAACCTCAGGTTAAGGATGAGACAGACAGACTAATGTTAGTGTAGATGCCATTCTTCTTATGATGTAACAAGTATATCGGGTGTTATAGGAAGTGTTACTGGTTCCGGTTCACCTAATTCATGCAGCCTAACAATAATTGAATTATTGTTGATAATTACAATGATAATGTATAGCACATATACATGTATGCCAGGTTAAAGAGATGTGTTTTCAGTCTAGATTTAAGCTTCCGAACAAGGCTAGGAGGACTATTCCAGACTTTGGGTGCTAAATAGGAAAAGGATCTACTGACTGAAGTTGATTTTTATATTCAAAGTTTTATCAACTGGCCAGAATTTTGAGATCACCATAGACGTGAAGGACTATAATGCGTTAATAGCTCGCTCAAGTACTGAGGAGCTGAACAATTTAGTGCTTTGTAGGTAATTAGCTAAAATTACATGCATACAGTGTTTAATAGGGAGCCAATGAGGTGTTGACAGAAACGGGTTAATATGGTTATACTTCCTGGTTCTGTTAAGAACGCGAGCTGCTGCATTTTGGACCTGCTGGAGTTTGTTTATTAAGCGTACAGGGCAGCCACCCAGTAGATCATTACAAAGTAGCCTTGAGGTCATGAACGCATGAACTAACTCTTTTGCATTTTTCATTGAGAGCATATGTCATAATTTAGATCGAGTTTTAAGATGGAAGAATGGGGTTTTACAGATGCTAGGGCTTTCAAATGAAAGTTTGGTATCTAAAAGGACACCCCAACTGATGTCAAAGACTTGACAGAGCAGCCATTTAGTGTTAGACAGTTTTCTAGAATATAGGGCTGTGTATCATCAGCGTAACAGTGCCACGTTTCCTAATGATATCTCCCAAGGGTAGTATGCACATCGTGAAAAGCAACGGTCCTAGTACTGAGCCTTGTGGTACTCCATACTGAATATGTGATTAATATGACACCTCTTCATTTACTGCTACAAATTGGTAATGGTCAGATAAGTATCCTTTGAACCATGCAATGCAATTCCACTAATGCCAAAATAATTTTCAAGTCTATTCAAAAGAATGTTGTGGTCGATAGTATCAAATACAGCACTAAGATACAGTAACACTAATAGAGAGATACAACCACGAGGGGAGCGGAATTGGATTTGTAACTCTAATTAGAGCAGTCTCAGTACTATGATACAATCTTAATCCCGACTAGAAATCCTTGCATGAATGATAAAGCATTGGCAGCCAGAAGAAACAGAACTTTATTGTACACTGGCATGGATTATAATATGATTATCTCTCCTGGTGTGAACAGGTGTTAATTCCCGGGTGCATTTGCGTTCATCTTGCATCATCACAAATGTGCACGCCACATGACAGAACTTAGTGTTTTTTTATAAATTTGGTGCTATTATGCCGCAGCAGAGTAAACGGTACTTCTGTCCTCACGACAGCTTTCAAATTAGCAATTTTTCATGCAATCCGTGCCCCGTTTCAAACTAAACTTCCAGAGTGAAAGGACACAGTAATGAGGGTTTCTGACACACTTTGGGCTACAACAGATGGGCCATTGGACCAATCAGAGCAGAGCAGGCTCTCAGAATGGAAGGGTTTAGTGAGACCAAATTCTTGATTGAACCATTTGAGACACTGAGAGAAAAGAGCTGATGCTGCAATGTAAATTATGAGAAAATTGAAGTGTTTTTGGTCTTTGATGCATGTAAACCTGTTGCAGGAGAATTTTTAGAATGGCATAATTGGGGCATTTTATAGATTCTCCCTGCATGTTTTGATTGTAATTTTCTCTCATTCGCAGGGTTATGATAACTCTGAGAGCAGTGTACGAAAGGCGTGTGTATTTTGCCTTGTGGCCGTCTATAATGTCATTGGAGAGGATCTGAAACCTCACCTCAGCCAGCTGTCCGGCAGCAAGGTGAGCAGTTTCTGCTTATTAAATGTCTGTTTTTTTCCCCTCCTATCTCATTATCGCTCTGTCTTGATAGAGTAATCTATAACATGCACATTTTCTCTCTTCCCAGCTGAAACTGTTGAATTTGTACATAAAGCGAGCGCAGAGCGGCTCCAGTGGAAGTGACCAGTCTTCAGATTTGGGTGGGCAGGGCCTGTAGCTGTGCCATCACTATTCAGAACTACAGCACTCTCTTAGTGCAGGGGACCCTAGCTGGCTTTTATAACTCACATGCATACACAAACAAACACCTACACCCGCTTGCATACAGATACGCAAAGCCGCATGCCACCTACACTGCTGGACACCCTCCTTCCAGCCCCACGTCACCTTCCAGTCGGATTGAAACGCTTCTTCCCAACTAGGATCACCATCGCTCCGTGTTCTTGTCTGCGAGACCGGGTGGTGGTCTGATGTAGTTTTGTCACCTTGTCAATGAGAGGATTGTGTCTACGAGTGTGTCCCAGATGCAAAAACATTGGAGGAGGGTGGAAACCCGGCAGAGAGAGTCGTGGGTGTCATTTTGTGCAACATGGAGATGATTTCTTTTTATCAAAGAGCTTTTGAGAAACTCAGATTTTTAAGATGAAGTTCAAAACTTCTTGGTCTGAGCGACGTGTCATTAACGTTCCTAATTGCTCAGTGTCGATTATTAATGGTCATATCAGTTCATAACAATGAGCGGTTGGTCCAGCTTGCTCTATTAGAAGGCATACTTTGCTTGGCTATATGCATGTCATAAATTAAACTGAACCTTTTTATCTGGTTGCGTACAACATGCCCCGCATCAGCCGCCACGCACACCTGAGATTCTCTTCGCGGCGAGGCCACACCACATAGGCAATATGTATCTATATATACCTTAACAAGGGAATATTCAAGAAGATCTTGTGACGTCCTGAGGGTGTGTGGATTCTTTTAAGTAGCATAGTGTCATTCTTCTCTGATGGGAAATTTGTAGAAATGTATTTACGCATCTAAATCCCGCAACTGTCTCGTCACTTCTTTCCTGTAGTGTCGGTCTTTCTCCCACGTGAGGAAGTTCTCTTTCTTCCTGCTGCATTTCTAGACCTGTGCTAACGATGAAATTAAAATAAAGAAAATGTACAGTAATTAACTAATTGTCTCATTTTTATCTTTTTATTTCTCTGTCACTTTAAAACTAAATACAACAAATGTATGAAGGGAAATGCTAGTTATGCATTAAAGGGGTAAAAATGCAAACTGTCACCATTTTCTCACCTTTATGATTTTCTTTCTTCTGTTGTACATAAGAATTATTTTGAAGAATTAATTCATTTTTTGTCCATATTGAAACCGATCCGAACATTTGTTTGTATGGACAAACAACTTACTTTGTATGGACAAAAACAAAATCCTTTTTTTTTCTCATATACTTTACTATCATTATTGTTATTTGTTCTTTTTTTAAAGAAGTCTTATGCTCACACATGCTGTCTTATTTGATTAAAATACAGTAAAAACAATACAATTGTGAAATATTACAATTTACAAACTGTTTTCTATTTGAATTATTTTCTTGGTTAAATTTCAAATAATATGCAGTTTATCATATATTATATCAAATGTTATATTACTATATATATATATATAGTAATATATATATATATATATACACACACATTTATATAAGTTTATAGGCATGTGTGCCTTCCTGTCCAGACCACCACCACAAAAGTCTTACAAGTTTTTTTTTTCTTTAAGATATTTTTATGTCTGTTACATACAAATGTATATTGGTCTAAGTTGATAGATTAACCATAGCTATAGTTCACCCAATAATGAAAGTGCTGTCATTTACTCACCCTAACCTGTATGAGTTTTTCTTCTGCTGAACAAGATATTTTGAAGAATGTTGGTAACCAGACAGTTGATTGTATACATGACTTCAATAGTATGAAAAACTAGAACTATCCCTTTAAGACAGTTATGTGAGACACAATGGTTATGTATGTTTATGCTTTATCCAATTGGCCCCTGGTAGGAGCTGAATATATCACGCAAAAATATATAATAATTATAATTATAATATATAATAATTATAATCTAAAATGCTACAGTTTTGCATTTCTTCCACCAGATGACTTGTTTAATTTATTCGCTGCAAGTTAAAGGTTAAATTCTGTTTGGAAGCTGTTTCGTATGGAACATATCTATGGTTTCGAAGCTCTAACCAGGGAGAAGATGACGACAGACAGTCGGAAGCCGATTGGCTGAGCACGTCTCGTAGAGGAATGTGATTGGCTGTCGAATTCCTGACCCGGATCCCTGCTGCAGCAGCTTCATAATATTGGCTGAAGCGAATCTAGCGTTTGAATGGTGGCAGACGGGGGGGCCGTGTCGATGTGTCGTGATCTTTGGCCTTTTCCGAAAGATCAATCCTCTGGGTCAGCAGCACCACGATGAAATTACGGGAGCGCTTTCGGAAGACAGCGAGTGTAAAAACAGCGTGCTGCGTTTAGGATTAAGGTTAGGTGAGCGCGCGCGCGAGCGAGCTCTGCCAGCCCAACGGACATTGCGTGTGAATGCGGTGACAGTCAACAGCGTCCTCCCACCCTGCTTTATGTAATGGAAGCTCGCATACAGATATGATGTGTTGATGCAAACGGGATAACTTACGGGAGCTGGAAACGGATTATACGGTGTTGAGTCGATTCGCGACGCCTCAGCTCATCCCGAGACTGTTATTTCTCGCCTCTGTTACTGTGAAACTGAAGCAATGGCGAGGTACACGGCAGTCAGGGCTAGAGCCGTTTGCCCTGCTTTCAACAGCTAGCCTTCCGCGGGTGGCCACCTAACCGAGTCTAGTGGGACTAGCCGACTCCTGCGGCAACGCAAGCCCCGCGCAGGTGCTGTGTGTACGAGGCGAAGCTGGCGGCGCTCCGGTTAGAGTCGGAGGAGAAGGATCTGGGCGCCATGGCGTGGGTGCTGAAGATGGACGATGCGACCATCGAGTCGGGGCTTGTGCACGACTTCGATGCCAGTTTGTCTGGTATCGGCCAGGAGCTCGGAGCTGGCGCGTACAGCATGAGGTTAGAACATCAGCAAATGTTGCAAACCTTGGGATTCTAACCGGTTTGTGTTCAGAGGTTGCAAAAATTCATCAATTCATCACACCCTTATCATCAATTGGCAATTCGCGAGAGATTGTTTTTGTCAGCTGGTGTGTTAAAAATGCCTATATGAGAGTAGCCATGCTAGCTCAAAACAATAGACGAGTTGCATCTTAACGCTGTCTGATCATTTTGAGAGCTAACTAGACGTGATATTTGTTTAAAACTGGTTGTAGAGTATTAATAAATATCCTCCAAGTAGCCATAACGTGGTTGTGCTAAAACGACAACAACCGAGCTTGGAGTGTTACTTCCTGGAACAGGGTGTTCTTTGAACTCTGTTGTGAGATGGGTAATTAACCGTTAAAATGTGTAATTTGTTAAGATAATTCTTTCACCTGTGTGGTTTAAAGAGCGTTAAAACGTTTAGTGAATCGCACGTTTACTGGTTAAAGAAATTGAGGCGACCGTTGAACTCCCGTTACGTCATATGATACTGCATAGAAGCAAACGGCTAATGATTACGTCATTCGACTGCTATGGATACTCTAAAACAGTTGATACAATATTTAGGATGAAGGTCACATCCTCGAGATAGTCTGTCTCTGTCAGCATTTTTTACTTTGTGACTTCAGCATGTGGAAATAAAAAGAGAAGTGTGTAATTGTCCTTTGGATCAGTTATTCATGAATATCCTAGCTGCATGCAAAGACAACTAAGTTAGCCATTCACCAGTTTTTTTTTCCTGAAAAATGTAAATATCATTGCTCAGTACCTGCAAAAGGCAACAACACTGGCCTAACCAAAGGCATGAGTCTGGGGGCGGGGCTATTTGCTTGACTGACCAATAGCGCATGGTGGTTGAGGAAACCTGTTTGAAGACAATCATTATAGTCATTAAAATCATTAATTTTCAAAGCCGCTGTTCTAAGGAGATGTTTAGCTAAACGAAAACAATGTACTAACATACGAAAAAAATTCTCGTACAGCTGACATTATCAAAATGATCCCTGTTCACACGATTTTGCGAAAACGATTAAAAACGCTCCATTATTCTTGCCAGGCCAGTAGTTGGCGATGTTACTTTGTAAAGAAAAAATACAGCGATAGATTGCACACACAATACACATGTGCATGTCATGATGTCACTCTGTAAACTGTGAAAACGGAGACAATAGCGATATTGTTTTCAAAATTTTATTGTGTAAATGAATGGCCAAAACACAATAAAGTTTTAATTTGAAAACTCTGTTGTGTAAACTAACTATAATTCCTAAGGGAACCTATAGACCTTATGTAGCTTCGCCCCTTGAATGTAATGTCTTGCGTATATGAATGTACCCCTCATCTTAAAATCTTCCCGGGCTGCTGACATCATGATATCCTCTTTAAACATTACAATTCTCATGATTACTTTCGTTAACTCTACAATAAGTATACCACTTCACCAGCTAATTACTCTTCGACTGATGTTTCTCTGGCGCTTGAGGTCTATAGTGTGTGACCATTGGGTTCCGCAAACTTAAAAATCCCATATATTTTCTCCAAAGTGGAATTCATTTTTAAACATAAACATAAAATAGCTTATGAAATGTTAAAGACAGACCTATTTTGAGATACGAGGAATAAAAATAAAAGAAATGATCCCATACAATAAATACAATTCCATGAAGGACTGCAAATAACAAAATTGAATGGATAGATTGCATATAATAATTTATATATCTATATATATATATTTTTTTATTATTATTATTATTATATATAATTTATCCATTCAATTTTGTCATTTGTAGTGCTTCATGGGATTGTAGATCTTTCTGTCCTCTATTAAAGCTATTGTTTGTGATCCATCTTGTATCTGGTCTGTTTGGTTCATGGCTTATAAGTTAAAAAGAAAAACTTTTTAAAATAAATTCTTTATAGGAACAATTAATTGCTTTGGGAAAATTGCTTCGGAAAGTTGCTTAAAAAATAGGCAGACACTGTTGCACTCGTTTTAAATTAGCTTTCCGGTTCAATGTCATTGAACAGCTCTAATTTGCTTATAAATCACATGGTTCACCTTTAAGGCCCTTGCACACTGAGTCTGAAATTTGCGTCCGAAATTTTGCACGTTAAAAAATAAACACGACCTCACGTTATGTCAATGACGCTTGCTCAGCCTCCGGAACTTCGTCCGTCATAAAAAAAATAAAATCTGGTTTGACTCTGTGTTTTTCGCATCCGTAGCAAGCAGTTTGAATGGTGTTTTGACAATTCAGATCCACCGAATCACGAATACGAAAAAACACATACGAAAATTTCGGACTCGGTGTGCAATGGCCTTTACTGTCAGTCTTTTCTTTTTTATTCTTTTTTTTTAAAATATAATACAGTTTGTAAACTTTGGAAAATATCGCATTATTAAATGTCTTTTAATCTTGTGTTTTCTGTGTGTTATTGTTTCTGGCATTCAGTTGAATATGACTAAATATCAAGCTGTCCAACACATCATTGTGCTTAAAAATATATAGATATGCATTTTTTTTCCCACAAATTAACTCATTGTCAGGGGCTTCGGCATCCACAGCTTTGGAAGTGGCATACGTCAGTTTCGTCGGGGTATTAATGATCATTTTGGAGCACATTTAATCTGTAGCTTTTCCATATCTCTAGAGTCTCTCGCTCTTCCCAGTTGGCCATGAGGAGTTTGAACAAACGCGGTTCACTGCGTGATAGGAATAGATATTCTGCACCCGAGGTCAGGTTCCATGGAACAGTTACAGTTCGTCTGGGATGTGGCAGCCTTCAGGAGGTTGTGGTGGAAAGAGCAACATCAGCATTTTCCTTGCAGCGCTCCGTTATTCTGCGAGTGTCTGAAAGCCTCGGTGCAAGCGAGTCGAGAGAGTGTGGTGGAGTTGTCGTGAGCGCTGTAGTGTGAGACTGGAAGAAGAAGCTGTTCACATGCTCTCTCTCCCCCTGTGATATCAAGTTTCTTGCTCTTCCAGCACCCTGCAGTTTCGCAGTTGACAGATACTGCTCTGTTGGCATTAGTGTCGACCAGACAGTGTTTATAGTAGTCGAGGCAAAACCTGTCAACAGACTTAAAGGTTTAAACCTACACAATTAAATCACCCTTTTACGTTCATTTAAAATGCTTCTATGGCGTGACCTCTTTAAAATCAAGTAGAAATATTTAATTTCTGATGTAATGAGGTAACGAAAGCTGCATGCACAATTCTAAGAGTTTTGAATGAACTATAGCATTGTTAGTTGAACTATTGCGAAATATGGACAGTTTCAATGAACAGGGTCAGATGAGTGTCAGGGTCAGATATCCAAGTGAGATGCTTGTGATTTCCCAGTGTGTGTGTAGGCCAGTACAGTGAGAAAGTGCTAATGTGATGTTTTGGTGCTGAGGTGTATGAGGGCGTGTGAGATGCTGATTATCTGGCTGTCGATCATGTGGAATGAGCAGCTGTGGAACAGAATGTTACAGCGGAGCTGCTCATATTTCAGAAAACACTTGCAGATCTGCAGGCGCATCCCGTCATGTCCAAGTGACTGACTCAGCGTCTTTAGCTGTCGCTGCTCCCCCGGCTTGACACCGCCTGTACATGTGTGCCAAAGAAGATTTAAGCACAGAGTCATGGATATTTACTCCGTAATATCAGAGTAATTATGGTGTAAAAATAATTGTTTATTGTTAAAGTGCCCTATTTATGCTTTTTTTTGGATATTACCTTTCATACAGGGTGTAATTAGCTCTTTGTGAATGTAAGTTTTAATGATCAAAGTGCATGAAAGATAGTCATTTTCTTCTTAAATAAATAATTGTTTCTGAACTGCCGAAACAAGTCGTCATTGACTGTTAGAAATGTATATTGCTAGCTTATGGTTTTCATTGGCTGCTCATTAACAATGTCTGCTTTGCCCCGCCCTCAAACACTGTAGTGTTTGGGTTTTATTGACGCTGTTTTTGCTGCAAATCCACTTTAATGCTCTTCCAAAGGATGAGAACTCGTGCTGGAATTGATACGGAAAACCACCGCTATCTTTCCTGTTATCATATCACTGAGTCAAGCACTGAGGAAGATCCAGAGCTGAAATTCAAATGGGATGAAAAATGCTAATGGATTGTTTCTAACACGCGCTGTAAGCGGTCGATTATGGAGCGAATTATGTGCCAATATTAAACAAACAAATCCAGCAAACAAACTCGATCTGCTTTGCATAGGAAAACTCGACTTGCAAACAAACAGATAGCAATTTGCTACAACAAAGGTCAATTTGAGCGAAAATGCAGTGGAATAACCAATATTGTGTTTTACAGTATAAATAAATTAGCCTAGATAATGGGTTATGTCACAAATAAATACAAACCATCCAACAAATTGAATGTAACCTTTGAACAAATACCAAATGTAGTGCATACAAATACATATCTGTCTGAACTTTCGGCGCAATTTTCTCACATGATCATTCAGAAACCATTCTAATATAATGATTTGATGCTCAAGAAACATTTCTGATTATCATCTATGTTGTAAACCGTTGTACTTATGTTGAAATGTGATCCTATTTTCATTATACTTTGAAGGGAAAGAACAGCTTTTAATGGGGTCATATAATGGTACATGCACTTTTACAAGTTGATTGTACTGAAATGTGTTTTGGCAGTACCTGTACACAACCAACCATCATAATGATACAAATCCATCCAGTGGTTTTGCTTTAATCTCCTTGTATGTTTTCCCCTGCCTCAGATCGAACCGTTCGACCGTGTGACGTCACCCGCGGTTGTTGATTGACAGCAATGTTTCAACACAGACCCGCCCTCGCTCGTGACCGAGCTGTCAATCATAGTCCGTCATTGTTGATACACTAGAGCAGAATGGCGTCTAAGCGATTGTGGTGTTCTGTTCTTGGGTGCAAGAAGGATCAACAGTAGTTGGGTGCAACAGTAGTCAATTGTCGAGTTTGCGTGCGCGATCCTTAGTTATCTAGTTACCAATGATCGCGCAAGTGAACTCGACAATTGACTACTGTGGACTTCAAACGAAAACAGGAAGAAACATGGACTTGGACAAAAACTATGATAAAACCTGTTGGAAAGCATCTTTTGCAGCGATTTTTGTGTGAGCATATCAGTGAACACCCTAGACCACTCGGTGAGTTTCACGTCTTTGTAAACTAAAGTTTTATGCGTTTTGATGAATGATTGTTCGAGTGCACCTATGCTTTCATTATAAAGGTGGGGGGGTACTAACACACAATCCAAAAATTCTTGTGACAGGAGCATTTGTCTCAAAAACAATCTTAACTATTCTATTTCATCAGGGACGATCTTAAAACAGGGCTTTAATTGTAAAATACCGAACTTGTCCTTTAAACTGAACCGCCGAAGACGCAGTGACTGAGTTTTGTTTATGAAGAGAATATTCCCTGAGAGCAATGTCAATACACTTATGTTTGCGCAAATCATTTCTCACCAGAGTGCTTTTTAAACGAGGGTCAATGGGCTCTTTGCACGGCGGTAATTCCGGTGAAGATGTAAGGATGCTCGATAACTTCCGCCGATCATAGAGTCCAATGCAATACCGAGAATTTATATTGAATTTTAAACTCCATGGTTATACTAAAGAAACGTTAGTCATAAAACAGATAAAACAGACACCCCTCGTTGTGTTTATGCTTCTTTTTAAAATTATATTAAATAAACATAACTATATATAAAATTACATCTAAACGTATGTACGTTTCGTTTCAAAGACGGGAGGACAGTAAATTTTGAAGACTCTGCCATAATCCCGTTTTCCTCAGTTGTCCTCCGCTTTAATCTACACAACCGGAAATGGACGAGCATCCTTGCGTCAAATGCGGAACTTATGCGTGCATATAGCCCATATAAATCAGGTTTCGGTAAGAATCTGCTCCTGAAAAATGAATCGGTACCAATTATACATGTTCCTGCTGAACCTACAGATTTAGTGATTGTAACGCCTAATTAGCCTTTATTTTAATCTTTGCAAATCGCTTGCATGCTTCACGATGAATGTGGCTAATGTTTACCCTCAGGGTACATTACGGCATGTATTCGATGTAACGTTAGACGTTCTCAATATAATTTATAATCCCACGTTTATAAATAAAACCGTGTTTGTTATCTTAAAACAAAACATTTTCGTACTGCACTAAACACAAACGTACAACAAATTCTTAGGTATCATTCTACTGCTAGAATCATTACTGACATGACCTCATGTCAGGGTTTCAGTCACGATAGTTGTACCTAACACTGAGATAACTTGACACATCACTGACAAGCCTACATTTACAAAAAAAAAGTTTTTCAACCTAAATCTGTCAACGAACTAACCTATAACTTACATTAGGAACGTTAAACACATAGCGTTTGTATCTCACAACTCTACCCTGCCAGTACATACAAAAATAGATCAAAGTGACATTACGTTAACCAACAATTCAGAAACATCCTGTTCGAGCCTTAATTGTCGAACTTGATCATCTTGTTCCGGGTCCGACTCTGGTTCAAATTGATATGGTTGCACTACAGTTGTGTCCTCAGAGACTCCAGCTGCCATTCTTTCGCCAAAATACACCATCAACGTTTGTCAAGGCAATACTCCACGTGCGTTGTGTCAAAAACGCCCCAAAGAACAGAGGGGCAGAGTCAGCGAAGCTCATTATCATTTAAAGGCATATGCACTGAAACGGCGTGCTGAAAACAGAGCTGATTTTGAGCAGGTAAAATTAGTGTTTTCTTAAAATATTAATGAGAATTTTTAATAAAAGTATATTACAAACTTTTTATTTAGACCCTAATTCATATTAACTTGAACAAAAATGGCATTATATGACCCCTTTAAATATAAATATTTTGTTACAAATGTGTTTACTGTCATTTGTCACATTAAAGCATGGAGCAAGTAGTGCATGGAGTAGTTTGATAAGAACATTTGCTCTTTGTGGTTCAGAAGTGTGAACTAGCGATCATGTGTTGTGTGGTTTTTAAAGTGTCTATAGGTGAAAGCGTGCTCCCATATACCTGTTTCCATGACAGCCATTTCCATTCTGACTGAAGAGGGTCTGTGGTCCTAACCAACATAATTCACAGTTTCATAACTTCTGTTTCTCTGTGTGTCTGTCTTTGTTTCTCAGTGATGTGTTGGCTCTGCCCATCTTTAAGCAGGAAGATGTTAGCGTTCCTGTGGAGTCTGACACCAAGAATCCTCCGTTTCAGTATGTGCTGTGTGCCGCCACTTCTCCTGCTGTGAAGCTTCACGAGGAGACGCTCACCTACCTGAACCAAGGCATGTCGTTTCTTTCTCTATCCCTGCAAGAACACACAGAGGAGGTTTTCAATAACACACTTTCCCCTCCCATGCAGGCCAGTCTTATGAGATCCGAATGCTTGATAACAGGAAAATAGGGGAGATGCCTGAACTCAACAAGACTGTGAAGGTGAGAGATCATGTGTGTTTTGGCAGTGCAGTGCGCTTGAGGTTTCGTGTAGTGTGGCGTCTCCTGCACCAGTGAATCTACAGAGCTGTGGTTAAATAAATAATTGCTGTCGTCGGGCGGAAACCTGTCCAAAACTGATGCTTTTCAGGAAATGGAAAAAGCACAGTATTTATGTAAATTAAACACTGTGTTGTCAAAGTTGAAACTGTGGCTTTATATATGGTCAGAAACTCGCACGTGTCATTGGAATATTAACATTTCACCGAAATCAAGCTGAAATGGAGTTTACGAGGTTTAGTCACAAGCTCTTTCCAATACTTTTAGTTGGCAAAATATTTGCTAAACCCACAGACAGATGTAAAGGGCGACCAATAGTAAGGATTTATAAAAAAAAAAATTTAAAAAAAAAAATGACAAAGTAAGATGCAAAGTTTCTGCCGGACAGTAACATTATATTTAACTCGGGTTGAGACTTTTGATCAAATCAACAAAAACAAAAGTGTTTTGCAGAATGATGCAAATAAAGAACAGCCAATATGTTTATGACTAATATGAAACTGAAGTGTTTTTATAGTGCTTAAATGTTTGGTTTATTGTTTTATATTTTTAATGGATGAATGTTTGATCACAAACCTCTGAAAGTGAATGGCTGCGTTATATGACTAATACTGCATTGAATAAAAAACCGTTTCAACTACAAAAATATATGGAAGCAATACATTTAAATGCTCAATTATTTGTGAACAGTGTTGTTCACTGTTGTGCACAGTTGTGTCATGGCATTATTGGATGCTAGTTATCTGTAAATATTACCATTAATAATTGCTAACCAAAAAAATTAAAAATACACTATTTTCTTTAGAACTCTTATGCTCGCCAAGGCTGCATTTGTTTGATCAAAATACAGTAAAAACAGTAATATTGTGTAATATTATTTCTAATTAAAGTCAATTTGATTTGTTCCTGATGCAAAGGAATTTTCAGCATCATTATGGAGTCTTCAGTGTCATGATCCTTCAGAATTTTTGATTATTATCAATGTTGAAAGTTCAAAAGAACACCATTTATTTGAAATGGAAATCTGTTTAAATTTGTTAACTATTTATGCATGAGAATTGATGCATGAATGCTGAAAAAAATATTAGTTTCTTTCAAAACCGTGATCTTACTTACACCAATTATTTGACCAGTACATAGACAATATTTATTTTGCGTTGTCTTTGCTTGCCACGTACAGAAACAAATGTACAGAGTAATCAACCTAATCTGAATCACAACCAAATTACTGAATCCATGCGAGGAATCACTCAGTTGACAAGTCTTGCTGTATTTGTGTTTTTGAGGAGCAGCAAGTAAAGATGCAATGGCCGTTTCATCAAATTCAGGCTAAAAGCTCACAACTCCTTTTTTTTGCCGTAGTGCAGTAGATCCAGCGGTGCAGGAAGGACTGGTGTGGTGTGGTGTATGGCTATTTAAGAGTGCTGCTTGTCCTGATGGTTTTGTGTTTGTGTGTGTTTGGTTTGGGGTGAATTATAGAGTTTAGTTAGGGTGGTTTTCCATGACCGAAGGCTTCAGTACATGGAGCATCAACAGCTGGAGGGCTGGAAATGGAATCGGCCTGGCGACCGCCTCCTCGACATCGGTGAGAGCTTGTTGTGTGATCACATTAGTTTGCTGTCATCATTTTGTTCAATCTGTTTTTTGTTTGTTTCAGGATAAGCGTTTCAAAGCAGCATAAAGCCTCGGGAGAGGGAGTTTTTACTGTGCGTCATGTGTCTGTTACAGATATCCCCATGTCAGTTGGCATCACCGAGCCCAACACACACACGTCACAGCTAAACGCAGCAGAGTTCCTGTGGGATCTTTCCAAACGCACCTCTGTGTTTGTGCAGGTACACACAAGCAAACACTGTCATGTTGTGGTAGTTTAAAGGTTAAAGTCAGCCTGAAACGAAAGTCGCGATAGTCTTTTCTTCGCCATTGTGACGCATATCTGAATGAAATGGCTTCTTGAACAGCAAATATGTAGGGAGGGACTTGGTTTTGCCTGTGCTGTAGGAATAACGTCAAAACCCAGAAGAATGATTCCCTCAAGATTTTCCTGTGGGGTTTTATAATGGGGGTTTTTCAATTTATGATTAAAATAAAGTCTGTGGTAAAGCTGCACAGTTGATCATTAAAGGAATACTCCACTTTTTTTTTTTTTTTTGGAAATAGGCTCATTTTATCACTCCCCCAAAGTTAAACAGTTGAATTTTACCGTTTTCGAATGTATTCAGTCGATATATATATATATATATATATATATATATATATATTTTTTTTTTTTAGAAGAATATCAGACCATTTCTGGTCTCATTGACTTCCATAGTATATTTTTTTCCTACTATGGAAGTCAATGAGACCAGAAACTGTCTGTTTACTTATATTCTTCTAAATATCAGAAAATCAGCTGAATGGATTTGAAAACGGTAGAACTCAACTGTTTAACTCTCGGGGGAGTGGTAAATGATCCTATTTTCAAAAAAAGTGGAGTATCCCTTTAAAAATCATGATCTCTATTCAAACACCCATGCAATCTTATTCCTAAATGACAACAATTCGGCTTGGTCTATCAAACCTTTGACTAGTACGATCACAGCAACGAAGTATCATTGAATGATTCTTTCCAAGACATTAGTTAATAAAATCCTGATTCATCCAGTAATGAAACAAGAGAAGTCTTTATAAGTGAGTCATTGAATCATTCATTCAAATTGATTTTTAACAATAATTCATTCAGAGAAATTAAACATTTTAAATAGACTGCAGCAATTAACATTTTTTTCAGAACCTCTAGTGAATTACATTTTGTTTAGTATATTCGGTATAATCTGGACATTAAATGCTATTGGTTGAATATCCATGAACTATCCCTTAGAATATGCCTGAAGCACAATCTCATTGGCCAGAAATTCCGTCACTCTCAGAGGAGCGATGAAGATGTGTTTCCAATAGAGTGAGGATTTTTGAGATGATCAAAATGTCCCAGACATGTTGGAGAGCATCTGATTTGGCCCCTTGAACTGACATTTATCTCTTGACCTTGGAAGCGTCTGATCAAGTTTCAAACATATGAATATCATTTCAGTTGATTAAAACCGTATCTTGCGCATCCTCCTAATCTGTGCAGAAATCGTGTGTGTAATGCATGCCAAGGATAATCTCAAAACTGCTCAAGGAAGCGATCATGTGCTCCATGTTAATTATCTTTCTTTCCTTCCGTCTCTCGTTGAAGGTCCATTGCATCAGTACAGAGTTCACCCCACGGAAACACGGCGGAGAGAAAGGAGTTCCGTTCCGGATCCAGATCGACACCTTCAAACAAAATGAAAGCGGAGAATACACTGAGCACCTGCACTCTGCCAGCTGCCAGATCAAAGTCTTTAAGGTGACGTCACATGCATGCAAGCATGCATCAAATACAAGGAAATGTATATTTGGTTAAAGACCTCAGGTTTGAATTTTTACCCCACTTATTTTTACTCAACTGAATGCTTATGTTGTTAAAAGGCTAGTTTTGAATCATTAATATGACATAGGATACACTAAAGTGTTTCTCTTGTCTTGCTATAAACAGCCAAAGGGAGCAGACAGAAAACAAAAAACGGACAGAGAGAAGATGGAGAAAAGGACTCCGCAGGAGAAAGAGAAATATCAACCCTCTTATGATACCACTATTCTGTCAGAGGCAAGAATATTTAAGTAATATTTTGTTGGCTTGTTTGTTTTCCTACACAATAAAATGACAGTGATCTTGGATTTTACTTTGGCACCTATTGGTGTGGATGCAGTGTTCGGTTACTGATCGTAGGAAAGGCCTATTCATAGATGTGTCATGTGATTAATTTAGTCTGATAATGAGGGGTTGCTGAAGTTAATAGTATTTAGCTGGTCATGTTACGGCCAGCATGTGGCAGGAATCACCTTATGTCGAGTTTAATATCACAGGCCTAAAATAAGCTGAGTCTTCATCTCATGCCCAATAGGCTTGCAGCAGTAGTCGGTGTTATGCGGTGTACAACGATTACACTATTTGCCCACCCCGACACCATCTCCACTGCCGTTTTGCTTTTTTATAGAAATAAAAATAATTTAGTTCAGTTGGACAATCGACACTACAATTCTAAACTGAAAGCGTCTGCTCTGCTCCATATACAGCCGACGCTGCAGCGTCGCAGCAGGAGTCAGGTTTCACATGATGAGAGTAAGAAGAGATGACTGACGGCACGATGGACTGAGGATTTGGTGCGTAACAGATCCTGAGACAAATATCTTGTAAAATGTGCGGTCAGTACCGCCGCGTGATCGCAAATTCGAATTCAAAAGCGATTTCAATAGCGCGCATATTAGCGGCTCACTAATGCACGTGAATTACAGGCGATGTTATCGGTAATGCCAGTTTATTTACCAGTGTGTGAATTTCCTCACCGTGGCAAAGTATGTAATTTCAAACAGCTTAAATACTATTAATTTCTATTGGATTTAAACATTTTTAGAGAAAGATTATATACCGCTTATACCTCCTGTAACAAGCCAGAAGCAAATCACGGTTCATGGCTGACGCATTAATCGGCGGTTTAAAAAAGAAGAAGGGACGAGCCCTTTAATGTTTTTCTTAAACTTCCTGTTTCAGTAGCAAGGACACCAAAACAAGGGATTTTTATGGGATATTTAGTTACAAAGCATAAAAAGGACCTTTAGCACAAAAAGGACTTTGTGCTCCTTTAACTTGATTCAAATGTACATGCGTGTCTGTTTGACTGATGTGTTCACTTGTGTGCGTAGACTCGATTGGAGCCTGTGATTGAGGAGGCTGTGGAACATGAGCTAAAGAAATCTAGCAAGCGGACACTTCCTGCAGACTGTGGTGATTCCATCGCCAAAAGCAAGAGAGGAAGTGTAAGTGCCCACTCTCCTCTTCTGTGTTCAGTTCACTCATTCCAGACTCCAAACCTTTGTCCATATTTGTTTGTAGATCAGTCTTCATCGGTTTGTGTCGGGTCTAGACTGCCCCCTAATAGTCCACCAAAAGTTAGTTGATAATATACTCTAAAAACTCCAATACGCAGTCCGTAATGGACATGTGGTAATTGTGTCAGGCAGGAAATCCAAAGTGTGGGATCATATCGAGAGGGTAAGGGATGACCACAAAAATGAGCAAATATTCTTTGACCATTTGAAACATGTATGTGGTAGCCTAACGTTAGCCACTTTACATGGCAGCTCACTCTGTTATCCTAGGGTTCCCTAGTCAGGGCACTGATTGAGTCGGCCATTTAAGAGCTGTCTCAATCACAAAATCCTGTAAAGTGCACGAAACGTCCACTACCTAAATGTCCCACAATGCACTGTGAAAACCAGAGAGTATTGATGTTTACTGTTCCCTTAAAGAAAGTGCTAAAGCGCAAAACAGATCTTGTCAGCAAACTCAATACGTATCATGACACGATAGACACTTCGAAAAATATAGGGTTTGTTCACACTTGTAGTTCCGTTCGCTTGGTTCGTTTTAGTCCTGGTCCGCTTAGCGCTCACTTTGCTTTTTCTAACACCAAACCTAAAGATAATGAATCTAGAAGTCCCTACTGTACCGTTCTGTACTTATCAGTGCTCGAATTCATGTACACTACACTGATTCACAACCTAGGGGAGCTGATTGATTTGCAGCCGACACTGCATAAATTAATATTATAAACATGCGACTAATGGCTTAAATGAATGACCACCAGTCGACTAGAACAATCTTTTGTCGGGGGAACATGCATTAGTCTGACATCAACACTGATACTTATTAAGGTTTATTTTTGACTCGTCACATGTCTCTCCTTCTCCCACTGCAGTGTTCACCATGGCCAGATAATGCGTACGTCAACCCCATCACAGCAGCTACACCGACCTTCACCTCCAGCACAAACTCCTACAGCACTACTAGCAGCACAGTACCAGACAGGTGACACTCATGCAGCATCTGTGCGGCGTGAACCACAGCTATGCATTGTCTAACGCTTTTACCTTTGTTTTTAGTGAGTCATCTTCACCTAACCACCAAGGGGATGCTGGTAGCCCCGTGTCTGTGGAGGTTAGTATATGTTTGTATGTCTTTTTTTTACTAACTGCACCTTTAAAGTAAAATAATTCAGTCTTTGAACTTTCTGCAGTCCCTGAGTCCTGCATCCTCTATACAAGACACACAGAAGTGGCTCCTTAAGAACAGATTCAACTCGTACACTCGCGTTTTCACCCATTTCTCAGGTATGCACACATGCACATGACCGGTTTTTAGTGCAAAAGTTAAACTGCTCTAGGTCTGGGTAAAAATAGTGACCAGTTAGAATTAGTCTGAAACACCTGCATGTATAAATAAGTCTTTTTCAAATATAAGTAAAATGACCATAGAAGATAAATATAAAATCAGACTGAATCTAAATTTAGTGGCATAGAGAATTTCTGAATCAGAATGTAATCTAGGAAATCTTTGACGATACCCAGCCCTAATAGACACAATATTAAACTAAAAGTAGTCAATAATGAGACCAATTAGTGTTTTCCCATCTTAGGTTCTGATCTACTGAAATTAACTCGTGACGATTTAGTCCAAATTTGTGGTGCGGCCGATGGAATCAGACTCTACAATGCACTTAAAGCACGGTAGGATAAAAAGAGTGATGTTAAATATAAATGATGTGGTTTTTTTACACTTGGAAAGAGTGAACTAAAGAATTCACATTGTGTGTGTTTGTGTCCCTGTACAGAGCAGTGCGTCCTAGACTCACGGTGTACGTGTCTCTGGAATCGTCTCTGAGCGAGAGCCCTCTGCTGGAGAAACGTGGCCGCAGCAAAAACGGCGAACATAGCAGTCCCACATCCATACCTGGTATAGAAATATCAATCGTGGAAACTTGCACATGCGTTCCTAACATACCACTATCACGAAGCATCTGTTGTTTTGCAACAACAATCATGAACAACAAAGATACAGCTAAAGCCACGTTGAGAAAAACATCTTCCTCATGCTGTCCTCTAAAACACAACACCATAACAACTGAAATTTGACCCAGCAAGCAACAATAAACATATAATGGCTTGTATAAAGCACTATATAAATAAATGTGATTGACGACAACAACACCACAACTCAAACCCGACACAGTTCTCTTTATAGCCACTTCTAATAACTGATGTAGTTTAACCTCTCGGGTCAGACCCCAAACTCATTTACCAAGAAAAGAAGATCACTGAAGTCTAAAATATGCGTATGGTTGTTTTGTTGGTTGGAAAAAAACTTTTATTACTGCTTTATCACACATCGCATCACAGCCTTGGATTTAAAGTTGATTATTTTACAGTGTCTTCGATACACGGGACATGCATTTACTATAGTTATAATAACAGTTAATTGTGCATAATTATAAGCAACCAAACCCTACTCTGTAACACTCTATTGTAGTTTTCTTGTGACACGTTACATGTAGTTAATAGAGTAATTACTAGGGCTGAGTAATAAATATTGATTTCTCGATATTAATCGATTCTCATTTTTACAACCGATATCGATTCTTAAATCTCAAGAATTAATAAGTCGGCCTGTTTATTTGAATGAATGGAACATTGTATCAGCATTCAAAACATCGCAATAATCTTTGTCCTTTGTTACTATTGATATGAAAAAGTCTCAAATTTCAAATTATGTCCATTTTCTTTAGAAATTCAAAAACATAAATAATGTTTTGGCGCTGTGGCGTGAGATCACTCTGGCGCAGCTCAAGAGAAGCAGCAGCGCTGATCTCTCTTCCGGCTTAATAATTCCAGTTACAGTGCGAAATCAACATGAATGAGCATCTGAAAGTGTGATAAAAGATAGAGTACAACTTACTGAAATCCATATCGTGTCACATTGATTCGCTCAATCAGCGTTTCAACCGAGGAAAGACGTCAGTTAAACAGCTTGTAATCAATGTCATGTATTATTTGTAATATCAATATCATGTAATATTTACCTCAGAAAACCCACATAAACTCGTTAGTCAGCAAGAAAAATAATTCATGTAATCTTCTTATAATAAAAATAAATAAAAGTGTAATTTAAGTGTTTGTATAGCTACAGAACAGTTAATTATTACCTTCATATTAGGCTAATGAAGCCTAGTAGGCTACAACTAGACTCCCATAGTTTACAGCATTAGTTAAGGGATTTGATTTCCTTGAGAAAATTTGCCATTTATTGTAACTGATATCCAAAATAATCAATATTGAATCGAATCGAATTGCAAGCTTGTGGAATCGAATTGTGAAATTTTTGTCAATACCCAGCCCTAGTCATTACAGTAAATTTTGCATAATTACATGCAACTAACTCTAAAACACACACCCTAATTTTAACCCTATAATAAGTACATTTTGTTAAATATTACTCAGTAGTACTTAAATGTAAAATTACACTAACAAGGACACTTAAAATAAAGTGTTAACTAAAATTATTAATCCTGTTTGTCTTTTATGAATTAGGTCAAAATCTTCCCGTATGCTTTTAGTTTTGCAGATGTAGTATGTTTTAATTTAGGCGTTGTACTGTGAAATGTTCACAATGTTGGACTTGTTTTAAAGTGTGTCTGTGTTTTAGTTTACCATGCGCTTTACCTTGAGGAGATGACGGCTTGTGAGCTCACTAAGAAGATCTCCAGTGTCTTGTCGCTTCCGATGGTCCACATCAACCAAGTCTACAAACAGGGGCCCACAGGGATACACATACTACTCAGTGACCAGGTAAACGCACACCTCAAACTATCTCTTCTCTTTTCCTGTTATCAGGTGCCGCGTGTAAGCTGGCCAACCATGGCTGCTCATTTGAATAATGTTTTGCATCATGTCACAGATAAAACACACTTCATTGTGGGCTTTTTTGTGCTGTTATCTTTTGCCATGAATGGGACATGTCGGTGAGAAACATCATGTGGCAGATTTGTCTAATGAATGGTTACATCATGTACTGTTAAAACAGACTGAAGCAATATAAATTGAATGTGATACATATGTATAAGGGCTGTCAAACGATTAATCACATCCAAAATAAAAGTATGTGTTTATATAATATATGGGTGCACTGTGTATAATTATTGTGTGTATTTATATAAATACACACACATGCATGTATATTTAAGAAAAAAATATTATTTGTGTATAAAGTATTAATATAATATAAATGATATAAAAAAATTATATACAGTATATACATGTAAATATTTCTTAAATATATACAAGCATGTGTGTGTATTTATATATATATATTTATACACACTACACCCGCATATATTGTGAAAACAAACTTTTATTTTGGATGCGATAATCGTTTGACAGCCCTAGTATATATAAAATATTATATAGTATAATATACATGCTCTACCATCCAAATGTTTGGTGTCTGTAAGATTTGTCAATGGTTTTTGAAAGAGTCTCTTCTGCTCACCAAGCCTGCCTTTATTTGTTCAAATACATTCAGAAGTGTGATGTTGTGAAATATTATTACAATTTGAAACAACTGTTTTCTATTTGAATATATTTTAAGATGTAATTTAGTCCTGAGATCAAGCTCCCCAGTCTTCAGCGTCACATGAAGCATTTCTGATTATTATCAATCTTAAACGGTTTTGCTGCTTCATATTTTTGTGGGAACCATGATTTCAGGATTCTTTTGTGAATATAAGTTCAGTACAGCATTTATTTGAAGTAGTTATCTTTTATAGCAAGCAATATAAATGCATTTGAATTAAATGTGTTCTTGCTGAATACAAGTATTAATTTCTCTCAAGAAAAAAATCCTAGTCATCACAAACCTTTGAACAGCAGTTTACGTACATCATTAAATAATGATTTAAGGCATGCAGCAACTTTTAATTTTTTTGCTAAATTAAAAAAAAAAAAGACAATGTCAGCTGTTAAAGGAGAACTCCAGTCAATTTGAACATTGAGCTCATTATTTTGTACATTTGGGTTGCTGTCAGTACAGACAAAAACGATAAAAATCGGTGTTGCCTACACCGTGTTATCGTCTTTTTAAAATTCTCACCCTATTGACTTCAATGTGGCATGTTCTGAACCTGCTTTTAGCCTCTCAACATCCTTGAGTTGTCATTACGAGTGCACAGCCATGTGAGTGGTGTTATTAAGAGTGACCACGGTCAATCTGACTGCAGTAGATGTGAAAGATATAAAAATTATGTTAATTCAGCCAGCTCACATACTACCTCTTTTTGCTTCCTGTTTTCGGTCGAAGTCCACAATAGTCGATTGTCAAGTTCACACTCGTGATAATTGGAAACTAAATGATGTTCAACATCTGATTCGGATGAACTATCCATTTGAGCTGATACCACACTCAGAACACCACACAGCACTGTTATCGGCTGACAGCTGACAATCCGTCTCCTCTGTTGCTTACTTACCAATGATCGCACTTGCGAACTCGACACTCGACTACTGTGGACTTCGACTCGAAAACAGGAAGTACATACAGGTATGTGAGCTGGCTGAATTAACATCATTTTTATTAATATCTTTCACATTTACTGCAGTCAGATTGACCGTGGTCACTCTTAATAACACCACTCACATGGCTGTGCACTCGTAATGAAAATCAAGGATGTTAAGAGGCTAAAAGCAGGTTTAGAACATGCCCCATTGAAGTCAACAGGGTGCGAATTTTAAAAAGAGGATAACACAGTGTAGGCTACACTGATTTTTGTCGTTTTTGTCTGTACTGACAGCACTCCAAATGTACAAAAAAATTAACTCAATGTTAAAATTGACCCGACTTCTCCTTTTAACATTGACAGTGACTGTTTTATGTTTAAATATAAAAGTAATTACTATAGCAATAGTGATATTGACTACATTGTTTGAACAAACTGATTTAATTTAATCACTCACAGAATCAGTCATTTCTGAAGATCAGATGACTAGCATGAACAAGACCTTAGTAACTCAAATTTGTCCTTTTTTTCCTCTCTCTTACAGGTGGTTTATAACTTCCTCGATGAGAGCAGTTTCATTGTCAGCACAATACAAGGTAAACATTTTCTCCTAACACCAAATAAATCCTCCCTGCTTTTCCTGTTCTCCTCATCATCTCTCTGACTGTGTCTTCCTCAGATGACACCAGTGATGGGTTTCACCTCGTTCTGAAGTAGATCTGCCGTACTTGAAGCAGAGAGTGCAAAGACATCACAAGGCTTCATACTGCCGCTCTCGAGCATTGAGCGAGTTCCCTCCATCCTCCTCTCTCCTCCTTTCCTTATCTCTCTCTCGTTCTTCACGTCTCAGACGTCGGAGAGATCGCCGGGGTTGGACAGGGCCTCCTAACTGTTAGAATCTGACTTCAGTGTGTAAATTGTTTCATATTGAAAACACTTAAACTGATGCCAGTGTGTGCAAGCGGTGGGCTTTTAAGTGTGTGTGCGAGTGAGTTTTTAAAGGTTGAATCGGGAGGGGATGGAGGTGAGCGGAAACCTCAAGGAAGTGGAAGAGAACTGTGACCACTTTTACTCAATTGGTGGAAGAACCCGAGCATCCGGCGCCGATACGGCTCAGAATCTGTCCTCACTTTGCTGGGTGTGAACGTGCAGTACTTACCCGAGTTTGTTGGCCTTTTGTCTGTGAGTTGTCAAGCGTTTTGCGGCCCGGCCTGCAGACGCCATCGCAACCCCTCGGTAGATAGCGACGACCTCGTTCAAATGTGGGGAACCGCGTCCTGACTTCGGCATGCGCAGGACGTCTTTATGTCTGTCTATATGGATGAAATAATTCCTTGAGTTCGAGTACTAACATGAGATTGGGAGAAGTTTTGGCTGTATCCTACTCTCATCAGTGCTGATATCCTTTCCTCTCTCAAGACCAATCGTTTCTGGTGCCATCATTTCCTCTGTTGACTGTATTCGGTTAGTTTCTTAGCATTTACTTTGTGCTTAGCCAGATGAATTAAGTGTCAGCTAGTTCCATATGTTTAGAATTGAATATTGGGATATGTAGGATTTTTAGATTGATGGTTGTGCTTTATATTTTCTGTGCCTGGTAACTAACACTTTATAGTAGCTCCTGGCACGATTATTGATAAACGAGCACAATCACAAGCCTCCATAAATTATTTCCCTTAATGCCTTTACATTCTTTTAATTTGTACCTTTTTTGGCCTAGAATATGATGTTGACTGGTGTTTTTCTCATGGTTTTAAAGTCAGCTGCTCCTGTTAAACCAGCCAGCCTTTTTTGTCTTTTTTTTTTTTTTTTTAAATACTTTTTTCTTTCTTGAATAGAGACTGACTGTCGATCTCAGTAGTCATGTATTGGGCAGCTGTGCTTTGGCATGTACTGTGCTTATGATTGCCACTTTATTGAGGAGCATGGTTGTAAGAATGTTGACTCCTTTTAATTCTCAAAAAATACTAAAATTTAAAAAAGGAATGGCCAAGTCTGCACTGAAACCACAATAAAATGTCACGCCGTTTGATTCCTTGCTGTCGTTGGATGCTCACTTAGACTTTTGGTGTACGTGTGACGTTTCCAGGTTGAACAAATGATCAAAGTCTGAACACATGGAGAGGTGCGTTCTCTTCCTCAGATAAAATGCTGTGGATCATCGGACTGTCCTCTGTGTTTCCGTGATGATAATCATGGTGCCCTCACGTCACTTGTCTGTCTAAAGAAGCCTCTCTTCCATAGGGGTGCTGAGATGTACACAATTAATGCCTGTACCAAAATAAAAATAATTTTCATATATTGTCTCTGGAGTGTATACTATTTTTTGAATAGCTTTTTTATGGGCAAGGAAACATAAAAGGTTAAAATAATACTCGCATTACGTTTTTTTTTATATACGTTAAGGATGTCTGCAAACAAAATACAGCCATTTTGTAATAGTATGCATTTAAAGTTACCGTGAAATCAAATAGAAAATTTGTAGTATGGGGCAAGGGCGGGGCAACCTGTCACTCACATGAGATCAACCAACCATAACCATTCAATCAATTCCCCATGGACAAAATAAAGCCCTGCCCTACATTTTTTTCTTGTTCAAGATATATGTGTCACAATATGGAAGAAAGGACAATTGCAACTTCTGTTGAACAAAGGCTAAGCTATCATTATAGGAAAAATGCTTCATCTAATAATTTAAGGTCAATCTTTAGCAAAATAATGAACATATATAATATATATTTTTAGACCTGTTGGGTAAATTCATTTTGCAATGTAGAAAATAAGCTTTATCCTAAATATGTTTTACAATAAAAAATACGTATCACTTTTGCAATGCTTCTGAATTACAGGTAACTGTATGTAATAGGCCATAAATATATGGCCACATGGCTAAATGGATAGGGTCATAGGGTAAGATGTGTCAGTGTAAACTTATTCTCTCTCCTCTATAGTTAAAGCCTTGAACCAGTGAATTCCTTTGTGGATCAAACAGGGAATTTCTCTTAATTCATGAGACATTGTCCAATTAATGTGTCCTTGTTACACATGTTAATATAGCAATTAGGCATAATTACATGCTAACTCTAAAACAAATCCCAATCCTACCCTAACCCTAGTAAGTACTTGTACCCAAAAGGGCTTATTACTAGTACTTGTATCCCAAAAAGGTTATTAAAATGGTGAAAAACATGAAAAAAGATTACAAATTACATCATCTAAAATATACATTTATACATTAAAATTACTCAGTACTTCTGCTGGAGCCTGAAGGAACGGCTCTCGAATGCGCATGCGTGACTTTGACAGTACATCTGACGCGATGACGCAGTCAAGAGAACCAGGAAGTGATCAGCCTTTGTTTTTGTCCGTCTGCAGTCTTCTCATTTTCCACAAGAACTGTCGTTCCCGCGGGCCTAAATGGCGACTTTTATTTCTGTCCCGTTGAAAAAGTCCTCAGAGGTGGACTTAGCGAAACCGTTGTTGAAATTTGTAACTGCCACATATCCTCCTGGTGAGGAGCAGGCGGAGTATGTCCGTGCCGTGGAAGAGCTCAACAAGCTCCGCAAAAGTGCTCTGGGGAGGCCGCTGGACAAACACGAGAGCTCGCTGGAAATCCTGCTTCGGTGAGAGCTTGACAAGACAACTTCAGGGTGTTCATTTCTGCTACATATGGCGTAGATTGTTAATGAATCTATGTAATTTGCTGAAGTGCTGATTATTTTCCTTTAGCGGATATCAAAAGCTGTGAGTTAAGTTACATGAAGCTATCTAAAATGAATCAGTTTTTATTTCATTTAATAGCAGAAATAGTTTAGCCAAGTGATGACTACCGTTGGTGACCTTTTGGCTTCATATAAATGATAAACGTAAACTGGTGTTGTTGCTCATGTTGGTATGGCATGTTGGTAGCATGTTTAGTGTTTATAGTCCACATATTTGTTTAGCGTGATAAGTGGTTTTCAGTATTTTTGGGGGAATTTGACATAATGTGGTGTGATATGCTACTCTTTCTAAAACCTTACATATATATAATGCATACTTGTATTAAGATAGTTGCTACCAAGAATATTTGTACTTTTAAAATTCATTTGTCACACCCAATGATCATTAAAAATGACCTAGTTATCCCAAAAAAGGTTATTAAAATGGTGAAAAACACGAAAAAAGATGACAAATTACATAATCTAAATTATACATTTATGCATTAATATAAATTTCACCCCAAAATCTTAAAGTTGACTATGAAAAGTCCCTGCGTGCGTCAACTATGTAACGTTACGTCACCGGCTTCCTGGTTCTGCGTGACTCAGGTGTGTCATTCAGACTGACCGTGTCAAACTTTCATTGTAAATGTAATGATGCTTAATTCGACGCAAATAACTGAAATAAAGAAGAAACTGTGTTTTGAGCTGTTTGTATTGTACTCGCCTAGTTGTTTAAGCAGTTGAGTCCATAATCTTCGACCTCGAGACTCCATTACGTCATATTTGAAATGACTGGGGTGGATACAGGTGTGTTAGTGACGTACAGTTTTTATTTTTAGAAGATATACTGTACCTGTAAACCAGCAGTTGATCAATGGAGCTTTAAAACAGTACCGGAAATAGTAGTTAATGTGTAAAAAACAATAAAAAATAAATCCGATTTGTTGCCTCATGCTTTCAGCACATAATTTAACTTATAAAATAACTTTCGGGGGGTTGTCTGTACTGAAAAGGTTTTTGCAAATTAATTGGGACGTCGTCAAAATTAAATACTTTACTTTGATTTTATTTGAACTTCTTTGATTTGATTTTTTTTTTGAGTAGTGAGTACTGTTAAGACACATTTACAATGTGTTTTTAATATAGAGAAAAGTCATTCAGTCATTCAGGATAGTGTCCTTGTTACAGTGTAATCAAACATTTAACTACTTAGTAATAATTATTAACTACATGTAATTAGGGTTAGGAATAGGGGTTGATTTAGGGTTAGTTGCATGTAATTATGCATAATTTATAGTTTTTACTTCTACAGTATGTAACATTACATTTTACACTGTAAAATAAAGTGTTACCATATATTTGTTTTATATATTTTTTTTTCCAATGGTACATTTTCTATATAATGTAACCTTGCTTTCTGGGATACCCCCGGCCCGGCCTTTTTATTAAAGAGAGAGTTCACCCAAAAAACTAAACTTCTGTCATTAATTACTCAGCCTCATGTCGTTCCGTACCTGTTCATCTTCGAAACACAAATGAAGATATTTGATGAAATCTGAGAGCTTTCTGTCCCTCCATTGACAACTTTGACACTACAAAAACTTCATAAAGAGATCGTAAAAAATCCAAATGAATTGAGTGGTTTAGTCCAAATTTTCTAAAGAGACTTTATCGCTTTATATGATGAACAGATTGAATTTAGTATTTATTCACATTTTAACATTGATCAGCAAACATAAACAGAAGCTCAACTGAACCTTCTTGATGTGCGAGAACAAACGTCTTATGCAAGCTCAATCGTGCTGTGTAACATGAGAATGAACCTAAAAAAACACTTTAAAATTAGACTTTATTTCTCGAGTCTGTGGTTACGTTCTGCATGTCAATTTGTGGTTAAATGTAGTTGAGTTAAAGCTGGCTGGAGCCGACTTCCGCCATCTGTTATGTGAATGAGCCATGTGTTGCTATAGGAATACGTTTTTTGTTTGCTGCTTTGTAGGCATGCTAAATGATCCAGATGAATGGCCTGCTTTGTAGCTCCTAGTTAGACTGCTGTTTGGTTTGTGTGATGCCACTTAAGAGGTATTTCCCCGTGAGTCCACAGACATGTTCTTTTAATAGTGCCGACGAGGGGCAAGGAGTTGTAGATGTATATTTGTTTAAATGGAGCAGAGATGTGGGGAAACGCTTCTCTTTCCTTCCATGAAGGAAGTGTTATTGTGATAAGTGTCACTAGCTAGTTCCGTAACAAAGAAGTTGAGTAACGTCAGCTTAGTCAGTTGGTTCTTGCGTTCAGACTGACACGGTCACATGAGAATACTGTCATGGCTAAACTATTCACCGTTGAAATTAAAACAGACTATTTGAGTTTGTTTTAACAAGAAAATAGAATTTCAGTCTTTCTAATTCAGAATTTCTTGTTTGATTCAATATTACTTGCTGTTACTTTGCACTTATTTGTGAAACATTCTTGCAATTTTTTAATTAATTGTTTCCACACCAAATTGTTTTCAGTGTAGTTTAAATTCCATCCAAAGAAATTAAAATGTTTGTCTCAACCCTTTCTTTTCTCATTGTGTCTCTCCCCTCTAGATATTATGATCAGCTCTGTGCAATCGAACCCAAATTTCCTTTTCCAGAGGTATCACTTATAAATTCACAATCACAGACTTTTTTTTAAATGACTGTAATTGATTATATTTTTGAGTCATTTGAGCGAATTTCTAATGTTTTGTTTTTTTCCAGTTATGTCTGACATTCACATGGAAAGATGCTTTTGATAAAGGATCACTTTTTGGAGGATCAGTAAAGCTTGGTGAGTATTTTTATGTGATTTCAGAAACCCCATATGCACACAAACAAATTCATCCCAGGTGAAAATAATTTGTTCTTTCGATTGCATGGCAAAATTGCCTTAGAGGTAAATTCTTTTCAAGACATTTAAGCTATTGGAAAATTCAGATATAACAGAAATTTTATACAGCCTAGCGTTTAAACAATAATTGTTATTGTTACTGTAATAACAGTAATTGATAATTATTATATGGTAATGTTTCTGTTAGAGCATGTATCAAAAAATATCATATATATATATATATATATATTATATATATATATATATATATATATATATATATATATATATATATATATATATATATCATCCGTATAAAAGAAAACTTGACCCTTTAGAAATAGAGTCAGGCATCTAATCCAGTTAAAAGGAAGGGCAGCACAGCTTGGGATCCCTTATTAACATAAAAAAGCTTATTGATGTTTGCACATAAATAATGATATCTCCATGACTAACTTGCTCTTTCTTACTACACATGACCCGTGCACTTTATTTACTATTGCATATTTTCTTACAACATGTTACCTCTCATTTTTTCAAATATCAGCCTTTTTTCAATATAGGTTTTATTGTGAAATGCAAAGTCCTTTGCTAATGCAAATAATAAAAGTCCATTAACTTAAAATGCTTAAAGAGGACATATTTTTCTCTTTTACAAACTCTTTATTTAGTTTTTGGGTCTTCTAGAATAGGTTTTCATGCATTTCACATTTTTTTTTTTTCATCGTTGTAGCTCCTCTCTTTCCAGTCTGTCAGTGAAGCTCTGTTTAGTTCCTGTCTCTATAGCCCCTTTCACACAGAGATTCCGGAAAATACACGGATAATGTGACCCGGCATTTTTCCTGAGGAATTGTTTGATTTCGGTTCATTCACACTGCCAGTGATTTGCCGTGATCTGTGAGTGCGTTCACACACAACCCGGAAAGATCCCGGAAAGACACATGACGTCAGGATGAGACGTGTAAAAAAAAATCTCCCGGAATCAACGTGATGTGTGAAAGGGGCTTATGAAGCCCCTCCTTCTGAAAAGCACAATGAGCTCTGATTGGTTGTGTGGATCAGTGTGTTGTGATTGGTCAACTGCTTTGAGCGTGTTTGGGAAATGTCCAGCCCCCTTACCATAACCACCAGTTTCAACACACTACTAACTAAATAAACCAGTCCTCACCCCTTTATTTAGTGTATGCTTTAGGCAGGTATTATTTACATAAGGAATATTGTGACGTGTTTGTTCCCGGAAGGAAACTCAAGACTACAATGGAGGCGTTTCAGGGAGTTCAGAAACAGTGACACTGATATAGAGAATAACTCACTCTGAGTGACTTTGTGTTTGTAACTTTGCGGAGCTTTTTCATGCTTAAACAGCAACATTACTCACTAATGAAAGTTAAAAATGTAAAAAAGCATAACTGGACCCTTTTAATAAAAAGGAATGAAAAGGTTTGCATAAAAGACCTTTGTGTGGTTTATCCTGTTTTTGTGTTTCAGCTTTGGCAAGTGTGGGCTATGAGAAGACGTGCGTGTTGTTTAATGTGGGTGCGCTGGCGAGTCAGATTGCTTCTGAGCAGAATCTCGACAATGACGAGGGACTTAAGACTGCCGCCAAGTTCTACCAGGTTTGATTTTTACCTTAAATCCTCCAACACAGACAATCGAGAGAGAGAGAAAATGTTACCAGCATTTGCGTCTCTTTCCAGCTGGCGAGTGGTGCATTTGCTCATATAAAGGACACTGTGCTGTCTGCACTGAATCGAGAGCCCACCATGGACATCTCCCCCGAGACGGTGGGCACGCTCAGCCAGATCATGCTCAGCCAGGCGCAGGAGGTCTTCGTTCTCAAGGCCACTGCTGGTGCGTCTGTTTATATCTGTCATTTTTCTGCTTTGAGTTGACACAATTTTAATTGTCCTCTGTTTCATCTCGCAGATAAGATGAAGGACGCCATCGTCGCTAAACTCGCCAACCAGGCAGCAGATTACTACGGCGACGCTTTTAAGCAATGTCAATACAAAGAGAATCTGCCCAAGGTATGTGCAGCTGCCAACACACATGACAGACACTTGAGTGGTTAAAGTGGTCCACTAGGGGTCACTAGAGACGGTTAGTCAAAGATCCCCACAAACTGTATGTAAGGGTGCTCCGATCAGGATCACTGAATGCAGTATCGTTCTATACCGATCACCGAAAGAAATAATACTACATGAAAAATGGAGGGCTTCAAATAAACCCACAGGTGTTATTTCACTTTTCTTAAAGGTGCATTGCGCAACATTTCATATTTCAATATTCAACATTTCAACATTTCAAAATACCCATTTTTCTAACCCATACATGCTTAAACAATTGCCTGATGGACTGAATGAGCCCTTCTCTGATCACTGCGATTGCCTCTATAATCCTGTATAGTAAAATAAATAAGAGGGATTCGGGATGGAGTTTGAGACTGGACGGGACGTCATGCGCGTTCACGCTCACCTGGCTATGTTTGGCAGGTTTGTGTATTCGCCGCCATTCCCCGTACTGGAGAAGACAACTCGAGCGACAAAACTTTAGTCAACTTTCGACAAAAGTAGAAGATGGATTCAAAGAGACCGGCTTGTAGTTCATTCCAAACACCAACGCAAACTTTACGTAAGACAAAGAAAATACAACTTTTTTCTAGTACCAGGCGTCGGAATAAGACAAGAGTCGACATCGGGAAGGTTTTCAACAAACGGAGAGATCTCCGGTCTGCTCTAGGGCTCAAACGGGTCCTATAAAAAGTAATAACTTATATTGTTCATGAACACGTTTCCATAATAATATAATCATAAGTGGATACAGTAAGCACATAAAACAGTTCAACATGGAGATAGATGGAAACAAAGTTTCTACTTCCCCCGTTTTCCCCTCACACATAAGTGTGTAATTCACTCAAATGCCTTTCCTTTCATATATTTTAAATGACTTGCAGATTTATAACTTTATTGCCTCTGAAGAAATTATGACTGTAACAAAAGATTTGTGCGGCTTATGCTCCTTTGGTTATGAATAGCTCATGCAAGCGTGTGTGTTTGTGGTCCATGAGCGTGCACACCTCTGGTTGGAGTTTCACTTGTCGCCAGAGATGGCGTAGTTCTGCAAAAACTCATAGACTTGCGCAATGCACCTTTAACAACAATGTATCTTAAAGGAATAGTTCACTTAAAAATTTTAATTCTGTCATTTACTCTTCAACCCTCAAGTTGTTTCAAACCTGTATGAATTTCCTCCTCTGAACGCAAAGGAAGATATTTTGAAGAATGTCAGTAACCAGACAGTTGACGGACCCCATAGACTCTATGGACAACTTACTTCCGCATTCTGTAAAACAGATCGCATCGCTTCTGGTTCAGGTCTTTTGTATGTGCTTCATGAAATTTTTTGCGGTTTTACTCAAGATAACTTAAAAGGAGCAAGCAAAGATTAGTATAACCAATGTCCCTCACATGTGCAGATTGATATTTAAACGTTTTGTAATGTTTAGATATTTAAATGGAATAAAACGCCACAACAAAGTGAACTAGGTAGGTTAGCTGATTACCTTAAAAATCCATAGATATCGTAGTCAGTTCTTACGGCCAATAACACTTTCTCTGACAAGCGGATGCGATGAGACCCGTTTTCCGGTTTGGTCACGTGACGCTCAGCATATTGTTTTAACCCAAAGCTCAAAGTTCACTTGTCCGTGTTCCACCCGTCTCGGAGCGTGCGCACAGAAAGCAGCTTGGGGAACAGTGTCTCTTTGCGTCTTTATGGAGTTTTTAAAACTCTTTATTATCGAGTACGTCTTGCAGTTTAGCAACAGTAGACATCATTTTACAACAACAATCCTTGATTTAGCTTATTTGGACATTAAGTTGGGCTTGTCCAATGTGCACCGCTGTGGATGAGAGAAATGCACAAAAATTGCACAGCTCTATTGTATTGCTGCCATTGCTGTAGGGTGTCTGTCATTGCGATGACATTGCAAATGTATTGTCTTTTTCAAAAAAACTGGTAGAAATGCGAAGCAATTTTAGCTGTGCATAGAGAAATTCTCATGAATTTTGCATCATCTGAATTTGTGGAAACCACCGATCAAATTCTAGAAGTGTTATCGCCTGATAACTTTTGGCGCCTGATCAATCGGAGCGCCCTTAAATGTCTGTATGAGTGCGTCGATAGATTTGAGTTACCTTAATTCCCGTGTGACTGCTAGTCACCCCGCATACAGTCACACACTCCCAAAGTCTCCAGCCTTTGTTTCTTCTCCTACTGATCTGTGAGTGAACGCTGCATGAGCGTTGTGTGAGGATTTGGTTGGGGTTTGCTGAAGGATGCGTGCTGATTTGCTGTTCTGTTTTCTCTTCCTGCGCCCTGTGCTGTGTGTCTGTGCTCGTTTGTGGTTGCCCGTGGTGTTGGTTCGTGGTTGCTGTGGCGTTTGTGATTGCTGTGGTTGCCTTTCCCTGGTCAGTATTTTTATTTCCAGGAAGTGCTTCCAGTCCTCGCCGCCAAGCACTGTATGATGCAGGCCACCGCCGAGCTGCACCAGTCAGCCTTGGCCAATCAGAAGAAAAAGTTCGGAGAGGAGATTGCTCGGCTGCAGGTGTGTTTCTCTGTGTGCGAAAGTTAGTCAGTAATTCAACTTAAAAGGTGAAATTAATATATTCATTACATGCAAAGTGAGATATTTCAAGCCTCTATTTGTTATAATTTTGATGATTATGGCTCACAGATATGAAAACCTTTTCACAATATTCTAACTTGGACTTGGTGTTTTCATAAGCTGTAAGCCATAATCATCAAAATTATAACAATTAAAGGCTTGAAATGTCTCACTTTGAAATATGAGTCTATATAATATATTAGTTTAGCCTTTTAGGTTGAATTGCTGAAATAAATGAACCTTCGCACGATATTCAAATTTTTTTTAGTTTCACCTGTATAACCATTGCTGCTAAGGTGTTAAAGGAGTAGTTCACTTTAAAAAAAAAAACTTTTGCTGATAATTTACTCACCCCCATGTCATCCAAGATGTCCATGTCTTTCTTTTTTCCATCGAAAAGAAATTAAGGTTTTTGATGAAAACATTCCAGGATTTACTCCATGTAATGGACTTCAATGGGGTCCAAACTGTCCAAGGGCCAAATGAGAGTTTCAGTGCTTCTTCAAAGGGCTTTAAATGACACCAGACTATGAATAAGGCTCTTATCTAGCGAAACAATCGGTCATTTCAAAAATAAATAAAAAAATTTTATAGCTTAAGTTTTATAAGCACAAATGCTTGTCTTTTCTCCAAGTCAGTTTGTTCATTTAGTTCGTTGAATGAACCAAATGACACGAAAAAAGATTTGTTAATTTTGATGAACGAGTTCGAACAGGAGAGTCACGAACACGCATCACAGAACAGAGCAAGGCGACCATTTGAGTGTATAAGACTTAAACTTAGTTTTTTTTGTTTTTTTTTAAATGAGCGTTTATTTCGCTTGATAAGACCCTTATTCATCGTCTGGAATCATTTAAAGCCCTTTGAACAGTTTGCAGTTTGCACTGAAACTTTTGGACCTTGAACCGTTTGGTGCCCAGTAAAGTGGATTATATGGAGAAAATCCTGGAATGTTTTCATCAAAAACCTTAATTTCTTTTCGACTGAAGAAAGAAAGACATGGACATCTTGGATGACATGGGGGTGAGTAAATTATCAGCAAAAGTTTTTTTTAAAAGTTAACTACTCTTTTAAATAAATAGATTACATTAATTGGACGTTGATGTTGAGGTTTCTCGTCCGTGTCTTGCAGCACGCTGCAGAGCTGGTGAAGACTGCGGCTTCCAGATACGACGAGTACGTTAATGTAAAGGATCTGTCGGATAAGATCAGTCGTGCGCTCACGGCTGCAAAGAAGGACAACGATTTCATTTACCATGACCGTGTGCCGGAGGTTAAAGACCTGGAGCACATTGGCAAAGCATCTCTGGTCAAAGCAACTGCAGTGCAGATTCCACTTAGCCAGAAGTTCACAGGTCAGAACGATGCACATATGACATTCAGTTGACCTTCAACTCTTTTTTTTGGGTGGGGGAATCCAATGAAATGCAAATAATGCACTTTTTTTGTTTAGATCTGTTTGAGAAGATGGTGCCGATGGCAGTTCAGCAGTCAGTGAGTGCAGCCAATTCCAGGAAGGCTGACACAGTCAACAGACTGATTGGCAGCATGAGAGAAGCAACAAATCTCTGCAATGGGTCCGTGTTTGTGCATTTATTCTCTCTTACACAAGTCAATTTAAACTCCATTAAAAGTCCATTAACATGAAGATTGAGAGTTATTCAGGGATGCAAGCTTGTATAAAACTTAAATATAAAATAGGTCATTTGTGGGATTTCTGTGATAGTTTTTTTGGGGGGGTTGTCATGCCGTTTTCTGCCAAAATAATAGTTCTATAGTTTAAAGTTTAACTGCAAACTAATTGAAGGGGTATTGACATGGATTTTATTAATTTATAATTATTTTAATGTTCCTTGAGGTTCATGTATAATGTGAATCAAGTTTTTTGCACTCAAAAAAAAAAAACATGCGGAAAAAATATTATTTTCAACCTTCATTCTGACCCTCTGTCTGAAATTTTCCATTTTTAAGGCTTGTCAGTAAACTTCCACTAATCTGATTTGTTAACATTGCATCAAATATTGTATTTTAGATGATTATTTAGCAATGTTGAATGGGTTCCATAAAAACAACAGTGTGAGTCTGGCCTGAGACAAGTGAATTAGAGGTTTTTTATTCTGGTTATAAAACACTATAAATAGTCAAGGGAGAGTTCTCTATGTTCTCATGCTAAAATCGCCTGTAAATCCACAATTTAAAGCTGATATTTTAAAGGTCTTCTTCCCGCATCTTTTCACCCCAGATGAGTGTGCATCCCTGAGTCTCACTCTCATTAATATTTAATTGTTTTAAGGCACTATTCACTAATGGAATAATGCACATGATGTATTTTGTTTAATCTGAATATGCCGTATAAATGTTAATCTCTAATTAATAGTTTTTATACACATCTAGACTGTGTTTTGGGTGGATTATTAAGTGTTTTAGAGGTGATTGAGTGGATTATTAAAGGTTTTAGAGGTGATCGAGTGGATTATTAAGGGTATTAGAGGTGATCGAGTGGATTATTAAGGGTTTTAGAGGTGATTGAGTGGATTATTAAGAGTTTTAGAGGTGATTGAGTGGATTATTAAGGGTTTTTAGAGGTGATTGAGTGGATTATTAAGGGTTTTTAGAGGTGATCGAGTGGATTATTAAGGGTTTTTAGAGGTGATCGAGTGGATTATTAAGGGTATTAGAGGCGATCGAGTGGATTATTAAGGGTATTAGAGGTGATCGAGTGGATTATTAAGGGTATTAGAGGCGATCGAGTGGATTATTAAGGGTTTTAGAGGTGATTGAGTGGATTATTAAGGGTATTAGAGGCGATCGAGTGGATTATTAAGGGTTTTAGAGGTGATTGAGTGGATTATTAAGAGTTTTAGAGGTGATTGAGTGAATTATTAAGGGTTTTTAGAGGTGATTGAGTGGATTATTAAGGGTATTAGAGGTGATTGAGTGGATTATTAAGGGTATTAGAGGTGATTGAGTGGATTATTAAGAGTTTTAGAGTTGATTGAGTGGATTATTAAGGGTATTAGAGGTGATCGAGTGGATTATTAAGGGTTTTAGAGGTGATTGAGTGGATTATTAAGAGTTTTAGAGGTGATCAAGTGGATTATTAAGGGTTTTTAGAGGTGATTGAGTGGATTATTAAGGGTATTAGAGGTGATCGAGTGGATTATTAAGGGTTTTTAGAGGTGATCGAGTGGATTATTAAGGGTATTAGAGGCGATCGAGTGGATTATTAAGGGTATTAGAGGCGATCGAGTGGATTATTAAGGGTATTAGAGGTGATTGAGTGGATTATTAAGAGTTTTAGAGGTGATCAAGTGGATTATTAAGGGTTTTAGAGGTGATTGAGTGGATTATTAAGGGTATTAGAGGTGATCGAGTGGATTATTAAGGGTTTTAGAGGTGATTGAGTGGATTATTAAGGGTTTAGAGGTGATCGAGTGGATTATTAAGGGTTTAGAGGTGATCGAGTGGATTATTAAGGGTATTAGAGGTGATCGAGTGGATTATTAAGGGTTTAGAGGCGATCGAGTGGATTATTAAGGGTATTAGAGGCGATCGAGTGGATTATTAAGGGTATTAGAGGTGATCGAGTGGATTATTAAGGGTTTTAGAGGTGATTGAGTGGATTATTAAGGGTATTAGAGGCGATCGAGTGGATTATTAAGGGTTTTAGAGGTGATCGAGTGGATTATTAAGGGCTTTAGAGGTGATTGATTGGTTTTTGTTGATCGGTTAGGGTGTTGGCGTCTTTGAATCTGCCGGCTGCACTAGAAGATCTGTCAGGAGACGCCGTTCCTCAGTCCATCCTGGATAAGAGTCGTGCAGTTATTCAGCACGGAGGCCTGCAGAGCATCGAACAGCTGATTCGAGATCTCCCTGAACTTCTGCAGAGGAACCGTGAGATCCTGGATGAGGTGATGCACACAATCACCATATGTTACATGTCCTTTTATTAACAACAATGCGCTAGAGACTCAGACCACTTGTTACTTGCATGTTATTTAATACCTATTAACATTTTCAGTATAACAATTTGAGTGAAAATTACCAGAGAATCTTGTGCTTCAATGAAAGCAAAAACCCGCTGACGATCTTCACAAAGGAGTTGACATTTTTCATCCTGATTTTTCAAAATTCTAAAATTATTTATTTACAAAAGTGGTCTTAGACTCTTGAACCCACTGTATGTATGACACCATCTGACTGTATGTACTTGCACTTCATGCCAATTTGTTTCATGAACAAAAATATTGTGTGTTGGTGTTACAGTCCTTGAAGATATTGGATGAAGAGGAAACGACAGACAATGAACTCAGAGCTAAATTCAATCAGCGCTGGAACAGAACTCCCTCTGGAGATCTGTATAAATCACTCAGAGCAGGTACATGCACGCTTCCACCCCATTTATGCATTAAGCAGATGCATTTACCAAATGAGTCTTACAGTGCATTCTAGGTAAACACATTATCAGTTTGTATGTTTCCTGCTCATGACTTTGGTGTTGCTAGTGTCAGTCGAGCTACAGGAACCTGCTTTGCTCATGATGGTTCTCTCTCTCTTTTCTTTTTTTTCATGCAGAGGGAAATAATTTTTGCAATATACTGGACAAGGCAGTGCAGGCTGATCAGGTGGTGAAAGGGCGTTACAATGAACATTGTGGGATGATTGCTTTGCTCTGCAAGCCAGAGAATGAGATCAGTGCCGCCATACCGTCTGCCAACCCTGCTAAGACTCTGCAGGGCAGTGAGGTGAGCTCAGTGCCATTATCATTAACTAAAACTATTAAAAACCTTTTTTAATTGATATAAAAAAATATTTGATGAAAGCTTAAAGTTAGAAAATTATAAATGTTGCCTTGTGAACTAATTGAAATAAATTTAAGTTAAGGTACTACACTATATTATAAGTTGAGGTCGATGGATGGATGGATGGATGGATGGATGGATGGATTAGATAGATAGATAGATAGATAGATAGATAGATAGATAGATAGATAGATAGATAGATAGATAGAGAGATAGAGAGATAGAGAGAGAGATAGAGAGAGAGATAGAGAGAGAGATAGAGAGAGAGATAGAGAGACAGATAGATATCACTATATTCAATAACAGCACAGAGAAACTTGTGAGAGCTTGAGCATGTGAAGTGGCAGATGACAAAACTGCAGCGCTCTTTGAATAACCAGAACAATATCATCCACTGGTGTGGACACTAATATAATTGTGGTTACAGTTATCTGTATGATTGGCATTCCTGGTGTGAACGGGCCTTAACCCAGACCAAACTCAAATGCTATCCTTCAGTCCAGCCTTCTCTCTTCTGTGCAGGTGGTGAACGTGCTGAGAGCTCAACTGGCACAGCTGGATGAGGTGAAGAAGGAACGGGAAGTTCTGGAGGGAGAGGTGAAGGCAGTGACCTTTGACCTGACGACAAAGTTCCTTACCGCGCTCGCTCAAGATGGCGCCATTAACGAGGAGGCCATGACCACCAATGAGCTGGACGCTCGCTACGGCTCTCACACACAACGTGTTCAGCAGAATTTACGCAGACAGGAGGAACTGCTGTCACAGATACAGGTGCACTCATACACTCACACATGACAAATCAGAACCAGCAAGGGCTCCGTTATAAAAATGAGTGTACCATTTACTCCTGGTAGAGTCTGTGAAAACCTCTATCGATGACAGTAATTCGTATCACTGTTTACAAGCACTGAGGAAGACATAGCTGATTAGTCTCAATGCATATTATGAGAATTTTTTTGTCCTTGGATGCATGTAAACACTTTTGTAGAAGACTCCAAACCAAAGCATAATAGTTGCACTTTAAATTAACATTTAATGTAATAGTTGCTGCTGCTGCAACTGTGGGGAGTTCTTTCTCATTTTAAACTTGCTTTCCTGCTCATTTCAGGTGTCTCACCAGGAGTTTTCAGCATTGAAGCAATCCAACTCTGAGGCTAATAGCAGAGAGGAGGTGTTAAAGAAGCTTGCTGCGGCCCATGATAGCTACATCGAGATCAGCTCCAATACCAAAGAGGGCACTAAAGTAACTATTGCATGCACTAATATTAGTTCTGTACACATGCACAATCTGTACGATGTCACTCAGCTGTCTCCGTCTTCTTTCAGTTCTACAATGATCTGACAGAAATCCTGCTGAAGTTTCAAAATAAGTGCAGCGACATTGTCTTTGCTCGCAAAACTGAGAGGGATGAACTGCTTAAGTATGTCACACTAACAAATCATCAAGGCCTTTTTTATTACTGAAGGACTGTGATCGGCTCATACTCTATGCCTGTGTTTGATTGATTGACAGGGAGCTGCAGCAGAGCATCGCTCGAGAGCCGAGCGCTCCTTCATTCAATGTCCCATCATACCAGTCCAACACCCCTGCTCCTGTCCCAGGAGGCCCAACCCCTGCTCCCAGGACTGTGTTTGTGAGTCAGACTCATGACTTCTAAAGCCCAAAGTATACTCTGGTTTTCTAACCACGTGTGCAATGTACTGTATGTGCTTTGAATTTGCACCTGTTAGTTTGTCCACAGTGTGGCAACACTGACCCAAGTTGGACAAGCACTTGTGTGAGGGGATTAAAATATTACTACAAAATGAGTTTAAACAAGTACAAAGACATTTTTTATTTCTCATTACTTTAAGAGAGAAAAATCATGGACACTAGACAAGGATGAATCTTTCTAGCGCACATGTGGAGAGCCTATGTTTGCTCATGCTATAAAATGGAGTATACTTTGAAAGGCTGTGTTTGACTGGATCTGCACGCTAATGTATGCATAAAAAAATCAAATATACTTTAGGTTTAAAGACAGGCACGGATTAACACATGGGCCAGAGGGGGCCCTGTCAAAATGTATTATTTTTTCAAATATTTATTTTTTTAGTGAAATTGTGTTGAATACTGTGAAATAATGTTAATTTTTTGCTGTTACAAAGTATTAACTGGTAAATCAAATAAATCGTTATAATGTTTTGCTGCACATCTAAAGACGTGAGGGAAAATCATTGTGTAGGCTAATATAAAGGGCGGTACCCTCCATTGAGGTCCCTGAGGTCCAGACCTGTGTCATTTTTCTGTGTAGGCTATACAATGAAGGTTGTGAAATAATTGCCTAATATTAACTCTAATGTGGTGCGGGTGGCATTGATTCACACATCACGTTCGCGAATCGCGACGATAACCAACCTTCTCATCTGAGCAGCTTCAGAACTCAAATACTGAGTGACCAGATGACCAATCACATCACAGTTGGCGGGCTTTATATTCACAGAGGCGGTAGCCGAGCGCGAATCGTGCTGGAATTAACTTAACGGGCATATAGTGCAAGATAAGAGGCAAAACAGCTGTTTTAAGATGGAATTTTTAAACGACCGACAGAAATAATCAGTTGGCAAAGACTATGCCAATCAAAGCTCAGTTTTGGAAGGGAAGATATACAAGATAAATAGACTAAGAGAAGAAAGAGAGGGAGATGAAAGAGGAAAAGCAGATAGGCTACTGTGCCCAGAATGAATTCATACAATTCGTTTGACTCGTAAAATATGTGATTTAGCAAAAACGTAAAAAATAACTAAATGAATTGTCACAAAATGTGGTGAAGGGGGCCTTTGAGACATCCGTGCCCAGGGCACATCATCGCCATAATCCGTCCCTGCTTAAATAGCAAGTTGTTGATTGCAGGAAATATTCTTATTTGTATTTCTGTCCCAGAATGCGCAGCAGCCTCAGGCTAAGCCCCAGCCCCCAGCGAGACCACCGCCCCCGAGCATCACTCCTCAGGCCGCCAGTGCTTCAGCTCCAGTCAGTTCTCCGATGGTTCCCGGCAGCACTAATCCTCCACCTGTTGCACCCACTGGACCCTCACAGGCTCAAGGACCACCCTATCCCACTTATCAAGGCTACCCAGGGTAAATAAAGACATTCTCAAGTACATGCATATTTATAAATAACATTTCAGAAAACATGTAATACAAATAGATGTCTTAATGTACCGAGAGAACTTAACTTGCTATGGTTATATCTATTAGTTAAATGTTAAGGTTAAAGGGCTCATGAACTGGCTTTTTAAATGTTATTATATTGTTGTCTGAGGTCAATTTATGACGTTCGCTTGGTTTTTGCATTCAAAAACATCAAAAAGAATCAGTAATAGGCTATTTTCTACCCTAGTTTTGAGCCCAGCTCAGAAACGCTCGTTTTTTATGAGCGTCTCGCACTGAAGTCTTTTAAGTAAACGCCCACTGCTGTCAGTGGATAACAGTTTTGCATATTATAATGAGTTTCAACTCACCCGTCAATGCACTTGGGGGAAATTGTTTTGAAAACGTCCAATGTTGTAAAATGGCAACCGGAATGATTCGCCCATACATGTTCGACCCAGAGTCCGTGTGTTGCACCTTTCCTGTCAGGTCCAATATAGACGGCACAGCACCGTTCTTTACTCTTAATCAGTCTGCAAATCCAGTCTCGTTTAAAAAACAATCCGCAGTGAAATGAAGCGAACAGGCAGACAATGTTTTACCCTCATCAGCTGGAACGTCATTAAAAATAAAGTTTATCAATGCAGTCCTATTGGATCTCCAGAGGAAGCTTATTCAGCGACTGTCTTCTTCCACAACCAGGCACTGCACAATATTTATTGCTCGGTAGCTTGATCCAGTTTGTCATCACGAGGTAGGCATCTATGTTATTTAGCTCTGCGTGTAATGCGTGAATTGGTGGGCGGGGCTAAACTGGTTGTGTTGAAGTAGGAGTTGATTTTCTCCTGCAGGGGTGGTGTTTTATCCTCTTTGACATCATAGTTCCCCACTTTGAAAAACGAGTCGTTTGCTGAGCCTGGTGTCAATAAAAGCTTTTATTGAACTAACAAGGACGTTTTCAGTTTCTGAAACTTACAGAATATTCTTATAATACGATGACCTCTTAGATGTCAAAAGCTCAAGGAAAATTGGATTTCTCAGTTCATCACCTCTTTAAAGTAGTCAACACTAAGAAAGCTCATCAGGGTTTGGAACAGTGCTCACATGTGCAGATATTAGAGAGGCTTGAAACATAATGTTGTTATTTTCCCTCTCTTTCAGGTATCCAGGTTACCAGATGCCAATGGCCTATAACCCCTACGCATACGGGCAGTTTAATATGCCCTACATGCCCTATCAAGCCCAGGGGCAGGCTGGGTACCCTGGAGCCCCTCCTACACAGCAGCCCTATCCTTACCCCCAACAACCCCCACAGCAGCAGCCCTATTACCCCCAGCAGTAGAGCACTTTAACCCCGCTACTACCGCCACTCACTCTCACCGCTCTTAACTATTAACACTCCTGCACTCACACGCTCTGCTCTTAACATCTGGCATGATCTGGGCGGGGCTTTGAAGACAGGCCCCGCCTTCTCTCTGTGGGTGGACCTTCAAAGCCAGGGTTGTGCTGGTCGAGGGAAGATCTGTTCTCTCTCTCTCTCTCTCTCTCTGTCTTGCCCTCTAGCCCAAAGTGAAGCTGCTGGCTGTCTGCCACTGCTAATATCTTATTTTTGTAATGAATACTGACATATAATCTAATGCAAGAGCTGTTGATTTCTTTCCTTGATGATGATGATCATTTAATTGCTGGGAGAAAGACGTGGTCTTACTGTAACCCTTGTTATACCTCCTTCTGTTCAGTCTACAATCATCACCCTGGGAAAAGAACAGTTATACAGAATAGAGAATGAGTTTGTCACTAAAAAATAATTCGTTTTTGTGTTTCTATTGTTTTCATGTGATTAAAATCGATGATATTAAAGGCTGTCTTTTTATTTCCTCTTTGTGAATGGTAGTCTAAAGCGGTGGGCGTGCTTTGTGCATTTTTTTGGTCATTGTCCGCATCGTGTTATGATCATCCAGTGCCAGATCCAACAGCTGAGCAGATTGAGTTCAGATTAACAGGCTAGGGTACGAGTCTGAGTGTCACCACACATGAATTCAAGCGTTTGTTCGATTATTATTCCCATGCTATTTTTGTCTTGAAGGAGCCTGAACCAACTGTCTCCATGGATACAGAGGGGAGAGGATGTTTTTTTGGGGGGGGTTGTAGACCGATGCATGTTTATCGAGGTATCAGAGTGTTATGATTATATAAGCATGTTTTCCTTCGCCCATAGCACTAACTAATAATGTTTGAGCGGTGGATTGTTGTTTTTACAGTCTTCTGTATTCAACGCTGCATTCTAGGGCGATGAATAACTTCAGTGTGCATGGTGTAAAAGAGACTACAGTCAAAAACTTAATGAGCTGTAAATGACGTTTTAAAATGTGATAATGTAATTAAGTTCACTGGCGTCTTTCCTCCTTGGCTGTTGCCTCTCAGATGCCCTTCATATCCGGAAGTACATGTGCTTTACAGTCTAGCTTCATAATAGAGCTCGGGATTGATAGAGGTTTGCTTATTTGTTTCAATCACGAATCAAAAGCTCTCATTTTGATTCAATATGATCCGATTTTATTTGGAATGTTTCATTTAATTCTCTCTCACCTAATGCTGTAAATTATACAATGAACCTTCAACTTGTATAAATTAATATATACATATACCTACATATATATAATTCTCATATATTAAACATATATTATTAAATATAATACCTAATGCTGTAAATTATACAGTGAACCTTCTAACTTGTATAAATTAATGTGTATATATATATATATGTGTGTGTGTGTGTGTGTCTACGTACGTGTACATAGACACATACACATAGACACATACATGAAGTAGTGGCTAAAGTTGATGTCCAGCCAAAGAAAATTGACATCACCCTTTATTCAAATTTTATTATATAAGCATGTTGCATAGTTGTGCTTGGAGTCAATCGTTTTTGTTTTTTTTGTTTTTTGTTTAGTTTTTTTTTTTTATGGTGACAAATTTTGTCCAAGCCGTCATACAAAGAAATTACGAAAACGTCCAAAAAAAAAAAAAAAAAAAAAAACCGAGTGTATTTTAAAAACGAGTATTTTGAATCCAACAAAATATTAATAACTGATCACGTTGTAGTTCGTTTATGCTTTTTCCTGTGAGCTTTTTGTTTTCCTATGAATTTTGTTTTGCAGGGCAAAAAGAAAATCTGAAGCTGTAGTTTGCCTTGTTTTATTTTCCAAATAATTTAGTCAGATAAAAAGCCTGCCGTAACCAAGTTTAGTGTTGTTTTTCCTTCATATTTTTATGGTTTAACCAAACTTGTTGTGTCATTAAAAGCAATACACACATTTATAGTGTAGCTGTTGTTATAACAATGTGTAAAAAACCCATAAAATTCCAAACTCAAACAGTTCACAAGAGCATATGCTTGACTGGTTCATTGACGATAGTTTGTGAATCAGACCACACACTGGCTATGATGTATGTTTCTGATTCACTAGAACCAGTTTTGAAGATTATTTTGTTCACGACTGCTATTTTATATCAAATTAAATTCGGACTGCAAACTCAGGTAAAACTTATTTTGCCTTTATTAAAGGCAAAGGCGTTTCCTGCTTTTTAGCAGTGGTGAAATAAAGTTAGATAATGTTTAAATAAGGATGGTGAGTAATCGGAAAAGAAAAATCGGTATTTTACTTTAAGTTTTACTCACACAACTCATTCAGCATCCATTTCTTGTTAGTCAATAATAATTTAAGTATGCAAAAATAACTTAAGTTGGATCATCATGGCTATGATCAATCTGCTGAAAGCTCATTTCCTGTTCAGTGCTTCATTTCCCAAACTCTTTTGACCTCAACCAATCAAGCGCTGACAAAAAGCAGGTGTGAAATTCTCCCTGCGAGTGTTTACCGTAAGAGAAATGTTATATGGTGATGATGAGAGATTTATTGAGCGAGACAGGTGTGTGTGTTTGTATATATAAGTATGTGAATATCAGTGTGTTTAGAAGAGTTGACAGTAGCTGCATTGTTGACATACTGCCAGGTATTCTGACCTTTGACATTTCGAGATGAATCCATTGCTGATGACGCAGGTGAAAGTGTCATTAGAGAAAGCTGAGAGGGCGAGAGCTGGGTTATTTGCATGTGTGTCTATGTGTTTCAATGTTAAGTAAGGCAGAATGCTTTGAAGAGCCGACATTGATTGACTCATACTGTAGGCATTATGAACAAGTGTATCCTTCCCAGCAGGAGCACGTCAGGACAGGAGTTATTTAAACATCTATGTTTATGTAATACAATAGCTCATACTAGAAAGCAGAATATTCATGTAAGGAACAGACTGTTTTAAAGTGCTTGAATATTTTTTGTCTGGATAAGGTTTGCAGAATTATTCAGACAGATTGATGAATGTATTTACATAAATTATAACATTGTTTTTGTATCTGTCCGTGGATTATTCTTCGCTTACGTAAAGTAGCTATTGGAAGTGTACAGGCGTGACTCGTGTGCAGCAATGACTGATGAACTGACAGAATACTGGAAGGCTGATAAAGGTTGTACAAAATTGGGCTCTTTTACTAAACAAATACAAAAATATGGATGTTTCTTTCAAGCTCTCCATCTTTCCATCTCTCCGTCCAGTGAACTTGACAATACCAGCTGCTCTGCCCTCCGTCACACACAACAGAAACACAGACAAAACTCACAACCCCCAGGGCATGAAGGACAACAAGTGTGCGTGTGTGTTAGAGAGTGACAGAACAGGGACCTTTAGGCTGAGATTATAGGTAAACATCACCTTAAGAAACAATGTTCTTGTTTTTGCCAGAGTCACACACTGATAAATGTGTAGGCCTATTCATTTAATTAAGGAGACAGACAGCATCAGGTGTTATCAACTCACACTCTCTAAAAAACTGCTAAACTATCTCCAGTTCTCTGAAACGTTACAGCCATATGGTAGAAAGAGAGTCACTGCAGCTGTGAAGTCTAGTTGCGGTGTGTGTTTGTGTGTGTGTGTGTGTGTGTGTGTCATTCTGAGTGTCGCATAATCTTTTCATCTAACAGGTGTCGTTGCAGTATTTGGTGGTTTTCTTTGTGAGAAATGCACACTTTTATCTGTAGATGAAACGTGCTTGTAAACGTGCAAGCTATATGTATATATTTTCTATATTTAATGAATAATATTCTTAAAAAATATAGGCTACCATAGAAAAATAATAAATAAATAAATAAATAAATAAAATGTTTCTTAAACTATAACAAATAAAAAGGTGCTTACTCTGTGTGGACTGGATGATACCCATTTATTATGATTTTGCAGGCCAAACTATCACAAGGGATTTTTTTTTTTTTTTTTTTTTTTTTTTTGTGGAGGCAATCTGACATTATGAAACAGTTGCCATTGTGTCAGACGAGTTATTTTTATATTTTTGCCTTACATAGAATTTCCTCACATCTAACTTATGTTGGTGTCTTGCTTTTATAACCGGCTCGGGCTCTGCGTGTGTTTGTGTCTGTGAGCGCGCAGCGTGAGTGCCAGGAAGAGGCTGATCGCACGAGAGCGCGCGCGCGTGTTTAATTGAGTGTGTAGAGCGCGCGTGGCGTGAGTGAGTCTGTCAGAAACAGAAGATGTTTGACAAGCTCACCGGAGTCACATCCTGACGAGTTCAACTGTTTTTTCGGCTCGCGTTTAACACAGGTAAGCAAATTCTGTTGTCTCTCATGCGTTTGAGCTTCATTAGGGCGCGCGATTTTATACGGTGGCGTGTTGCGAGTTCCTTTTAACTATTTAGTCTTCATAACCTCAATCATATCACAACGTAAGGGAACTTGTGTCTGGTTCATTTTGATACTAACAAACATTAGTTTTCTTGGGTTCAAACTATTTTGCTGACAAAAACCCCACCATATAATATTTGAATATTTATTTGAGCTATTTTTATGACGAATTGTTCTGTCGATATATAGTCTGATGTTGGGTTCATGGTTGTTAAACTACAGAGCAGTGGTCTGGGTCGTTTTTAGAAAGCACAGCTGCTCCCTGGCCTGCGTCGATCTGTGCGTCAGTCACAGTCTGAGATCCAAACAGCCCCTCCAAATATAACCCGTGCCGGTCAGACTGAACTAGGAATGCGACGTAGTGGTGGAAACCGAAGCCCATCTCGGCTGCTACACCTTCATGCGGACAGACAGACAGGCAGATTGGATATCTGAACACATATCTCTGCCCTAGGCTAGTCTCCAGAGCGCGTGTGTGTTTGGATGTTTTGCGCACAACTTTTCCAAATGCTTCAACGCACTGTAGCTTCACACGAATTATTTGGTAACCAAATAACCATGACGTCAGCCAAAGTGCTATATTAAGTTCATTTAAGTTACTAGATTAAAACTGAGTTTGCTTAATATTAGCGACTTCTGTCTTTAAAAATCAAAGTTTAACGTTACATTATTTAAAGTAGTACAGTTCTTTTAAAGGGATTTTATTATTATTATTATTATTATTCAACCAAAAATGAAAATTCTGTCATTAACTTACGTTTTCCCCATATTATGGAAGCCAATGTGACCCGTCAACTGTTAGGTTACTGACATTCAAATTTTCATCTTTTGGGAAAGAAATTCATAATGTTTGGAGTAATAAATGACACATTTTTAGTGAATTAACGTAACGTTATCCCTGCAGTTTGATTGTGAATGCTGCTCACAACAACAGTTCTGAAAATGAGTAACTTTTAATTAGTTGGCTAGTTAATGTCGAATAACTTACGTTTCTGACATAAATTAGATCTTTTTTTCGAAGATTTCGACAAAAAGCCAAAGCATCACGGTGTGATTGTCGCCAAGCAAATTAACAGACTAAAAGACGGACTGGAGTTTCGTCTATGAGTGGAGTGGAGTGATTTTCCTGCTCTGCTCATAGAGTTCTGTAATTACACCGTTCGAAATCCAGGCCGGGGTTTGTATTTCCCGCTCTGCAACCTACTGTAGAAAGAAAACCGCTCAGAACAATATTTTTTTAATGGATGAAATTCCTGGATAATTTGTATTAGTATATACACCATTACGATAACATCATAATATAATAATACAATAAAAAATAAAATATGTAGGCTATAGAACACCATCATTTTAGTTGACTAACTGGCCTCTGTTCTGTTTTTGCATGCTATGTAGGCCTACTACATTAATAAGGGTTTGTCAGTGGCCAAAAACCCTGAGCAATGTGCTGTTTCATCAGATGTAAAATGGTATATCTGTTATACAATGTTATACAATTACTTTACATCCACGTTTGAAGCCACCTGTTAGCTAACCCAGAAAACACCTGATGAAGTGATAGACATGCCATGTCTGTGTGTGTGTGGAGGCGTATGGCTTAACACTGGTGAAAGTGAGTCAGTGACTCAGTGGTCAGACATGAAAACAAGTTCAAACATGATGAAAGTGATGACATTAGAGTGAGGATGCTGTCTTTTCAAACTGTGTGTGTGTGTGTGTGTGTGTGTGTGCTTTCCATTCAGGGAGTCTTCATTCTAGTAATATAATTTACAGCACCTGCCACTGCTATGAAAAGAGCTGCACATAATATACACACAGTCAATCCAGACCTCTTACACGCATAGGTATTTTTATCCAGATCAGCATTGCTGGAGAGCTTCTCAACTGGTTTTGCTTCAAGATTTTACATTAAACAATAAGTATTATCTTGTCATGCAAAAATAAAACAAAATATCCTTAAAATCAATAATAAATGTATTAAGAATACTTTGATCTGCATAGGCCTAAAACTGTTAACATAAGAGAAAGAACTGGAAAACTGGCTGGTTTTTATTGGTTGAGCACTTTTAAAAATTATTATTCAATTATTATAATTATTATATTAATTTAAACATTTCAGCTATTAATTTGCGACACGGCTCATTGTGGTTGGCACAAACCATGCTTATCCTTGTTTAAAATGCATATTTCTTTTTACCCGGTGTATAGTTTATCGTAATTTCTGAAGATGTTTTAAACAGTCTGTCTGTGTTGGTTTGTCTAATTAATCTAGCTTTCTACCAAATGACATATGAATTTATACCAAAATATTGTGTGATTGGAAGAACAGCATTTGACATCAACAACAAAACACATGGGAATCATTTCATTTTCTTCGTTTATAAAGTCTATTTATTTTGCTGTCCTGGCTGTGCACAATTATGCGTCTATAGTTCATTTCATTTTAACTCGAGACCAGGCAAATCATTTTATGACCTGAATGAAAAATAAAGATATTTCATTACTATTGATATGGTTGGAAACTTAATTAATCACCTATTTGAGCTTATACGAGTATTATATGTAAAAATGTAAATGTATATATACCTGACATAGTGCTCAGAATTAAAAAAAAAGATTACAGATCTGAGAGGGATTTTTGTTCTGAGATGTTTTTTTCTCTTCTTTACTAAATAAGAATCTAACCATCTATTCTGGGAAGAGAAGAGCAGAGTGAGGAAAAAAGAGAGAAAAGAAGACATCTTGTCTCTGTATTAACTGGCTTGGATGGTCATGGTGGCCAATAACTGATATGACCTTTGAATCTGCAAACTTCAAAATGTCCGAAACAGGAGAATCTGAAAATCTCCCAGAATGCACTATGGAGGAGACTCCACCTCCATGTTGTACCACAGACACTGAGGATGGTCATAAATCCAGCCAGGTGACAATCCACATCCAACACCTTTGATCATTTACTCTTTAGCTTCTTCCTTGTTTAATTTTCTCCTATCTTTTTCTTTTAATCATGTTTTTTTTTCTTTAAGCAGCCAGAATCAGAAGGACAACTAAAAAAGAAACTGAAGGTAGGATTGCAATTGAATCCAATTATTAAAACACCCTCCCTGTAGAGCCTTCGTTTCAAGTATGAGTTTATTTACCTTTCAACGTTTATGTGAGATTGATGGCTTTATGCTCGGCAGAATATTGCTTTTTGAATCATTCTCCTTAGTGGGTAAATGGCATTTGCTGCTGACTGTTGAACCTCAGCGGTTATGTGTCTCAGTCAGAATGCCATTAAACATTGCATTCAGTCCCTATAGTTACCCAGCTCCATCAAGTAAATCACATCAGCAGCTCCAGTCAGTCCACCAGCAGGTTCAAATAGTGTAAAAATAGCGTAGTTACACTTTTCACCCTGTAGCGTTGATCTAATGATCAAGAAATACAATCACTAGGGCATCACTGCCTCTGTTGCATGTGCTCAGTGAAAATAGTAACGTATTTAAAATAATATCTATAGGCTACATAACAATATAAAAGTCAGAAATCTTATCTTCGCCTATAGGAATGTAGAAATATAGAAATTGGACAAATGAAAGCTGGAATTGGCTATTTATAAACTTTGCATTTAAGATTCAATTTATATTCGGCATTTTGTCATACTGTTAATATATATATATATATATATATATATATATTAGGGCTGTCAAAACGATTAATCGCATCCAAAATAAAAGTTTGTGTTTACATAGTATATGTGAGTGCACTGTGTATAATTATTTTGTATATATATATAAAAACACACATGCATGTATATTTAAGAAAAATATATTATTTATATATAAAATATTTATATTTATATATAATATAAATTATATATAAATCTATATACAGAATATACATGAAAATAATAGTAATAATGTGTGCTGAGAACAATCCTCTCTAGTAAAAATGTTTCTTTTCCTTTGTGATGTGGGGTTATTGAATGAATGTGTGTTACAGGCCAAAGGGAAATTAGTTCGGAGCACAGCTGTATATGAGGAGTCTTTATCCACTGAGGAGAACAGTAAGGTAAGAATCATTCAAATCGTCGTCTTTCTTTTCTCTCTATAACCTAAAAACACTTTACAATCTTACACCCACCATTAAAGTTAAATTTGATAGTCTGATGGGATAGGACATGTGTCAATAAATGGACAAACATTTATTCAGTTTAACTGAGTTATATTAAATGTTTAATCAGGAGAAAATCGAATCTCAAAAGCTAACAAGCAGCAGAAGCATTTTCAAGTAACAATGTATCAATTCTTATATAATAATAGTAGAATAGAATAGAATAGAATAGAATAGAACAGAATAGAACAGAATAGAATAACAATATCTATTTTTTTAAATGTACCATTCAGAAACGTTTTGTAAGAGCTGTGTTTGGGGAGGTTCTGCTCTGACTCTCTTCATCGCCGCTTTCTGGGTCTGATTCTGGCTCATGCTGATACTGCACTATCGACACTTATTTACATTGACTGGAGCACATGAAACATTTACCCGTAAAGGTAATAGGTGTGAAGTTTCCGGACAACGTGCACTACGCGGTTTAGCCAATCACACACCGGCCCAAACTAACCAATCTGAGCCCATTGCCTGTTTCTAGGGGAGTTGTTTCATAGTCAACCGGTCGTTCAAATAACAGAGGAGAAAGCGGCTTACAATAAAGGTGAAATTTATGAAAAATAAGACTTTTTAAAAAGAAAAACCATGAATACATGTTATATTGCACCACAGAAACACTATCATGCAAAGAAAATGCAGTAAACCACCCCTTTAATGGAAATATGGAATATTGCTTTTGGTCTCCCCATTTATTACATCCTTGAAATTAATGATATAGTTTGTGAAGGAACTCTGTTCTGTTTGGTCTTAGGAAAACGAGAGCAAGACGGCTATATCTAGTGACCATGATGACAGTCCTGAGTGCAATGAGGAGGAAGAGGAGAAGAGCATCACATCTATAAAAACAAGTTTATCCAAAGGTAATTGACCTAGCTTGTGTGCATTTGTGTATCATTCAATCATAAAGTATGTGTGTACGTTTCATAAAGATCTGTGAAAAAGAATGCATTCATGTTTGCAAACATGGGATCTTTAAGTGTTCAAAATAAATAATGCAGAATCTATTTATTTATTTCTTAAACTTCGGAGTGAACAGATTTTTTTATTTAATTAAAATGTACTTTTTATTGATTCTAAATTAATTTGACGATATATTGTTCAAAAGCTTTTGGGTAGATAAGATTAGTTTGCTTTTAAAAGATGTATTTTATGCTCACCAAAGCTCCATTATTTATTCTATATAAAAAACATAATATTGTGAAATATTATTACAATTTTAAAATAACCGTTTTAATATATTTTAAAATGGAATTTATTCCTGCGATCAAAGCTGAATTTTCAGCATCATTACTCTTCGTGTCTTATTAGTCTTCAGTGTCATGTGATCTTTCAAAAATGATTTTAATAGCCTGATTTGCTGCTCAAAAAATTATTTTTGATTATTATCAATGTCTTAATTTTTTTGTTGGGAGCCGTGATACATTTTAAGGCTTATTTGATGAATGCAGAGTTCAAAATACCAGCATTTATTTGAAAATAGCATTGTAAATGTCTTTACTCTCATGTTTGATCAGTTTAATTGCATCCTCGTTAAATAAAAGTATTTATTTCTTTTTAAAAAAAACGTACTGCCCTCAAACCTTTAAATGATACTGCATGTTCCTTACTAAAGATTTTAATGTTATTTGCAGTTAATTCATTCGTTCATTCAATTCAAAGTCCTAATTTTTGAGACATACTTTCAATCCCTTGCATATCTAAAATGTAATTCCGTGTGTGTGTGTGTGTGTGTGTGTGTGTGTGTGTGTGTGTGTGTGTGTGTGTGTGTGTTTTAGAGCCCAGTCTGGAGTATACAGACTCCACTGGCATTGATCTGGAAGAGTTTTTAATCACTACTTTGAAGAGCAGTCCCAGGTGTGTAAAAGATTGAAAATATCCCTTCATTCTCCTTCTTCCATTTGTGCAGACTCTGTTTATTTTTGGCTTGCAGGGACCGACTGACGCTCTTAAAGCTTGAGCAGGACATGACTGACTTTATGACAGACAACAGGTACCGTTCCATGCATGTCTTAATGGTCTACAGATAGACACACTTGTAATGTGATATAATGTCTCTCTCTCTCTCTCTCTGTAGTTCCTATAAAAAGTTCCCTCAGATGTCCTCGTATCACAGGATGCTTGTCCACAGGGTCGCAGCTTATTTTGGTCTGGAACACAATGTGGATCACAGTGGAAAAGCAATCATCATCAACAAAACCTGCAATTCCAGGATGTACGTGTCTGTTATATTTGTGCATTTGTGAAGGAATGGATGTGGGCATAACGTAATGTTTTTCAGACCAGAACACCGGTTTGCTGAACATGTTCAGGAGGAGAAGACAGAGGAAAGAAGATCAATACTGAAGAGAGACACCAGTCAGGAGAAAGAAGACAGTCAGGTTTGGACAAACGCACACTTCACTGATCACTTGGGCACGATCATTGGCTCCTCTAATAGCTCTGATCTTTGCGGCTGGTTAACTCTCGTCTGCTGTTTTTTTGTTTTTGTTTTTTTTTTATATAGCTGAGGGTTCCATCTCTCAAAGATCAGATGAGAAGCAAGTCAATAGAGGAGAGAGAGGAGGAGTACCAGAGAGTCCGGGAACGCATATTCTCACAGGACGTAAGAAAACACTGAACATGCACACATAGTCGGACAAAATCCTTTTAAGGCAAGTTATTTCCCTCGGCGCCCACCTTTAAAACGCCTCTTGGCCAGCATCAGCCATGAAAGTACAGCTCCTATCTCTTTGAATGGGGAGACATCAAATTCTCCAAAGCTTACGATTAAATTACAGATTGGAAATCACAAATTAAATCTGACTTCAACAATTTTGTTTCTAAACACTTAAATCATGACACAAATCTGCCTTTCTGGGGCTGGATCAGTAATTAGTAGTGATTGAACCTTATTGAGCATTATATTACTCATAGTAATTTAAGTGAACTGTGTTTGTATATCTAAAGTCTTTGGTATTACTTTAAAGTTTGGTCTCTAATTTTTTTTCTCTTTTATTTTTCAGCCCGCTGGTCTTTCGCAGAGTGTTTATATTGAGACCAGGTAAACCTCTTAATAGTTCATATTAAAGGAGTAGTTCACTTTTTTAAAAACTTTTGCTGTCATCCAAGATGTCCATGTCTTTCTATCTTCAGTCGAAAGAAATTAAGGCTTTTGATGAAAACATTCCAGGATTTTTCTCCATATAATGGACTGGGCACTCAAACGGTTCAAGTTCCAAATGAGGGTTTCAGTGCAGCTTCAAAGGGCTTTAAATGACACCAGATGATGAATGACCTATCATTTCGCTAGATAAGACCCTTATTCAACCTTATTCAGCTGCACTGAAACTCTCATTTGGACCTTGAACCATTTGGACCCCATTGAAGTCCATTATATGGAAAAAAAATCCTGGAATGTTTTCATGAAAAACCTTAATTTCTTTTCGACTGAAGAAAGAAAGACATGGACATTTTGGGGGTGAGTAAATTATCAGCAAAAGTTTTTTTTGTTTGTTTTTTTAAGTGAACTACTCCTTTAAGAATATGCTTGAAATGTTGCATTCAAATACATATACAATAATTATAATATTATTTAAATATTAATAAATATGACTGCTCTTCAAAACAAAGCAATCAGTATTTTTTTGTAAACCATGTAATTTAAAAATCTAATTTTATCAATATAATTATTATAAATAAATGGGCTGCACTTCAACTATTCTCTTCTTTTATTTCTGTTTTCATATCAGAGGTCTAGATGACAGCAGTATCCTTACTGAGACACAGAGAAGACGCCAGCTCTTTAGGTGAGAAATTATTTCTCTCCATAATCCGACCTCTAAAGATGCGTCCGAAGAAAGAAAGATAGTTCTCTGATTGGCTAAAAAGGCTGCTCCACTTAAATACTGTGACACACATGTGTTATTTCAGTTGTTAGAAACAATTATGTGTGGTGTTCCAAAAATCACTTTCAACATCTTTAAAGAGGACCTATGATGCTTGTTTACATGTTCATCTTTCTTTAGTATGTAATGTTGCTGTTGTTATGGTAAGGGGCGGGACATTTCCTAAACACGCTCAAAACGGTTGACCAATCACAGCACAGTCAACCAGCCGACCAATCAGTGCACATTGTGCTTTTCAGAAGGAGGGGCTTCATAGAGACAGGAACTAAACAGAGTATTAGAGTGTTACTGACAGACTGGGAAGAGAGGAGTAATAATGTTTTTGAAAAAATAATGTTTTTGAACATTTAAGCATGAAAATCTATTCCAGTAGAGCCTCGAGACAAATCAAGGGCTTAATAGAATCATCTTTAATGATTTCAACTTAATCTTACCGAAAATGTAACTCAAACTTCTTTCAACAACTGATTATGAGTGGTTTTGAGCTGTGCAGGGGTAACCGGGACGGTTCGGGTCGGCTGTCCGGCAGCAGGCAGAGCAGTTTTGAGCTGGACTCGCACTGGAATGACCCTCGACCCTGGAGCAGCACAGATTCAGACAGCTCAACATGGACGTCTAAATCTCGTTCAGACAGCGGCTCCAAACTCTGCAAACCAGGTACAAAAATAACAATGACCATTAGTTAAAGCCACAATCTGTACTTTTTCGGCTTTAAAAATAGCAAAAATAACTGTATCTATGTTATATATTTCTATTAGATGTGTACTTACATTATCCCGACAGTTTCCACCAACTTTCAAATACGGAGAAATTTATAGTTTAATTCGAAGACACGGGACGTTTCTTTATTTCCGTTTCGTCGTCCGTCTATGGCGTCATATAACCTTTGACTCCACTATTTTCTCTAACTTCCTTGCGGAACCCGGTGAAACCACCAAACACAAAGGGGAACACTGGACTACCGCCAAGAAAGCATAGAAAATGACGAAGAAAAAAAAGTAAGACGTATTTTTATGCGTGTAAATCACTCACTCAGACGAGATGCACTGTCCCCCGGTGCTGCTCGCGCATATAGCGCTCCCCGTTCCGGTCGTCTCATTCAAATCAGCCAACTGTTGCTGTTAGCGAGCCGCGCAGGAGAAGCATGACACAGGTAAACATTGGGGTTGCATTTAAAGCTTCTTGACAAGCTAAATCTACAGAGAGATGCCGTATATCCGTATATTTTATAAAAACGATCATGTCATGAGCTGAGCTGGTTGTCATTGACAGCGACAACAACTCCCGTGAGCCCACGCTCTTTCCTGACGTCATCAAAGTACGTCTTTGTTATTATGTGAAATGAGTGACCCCTGGTGGCCAAAAAAAATTACATATTGTACGTTTAACATGAACTAACAATGAAAAATACTTTAAAGGGATACTCCACTTTTTTTGGAAATAGGCTCATTTTACAACTCCCCCAGAGTTGAACAGTTGGGTTTGACCGTTTTCAGATTTATTCAGCCGATTTTCTGATATTTAGAAGAATAGCAGTAACCAGACAGATTCTGGTCTCATTGACTTACATAGTATATTTTTGTCCTACTATGGAAGTCAATGAGACCAGAAACTTATTCTATATTCTTCTAAATATCAGAAAATCGACTGAATGGATTTGAAAACGGTAAAACTCAACTGTTTAACTCTGGGGGAGTTGTAAAATGAGCCTATTTCCAAAAAAAGTGGAGTATCCATTTAACATTCAAATTAATAAATCCTGTAATCTTATTTACGTTCACTAATAATTTTTAGGATCAAAAGTTGCATCTGTAACAATAGCTAATAAAGCACTGTGAACTATCATGAATAATTTTCATTAATTAACATTAACAAAGGTTAATAAATGCTGTAAATATATAATGCTCATTGTTAATGCTAACAAATGAAACCTCAAATGTTATTATTAGTTTAGGATTGAAAGATTCTATGGACAAAAAATCACACAGAATGTCTTAATATTTTGTTTATCTGGTAACACTGCACTAATATGCATTAATTCATGTCCAACTAATGCACATATAGTCATGAGTTAATGTATGAACTAAATCATTAATTAATGATTACTGCATCAGCAACGAATAAAGAGTTTATATGATTAATAGATTAAGTAATACATGAATTGCTATTAATTCAATGTGCCATTGTGTATTCCTTAACATGTTTTAGTAACTAATAATGTAAATTAATGTGTTAATTGCCACAATTAGTCAACGCTATGCTCTTCAACTTCCAGTTGTCTGCTTTAATTAATCATTAGCCAATGATTTGCAAAGGCATCATTATGTTATGACTGTACTTGTTGAGGCAAATGACTGTTAGCTAATTGATAAGTAATATGTCATTTTGGTTTTGACATCCACACTATGGATGAACCACCGCATTCAACAGTTCATGGCACAGGAGTGTGTCAGGTTAAACTTGAGCTCTAGGATTTAAAGGAAGAACACTGCGAACATGCGTACGAGCTTTGCTATTTCATAACACTGTGTCTAGACCGGACGAAGACACTAGAACCCATTATAATCAGTGATACAACACTGGATGCGACACAGCTACACGACACAACAAAACCCCGACAGTAAACCGAATGCCACTCTATTTCTGACGTAATCCGAGCTCTTGCGCTACTTCTGTTTTGAAGGACAAATGGACTTGCAATAGTCTGTCATGTCCAGTGTAGACAGCTGCAATGGTCTCGTCCAGTTTACTCGTCCACCCATCCTTCAAACACTCTCTGACATTACACTCACTGCATGTGCAACTGCCCCACAAACCTTACGTGGGGATGACAAAACCCACAACCATAACGATATATTACTTAACAATTAGCTAACAGTCATGTGCCTCAATAAGTAAAGTCATAACATAATGATGCCTTTGCAAATCATTAGCTAATGATTAATTAAAGCAGACAACTGGAAGGTGAAGTGCTTGGCGTTGACTAATTGTGGCAATTAACACATTAATTTACACTATTAGTTAAAAAAATGTTATTAAATAATCATTAATTAATGGTTTAGTTCTTCATGAGTCATGCATGACCTCTGTGCATTAGTTAAGTGTGAATTAATGCATATAAATGCACCCGTATTGTAAAGTGTTACCGTTTATCTTAACTTTTCCTAAATTACAGCATGACTCGGCATCATTTGAGATTGATCTAAAGAGCATGCTTGTGCTGTACAGAGTCACATGATCAATGTTACAAGTTTCCTTATTTGATTAGTGGCCTGGAAATAGTGCAGAATACCTCATAATGTTTCTGATCTGCTGTTGTTTCTGTGGGATCAATCCAACAGTGTCTGAGTCATCGCTATCATACGCTCCACCCAACAACAGCCCTGCTTACATTCTCGTGCCTGCTGAGTCATCCATACCTCCTGGGAGCATCTTACTGAACCCACATACAGGTACACACACACACACACACACACACACACAATACAGAGTCTGGTTCGCTATCTTTGTGAGGACTCCCTATAGATGGAATGGTTTTTGTACTGTCCAAACTGTATACAAGTCCCCTTACACTAACCCGACCCTTCACGCACAACTTTCTGCATTTTTACATTTCAAAAAAAGTATGATTTTATAAAAAGTATAAAAAGTAGAAAAATCTGTATGATTTATAAGCTTGTGTACCTCAATTTAGATCCCCACAGTGATATGAGTCCCCATGAGTCTGTGTGCATTCAGGTTAAAGTCCCTTCCAGGACAGAAAAACATACATACACACACACACACACACACACACACACACACACAACACACACACACACAATTCACTATTAGAAGCTGACTCATTGGTTCACACTGACTCTTAGTCTACACACCAAGTAATCTCTCTCATCCAAAAATGAACATGTCCTTTAGGGCAGCCGTTTCTGAATCCTGATGGAACTCCAGCTGTTTACAACCCACCAGTAAATCACCAGCTTAACCCAGTACAGTCACAAGCCCCGCCTCCTCCGCCTCAGCAGCAGCCAATAGCAAGCCATGGTGTCCCTCAGGTGAGTGAAAGACTCGTGGTGCACAATATATATTGGTAGTCTGATTTTGTTTTATAAATCTGTATTGGTCGATATTGTAATTTTTCATGCGCATTTGACCTGTTTTTACATTCATCTAACGCTCACTCAAAGTGCATCTTTAAAAACAGTAATAGTTTAATAAATATGTTAAAATGTAATCTTTAGCAAATCTCAAAATGAACGTCCATTTCTCATGCTGTACATTATTAGGTTCTGGGACTGTATTACAGAAACATCCTATCTTGTACTGCATGTTTAGTAACCAAAGGAATTTTTTTTAAATCTTAAATATTGAATTAAGATAGGGAGTTTCTGTAATACAGTCCCAGAGAAAATGTTTCTTATATAGACCATTTTGCAAGATGTAAACAACACTGGTCCAGAAGCACTTCCTGTTTCAGTTTTTTAACACTACATAAAGCTGGGATAAAATACAACCAACAGAACATATAAAACTGAATCAAAAAGTTAAACAAACATCTTTAAGATGTTTTCTTTACATGTGAAATAAAGAAAACAGTTACAAACTGAAACAGGAAGTGCTTCTGGACCAGTGTTGTTTACATCTTGTGAAATGGTTAACAAAATCCACAACCTGTCCTCTCATTTGGTTTAGGTACAGTACTCCTCTGTGACGTACCTTCCACCTCAGCAGTTAAACGTTTCTACCTCTCAGCAACACCCAATAGAACAGACTGTAAGTGATGTACTATGATACACACCATATATATATATATATATATATATATATATATATAAAACAGAACATGACAAACTTATTGTTTACTTCCTAGAGGGAAGACATTAGCTCTAAGTTTGGTCACATGACCTTGAGTCACCAGTCATCAGGGGATCTTCCAGATATGTCGTCATTCTATGTGCAAGGAGCTCCGCCCACACACAGCTATGCTCCGCCCACACACAGCTATGCTCCGCCTCACCATTCAGACAGTTACATGAGTCCTGGAATGACATTGGCTCCTCCCACAGCCCCGCCCCCTCAGACTCAGCAGAGCAACCAGGTACTTCTTCATCAATGAGTCATGAGATACGGTGTAATGTCATACTGTATGTCTAATTATGAGTCAATTCTGGTGTGCCCTCTCAGGTTTCAGTGTACAGTTACCCTGTTCAGTGCCCCAGTGCAGCTCAACAGTACTCAGCGGGCAGTTACAGCACACAAACAGGTACACATGAAGATCTGTGTGTCACTCACGCTGAGTCTCAGTAGTAGGAGAGGGGGCCGCTACACTGTAAGAGATGGTGTCACTGGTCTCACAGTGAACCGGTCTCTTTTCCTGCTATTCATATCAGCTCTCATATGAGATATCAGACGTTCAAGTCTCTGTGCTGTGCATACATGCATAAAAATACATTTATAAATAAATAAACAAAGAAAAAAACTCTACTGAATTTACTCTTTGTGTTGGCTGTCATGTTGAGTCTGTGATCACTATATACAATTAATAAAATCTCACACATATTTGTCAACATTTCTCTCAACAGGATACACGCCTGTGATCTCTCACCAACAAGGTTGCCCAGGCATGATGGGAAATCAGATTGTACCCCAAACACAGCAAAGCATTATGGGACATTACCCATCCGTGTCCTCCTATCAGGTACTGATGCAAATAAACAAACTACAGACAATTTAGTTTGGAAACTCAGTCCATGCACATTTTATTGATAGGTTAATGTATCAAATTGAAATTATTTATTATAAAATAAAATAAATTTGTCATATTTAAATCAATATTAATATAAAATGTTATAATAATCATTAATTATACATACACATACACGTGTGTGTATGTACTGTATATATGTGTGTGTGTATATATATATATATAAAGTATATATATATATATACACTATACACACATGATTTTTTAAAATGCATTTTTTATTATAAATAATTAATAGAAATAATAATATTAATAGAAATAATAAAATTAATAAATATTAATAAAATATAACAATATATATATATGTGTGTGTATATATATATAATATACGTATAATATAAAAAATACACATAACATATCAAATAATATAAATAATTATAATAAATAATTATAAATATGAATATATTAATAAAACAATATTAAATTAAATATTAAATAACAATTATAATAATTACAAATTCTAAAAATGTATCTAATTATTATTTTAATATTTACTACTCATTTCCATTTTTATATAATTAATTAATTTGTGTGTGTGTGTGTGTGTGTATATATATATATATAAATTACATATATATATATATATATATATAATACATATATATATGTATTTTATATATATATATATATATATATATATATTATATAATTATATTATATATTTATAGAATTTATTTATATATATAATTTCAATATATTAATTAATTTGTGTGGGTATGTATGTGTAATATATACATACATACAAATGTATATATTAAAATAAATATTTAAAATAATAATATTTCTACATGTGTGCCCATGTGTTTTGTCTCTCCTAACAAGGTCCCGCAGCCGCAGCAGTCGTATCCCTCTGCAGTGCTGGTGTCAGGACAGGCTGGGCAGAGCCAGTGTTTGGCTCCTCCTGCTGGACTGCAGATGTACTGCAACTCCTCTCCCCCTCCACCGCTCAGTGTGATGGGGCTCTCCTTCCAGTCCAGTAGCTGCAAAAATGGCTGTAATGTTAATCAGAACCAATGCTGGTACTAAAGGACACTGTGTACCCACACATACTGTTATGAACTCATGCATATTCAGTGTTTGTAGCTACACGTGATGTCGTGTACAGCCTGTAGCACTCGAGTCTGACCGCATCTTCAGATTCAGTCTTTTCTACTTTGTCAGAAATTTGTTTTGAATTTTACATTACATGGAGACTGATAACGTCATGTTTCAATTGCTGTTAGAGCATAATTTATACTAAATATACTATTTATATTATGTTTTTGTTTAATATCCATAAAATGTTATATTTGAATTTATCTTGTTTATATTACATGAGTGAGGAATGAAACTAGATTCTACAAAAGTTTATCAGTGTAGAACCTTTTAAAATGTTTTGTTGTTTGTTTGTGTCAGAATTTTATTAGGATGTAACATTTGATCTGATTGGACAATATCTAAGTGTCATTTCTTAAATATATGGCCTTTTAATTGGTAAACTGTTGGCTTCTTGTCTTTACTCACATTCATATCAGTAAGTCAGTGTTCTCATGGGCGATTTGAGGGTTGTGCAAACATTTAACTTTCATTTAACTTAAACATTTAACTTCAACCATTCAGACAAATGTTTAAAAATAGCTAAATTTAGCTTTGATTAAATCGGTTCTATGATTAAAAATATAGATTTGATTTTTAAAAAAGCCATAAAACGGCAACGCCCTCTGGTGGCTTTGAGAGGGAATTACAACAAAGCATTTCATTGTTTCAGATTAGGATCGTTTCAGGTGTTTCCTATCAGCTGTTTAGAATCAGACCTAAAAGGGCTGAAATAGTTCTAAATTCAACTTGAGTTCTTCGGACTGCCAAATTTTGTGCTCCTTCAGATTGTACAAGTGGAACGTCGTCAGGGTGAGTAAATGATTACTTTTTTTAAAGCGCGTGGTCTGTTACCCACATGACAAGTTCTAGTTTCAAACATGCATTTATCAGCGAATAACAAGGTTTTCAGAGTAATTTAAGCATTTATCAACTCAAGTACTCAAGAAAGAATGCAGTGCCACAAGTTTAAATGAGCTTTAATAGAAAGGCACATATACAGCCAGAGTGTGAGAATTAAAAGCCTTTAAATGCAGAAACGGTTTTAAACTAAACTCCTCTAATCAGAAGTGACAGTCTCTGCTAGATCAGCTCAACTGCTCGTTCTGTCGTTCATGAGTTCATGTCAAAACTAAGTCACAGCTGCGTTCATCTGAACTGAAATCTGATTACCCTACTGGCTCTTTTGTACCCCCAGCTTAGTGTGTGTGTGTGTGTGAGAGAGAGAGATAAATGAAAGAAGGTATGAAAGAAGGTCGTTTGTGTCTGTTTATGTGTGTGTATATGGAAAAGGGTGGAAGAAGGTCTGTTACACTGCCTCATAATCAAATCTTTCCAGTTTAGCAGTGTTGAGTGAGTGTGAAAAGTCTGTTACCTTTAATGCAGGTTAAATAAAAGCAATAAATATAAATATCATGACATGTCAGGAGAAATGTACCTGTGTTCACAGAATGGGGGGGTTAAAAGAGTGCGGGAGAAATTCAAAGTAGGAAAAAAGGGCAAGATTCACAGGTTCTTAAATAAATGTGTTAAAAAGCTCAAACTTAAGTTAGATTACAAGGCTACGATGCTACGCAACTAAAGGTGTGCGTTCCAGAGAGCACACAGAGAAACTAAAAAACATGCAAATCGCATCTTTTGGGTTGTGGGGTCGGCAGCCATTTTGTTCAGCCTGACTATACAGCTGCGCTTTGATGAAAATGGCCACCTTCACATACAAAAATACACTTAAAGCAGTTGCAGTCGCTGCCGCTGCGTCTGTGTGGGTAAACCTCGAGAGGAAGGTGTGAAAACACACAAACGCAGAGTTTAACGCTGCCTGAATGATCGGTTGCACCTGTCTCTATCTCTAGCACTCGTTCAGTCTCATTCCTTAAAACACTCGCCTCATTGGTCATTACTGACTGATTTCCGCACAAACAGGCCCAGAAACACACAAACACAGTCCCAGACTCTTGGTGTTGTTCATTCAGGCCCGATGGGAGATCAGCAGGGTGAGATTGTTGACTTTTTTTTGGCTGTAGAGGGTCTGAAAGCTTACAACACACACTCACACACACACAAACGATCTACTGCAGTACTGATGGGCCGTATTCATCCTTCTTTTGCTCCCGTAGAGGTATCTGTGGTTCAGTGGTGCTCGTCGCCCTCTTCGCTTCACCTTTGTTCACTCCATCCCCTCCTCCTCGTCCCGTCGCCTGATCCGTTTCTTCCGCCCCCGTCGTCCCGTGCCTCTATTTCTGGATCTGAAAGATGAAGAGGCGGAGGTTGATGTTTTTGGCCGCGAGCAGCTTGTTGCACTCCACGCTGTCGCTGATGGGCAGCAGGGCGTACTCGGTCTCGTTGGCGTCGTTGGAGAAGACGTGGTGCTGGATGACGGGTTTGATTTTCACGTCGTCGTACGGGCCCTTCAGCAGCAGAAAGGAGCACTCCAGGGCAGAGTTCACTTTGCTCTTCAGGATGAGCTGGAAGGAGAGCGTGCGCTTGCAGGACAGGTTGGGGTTGCGCTCCGAGTCGTTGACCCGTGCCTTCAGGACCCAGGTCTGGTTGAGCACGGTGAAGCGAGGTGTCTCGTAGTACAGGCGTGTGATGAAGTCATCGGTGCGGTAGGGCCGGAACTGCACCTCTGGAGCAAAGATACATAACATTATAGGCTATCAGTACTTCACGACACAGGCAGTTATGGGTAACACTTTATGTAACGGAGGCCAGTTAGTGAGACTTGTGCAGGTAAACCTCACTCCCTTGATCTCAAGAGGTGCACCAACAACTCATGCTAGAGACTACGGTCTTCAGTGTCTTTGTTAGCGCACCGCCTTCTATGCCAGAGAGGTGGGTTCGATTCTCACTCGGAGCGGGGCAAGTAGTACCAGAGGGTATAAATTGGTGCCGTGACCCAGAGGGAGGCCAGCTAGTGAGAGTAAGGCCGTGTGTCCACCAAAGCGTTTTTTGCCAGCTGAAAACGCTAGACTCTCTGCTGAAGACGCCGTGCTTTGGGCGCTTGAGAGCGTTTTGGCAGCGCAGCGTTTTTTCCGTTGAGACGTTTCGTTGCTATGATACAGAATATCCGCAGCACAGTTTGAATGTTGTGACAGTTGGTCAGTGTGGTTTAGTCCCGCCCCTCCTCCACTGTGATTGGACGGCTGGGTAAAAAGTAACAGTGATGAGCGCTGCGTTTTATCCAAAGTTGAACATTTTTCAACTCTCGGCGACCAGTAGAAAACGCCGGGCGCTAGGCGCTTCAACATGAAAAAAACGCTCAGCGCCTCATTACACTCATGGCGTTTAAAAAACGCGGTGCTCCCACTGAAAATAATTGAAAACATATGCCAGGCGCGTGGAAAAAGCTTTGGTGAACACACGGCCTAAGGCTCAATCCTAATTCACCCCTTGGCCCTACCCCTTGTTTTCGAGTGTACCCCTTGGCCCTTAAAACAGAGTTACAAGGCCCAAGGGGTTGAAATATTCCCTTACGAAATGGAACAACCTAGGGCTGCACGATTAATCGCACGATGTTGTTATGCGCATCTAATCAGTAAAGCCGGTTCCTTGATTAGTAGTAAATCACCTTCACCTGCTTTCAGATGGAGCGGCATTTACTACAACGAGCCGTAGATCACTGACAAGCTGAGCCAAATCGTGTTAAAATCAAGGACATATCGCCAACGATATTTAATGCGATTTGGCTCAGCTTGTCAGTGATCTACGGCTCGTTGTAGTAAATGCCGCTCCATCTGAAAGCAGGTGAAGGTGATTTACTACTAATCAAGGAGCCGGCTTTATTGATTAGATGCGCATAACAACATTGTGCGATTAATCGTGCAGCCCTAGAACAACCCATCATTAACCCGATACGTCATCAGTCGTTGGCGATGGCTCTGCCCTTACGGAATTTTTTTAGAGGATTTAGAGGACAAGAGCCTGCTAGCCCTACTACTGACTGTAGTCTTTAGTCTCTGGCCAAAAAACCCTCCGATGATGCAAAATGACGATTTTTGTGTCATTGGAGGATTTTTTTCCAGACAAAAATACATAAATCTCTCGTCTCAGGGGGATATGAGGGTGGAAAGCACAGTAATTTGAAAATACTACAGGTTTTCTACTAATACAAAGCTTAATGCTAAATCCTGAAGTATCCCTTTAAAACTGCAGTGAACCAAAGACAACGGTTTGAAATCGCTGGCGTTTCTGACGTCACAAACGACCTTGTAACCAATCAGGCCAACGTGTGATCGTCAACAAGTGAAGTGAGTGGAGGCGGGGCTCATTAGCATATTCATAGAGCCACGTATACTAAATGAGGCAAGGGTGTAGAGTTACATTAAATCTGTTTTAAGGCATGAAGATTTTTTTTCAAGAAAATAAACTTTAAATATGTAATTTTGGTGATCAAATATGAGTTTAAAGGATAAAATTATTGACTACAGGGGGGACTTTAAAGATCTACAGCAATATGCCAAGGAACCTAAATAACCTAAGCTTCATTTGAAGAGTCAATGGTGCAATGAAACAAGACTCAAGGTTTCTATGTACCTGTAAAACCGATCTTCTCAAAGCACAGCAGGCTGAAGATGCTGTTGTAGAGCTGTAGCTCTCTGCGATGGCTCTGGTCCATCTCATCCAGGATACCCATCAGCTCCATGCCGGTCTTTGACGGGTGGCAGCACTCGGCCTCGTGAGCGCTGAGCTCGTGGAACGGCCCGTGCCATGGGCAGCCAATCCGCTTGTACTTGCACTGCGTCACTCTGTTTCCAAAAACAAAAAAACAACACCTTTTTTTTAAATGACCAACCGATAACTCTAGCAATATATTCATTTAGCTGACGCTTTTATCCAAAACGACTCACAATTGCTATATATGTCAGAGGTCGCACGCCTCTGGAGCAACTACGGGTTAAGTGTATTACTCAGGGACACATTGGTGTCTCACAGTGGATTCGAACCCGGGTCTCTCACACGAGAGGCATGTGTCTTATCCACTACAATGACGTCATATTTTAAGAAATTTCAGTGTAATTTGCTTTGTTAAAACATATATTTTAGTCTGGGACTAGCCTAAACCTCGTCTTTGAAACCGGTCACGTAAACATTAACATCATGATTTTCTGTAAAGCTGCTTTAAAACTATGTTATGGATAAAGTTGACTTGACTTAAATCTTTGGCCTTGTATTTCAGTTTGCATATAAAATTGTTTACAGTTTGAAGAGATTTATTTATGTGAGTGCATGCATGAGTGAATGCCATGCATCTATGTTTATACATCTTTGACTAATTAAGACTAGAATAGGGAGGATTCACTAAAGATAAATTGTGTCCACTGACAGCACAATTATTTATTTGCACCAAAGTCCTTTTAATGCCAGACATGTATGATCACAGTGGCCTCATATGTGATAAAGCACTAAAGTAAATCACTATGGTTGAAAACATCTAAAAATCGTCTCTGTTTAAATGAATGTGTGTTCAACTACACGTCTAGATTAGTGCCTGATTACAACGAATGGTAAAATTGTTGGTGACAGTTGCTTACTATAGTAATAACAGTAAATAATGCATACTTACTAGGAACCCTAAACCAAACCGTAACCGTAACTCTATAGCAACGTACATGCAGTTAATTAATATTACTCAGTACTTATTTGAGTAAGTACAACGTAACTATGTCACCTTAAAATAAGGCGTAACCCAATTCATTTTCACTAGAAAACGGACACAAACATATATAAACAAGCTTATCGAAAGTTGTAATAGGCCAACATTAGTCACCATGATATCAAAATTGACAATTCATAATTTTTTATGGAATATTCCAGTATTTATTATAAATAAATAATCTGTGCACATCAGTATTTATTAAAAAAAAACAAACATATGCCCTCATAGTCTTTAATCAGAAACAGTAACATTCCCGTTGCCTCGCAAAGACGTCTCTTCTCTGATGAGGGCTGGGAAATAAGCTTGTCCAAACGCCAGTTTCAATTCTTCCCGTCCAGAAACCTGTCACTCACATGAAACCATCGCAGCAATTAGAATAAAAAGGTCACAAACCATTAAAAACAGCCCTACTGTAAGCTACGAGATTGTTAATCGATGCTATATATTTTGTCGATGCCGATTATGTTAAAATCAATGGTGAAAAACGACATTACCCATGATTCTGTACAGAAAACTCGAAAACTAAAACAGTCCCAGTCCTTTGTCTTTTTGTCCAATTTTCAAATACACTTTTGCTTCAAATCAAATGTTGTAATGTTGTGATTCCCCTTGTAGCTGGTTGGTTTGGTTCATGGTTCAACGTTTTATTTTGTGTCAACGTCCTAGGTCGAGTTACACTACTCGAGTAACTATTTAAATAGGGAAAACGTGGAGGTGTTTGGTCGCTTCTCTGCTTGGCCCATATTGAATGAACTGGGCTAGTTAAGTGTGATCAAAGTGTCTCGCGCGCCAGAGCGATTGAGCGCATGCACTGAGACGACAGAGGTATATATCAACCTGTCTTAGTTAAGGGAATGGCATAGTTTAATATGAAAAAAAACAGTGGAATATCCCTTTAAAACTCTTTATGAAGACTTTTTAAAAATCCCTATCCACAAGTTTCCTACGCCCCATGAGGCCTTGCGTCAAAAGTGGGCGCATCTTCCGGTTTGAAGTAAACAAAGCGCGACTTGAGATGCTTGACACTCGTTCATTCAACAGTTGACAGTCATTCAAGTTATAGCGATCCAAACTAGCTAACCATGTGGGAACACAACCTCAACGAAATTAAAAAGGGTGAAATAACAGTACCTTTACCCTCGTTGGTTGGGAGTATTATAATAATATTATTAATAATCAATCAAGGCATGGTGACAGACAGTTGTGTGAGCTGACAAACAATTAAAATAAAAAAATACACACTTAGTCATTGTGCTTTGGAGTTTATTCAAAATTATAAATGAATGTGCAACTGGAATACATTAACTGGCACATTTGGTATTCTGTCAACACAAGCTTTGATCCCGAGTTTAGGTGTAACATCAGTAGCGAACAGTATCACATGCTGATAGAGTTTATAGAATATTAAGAATTTAAACAAATGTACACAGGAAGATTCGTCGTCTTTTGGGAGGTGATGGAAACTACAGTCTTTGGCAGGATCACTCTGATTTCGTTTTCGGCTTATGTTCAAAACAATCACGTTTAAGCCACTTAATTAGTTTAGTCCGGTTATGCGTACAACCGCAAACAGCACATGTTGTCCATGAGCTCCGTAACGACATCTCTCATAAAGATTTGCGTCTTTAAATAGTAAAATAATTCTCCGAAAACAGCTAGCCTCTTCGCTAACTAACACACAAAATACCATTTGAACGCTACTTCCGCCGCCTTACCGGAAGTTTCACCCACTTTATTTTTTACAGGAGCGCCCCCCGGAAACTTGTGGATAGGAAAAAAATACTTCCGGAACCAAGGCTACTAAAAAAAAGTGGGCGGGCACTAATTCACTCCATTTACAAAAGTAGCGTGTTGTGCTGAAAAGAATCATAACGGATTTAAACAGTGATTGTGCCCACTTGTACACAAGTGTTTAGTGAACTGGCCTCATTGTTTTCCAGTGTAACGGTCTGTGTGTTTGGGGAATGGGTGCAGCAGTACCTGTCCTGGCACTCCTCTGTTTGGTGGCGCTCGAGGCCGGAGCGAGGGAACTGTTTGAGGCAGTAGCTGCACTCAGAGGGCAGTTCACTCACGGCTTTCTCCACCGCCAGGTTCCTGCAACACAGACTCTTACTGATCTCACAGCGGCAGTTAGGACACGTGGCCTGCTCCTCTTTGAGGCGCGCGTCAGCGAGCAGGTGGATGAAGCAGCCGGCGCACATCAGGTGCCCGTTTGTACACTGTGAAATGAGAGCACACATCTTCAGCCCACATCCAGAGCCCAAACAGGGAGCTTTATGCAAAACACAAGGCCGCTGGACGGCATTTCCTCATTTCCTAGATTCCTGTAAATGAAAGCTGTGTCCGTAATCGCCCCCTATACCCTTATAACGGGGTGTAACGATACCCTCATGTCACGATACGATATTATTGCGATACTCCAAGACATGGTAAAAGGTTAACACAAATTTTTAATGTTGATTAAAATGCTAAATTTGATATTACATTGTGGGTTTAAATGAATACGTGCTTGTAACCCAAGGACAATGGTAACACCAGAATAACAACATTCATGATTCTGAAGCTGAAAATAGAGAATTATTTTAGATGAATTTGCATTTGCACGCTTTCACTTGGCTAGATATATTTAAAGTAGAGTCGGACACTTTTTACTGGTAACATCAGACATTTGGCATTATCAGGACCCACAAATATTCCCACATTGCATTATTATACATTATAATCAACATTATAGTAGTTTAATGCAATACTGACACTAAAACATTACATTACAATACATACTCTGAAAACTTGAATTTTTTCTCACACAGTCATTTTTATTTTGGGAGGACTATCCACGATACATATTGTCACTATTCACAATACGTATTGTTGCATTTTTGTTTTGTATTTTTTATATTGTACTGTAAATTTATGGTACAGTTTATTTTAGGGTGTCCTTGTTAAAAGTACTGAGTAATATTAATTAATAACATGTACTTAGTATAGGGTTAGTTGCAAGTAATTGTGCATAATTTACTGCTATAGTAAATACGTGTAACATGGACACTGAAAAATAAAGTTGTACCCGAATTTCAAAAACAAATATGTGATATAAATTAATGTGTTTTAAAAACTGTTCGAAGATAATTCTTCATTTATTCTATGCCAAAGAAAATTGTGGTTTTCCTTTATTTTAAGGTGACATAGTAACATTGTACTTACTCAAATATGTACTGAGTGATATGAATTAACTGCATGTAGTTCCTATAGAGTTATGGTTTGGTTTAGTTACTTGTAATTATGCATTATTTACTGTTATTATTATAGTAAGTACATTTAGTAAAGTAATGTGAAATGTTTAAATTTTTTTATTTTGAAATTTTCTCTATTAAAACGTAGTCAATGTTTTTTTATAAATAGTTTCATTTATTTTTAAACTATTTCTATATAATATAAATTAATTTATTTTTTATTATAGCTTTAATTATTGTGAGTACTTTTCCTTGTTTTATTTCGGTTAGTTGCCAAAGAAACATTTTTTTTTTAGTTTTTAATTTCATATTCAAGAAGTATTTCATATAAAATTGTATGTTTTTTTATTTATTTAATGTTTATTTCAATTAACAGAGCTAATTTTAATAGATTTCGTTTTAGTTAACAATAATAACGTGATTAATTCAGTGGGAAGTTGATTTTTTTCTCCCTGGCTTGTTTGGTTTGCTCCTGGACTTGCACATGTTCATCTCATTTGATAGGATTCATCCCCTGATTCTGTAATAAACAGATTACATGGCATGAGTTTAACAGCACTGATGCGCTCTGAGTCTGACACCTCCTCCCTCAATCACATGCTCAAAGTGAGAGGATGTCAGTTTTCTCATTATCTGTGTTATGTGTGTCTATTTCTTCCTCTAGTTTCAGCAAAACACGCAAACAAAATGACCACTCTAGTGTGGATTTATCCAATTATTATTTATTAATTAAGTCATGAAATGGACACTTGCAAAAAAGTAAACGTGGGTATGCAAACCGAAAACGCCAGCACATTTGAACAAAGTGTGTGAAAACATGAGAGGAAGTTCTTTTACAGCTGGTTTAGCCTGTGGCTTCAGAGGGATTATATGGGGTGCATATTTGGGGGAGGGGTGATCAGAAGAGGCCAGCAGTGACTGGGTTAAACAGGTCATGTGACCACCCTGATTGTCATGTTGGCCTTTAAAGGCAGAAAACAGCTGCTCAGGTCTGTATCACATGAAGTGAAGAATCTGAAACCTTCGCAAATAACATCATACCTGCTCTTAAAAAAAGTACCTGGAATGGCATATTTATGTGCATTTTATTAGACATATTTTCCAGACACATTATGACTCAAAGACAGTGTGCAATCAGCTGTATTATATGGAAATACAATAGACAAACAATCACAATGACAAAAAGATACCCCCTTTGTGTCATATCTATAATAACAGACACTAACTCTTGCACTCCAAGAGGATGCTGTGTTGTGTACTTTGATAGCTGCATTATGTTTATGGTATATACGTCATGCATTCAGATTTCTCTGCATTGTAAGTCTCCATAATGGCTTTGTTTACCTGGTACACCGAGGCTTTAGGCAGGTCCAGGCACACCGTGCAGCAGAGCACCGAGTACAGGCGCTCCTCGAGCTTCCCCGCCTCTCCTTCCTGGTGCCTCACGCGCTTCTTAGGCGGTGCGTCCGGGTCGGCCTCGGAACCAGGACCGTCTCTCCGCACACCGGACTCCTCCTGGATACCGGCCAGTCCTGCGCTCCCCGGGCCCGCATCCAGGACACCCCCCACAGGACCGACACCCAGCCCCGAAGATGAGGAGCCCGGGGCGGCCGCGACGCCTAATTCCATCCGCTCTTCCATCGAAGACATCCGAATGAGTCACGAGGGGTATTTGGGCTGACTGAGCACAGGATCCGCTGAATGTCAGGGTGAGATTTTCAGGTTTTTCCAGGTAGTTGGCCTTTAATGATGGGGGGTCTGGACAGCCAACAATGCACTCAGTTGTAAACCATCAAACGTCAGTTCAAATAGACTAATTTTGGGTAATATGATACTAGGTAAAGGGACAGTGGATATAATTTCATCAGGGTGTTACTGCGGTTTGGCCTGCATGGATGCCTATAATTTTTTTTTGGATAGATCTCAGGTAAGCTTCGGCTCTCAGCTTGTGAAAAGAGAGAGAGACAGAAAAAAACAGCTAAGACTCAACAAAACAACAGGCTGTTGTTTAGGTCCGTTATCCGCCGTGACAGCACGCACACGGCGACTCTCTGCGACCGGGCCGGGCTCTTTCCCTCCGGTACACCTTCCGATCACAACCGAGCCACTCCGACACGATCCGGATTCTCCCGAAAGCCTAAAAATGATCAGTTTGCTGCACAGTCTCTTCGATAGTCCTTCCCTTAATCTACACTGCCATCTTTGTTTTTTTCCTGACTGTCTCCTCCTCTGCCCCTGTCCGCTTGTCCCTTTCTGTTTCTGCCAATCCGAGGTCGGTTTACTCAGAGCGAGCTGAAGAACAAGCGTATCCTGTCATCCGTTATTGCACTGTCGGTGAATGCGTTGCCACTAGCAAAGATGGCCGCCCGGCCCTTCTCGTTCGCGCTTCCTGATTGGCTGCAACAAATGTTGTGCTTCATCAGATGACTGGGGATATTTAAAGAGCTATGCTTTGCGCATGCGCACCGGCCTCCTGCGGGTCATGGCTGAAGCTTTTTTTTTTAGGATAAAGGTGATCAAAAACTTTTGTAATTTGAATAATGTGGAGCTTGGTTTTGTTAGTGGATTTATTGTGCTAGTTTGTCACATTATTGTCATGGCGATTATAGTAAAAAGAAAGAGTAAAAGGGTGAGCAAACCTTTTCACACCATGGTCAAAATCCCATAACACTCCTCATATTCGACAAAATGGCAACGTCATCGTGTGTTGTCATTCATACTTGACAGAATAATGAATGGAAGAATCATTTTTATTTTTCTCGGATACATATGTTTTTAAAGACATGTTACACATTTAATCTGCTTTTTAATCTCTTTTAATTTTTTTCACCTTCTTTGTTTTTGACCTAAAACCAGAGTGACCCCTGGGGGAGGGGAAATGACCTCAGCCAATCAAATGTCGCGGTTTATGATGGACTGGTTTGGGCAAGACAGCTGTCAGTCTAGTTTCCCCAACCTGAACAAGCTTTGTGTTGAATGGGGGGATGGGAAGTGTGTTTATATACTGAATAGCCTAGCCTACTACTATAAGGTATGTGTTATTAAATGTGCATATAACAATGTTATAAAGAATATATTAATTACGTTGAGATTAATAGTGTTTTTATGCACAACATACCTATCTAAATCACACTTAAAAATATAGGCCTACCATATTTACAATGAAGGTTGAAGAAAAGTCGCCTGACAAGGACAAGGGCTTTCTTCATTAATTATTAGCTCTGTACACTTGGTGTTTCAGATCTTACCATAATGAAAATGTATTTATTGATTATCATTATTAATTAAGATCAGGGTGGTTATATAGGTTGATAACTGCCTGTTCTGTACACAGAAATATTAACAATAGTTGTATGCATTAGTCTTTTAAAAATTGGCGAGATCTTAAATGCCTTGTCTTATAAAAATGTGTAACTTTGTAATTACAGAGAAAATAAATTAAAACGTCAACCAAACAAAGATTAATTGACATTTTATCATCTTAAAAACAGCATTTTACTGCCCAAATTATAGAAACGTGTATCCGAACAGCTAGTGAAGTTTAATTCCTGCAGTCTAAAACATTTACACAGTACTCATAATAAAAAATAACTTTAACAGAAATGCTGAAAACTACTAAAACAAATATAAAGATGTGCTATGAAACGAAACAAGCGAAGACAAACAATACTAGATACTTTTAGCTTATTGCTAGCTAGTCTGCCCAACTAAACATTTCCACACACATTGGCACTCAAGTAATAGAGGCCGAGCTTGACTGATACTGATACAAAACTAGTCCTTCCTTATTGAAATGTTCGTTTATACAATTTCTTTTATACCGTCTCTCTTTTAGACAAAGTAATAATTAGAGGCTCATATATACAAAAAACAATGTTAAAATAAAATATAAATAGCCCTCTTTCTCTAGTCAGTAAATAATCTCATAATAATAATAATAATAATAATGTGTAATAATGTCCTGGGTTATTTCATTAGTGACCTGTAAGCCCACACAAAATAAACACTGAATTTGTATTTGTTGTTTTTTAAATATTGGATTATACAAGATAACTGTTTTATAACAAGAGAATTATAGCAAGAAAAGTGCACTCATTTAACGGTATAGTAGGCAATTTCTGAGTGGCTAGTGGCAAGCTAGCTTTGAAAACATAAGATTCGGACCCAATGCAATGATTAGACAAACATGTTTTGGTCCTAAGGCCCCGTCCACACTACTGCATTTTCATTTAAAAACGGAGGATTAAAACGAATACGATCTCCGTCCACACCAGCATTTTATCTGCGTATTAGAATTAATCTCCTTCCACATTAAAACGACTGAAAACGCGGATCACGTGACTATTCACCAATACTGGGCATGTGCGCGCCGGTGTAAACAGTGGTAGACGAATCGGGGAAGGGTACGTCATGACTGATGACACCCAATCATAGAGCCGAGCGTGAGCCTCGGCGTCATCGTTTGTAAACTCCTCCATTTTGTCCTGTCTACACTAAACGCCCTCTGGAGATTCAAAACGCAAAACGGAGCTGCAGCGTTTCTAAACTTCTCCGTTTTAGGTCTTTGTTTGTCCGTTTTAGTCTGGACGAGAGGTGCAAACGTAGCAAAAGGTCTCCATTTTTAAACAAAAACGTAGTAGTGTGGACGGGGCCTGAGATTTCCACAGAAGATATATGTACACGTTTTCATATTTCAGTCCATTTCATATTATGGACTGCTATCAGGATGTGAAGAGAGTTTCAAAACAAAAACTGTTTATAAAACAAAATGCCTACCCTTCCTTGAGTGCAGAAATGTGGACACCAGTGCCGATTTCACTGGGGCCTGGTCAAAAAAAAAAAAGGTGAACTTTTTGTCAGTATCAGTGCTTACAGTCTGTGTGTAGGTTGAGAGAAAGAGAAGACACTAAATGTTTTTGTATCATGGTGATTAAATTTTGCAAGTCATATGTCCCTCTTTTTCACATTCACATGGCCTGTTGTCCCGACTCTTTTGTTCTCTTCATATATCATTGGTTTCTTCTAGTCAGTTGTTTATGCTGACTTCGCTACCCTTTAACTCACTTCTCACTCTTGTTTTGAGTCAGTATCTTCTTGCTGTGCTGGTTTCTCAGGTACGTGCTGATCTGTGGCGTTTTGAATGTTTGTTGTGGTGTCTTCGGCATGGGATGAATATTGTTGGTTGCTCATCATGTTTTGAATCTCTTGGTTTCTGCCAGGTGCGTTGATATCTGGTTCATAGTTATTGTTCAGTATGTTCTCGTGAATTTGTGCTGCATGAAATTTCTCTGCCAACATCTCTGGTTTTTGAGAATCTCCCTTATTACTAATTTCCAGCTGTCTGTTTAGTCTCTGCCTGTCAGCTGTGGTGTGAGTGGCCTTTGCCGCCCCCTTATGGTCTTGTTGTGCTGCTGCATGTTGAAGCCAGTCCTGCTGCAGGGTTTGCCTTGCTGTCAGACGTCTATTCGGGTTAACCTCCAGCAAAGCCCTGACTAGAGCTTTAGCCCCTGGGAAACACAGAAATCAACACCTGTCATGTGTTTAGATCACAGCATCTAAATTACAGCAGATCTGAAGGGTTTACAGGAATGGTTCAACCCAAAATTCTCTCATTTACTCCACCTGAGAAGATTTTTGAGAAGGGTTGGAACAACATGAGACGAATAATTACTCACAGAATTTTCATTTTGGGGTGAACTAACCCTTTAAATCTCTTTTTAATTTTGTAGGGGGTCAAATGTTGGAGTTCAAGATCTCACCCTCGGACACGTTGTCCCAGTAAGGGGACAGAAAGTGGACTTCTCCCTTCTGGATGAGACGGAATAGTTCCTCTTGATTGCGATCCGGACTGCGGAACGGAGGAAAGCCACTGAGCAGCACAAACAGTATAACACCCATCGCCCAAACATCTACTCCAACACCGTAACCTATTCAAATATAGACATAGACATGCATAGCTGATCACAGAGCTGTAGCTCAGGTTTTTTTTTGTCCAGTTTTTGTAGTTCAGACTTTACCTGTCTCAGCAAGTATCTCTGGAGCAACATATGTAGGTGTGCCACAAACTGTGAAGACTGGCTCCGTTACCACCATGGCTAAGCCAAAATCTGCCAACTTCAGATTCAGACTTCCATTGCCATGCCGCTGTACCTATAATCATATAAAAAAGGAGATGATATCAGCTTGATATTGTATTGTTCACTGTTTTTAAATGCATGTCCAATACAATACCAAGTGCTTGCAAATAGCCTACTGCTGCTGAATCTGTTGCAATGATTCTGTTCGTCTTCACCGGTCCTCATTTGTAGTGTTGGAAATCCGATTCATTTAATTGAATCGGTTCGTTCGGATGTTTTGTGTAAATAAACAGATCAATAACAATTCATCCGTTCCCGTTCCCTGTCCTATGTATTATGTTTTACACTCATTTAAGTAAATGTTGTTGTATTTAGTAGTTATGTAATATTATTTGGTTATATATATATATATATATTTTTTTTTTTTAAATGTTTAAATTGTCGTTAGTCTATGAAATAATACTTAACATTTATTACTAAAAAATATACAGTGATTTAAATAAGCTGAAATAAAATAACATACATTTTAGATGAAAAACTAAAATTAGAAATGTTGCCTTGGCAGCTAACTGAAATTAATAAGTTTGCCATGATTTTAAATTGAGTGACTAGAATGAAAGCCAAATAATTAAAGTAATATATAGAAGTTAAAAAAATAATGATACAAATGACTAAAATGGAATATCGATAATTATAACAATAAATAACTATAAAGATTTTGTTTTAAAAATCGTTCGAATTTGAAATTATAGTGGGGTCCACAACTATAATGATGATGAAAGATATAAACATTAGCAGCCAATCAGAATCCATCCTGCTTTAAAGAGCACCCGCATTTAAAGAGACAGGACACAAAACTGCAGTGTCCACATAAGCGGACAATACGTTCAGTTGAATGCTCGAGCTCTTTAAAGCAGGGTGGATTCTGATTGGCTGTCAATGTTTTTATCATTTATCAGCTGGAAGAAATGTTCTGTAAGTGATTCCGACGATATTGTTTCTCTGTGCCGTTATTGTGGTGTGGACTGTGCTATTCTTCTTTAAGGCTCTTGCACACAGAATCCGACATTTTCGTATGCGTTTTTTTCGTATTCGTGATTCGGTGTCTCTAAATTGTCAAAACACCATTAAAGGAGTAGTTCACTTTAAAAAAAAACTTTTGCTGATAATTTACTCACCCCCATGTCATCCAAGATGTCCGTGTCTTTTTTTTATTCAATCGAAAAGAAAATAAGGTTTTTGATGAAAACATTCCAGCATTTTTTCCATATAATGGACTTCAATGGGAACCAAACGGTTCAAGGTCCAAAAGACAGTTTCAGTGCAAACTGCAAACTGTTCAAAAGGCTTTAAACGATACCAGACGATTAATAAGGGTCTTATCAAGCGAAACGGTCGCTCATTTAAAAAAAAAAAAACAAAGTTTAAGTTTTATAACCTTATAATCTCTGTTCTGTGATGCGCGTTTGTGACTCTCCTGTTCGAACTCGTTTATCAAAATGAACTAATCTTTTTTTTGTGTCATTTGGTTCATTCAATGAACGAAATGAATGAATTGACTCAGGAAAAGATTCGTTCATTTTGATGAACGAGTTCGAACGGGAGAGTCACGAACGCGCATCACAGAACGCCATTTGAAATGATAAAACTTTTTTAAAATGAGCAATCGTTTCACTTGATAAGACCCTTATTCATTGTCTGGAATCGTTTAAAACCCTTTGAACAGTTTGCACTGAAACTCTCTTTTGGACCTTGAACCGTTCGATGCCCAGTGAAGTCCATTAAATGGAGAAAAATCCTGGAATGTTTTCACCAAAAACCTTAATTTCTTTTCGACTGAAGAAAGAAAGACATGGACATCTTGGATGACATAGGGGTGAGTAAATTATCAGCAAAACTTTTTTTAAAAGTGAACTACTCCTTTAAAACCGCTTGCAACGGATGCGAAAAATGCAGAAAATCGAAAACGATTCGATTTTTTTTATGATGGATGAAAGTTTCGGAGGCATTTTTAAAACTTCATCATTATCGTCCTTGGCTAAGACTGTATTTGAGTAACTCTCGTCTCTTACCAGCAGGTTTTCGGGTTTGATGTCTCGATGTGCAATGCTCTTGTTGTGGATGTATTCCAGAGCCTGACTGATATCTGTGATCATGCATGCAGCTCTCGGCTCAGTAAACCTGCCGCTCTGAGTGATGGCGTCGAACAGATCTCCACCGGTGACCAGCTCCATCAGCAGGTAAACGTGAGTGTCCGTGTGATGAGAACGAAACAGCTGGATGAGCCGAGGATGTTCCAGACTTCGCAGCAGAGCGATCTCATTCTGGATCATATGACCACGTCCCTGCAGCTTAGCGTTGTCCACAATCTTCATGGCGAAGGTTTCATCCAGGCCTTTCACACGGCACTCTCTGACCACCGCAAAGTTCCCATCTCCCACCACACGACCCATGTCGTAGCAGCGCTCGATGTCCTCCGGAGATAGTTCTGCACCGTCAGGTGGGAAGTCTTTCAGCTCCACTGTCTCCTGCTTACTAATGTCCCGCTCAGTTATCATTAAGTTAAGAGCGTTTTGAGGAACAGAAGGGTTAGATTTCGTATTGGCAACATGCTTATCAGCTTTCAGCGGTCTATGCTGCGCTTTGTCCAAAGAAACCATATTGTTTTGAGATGTACTACTTTTATTACTGGGGTTATTTGTCCTGTCCGGTTGAGAACTTCGACTGCTTCTGATTGGAGGAATAGGAGGGACGCATCCTCGACAGCTCCGGCAGAAAACCGCGTCTCTCTTTCTTTCCTCTTTCTTCGGCTCCTTCTCATCTTCCTTCAGCAGGTCAGCTTTCCTCCTCCATAGTTCTCTTTGCCTTTCTCTCTTCACCTTTTGCCTTCCCACGGGCTGCAGGTTGTTGACCGGTGGTTGGTTCACCTGGTGATCCCGCACCGCAGGTAAGGACACCTCAGGATCGTCATCATGGAAACCACTGTCTGCTTTAGTGGCCTTGGGTCTCAGAATACGCTCCCACACCCTCAGCAAGTGTTCGCAGTGTCCGGGGTTTTCGGGATAGAGCTCATCCAGAGCTGCACTGATTTCCTCAAGCGACGGCCGGGTGTTCCCGAAAGCCAGGAAGGCCTGATCGAAGCGGAAGAAGTCAGTGAGGCTTTGTATCTCCCGGCCAGAAGGGCTAAAGAGACGTCGTATTCGAGCATTGTTCCAGCAGGGGAAGCCCAGCGCCTCGGACACATCTGCCACGAGCTGCTCGAACGTCTGCACCGCGCGCCGGTTCAACAGCAGAGAGATCTTCCTCACGCCGTCCCGTCCACACGCTCGCACCACGCTCACGATCCGCGGGCGCACAGGGCTTGATTCTGCGTGCCGGGCATGATAACCACTCGCTCTGGGCACTCCTGCTTCTTCCCAATGACACAAAGGGCTTTCTGAAGGCCCAAAGTCTGTCAGGGGTCTTCGGGGTCTGGATCTGTGCAGGTAAGAGGGAAGAGGTTGCCGAGGGGTAACATTTGGGCATTTTGGCAGTTTAGTCCTTTGATCTGCAACACAAACATGTATTGTTAGGATACAATTTGTTAGTAGAGCAACTCGTCCAAAGATGTGCTTTGTTCATCAAAAACGCAGCACATTTAAAATTGCTCGATCAGATTTTGGAGGAGAAAAAAAAAGCTTATACAGGCGAATTAAAGAGGAAGTGTGCAACATTAATAATTGAGAGCAGGTGTGTATTGAGGAGCAATGCCGAGACATGCAGATTCTCAAATTGCACCACATGCTCCAGGGGTAACGGAAAAGGATCAAATCTGATCATGTCGGATCACTTTACTCAGCTTGCGCAGCTTTCTTTCTTTCTTTCTTTCTTTCTTTCTTTCTTTCTTTCTTTCTTTCTTTCTTTCTTTCTTTCTTTCTTTCCATGCATGCACTAAACACATGTATGACGTCTTTAAGTGGAAGGATGCAGGAGGCATTAAGAAACTGAACAGCAAAAACACTCAAAGATGCTGTTTCACTTTTAAGTCACAGAGAGATCTTTTGAAAGGACCATTACCAAAGAAAAGCCACCGTGAAACCAGTTACCTGCATGAATAAAACTATTATTATTATTTTTAAACTGAATTACGTTTAATTTTAATTAATGGTTGCAAACATCTACAATTATTAATAACAAATTATATCAATATTATTATTGTTCTAAGTAATAATAATTCTATCATATTATTTTGTTTGTTTATTCATCATAAGAATCATAGCCTAAAAGAGATACGCTACTCGTTACAGAGATTCTTCAAATGTGGACTAGTTAATTGACCTAGTTAAACTTTTAGTCATTGTCCACTTCTCTTAATGTATATTAATGAATCATTTGAACTCGCCTGTCAGTCCCCATCTGGGTCTCGGTGGCTCTCGCCCCGGTCGCTGGTTCCACACCGGTGTCATTCTGTTCCCCTGCTCGCAGTTTCATCAGTGTTTATGCAGATATAAACCCGTGAGTCTGATTCACTGCTCATACTGTCCCAGATGTCCGGCGGCGTTACAAAAAAACGGTCAAAAAGTCTGTAACCATGATGAAATCAACGCGCACCTCTAAACAAGCTTATCAGTGTCCTTGAGGAATCGCGAAAGTTTAAAACAGCGCTGAATTTAAAGCACAGTGAATCGGACACGCGCACACAGCCAGTGTTCAGTCAGACATGAGGTAACGTGGGGATATCGAGAACACGCATCTTTTGGAAAAGCTACGAGCGCGTTACCGGATACTCCGCATCCTGCAAGCGCGTCTCCCCGGTAACACACAGAGAGCTGAAACACACACACACACACACACACGCACACACACAAAGAGAGAGGTCTGTTTGACCATTGAGAAGGCCATGTCATACACTTCCACAGTTTTCATATAGCAGCCGTCCAATAGTAATAATGAAGAACAATGCCAATTTATGACCCCTTCCATCCTTTTCTCTCCTAAAACATCCCATTAGCATCATTTGACTCTCAGAAGAAGAACACAGTTAGACTATAATGTAAAATGTATTTAAAACTAGCCATTTTTAATCTAAGAAAATGTAGGCTATTTATTATTCTTGTATGCATATTTTACAAATTATAGTTTTAATATATTGGCATTAGCTACTGGCACCTTTTTATTTGTTTTTTTTTTTTTTTTTTTTTTGTTCTTCGTGCCAGAAGGAATGAGATTTAGCCTAGATATAAAATAGTAGTCTTTTTATGATATGGATATGATGTTGAGTATCTGTTTGTGGATATTTCAGTCATTGCCTCTATTGGTGTTTTGGTACATTGACAGAAATTCATTCAGTTGATTTCGATAAAAGCCTTTTCCCCCTCTTTCCCATATTCTCTGCCTTATTATTTCACACCCACCCACCCCTTTATTCGTTGAACTTCCCGACACTTTTTTTGTCTTCGCTGGTCTCCCAGTATGGCTGTATTACCATGGTTACTGTTAACAGAGGGCAGTCCTGCTTTGTGTCTATGTTTGCCTTCGGATGGCTTTGCTGGCCTTTGCTGTGTGTGAGCTGCTGTAGATGAGTTGTGTAAATGTGTCCATTAGAGGGCAGTGTGTGTTCGACGGTAGTGGGGTATGGGAGAGCTTAGGATGATAGGCAGACTTTCCTAATACACATATGTGCATAACTCAGTGACAAAACAAGCTCAAAAAGGCGTGTTTTACAGTGAATTTAGAACAGGAAAGACACTTGACTCATTAAAACTAACACTTATTCTATTCCATATATTTTTTATAAAACAAAAATGCTATGTTTAGCCTATGTGTAATGGCTGTGCTGTGCTTTATCTATAGTCTTTGGCTGTTGCCAGAGGCAGCCTTTGCAATTCGGAGGCCCGTTTAAAAGAAACAGTTGGAGGCCCCCATGTGAGAAAAAAAGTCAGACAACCATTTCATGCAGTGCGACTTCATTATTATTGCTGCCTATATTCAACAATGTTATCTCTAGTGTGATGGTAATGCATTACAATTAACTTGGATATACTTTTAAATTTACAACAAACATCAGAGTTACTTTTTCAAATAAGTAGGCTACTTTACAAATCAATTTACTTTGTTTTCTCATTTGTTGACTGACACCTCCTGTCCCCATGTTGACACAATCGGGGTGTAGCCTAGTGCTGCAGAGGCGTCGTCTGTTGGAACATGTTACTGTAGATCAAGACTAAATGAGCATTCGTTTTTCGTTTACTTCTGAATTGCACAAAAAAGATTCAGTAGGCTTACTAAAAAAAAAAAAAAATCTGTGGAATGCAAATTCAGAATACTATGCAAACCTCCAATAATTAGGCTAAATATGTTAAATACAACAAATATTTGTTATGTATTTATGCTCACTCACTATTGACCAATGTACCTGTTGCTGACCTTCGACAATTCATTTAAATCATAAGCAAAAAGTACTTTTTTTTTATTTTTACTCTTTTGTTAAAGTTTCTTCAGCAATCCAGAATGAGGTGTTTAAGCTAAGCCCTCAACGTACAGGTGTGAATTTGCATTTCCTTCAGCCTTATTATTTCATTTTTTAGTGTGAATTCTGTCGTGTCCAAGACTCCAATCACCCCAAAATATATTTTTCGTTATAAAAAACAAAACAAAAAAAAAAACAAAAAAAAAACAAGCCCAGCCCTCAGATGAGAAAAGGTAACACAAAAGTAACGTAATGCATTACTTTCCTCAAAAAGTAACTATCTAAGAGGGTTTAACGGCACTTGAACTTGAACACGCGTCTCAACCTGGTCTCAACCAAAGAACCAATCAGAATCAAGGACAGAACTATCCTTTTTTAAAATTTATTTATTTTGCTATCATAGTCATCCTACTTGTGCGTTACAATTTAATTTACATAATGCATTTTAATATTTATTTGGAGGGACAATGATGAAACATTTAACAGAACGTTAGATTAAATTTACTTTGCTCAGGAAAAAAATGTCACTCGGGCCTATTTGTACTAACATACCATAAGGTAATAATATGTACACGTCGGGTACTAATAACAATTTAAGATACAAATATGCAACTTTTCAGGGCCAATTAACGTAAAATTAATTTCTTTTAGAAATGGTCCCGCCCAAGAGAACATTTTTTTCCTTAACGGAAACCAATAACCAACAATGCACCGCGCGATCAATTTCCTTTCAGTATCGGACAATAGCCTAAATGAGTAAGTACTATCTTTTTGTATCACTTACATTATATATTTACGCTTCATAAATACACAAACGTCTTTATATTAGACGGTTTGCTTGTGCTGGGCGCTAAACGACATTTTGATGCACGTGACGAACCTCAACTCGACGGATATTATAAAACGTGGACCAGAAAAATTGACTCATGCGAACATTGTATTTTGCTTAATGCTTGTTTTTATTGTTCATAGTTATTAACAATTAGAAGACCCCCACGTTAAAGAAATGACTAATTCTAAGTAGGCTATTGATGATTATTGATTACATGAATGCTACTGACCAGAATCTATGACAACAGGACATGTTGGTAATGGCAGAATTTGTATTTGTGTGTTTGTGTTTGAGACTTGGACTTTGATTTCATGACCCAAGTAAAAGGGGCTCTCTCTCTCTCTCTCTCTCTCTCTCTCTCTCTCTCTCTCTCTCTCTCTCTCTCTCTCTCTCTCTCTCTCTCTCTCACCACCTGTTCGTGTCAAACGTCAAACACATGAACTCTGCATGCATACCATGTTTAGTCACACATTTGTCTTGGGTTAGACACATGGTTTTGTGTTCAAATACAGAGAATATAAAGCCTTAATATTATAAATCATTCCAGAAGAGGGGTGTTACAACACACAAGGTTATATCATCAATCTCTTGAAGATAACTAAACTATATTTCACAACATGTAGTTTGCATGTGTATAATACAAGCTTCTAACGTCAATGTGAGAAACCGGGAGAGCAAGAGTACTAAACTGTCAGAGAAATACAAATTGTCTTTGCTTTTTCAACTGGAATACTTATTTAGGCTATTTACTCACCTGCAAGAGTTTCTTTCTTCTATTGAAAACTAAAGATATTTTGAAGAATGTTGGCAGAATGTTAATGGACCCCATTGAATAAACAAAACAAAAACTGTTTGGTTTCTGAGATTCTTCAACATATCTACTTTGTGTTCAGCTCTTCATACAACTTGAAACAACCTGAGGGTGAGTAAATGATGAGAACTTTTTTGATGAACTATCCCTTAATAATTCATTTCAGTGGTGCATTTAGATCACGATAATTTTACTCTAATACCATTGGGTATTTTATATGGAATTTTAACTAAATTCCCAAATTTCTTTTTGGAGATTCACTTTTTATTTTCAGCATACAATATGTATAACACACACCATCTGAATGCTAACACTGTGACAGGACACACCTGCAATAGCTGCAATAAATGGGAAATTTATCTTGCGGTTATAATACAATTCAAAGTCAGTTGACAATGAACAGATTAGAATGGGAATTTTATGATAGCTGTAAACAAAATGAAATATAAATATCTGGGAGAGGTTAAAGAGAAGGGTGTGTGTCTGTGTGTATTTGCTCATGCTCAAACAGATGCGAGTTTAAATGTTTGTTTATTTCACGTTATGTTCCCATCGATGAGGACAAACGAATCCTAGAACATGTCCACCAAGCAATCCTTTAAATAAACGCACTGGGCTCTGTAGTTTGTATGTAGTTGTTGTTAAAATATCTACTTTATTTTGAATGACCTTGTTTCAATTTTTAAATTTTTTAATTATTTAAATTTCTGGTTTAATAAGTTTAATCCATTTTGTTACACCCCCCCCCCCCCAAAAAAAAAAAAAAAAATGAAAAACCTTTTGTTTTAATTCTCTAAAGTACCTTTCAATAAACCTTTCTTTAAAATAACAAATTTTTCTTAGTGTGAACAATGAAAAGGATATTCTTCATTTTGAAGTTTAATCTTTAATTAAATAGCTTTATTATTTTTTTTTATTCTCTGGTGGCACTTTAACTTCAATATTTATTTATTTTTTAAAAATCTAATATTCATTTCAATTTTATTTCAGTTTTATTTTCGTTACCCAAAAACTTCTTACTGTAGATCTAAAGTTTTCTTTGAGTTTTATCAAAAGGTATAATGGTGCCCCTAATGGTAAAACATACTGGATGGGAGAAAAAATCGTTACTTTTACTTTTTCTAACAAAAATGTGTGCGTTTCCCTGAGAAACTTTCGCTTGTTTTTCGCTTGCATTCGCTTGTTTTTTGAAATGAGTTCTCAGTAGAATGCAAATCACCATGTCCCTTTAGGGGCTCCGTAGGGTATAGACTCTTAAATGCATTACAGATCTGTTCTTGGCTTTTTCTTAAAAGCTGTTGTTGGTCATCTGTGCACCAGATGTCCAACGTTCATGAACAGCTGCTCGCGTTACAAACTCTAAAAAATTCAAGAGTTCAGCATTAACCCTAGACCTTATTGCGTGCAAATCCTGGCATTCAGACCCTTCTTGCTGTTGTCTTCTTCACCACACACACACAAGCTCAAACAATCGTCGGTTTCTTGCAAACACTTGTGAATTCAGAGGATGGGCCGGGGAAAAGTTTAGCGATACCGCCGGTGCTATGATTTGGTGATTATTGTACAAACAGCAGCTGACACTACTCGACCTTCGCTGCCTCTTACTGAGCAGAACAGCCAAACACAGTCATTCAAAGAGTGTAGAGGCTGGGAAGAGCGAGTCCTCTGACATGAGGTCATGTCCTCAGTGGCTTGTAAAAGAGATAGAGAATATGGCCTGACTCCAGTCCCAATATCAATCACTCCTCCCCCCTCCTCGCTGTGCTCTCTCGCTCTTTCTCTAACTCTCCAGTCAAATGAATGAGTGTCTTTACATAACGTTGCTTTGCATCTGTTAAATGCATGAATGATAAATGTAACTAAACAAAATATCAAACCAAACCACAATTTCAATCATTTGGTTTTAAACTACCGGTACAAAGCAATTTCAAGATGAAAGGCAAGTGACTTATACATCCACTAAAATTAGACCACTTGGTTAAAGGAGTAGTTCACTTTTAAAAAAACCTTTGCTGATAATTTACTCACCCCCTTGTCATCCAAGATGTCCATGTCTTTCTTTCTTCAGTCGACAAGAAATTAATGTCTTTGATGAAACATTCCCAGATTTTCTCCTTATAATGGACTTAAATGGGGTCCAAACGGTCCATGGTCCAAATGAGAGTTTCAGTGCAGCTTCAAAGGGCTTTAAACGACACCAGACGATGAATAAGGGTTAGAGAAACGAGCGGTCATTTCAAAAATAATTAGAAAAGTTTAAGTTTTATAAGCACAAATGCCCGCCTTGCTCTGTTCTGTGCTGAGCGTTCATGACTCTCCTGTTCGAACTCGTTCATCAAAATGAACAAATTTTTTTTTCGAGTCATGATTCAAAGGATGCTAGATAAGACCATCATTCATCGCCTGGTGTCGTTTAAAGCCCTTTGAAGCTGCTGTGAAACTCTCATTTGGACCTTGAACCGTTTGGACCCCATTGAAGTCCATTATGGAGAAAAATCCTGGAATGTTTTCATCAAAACCTTAATTTCTTTTCGACTGAAGAAAGAAAGACATGGACATCTTGGATGACATGGGGGTGAGTAAATTATCAGCAAATGTTTTTTTTTTTTTTAAAGTGAACTACTCACTTTTACTTCGCGTTTTAATGCAATAAAATTCATTTTTATTATTATTATTATTATTATTATTATTTTTTACATTTTTTTAAGTAGGGTATGATGCACAATTATAACAGGTATTGAGTGATATTAGACATTAATAATGGGCCAGTTTTGGATATGTAATAATTAATGCTCTTTTCCTCTATTTTTACATTTAGATTACTAGGGCTATTTTTACGTTTAGATTAAGTTAATCTTTAAAACACTTAATTTCATTTAAATGTTATCTTTAACACATCTCTAAATGAATATCGGTTTTAAATTTGTACATCAGAATCCTGTGATCAAATAGTCGACGGTAGCCATTGGTACCCATTGACTTCCATTGTAGGAAGAAAAGTACAATGCAAGTCAATGGGTGCCGTCAACTGCCTGGTTACCGACATTCTTCAAAATATCTTCTTTTGTGGTGAGTAATTGATTTCATTTTTGGCTGAACTATCCCTTTAATTTTGCACAGTTCCTCAACCTCCTTGTCTTTCTTTATTCTATTGTTCTTAACTGATTGTCCTACAATTCCCATCTCCCCCCGCCTGTCACTCATCTCTCCTCTTCTCTCTAGTTTAGCTCCTCCCTCTTTCACCCCCCAAGCTTGTAGTGATGACATCACAAACAGCAGTTATAAATCGGCCAGTAAGATCGCAGAAGCTCAGTGGTGCTCTCTTACCCTCCTCTGTGTTTCTTTCTTCCTCGCTCTCATTCTTCTGCTCTTGTTCTCTCACTCAGCTCCTAACATGGCAGACGTTTTTGTTGGCACATGGAACTTAAAGGAGAGCAAGAATTTTGATGAGTACATGAAAGCCCTCGGTGAGTAGGATGTGTGCGGTCGGTGTGTGTGCTTTACAGCTAGATGTAGGGTGTGTGCCTTTTGATGCAAGTAAGCACATGTAAATTGGGTGTGCGTTTCTGATTGTTTCAGAGTGGGACGGGTGAGACACATTTACTGTGTGTGCAAGGTGCATGTGTGTGCATGGGTGTGTTTAAGAGAGTGCATATGGTGCATGGAAGGTCTCGATGAACCACTCTCGCACACACACATGCTCTCACACACAACCACATGCATTCATGACTATACAGAGCATCTGCTGTTGTCTTGTATAAAATACAATGAGCCCTTTATTTTGCCATTGAACTCATTCTGTGTATTTTCCATGACTTTGATATTTTGTTACTCTGAAACATCTGTGTCTATATATTTTTTTGGGCCAGATGCATTGGATTTAATATTATATAAAGTACTGTTGAGTGAGTTGAAGTTTAAAAGAGGAAGATGGGGGTGTGAATCAATCAGTATGCATCTGTATGAAAGGAATAGACGGAAGGAGGGAGGAAAGTGTGGGTGAGACAGACTGGGGGATTTTTCTTTCTTGCTCCCTTATTACTAACCAGTCTCAAATTCACTAGTCTTGAGTGAACCCTGATTTCCTGCCCTTTACATGTGGTTAAAGAACACGTCGGCGTTCGGCCATACCCTTGCAGTATTTGCTGAACAAATCAATAGTAATTGCTGCACTCTCCCAAACCCGTACGTTTGCTGATGATTTGACCATCTTGACCGTTCCAGAGTTTGCTTATTTTGCAGAGACGTGTTCAGTTGTGACTAACCACTGAATATTAATGCAATATTTGTTTAATTATTAATATACTGGCCTTAAGCTATGCAGATGCTCTTTCCTTATTAGCTTTTCTGTCCCTTTAATTGAAATATATAAAATAAAGGACTTTATTTAAGCTCACTTTAGCTAACTTTGGTTCGTAAAATATATTTAAGAGCTTTAATTTAACCCTTTACCAAGATTACAATCTTTAAAAACATCTTTAGTTCCATGTGACTTCCAGTGTTTTGTACTTTTTCCTGAAAGTGTGTTTGTTTATCAGGTGTGGGCTTTGCCACGCGTCAGGTTGGCAGTATGACCAAACCCACAACCATCATTTCCAAGGAGGGCGACGTCTTCACACTTAAGACCGTCAGCACTTTCAAAAGCACGGAAATCAACTTCAAACTGGGAGAGGAATTCGATGAGACCACTGCCGATGACCGCGCAGTCAAGGTGATAAAATCTCACACATTAGTCTCGCTTACAATAGCATTGAGACTTGTGATAGGCACGGATAATTTCACAACTGACACGTTATGAATTGGACAGTTAAGATAGTCTTGGATGACACAATAGGGTCTTGTTGATGGCAAACAAGAGCCCCAATGAGAGCTTGACCTGTGCCGTGACATTCATCGGGTCAATCATTGATGTAGGCTCAGACGTCGCTGCTCCCGGGCAGCGAAAGGAAAAAAAAAAGATCGTATTACAAGAACAAACTCATTGTCTTATTCCCTTTACTCTGTTTGTCTCCAGTCCTTGATAACATTAGACGGAGGCAAACTGGTTCACGTTCAGAAATGGGACGGTAAAGAGACGACCCTGGTCCGAGAAGTCAGCGACAACAGTCTCACTCTGGTCAGTATTGTGTGTATTCACAGTAAGTGCTTTTTTGGCTGAGAACTTAGTCAGCAAAAGCATAACAGGTTCTGCTGCCCATTTAAGTAATTAGTTTTGTCAATATTTATGGGTGTTTGACTGCATGAATAACTGTATCAATACAGACCAACCTCTTTCTTTTATTAACAGACATTGACACTGGGCGATGTCGTCTCCACACGACACTACATAAAGGCGGAATAAAGAGAAACTTTATTCACAAGCCATTCTCATCAACGGTCATGTACATTTCCAGTGTTTTGCACCTTCTCATTTGCACCGTTCCTCAAACACTGAAGAAATTCCAACTTCATACCTCCAGATGTCCGTATGATATCTTATTCTGGATATGTGTTATGCCTCTGCAGTCAGTGTTACGTCAAACGCCTTTGGGTTACTAATAAATGACATTTGCTCCAAATTCACCTTGTGCTGTTTACTGTCAACATTTCCATTAAGCGCTCCAGTGCTCTAACGTACATTTTGATTTTCCAAAAGGACGCTTATTTCCGTGAGGTCTTTCTAATTTAAGCGTGTTCCCGTGTCTGCCGGCTGACGTGATCCTGTTCTATATCGAGCGCGTGGGTCTGTGTGTTTCTGGGTGAAGGGCCATTCAGAGGTAATGCAGTGAACCTTTTAACCTTCACACAAGAAGCCAGTCTCTTTTAATGGTCAAATTATTTTTAATATCAACAACAACAAAAAAAAAACACTCCAAAATGGACCAGATACATTTAATCTGGATAATAAAACGACACGCGCAAGTTTGAATGGATTTGCAAACCAAAATTACTTGGCCTTGTGTTTGTGTTTCTTGTGTTTCTTCTTCTTGTCTGAGTGTGCGTGTGAATGCTTCAGCCGTTTGGCATCTTCAGCGCCACTATCAGAGGAAGAACTCTCTCTCTTCTTTTCTTTCTCTTTCTTTTTCTTCTTTTCTTTCTTTGCCTTCTTTTCCTGCATGAAAAAAGACAGATGAAATTGTCTAATAGTAGGGAAGTATTGCAGGATTTGGTGGCAAGGTTACACAACCACTTGCTTGCAGAGTGTTATCTGCCGCAATAATTTTGGTTCCTGGGGTGTGTCCGCACCTTTTTACGTTTCTGGGGCTCTGACTGGGTGTTCTGGTTGCTGGTTGGCTCCTCCTCCTCTTCTGGCACTAAGCTGTACTGCAGGCCAGGCGTAGAGAAGCAGTCTTTTGCAAAGTGACCTTGCATGCAAACATAAATACACGTCATAACAGGTGTTCAGGGATCACACATACAACCTGCAAGTGAAGGCCGTGAAAGTGACACACTCAATGATTGTGTATGACATCCAATTAAAAGTGTTAGCTGTGATATAAACTAGTTTGTGGACGACAACATTATTATATTTCAAGTAAATGCTAGAATCCTGAACCAATGTCATGATTTCAAGCAGCACAACGGTCTTCAACATTTATAATAATCAAAAAATGCAATCAGCCAATCAGAATGATTTCTAGACACTTAAAAATTTTTGCATCACATGAATAAATTGTAGATCTTATTATCGTAATGATATTTCAATATTACACTTTTCACTGAATTTTCAATCAGCCTTGGTGAGCAGAAGAGTTCATACTAAACAGCCCACAACATTTAACGATTGCAATAACAAACAGAAACACTTGTGCTTTAAATAGATGTAACATCATGACTAACTTCGTCCTTTATTTAATCTAAGCTATAGATTTGACTTAGTTTTACCCGAACATGTACTCAAGTCAAAGTAGTGAGGAAAGATAATGATTTTCATTTGGCTAAATCTTGTTGATACAGCATTTCAGTTGAGCTTGCGATAAAATCAGGCAGTCTGTAAAGGGTCATGGGTCTAATGTGCACTAGAATTGGGTGAGGTTGACACAACCTGGAGTTTCGTACCAATGCAGCCACACTTTTTGCATGTGGTGTTGAGCACAGCCTCCAATGTGATCTTCTGCCTGCCGTAATCTCTGAACTGTCTCCGGCGACGCTCGTCCTGTCTAAGTAAACAACATTTATTAAAGGGATAGTTCACTTTGAAATTAATTTTTGGTATGTTTTAGCTTACCTCAAGGGCATCCAAGATGTAGGTGTCTCTAGTTTCAATTTTGATATTTTTAGGTCAAACCGTTCTTGTCTTATAATGGAGGTCTATGGTCACCACCTCAAAGAGCATGGACAGAGAAGTCCAGATTAAACATGATTTAATGACTCGTAAATGTAAGTACACATTGATGGCCTAAGACACGAAACGAGCGGTTTGTGTGAGAAAACTAACAGTATTTATATCGTTTTACCTCTTGTAACCACAGTCACAAAGCACCCACGCCCTCAAATAACTTGGACATGGCTGTGGTTACAAGAGGTAAAAACGATATAAATACTGTTCGCTTTCTCACACAAACTGTTTCTTTCGTGTCTTAGGCCATTAATGTGTACTTACATTTACGAGTCATTAAATTATTTTTAATTTGGCTTCTCTGTGCATGCTCTTTGAGGTGGTGACCATAGACCTCCATTATATGACTGACAGACAAGAACGGTTTGACCTAAAAAAAAAAAACAGCTCAAACATTCATTATAATGTGGGACTAGACTTCAGCCTTGTCTGTGAAACCAGGTGTATTTAACCTAGTATAAATACCGCACTCATATACAATAGATCCACGTACTCTGCCATGACGTTGTTGGGGTCTAGGTCCCGGCCAGTGCCTTGATTGACAGATTTCATAGAGAAGGACAGTTTGATTTTATCATCTTTCATCTGATAGTGGATAGAAAACAAAAAGCACTATTAAAAATATAACTGCACTATGTAAGATGCTAAATTAATCACTGCTGCATGTCAAATTATAGTATCAATTTGTTGATATATCGGTGTAATAACTGAATGTACCTCTGTGCCAATGACTTTTATCCACACTTGCTCCCCTACATCAACTATTTCAGATGGGTTGTCCACCCGACAGGCTGACATCTCACTCTTATGAACCAGACCTGAAACACAAATAAACATAAGTAATTATTTGTGTATTCATATTCGTTAATTTAAAGGGACAGTTCACCAAAAAAAAAAATCTGTCATTAATTATTCAACCTTATGAAGATCAAAACAAATGAAGGTCTTTTTAATGAAATCTGAGAGCTTTTTGGGTTTTTTTTACACTTTAAAAAATTCATGAAGAGATCATAAAACAAATCCATATAAATTGAGCGGTTTAGTCCAAAATTTCTGAAGAGACTCGATCGCTTTATGTGATGAACAGATTGGATTTAGGCTTTTATTCATGTATAAACACAAACTCACACATCAATTATGGTAAACGGAAGCTCAAGCATGTTCACATGATGTGCGAGAACCAATGAGGTTCATTCTAGTGTTACACAGCACGTTTGAGCTTCAGCAAGAACCAATGAAGTTTGTTCTAGCTTTTTAGGCAGGTATGATTGAGCAATTGTTTATATTAAAATCGATATAAATACTGTTCGTTTTCTCACACAAACCACTAGTTTTGTGTCTTAGGCCTTCAATGTGTACTTACATTTACGAGTCATTAAATCATGTTTAATTTGGACTTCTATGTGCATGCTCTTTGAGGTGGTGACCATAGATCTCCATTATATGACTGACAAGAACGGTTTGACCTAAAAATATGAAAATTGAAACTACTGCGGAAACAAAGACACCTACATCTTGGATGCGCTTGAGGTAACCTAAAAAACATACCAAAAATTAATTTCAAAGTGAACTATCCCTTTAAATGAGAACACACATCTCAGTAACTAACCATCTTTACCTTGTTTTTTGTATCCTGCAATCTTCACAAAAGCGCCGTATGTTGTAACGGACACTACCTAAGCAAGTAAGAAATGGGAGATCAGAAAAAGGACATTTCTTATGTGATTTTAGATTCTTTACGTTTACTCTTAGTTCTAACCTCTCCCTTCAGAATGCTGTACATTGGTGGGATTCCATCCAGACCGGCTGGCTCTCTCGCCCACTCTTCCTCCATCACTCCTGCAGAGGTACACATGATGTATTAAACAAATCCAGCCATTGAGCACTGCATCTAGACGCCAGTTAGTGCTTATGTGATTTTAACTTACCCAGATGGGTTCAGATCGAGGACCCTTTACTGTTATTTGAAATAAATCTATAAGAAAACTGCAACATGGATGTGTTAAATTGTCGCAGGTTTATTTCCAAAAACCTTTTTTTTGTCCCGATAAAATATGGTAAAATGTAAATACTGCCAGACACGTCACTCCATTATACACTAGAACACATCACAACGGAAAACTTAAATACATGTTTGTAGACCATTCCACTCTTATTTTTTCAAAGCAATCTATAAGATAATTCCAATATGCACGCGCTAAAAAGTCGCAGTTTAAATTCCGAAAATCTCCATCCGATTGAAATATAGTAAATTCATAATACTACAAAACACTAAACGTAAATACATGCAGACGTTACATTCCTCTTGTTTGGATGACACACGATTTCCGTGAGTGGGGGGCGAGGCCAAGATGGCGTCGTGAGAAGACGTTTTTGCTGTAGCTCTTATAAACTTTTGCTCAAATCCCGGTTTTATTTTTAAACTTATTATGTTCAGAAATAAATTAGGATAGCCGCACTTTAACAACTTTTTTCCCCTGTTTGTTTAGCTTTGCAGACGCATTTTATAGCTAGCAGCGAGTTAGTTGTCAACGCACGTGCTTACTACTGCTGCGCTGGCTTGAGATATGGAAGAAATTGAAAAAGAAGAAACTCATCTTGCAATGCACTCTTATGCAAGGAGAACTCTAAGCACTGACATGGAGACAGTTGATGGACAATCTGGTGGTTCCGTGCCTTTACCCGATACACCTGAACCCAATCCCGCCAAGAAAAGCAAACCGAGTTCTGATAGTCCGGTGGTGAGTGATACTATGCTAATGAGATTCATGCAGAGAATGGAAGCCATGCACGAAGAGACTTTGCGCCGAATTCAAGGAATGGAAAAGACGGTCATTGAGAACTCGAACACTATTAAGCAGATAATCAGCTCTCTCGAATTCCAAGGAGAACAGGTTAAGTGTCTGAATGAAAAATCTGAGGAATTGCAAAAGAAAATCGGAAATCTGGAGAAAGAAAACGTCGAACTTCGTGATCGATGTAACGATTTGGATGCGTACAAGAGAAGGTGGAATCTGCGTGTCGCTGGTATTGCGGAGAAATCAGGAGAGAACGTGAAGCAGATGATCATCGACCTCTTTAGCCAGGTTTCTCCAAGCATCGCTGCTGATTTGCACCATGGAGTGGACATCGCTCATCGTCTGGGGCCTCGTTCTGCTGCGGAAAAATCCTCCCGTCGCATAATTGTCCTGTTCTCGTCGCGTTCCCAGCGGGACACAGTTTGGAAAGACGCCAAAACCTCCGTCTTGCTCAGGGAGAAGAAGATTAAGATATTCGAGGATCTCTCGCAGAAAGACAAGGATGCAAGAACCCTTCTGTGGCCGACAGTAGAGAAGGCGAGGAGGGAAGGGAAGAGGGCTGGCTTTCACGGTCCTTTCGCCATCATTGAGGGTAAAAGACTGGCTGCTAAAGATATAGCCAACAGTCCTACTTAGTAGCCTAGCAACTTTTATTCAACAGGCAACGGTCTTCTTTCAGTCTTTAGCATGCGATCTGCTTAGGATCCGTGGTACCTTTTTTTTTTTTTTTTTTTTTTTTTTTTTTTTTTTTTTTTTTTTTAAAGGGGAATGAGTGATTAGTATCAAATCTATTGGGGTTTCGTTTTGCCCTGGAAATACATGGACATCATTTTAATAGCAAGCATCCCCTTTATAAATAATACTTTTTTATGACAGGCTTTTGATTTATTATTGATTTAATTTATAACTTGACTTTGGTTCTACTACTTGAAACCAGACAATTTGTTATTTTCTGAACTTAAATATGAACACTTTATACCGGGTGGGCATTTTTTTGTGGTTGTTTGCACATTTTGTGGAAAGATAGTTGAACAGGTGTAACTACTCGTTGGTTCATTCACTTATAATTTTCTTTCATTATATTGTTCATTGTTTATGTCGTTGTCGTTAATATCTTTCAACGCCAGAGGGCTCAGGGATAGTGTCAAACGGAAAGCTCTTTTTTTGTTTGCTAAAAAACATAAGTCTGATTTTTGTTTCCTTCAGGAGTGTCATTCTACTAAAGATGATTATAAGTGGTGGAAGTCTCAGTGGGGTAATGATATGTGGAGTTCACATGGCACGGAACACTCTGCTGGAGTGAGCATTTTGAGAAATACTTTTGATGGGGATATATTAGGATCAGATTCAGATAGTTTGGGCCACTTTCATTTATTAGTGATTTCGTTAAACCAACAAATAATAATTCTGGGAAATATATATGGGTACAATACTTGTCCGGATAATAAAATTTTCTTTGATAAGTTAGATGAGAAACTCACACGTTGGTCGAATAAATTCCCTAATGCTTTTTTAATATTAGGAGGAGACTTTAATGTATCAATTAATAATCATTTGGATAGACATCCGCCAAAGGGGACTGCGTGTGTTAGCCCCGCACTGTTAGGACTAATAAATAAGTTTGATTTGGTGGACATTTGGAGAGAAAGATACCCCAATAATATGGAGTTTACCTGGACCAACAAAAACGGATCAAGGCAATCTCGAATTGATTATTGGCTTATATCAAAATGTATGTCCAACTTTGATTTAAATGTTGGCATTGAATATACCCCTTTGACTGACCATAAAACTATCTTTATTAATACCCCTTTGACGGCGGATTATGCACCAGGCCATATCAAAGCCTCTTTATGGAAACTTAATAGTTCACTTTTAGAATTACCAGATGTAAAGTATACAATTAAAGAATTAATTGCTAATTATTGGAATGCAGCCACAATAAAAAAATCCTTTTGTGCCAATTGGGAGCTTCTAAAATTTGAGATTGGAGTTTATTTAAGGAAAGTTGGAGCAAATTTATCCAAAAAGAGAAGAGCTCTTGAGGACAGCCTGATCATGGAATTATCTCAAACCCGTAATTTTAATTGTCTGTCTTTGAAAGAGAAATCTGAACTTGCAGCCTTGCAAACTAAATTAGATGATTTATACTTATCAAAAGCTAGGGGTGCTTATATAAGATCCAGGAAAAGATGGCTTGAAGAAGGAGAACTTAACTCTGCATATTTCTTTAAGCTCGAAAAACGAAATTTTTCCCTTTCAACAATTGAGAAATTATGTGTTGATGGCAAAATTGTTAAAGATCCAAAGGATATAGCTAATTTTAGTGCCAATTTTTATAAAAATCTTTATAGTTCAAAATGTACAGAGGAGACATCGACTTTGTTTCTGGATTCAGTTAATAATGTCAAAGCTATCTCTGAAAGTGATAGATTGTGTTGTGATAGAGCTGTTACTCATGAGGAAGTAATAAGTGCAATTAAGAGTTTGAAAAACAATAAATCCCCAGGATGTGATGGACTTACAGCTGAGCTGTATAAATTATTTGCTGATGAACTTTCTCCTTTTTTAACAAGTGTTTTTAAAGAGAGTATTGATAAAGAAGCTTTACCTCCTACTTTAACACAGGGTATCATCACACTAATTCCTAAACCAAAGAAAGACCTTACATATTTGGACAATTGGCGACCCATCACACTCCTTAACAACGATTATAAAATTTTTGCCATAATATTTGCTAAAAGACTTAAAGAATGTTTGGATAGCGTTATAGATGAAACTCAGTCAGGATTTATGAGAAACCGACACATAATGAATAACATTAGATTAGTTTTAGATTTATTTGATTATAGCAATTTGGTGGAACATAATAGTTTTATTCTTTTCCTGGATTTTTATAAAGCTTTCGATTCAGTAGAACATCATTTTATTTTTAAATCAATGAAAAAGTTTGGTTTTGGTGAATATTTTTGTAAGGCTGTAAGAACTCTTTATTACAATTGTAATAGCTCAATCAAATTAAAATTTGGTACTTCTCCTAGGTTTTACTTGTCACGTGGTATTAGACAAGGATGTCCAATATCCCCGTATTTGTTTTTATTAGTTTCCCAGATATTTGCTTCTTATATTTTGAATAGTGGGCTTCGTGGTATCTCTATTGCTGACCAACAGATCCTCATCAGTCAGTTGGCTGATGATACCACACTCTTTTTGCATGATGCTAACCAAGTTCCATTAGCTCTAGAGCATATCCAGCAATTCTCCAAAGCCTCTGGCTTAGTTTTGAACCTTTCGAAATGTGAATTGATGTCCATCAAAGAGTGTAATTTGTCTCAAATTTGTAATATTCAAGTTAAAGATCAGGTATCATATTTAGGTATTATTATAACAAAAAATGAACTAGAAAGATGCTCTATAAATTTTAATCCACTAATTGAAAGTACACAGAGGAGACTTTGTATGTGGCTCCAGCGGGATCTGTCGTTAAGGGGAAGAATTTTACTAGCCAAAGCTGAGGGATTGTCGAGGTTGACATACGCTGCTCTTTCTTTAAGTGTCGACACTGCTACTCTTAAAAAAATTGATGCAATGCTCCTCAACTTTATCTGGAAGAATAAAACTCATTTTGTCAGAAAATCTGTACTTATGAACACCATTGAGAAGGGGGGTTTAAACTTTCTCGATTTTACCACCTTAAACAATACCTTTAAAATAAACTGGATAAAGAACTTTATTAATAAGCCTGCTTCTATCTGGAATCTGATCCCTAATGCTGTTTTTTCTAAACTAGGGGGTTTAAAATTCTTATTAACCTGTAATTATAACATAATGAAAATCCCTATCAAATTATCCCTTTTTCACAGGCAAATGTTATTAGCTTGGTCCCTCATCTTCAAACACAATTTTACACCTCACTCTTATATAATTTGGAATAATAAGAACCTACTGTATAAACATAAATCTATTTTCTTTGATAATTGGTTTAAAAATGGAATTATTTTTGTATATCAACTTTTCAATCAAAATGGTTCGATTTGTAATTATTCCGAGTTCTTGGTAAAGCATGGAATTCCTGTTACTCCAAAAGAGTTTGCAGTTGTGGCTGATGCAGTGCCACAAGGGGTTCTCATGCTTTTTAAAGGATTTTCTTTTTCATCTCGTTATCGCTCAGTGGATCTGTGTAAGACATTTGTAGGTAAACAGTGCTTTTCTTCTTCTAAATCAAAAAACAATAAGAAAATTCGAGTCTTGTTTCAGGAGGAGTCTGTTTCTATGCCGTGTGTAATTTCTTACTGGAATGGTTTTGTAAGTGACATTCCCTGGAAAAAAGTTTGGACATTACCTCACAAATACCTAATAACTAACAAAATAAGAGAAATTACCTTTAAATTAATTCATAGGTTTTATCCAGATAAGTGTTATCTCAAAAGGCTTAAGAATGATATTGATACCCTCTGTTCTTTCTGTTTAGAGAAACCTGAAACTTCCTTACATTTATTTTGGAACTGCTCTCGCACAATGACATTTTGGCTTGACATTTGTGATTTTATAAAATGTTATGTGAATCCTAACTTTGATTTTACATATAGAAATGTAATTTTTGGTTTTCATGAATGTGAAAAGAAAAGTGATATTTATTTTATAAATCTTATTTTTCTATTAGCTAAATTTCACATTCACAAATGTAAATTTTCTAATTGCAGTCCTCTTTTTGTAAGATTTAAACTTGAATTGAAAATGTACTTTGAATCTATTGAGTTCTCTAAAAATTTAAAAGCTATAAGAACAGTGGCTGTGTTCAAGGACTTGGCACTTAACCTGGAGTAAAAAGACAGAAGGAGCTTAATCTGGACTGAAGGACTCAATTGTATTATGTTATGACAATGACAATAATTGTGGTGTTTTTTTTTTTTGTTTTGTTTTTTTTTTGTGTGTGTGTTTGTTGTTTTACTTTCAAGCATTTAATAAAAAAAAAAAAAAAAAAAAAAAAAAAAAAAACGATTTCCGTGAGTAATTGTATTTTCTTCCGGTTCAGAGTTTTAACAGTAACCAATAAGACCGCGAGTTGCGTGAGCCAGCCAATCAGAAGGCTTCGTGTTACCGGATGTGTTTTACTAGGCGAGCGTGTGTTGCTCGATGGTGGTTGGAAGCTCGGAATACTCATTCATTTGAAAAAAGCTCGCAGTTTTGAAACCTTTTCATTTATTGTTTCGTTTATTTATCACGACTATGATCGAACCGAAGAAGCGCGGTCTAGAGATGGCAGTCGTTCCCGTCGGTGTGAAGAGACCTCGGACAGAACTGGTGTCTGCAGCGCAGTCGCAACAGCTCTCTGCTATGGTAAAACTGAGAGCGGAATTAGATTAAACAACTAACTGTTGCTCATAGATGCGTATATGCTGTCTATGCTGTTGAAGTGGGTTTTGATTCACTGACTCGAATCATTTGAATCAATTCACCAAGGGGATTGTTCAGTGTATAACATTGTTACGGCAATGTAACGGTTACGTTGTTATTGACATTATACATTCACATTCATTCCAGTCAGTGGAAATATCAAACAATTATGCAAACAGAAATAACAAAACCATAAAGTGTTTTTTTTTATTTACTAATCTTGCATGTATAAATGTGACATTTGGTCAAAGATACAAGTAAACTAATTAAATGATGGCACTTTCATTTATTACTTTCAGTATTCAGTGAAGCTAAAACGTGAAAGAGGTCTTGAACACTCAATACTTTCAATATGTCACATCATAATATTGTCACGACAGTAAGTGAAGACAAGTAGTATGAGCGAGTCATTCTCAATCGTTCTCAACTAAAACCAGTGATAAAACCAGTCATTTTTTATCAGTGTCGGGTGTAATTAATCACTAATTAATTTTCCCTTTGAAAGTAAAGTAAGGCATTACTCTTATTTTTTTGTAATGTAATTACAGTTTACTGTATAGACTATAGAACAATTCTATATAAAACAGTGGATTTAACATCAAATTTTAACGTTAAAATATCTATTTTAAATGTAACCCTCTCCCTTTACATACGTTGGTCAGTTCAAGAATAATTTATGCAATTTTAAATTATTTATTTGCAAGAATCAGAAGTGCAGTTTCATTACTATCCTTGTAATGTTCAACTGTTCGAGGTTGATGGATATGGGATTTGGTAAGTAATAAGTAATCCAATACATTTTAGAGAGCCTAATTAGTACATTAATCTAAATGGACTGTTAAAGATGTAATTAGCAGCTAGTAATTTATTACTTTTTCAGGGTAACTTACCCAACACTGCCTATTATTCTTTATTGCACTTTGTGTGTATAAAAATCTACCATGCGTTTAAGCATCATACATATTTCCCTCACCAATAACAACATCAATAAAGAACATTTCACACTCTGAATCAAAAAGGAGAGACTACAGTACACGAAAGAATTAGTGCATGGAAGCGAACGAGAAGGATTTGCTTCACTTTAAAGGTTAGTTTAAAATCGATTTCAGAACAAATTAGCGTTTCAGTCAAGATAGAGGGTCTTCTTCATCCTTGAGAATTTCTAACTGCACCTGCATAAACACTAATCTGTTTGTGTTAATGTCAGGGGCCCCCCCGCAGCTCCAGTCTGCAGGCTCCCATAATGCTGCTCTCCGGCCACGAAGGGGAAGTTTACTGCTGCAAGTTTCACCCCAATGGAGCCACACTAGCCTCTTCTGGATATGACCGCCTCATCTGTGAGTCACATGACTTTTGCTATTTTACATTATTATATTGATTTGCTTTTGTTGCTTATGTCTGATTTTCATGTTCCTGTAGTGATGTGGAATGTCTATGGGGAATGTGAGAATTATGCCACGCTTAAAGGCCACACTGGAGCTGTGATGGAGCTTCATTATAATACGGACGGCAGGTGTGTTTGTGGGATGGATATTGTTTTAAAAAAGCTTCCTAATTTAGTGCCGAAGTGTTGACGTCACTTTGTAGGACAACTCGGAAGTTAGCGGTGCATGGGTTCCCTCGATCGAAAAGCTATGCATTTTCCCCTTTAGACTTTTGGAAAATCGCAAAAAAATAAGATCTGTGTTCAACAAAGAGTTGTGATCCTTACACGTTTTGTCTATCAACATAATCTTTACAAGTTAATCCAAAATGTATACATTTTGAAGCCTATATAAAGTTTTTAAAAAACACAAGCAGATGTGATAAAGTTTAAAAAAACAAAAGCTGGTTATAACTGTGTTCTATGTCATAGATCAAAACGTGAAACTATTTAAAGGCTTTATTCACCTTATTTCAGGCGATTTATAAAAAATCCATTCAAAAAACCCATAGACTTTAGAGCGAGAAATGCTAACTCACTCCCACGTTTTGGCCTAAAGAGTGACGTCGTAACTTTGACACTTTATATAGCATTTAAACTCAAAATAAAGGTTTTAAAGGGTGTGATACCATAGAAGAACCATTTTTGGTGGAACCTTTAGTGAAAATTTTTTAAAAGAACCTTTTTTTTATAAGTAAAACGCTAAAGAACATTTTTCCACTATAAAAGAACCTTTTGTGGAAAGGTTAAAGGTTCTTTATGGAACCAAAGAACATTTATTCTTGAGAATGTACACAAGTAAAATGCATCACATACTCGGTGTGTGCTTGTGTCTTCCAGTCTGCTGTTCTCAGCCAGTACAGACAAGACCGTATGCGTGTGGGACAGTGAGACAGGGGAGCGTGTGAAGCGTCTGAAAGGTCACACGTCCTTTGTGAACTCATGTTTTCCGGCTCGCCGCGGCCCACAGCTGGCCTGTACGGGCAGCGATGATGGAACTGTAAAGGTAAACATGACACCAATCAACCCCTGAGTCTAGACTGGAAACCCACAAGAAGTCTTTCATGTCTTAAATGAATTTTAAACACAAAACTCCAATGCAATTTCAATCTAGCCTGGGATATAATGCAGTCAAAATGGCCTAGTTTTAGTTTTTAGACCTGGTTTGTGTCCCGAACCCAATCTCCCTTTTAAGTGAAAATCTTCACTATCATAATCTCTCTAGAATAAAAAGGCTAATAGCTAATCAATAGGAGTGTAACAATATATTGTGTCACAATATATCATAATACAAAAATGCAACAATATGTATTGTGAATGGTTCACCCAAAAATAAAAATGACTGTTTAAGAAAAAAATCAAGTTTTCTGAGTTTAAGTGTCAGTATTGCATTAATGTACTATATATAATGTTGATTTTAATGTATAATAATACAATGTGGGAATATTTGTAGGTCCTGATAATGCCAGATGTCTCATGTTAACAGTAAAATGTTGCTTAAATTATTTTAAATATATCTAGTAGGTGACAGAGTGCTAAAATAATTCTGTATTTTCAGCTTCAGAATCATGAATATTTTAATTCTGGTTGTCCATTGTCCTTTTCTTTGGGTTATCAGCAAGTCAAAGTCTATTAATTTCACCAGTATATTTTTTGTTAACCTTTTATCATATGTCTTGGAGTATCGCATTAATATTGTATCATGAGTTCAGATATGTATCGAATTGTAACATGAGGGTATCGTTTCACCTCGACTAATCAATAAAATAAAGTTTGCCGTCTGTATTATGATAGATGTTACAGTAAGTCCTTAGGTTGTTGCTCATCATGCTTTTTAAATAAGAGTGTACTGATGGTCTGAAAGTGTCCTTGGTTCCTCTTTGTTCATGTGTTGTAGCTGTGGGACATCAGGAAGAAGGCCTCTGTTCACACGTTCCAGAACACGTATCAGGTTCTTAGTGTGACATTCAATGACACCAGTGACCAGATCATCTCAGGAGGCATCGACAACGACATAAAGGTCTGTGTGCAACAGCTTTTTTGCCTCAGTGTTTTTGAATGTGTGTTTATTCTTGTCTGTATGTGTGTTTATTGCTGCAGGTGTGGGACCTCAGACAAAACAAATTGATTTACAGTATGCAGGGTCATGGAGACTCTGTGACCGGTCTGAGTCTCAGCGCAGATGGATCCTACCTGCTGTCTAACTCCATGGATAACAGCGGTAAGCTTACATGTGTGTGTGCGTTTGTACCACTCATTTCCACTACAAATAGGAGAAAGAGGATACAATTTGCAAGAGCTCACCAAAATTGGACAGTTGAAGACTGGAAAATGTTGCCTGGTCTGATGAGTCTCGATTTCTGTTGAGTCATTCAGACGGCAGAGTCGAAATTTGGCGTAAACAGAATGAGAACATGGGTCCATCATGCTTTGTTACCACTGTGCAGGCTGGTGGTGGTGGTGTAATGGCGTGGGGGATGTTTTCTTGGTACACTTTAGGTCCCTTAGTGACAATTGGGCGTTTAAATTCCACGGCCTACCTGAGCATTGTTTCTGACCATGTCCATACCTTTATCGCCACCATGTACCCATCCTATAAAGGCTACTTCCAACAGGATAATGCACCATGTCACAAAGCTCGAATCATTTCATTTCAAATTGGTTTCTTGAACATGACAATAAGTTCACTATACTAAAATGGCCCCCACAAACACCAAATCTCAACCCAATAGAGCATCTTTGGGATGTGGTGGAACGGGAGCTTCGTGCCCTGGATGTGAATCCCACAAATCTCCATCAACTGCAAGATGCTATCTTATCAATATGGGCCAACATTTCTAAAGAATGCTTTCAGCACCTTGTTGAATCAATGCCACGTAGAATTAAGGCAGTTCTGGAGACGAAAGGGGGTCAAACACAGTATTAGTATGGTGTTCCTAATAATCTTTTAGGTGAGTGTATGTGTACGTGTTATTATTGAGTTTACACGTAAAACATCTGCTGATGTTTTCTGTGTTTGAAACAGTGCGTGTCTGGGATATCCGTCCATTTGCGCCAAAGGAGAGGTGTGTGAAGATCTTTCAGGGAAATGTCCATAATTTTGAGAAGGTAAGCACAATTAATTGTTAATTAATTATTTTATAGTTCTTTTGTTGTTTATAAACGCAGTATGTGATTTCCACTGTGATTGCTGCTATCAATTTTTTTTTAAAAAGCTAGACTTTAAGGGTGTGTTCACATGTGGCAGGTTTGGTTTGATTAAAATGAACTGGTGCGATTGCTCTGTTAGTTCGGTTCATCTGAATAAGTGTGAACGCTGTCATCCAGACCCTGGTGACCCCAAACAAGTGGACCGACACGCTGAAAAGATTCCAAACGAACTGGTGCGGTTTCAAATTAAATATGAATGCAACACAGACCAAAGACATGCAAATGAACCAAAAACGGTACATGATGTCACAAGATATGTGACCTTTAAAAGGACTTTTTTCTCGTCATAGTCGCGATGTTGCCCATCAGGCATCAGAAACGAGTCTCATCCCAGCAGATCTTTGTTGAGGGATTCCTGACGCTGTTTTGACTTCTTTACACATTTTTGAAGCTCTTCACAAGTTCTCAACTGGTCAAAATACCACGACAACGAGCGCATTTATCCCACAACACGGCGTTCGTTTTGATGTTCGCTAAGTTACGTCAGGAAATATACATAATACAATCAGGTTGTGAACATACATACCCTTATGCCTTTTGGTTCAGTGTCTTTAGATTCAATGTTAAAATGCCAATGTGGACACTAAGTGGACCAAGTGAAGCGAATTGCAAGTGTAAACACCCTTGATCAGGGGTGAATTATTGATGATTTCTTTCAATAAACACCACTGAGGCTGAACTGGAAGTTCATTAAAAGCATTTTGTAATTAAGGGTTTTTTGTGTCTCAGAATCTTCTCAGATGCTGTTGGTCTCCTGATGGGGGGAAAATTGCAGCCGGTTCTGCCGACAGGTAAGGGTGTTTTGTGTGCTTTATTCAGTGTTTGTGTATTATGATTATGTGTGAGGTTAATGGTGTGTTTGTGTTGTAGGTTTGTGTATATCTGGGACACAACAACTCGTAGGATCCTTTATAAGCTGCCTGGTCATGCTGGGTCTGTAAATGAGGTGGCTTTCCATCCAGAAGAACCCATTGGTAAAAAAAAAAAAATATTTTATTCTAATAATTGAATATATAACTGGAATTATAAAGTGAGCACATTCTTCCCTTTTCTGCTCCATGTGTAACTCCATTATTTTATGTCTTCCACAGTTCTCTCTGGATCCAGTGATAAGCGCCTCTACATCGGAGAGATTCAGTAACTGTGTTTGTGTGTGCGAATGCGGTTTATGTGTGTGACTGAATGTGAGAATGAGAAGAGGATGGGCAGATGGAGATATTATTTGGAATTTTGCCATTTGTATTTGGTTGGAAAATTGTGATGACCAGTTGGGGGGAGGGGGTTGGGGATTTGGGGAAATGTGATGGAAAAACTTTGGCTTTTTTATGCTTTTAATAAACTTGTTTCCAAAATTTCAAAATTTGTATGTGCACCGTATATGAAGTATGGTGTGTGTGTGTGTGTGTTGATTATATATATATATATATATATATATATATATATATATATATATATATATGAATGTGTGGGCTGTCAAATCGATTAATCACATCTAACATAAGTTTTTTATAATATGTGTGTTGCAAATGTATTAAATGTGGTAAAAGTAATCATTTATGACTTAAGCGGTGTAATCCAAGTCTTCTGAAAAAAAGCAATTGTTTTATATTATGAATTTATTTAATTTAATTTATTTAAAAATTGCGATTTCTTTGTGTGTATGTATATATATATATACACACACACAAATATATAAAGTAAATACACACACATATGTCACGTGTGTACACATGTACTGTATATTATGTATGTATAGCCTATATTACTGTAAGAGTGTGTGTACTAACTTTAGTGTATATTGCGCATGTGTACACCTGGCATACTTTGACGTAAAATTTGTTTAAATATAGAAATGTTCCACTTTGTAATTGTAATAAGAGCGCCCGCATCCGCATGATTGTTTTCTTTGTGCTCAGCCTCATGTCGTGCCAAGCGCGCGGCGAGCGTCTCTGTGCGGTTGCGCGAGCGGGTTGCAGTCAGACTCGCACGAGGGTGTCTGATTTCCACCCACAAACCCTCACCCTCCTCCCGGTGCCGATGTTGACAAAGAGCCGGAGCAGGAGGATGGTCTCTCAAACTACAGCGCCAGTCTGAGACCCCCGACGGTACATCGACTCGGAAAAAAACGAATACCGGACGGACCTCACGGTAAGTCACAAAGGCTCGCTTTGTGCTCGCTCCGGATTTCATTTGCGTTATTTTCTTACCTCGCGCCCTTACACCCCCCCCTCTCGCGCTCCGTCTGATGCTTATCATATGATGCTCATTTCTGCCAGTTAAACGGGCTCACTGACTCTTCTCTGTTCTTTGTGCTATTTTGGGGCTGTCTGCGCCTGGTACCCGGTGCGGAATGAAGGTGTGGCAGATCCGCTAAGATTGGGATCCTGTAGGACGCATCGGTCAGGACAATTCCGCGGAGGAGGTCCGGTATGACCGGCAGACACCAGAAAGCATCGACTCAACGAAGCATGCACGCGGCCCGGTGGGCTTCTTGATGTTTTTGAACAGTGATCGTGAAGCAAGACCCTGAAGCGCGCTGGACCTCACCGGGGACTCCGCTTTCTCCCGACGCCTTGCGGGGCCCAAGCCGTGCCTCAAGCGCGAGAGCATGGGTCCGTGCGACGGGAGGTGCACGCTGGTGGTCATCTGCTGCCTGCAGCTGGTAAGACAGTGTGTGTTGTTGATCATTAATTTATCTGTAGTCTTACCTGAAAAGATATTGTGTGTGTGTTTGTGTTTGTGTGTGTGAGAAAGAGAGAGAGAGGGAGCGCAGGGTGTCCACTGGCCTGAGGTTGTAATTTGGAAGAGGTGAAACCAAGGGACAAGATGCCCTGGTTCCCTTTTCAGTCGAGTCACCTGTCAAAACTTTCTTTAAACTTCCTGCCCCAGATATGTTTGCATATGCATGATTTGTTGGTGTAACACACAGCTGGGGTACATGTGAGGATGAGGGTCTCCTGAGGAAGGGGCTCTACTCTCATAGGGCTGTGGGCCGGGGCTCCCGGCAGTTTCCATGGAAACAGCTGCAGCACAGAGCTTTGGGATTGCTCCTCTGTGTGTGGAGACTATATTTTTATTGACCATTGGCTTTGGTGGGTTTAATGGTCCTCTGCAACCTGTGCTGCTGATTCATTGTTTAAGAGTTAGTTCAACCCAAAAATGGAAATTGTCCCATAATTGACTCACCCTCAAGCTGTCCTAGCTGTCCTCGGTGTATATTACATTCTTCTTTTTAAGCCAAATGCAATCGGCGTTATCTTAAAAAAATATCCTGGCTCTTCCAAGCTTTATAATGGCAGTGAATGGAGGATGAGATTTTGAAGCCCCAAAAAAGCGCATCCATCCAGGTTAAAGTCCTTCTGAAGCAAAGCAATGCATTTTTGTGAGAAAAATATTCATATTTATAACTTTGTAAGGTATAATCACTCGCTTCCGTTAATTGCCATACGGGAGTTCCCGCGGAAGAGTGACCTTTGACACGACACATGACGAAGAAAGTGGGAGTAGCGTGAGCTTCGGTGAGATTAGACCCTTCTCACGGTTTCAAACAAATAGGGCAAAAAACTCAAGCTCCTCCCACATTTCTCCTTTTAGACTTCTATTTCATGATCAATCCTCTGTGCTTCGGGTCAGAGGTCAATCCTCTGCCAGAACTCCACTCACGTACGAAAGCCAGTGATTATAGTTAATAAAGTTAACAAAAAAGTTGCTTTTATTAACCCCTGGAGCCGTATGTATTAATTTTATGATGGATGAACGCACTTTTTTGGGCTTCAATATCTAAGGTACCCATTCACTCCTATTATAAAGCTTGGAAGAGTCAGGATATTTGTTTAAATATATAACTTTAAAATATAATATATAATATTTTAATATAGTTACACGAGTAGTGTAACTCGACCAAGGATGGTGACGCAAAATAAAACGTTGCGCTTTTCTAAGCATGTAAAGTGGATAACTATATTGAATGGCGCAGCAATATCATCACTCGCGAAAAGTCCTCTCCTCCCTCTCAGTCTCCGGAGTGATGATATTACTGCGCCGAGTCCATAGATATATATGCGCCGAGTCGAAGTGCTCCCAAGCACTTGCTGTGGTATTCCGCCATACATTATAGTTTTCCACTTTACACGCTTAGAAAAGCGCAACGTTTTATTTTGCGTCACCGTCCTAGGTCGAGCTACACTACTCGAGTAACTGTATTTAAATAGGGGAAACGTGGAGGTGTTTGGTCGCTTCTCTGCTTGGCCCATATTGAATGAACTGAGCTAGTTAAGTGCTATCAAAGTGTCTCGCGCGTCCGAGCGATTGAGTGCACGCCCTGAGACGACAGAGGTATGTATCAACTTGTCTTAGTTAAGGGAATTACATAGTTTAATATGAAAAAACGGTGGAGTATCTCTTTAAAGTTCACAGCAAACATGGACCAGACACAACTTTGGAGTTTGGCTAAACTAACCCACCACCAGACTCTCTCCAACATCAAATTAACCAAAATATTTGATAAATGCATATGCGAAGCGGCAGAGAACATGCCGTACTTTGTCAATGTCGATGATGGACGTTCCAGTGTACGAGAATCGCATTGGCGCAGATTCCCGTGGCCGATGATCCTTCTTCGAAGAATTTTCCGTGGTTAATGTGCACTGGGCCGTTTCTTGGATGAATGCTGCGCACGTCAATCTCTGCCAAGAATAGTCGCCAGCAATACCAGATTTTGTGTACTACTTTCCTGCCAATGTAACTTGGGAGTCTGCAGCACAAGCTTGTTTTGCCAGTCTCATATTTGCCTAAACAAACCCAGTATAGCTCATTTTGAAGTCTGCAATGATATGGGACAAGCTATACGTGACATTATCTGTACTGGCACACGTTTTTTTTTTAGCACACAATAAAAAGTTGAATGATTGTGCATGTAATCTGTTCTTGGTTCACAGGTCGCTGCATTACAGAGGCAGGTGTTTGACTTTTTGGGATATCAGTGGGCTCCCATCCTGGCCAATTTCCTCCACATTGTGGCCGTCATTTTGGGAGCATTTGGAACGGTGCAAATCCGCTCCAGATATCTAATACTGGTAGGCATAAGACAAACAAATGTCAGAATTCACAAAGGAAAAGTGTCTTTTGAACACTACATTTCTTGTATGAGTTCATTAATATATATTGTGTGTGTGTGTGTGTGTGTGTGTGTGCTCTTTTAGTATGCTGTATGGCTTGTGCTCTGGGTTGGCTGGAACTCTTTCATCATCTGTTTTTACCTGGAAGTTGGCCACCTGTCACAGGTGGGTGGATTTACTTCATTGCTCCAGAATCCAGTCATTGTTAGTCATTGTGTAAATACACCAATGAGTCTGATTAAATGTTTGATATCGTGCATTGTTATGCTTTAAAGGGATAGTTCACTTTGAAATTAATTTTTGATATGTTTTAGCTTACCTCAAGGGCATTCAAGATGTAGGTGTCTTTGTTTCCGCAGTAGTTTCAATTATGATATTTTTAGGTCAAACCGTTCTTGTCTGTCAGTCATATAATGCAGGTCTATGGTCACCACCTCAAAGAACATGCACAGAGAAGTCCAAATTAAACATGATTTAATGACTGGTAATGTAAGTACTCATAAGCGCCCGTGCCTTCATATCAGTTGGACATGGCTGTGATTACACGAGGTAAAAATAATATAAATACTGTTCGTTTTCTCACACAAACCACTCGTTTCGTGTCTTAGACCATCAAAGTGTACTTAAATTTACGAGTCATTAAATCATGTTTAATTTAGAATTCTCTGTGCATGCTCTTTGAGGTGGTGACCATAGACCTCCTTTATATGACTGATAGACAAGAACGGGTTGACCTAAAAATATCAAAATTGAAACTACTGCGGAAACAAAGACACCTACATCTTGGATACCCTTGAGGTAAGCTAAAACATATCAAAAATTAATTTCTTCTGTATTTTCAAGTGAAACTAAGTGCATTTTATCTAATTTTATTAATTGGGAATAGTTTTATGAAAGGTGGGTGTCCCGTAAAAGAGTTTATTGGTTAATGTGATCTAATAGGAAAATAGGGCTTGAGGCCATTGACGGATTTTTCCTGCTTTCCGTGTTTTCGAAAAAATACAAAAGATAAAAACAATAAAAGCATTGCTAATGCATGTTGTAGTCTTAGAATAAAAATATGATTTTCTCAGCTTTTTGTTCAAAATGATGCTTTTTTTTTATTAAACACCCACATTGATAAAAAAGAATGCATAGAAAAAAGCTAGAATAATTGTTTTCTTTTGATATATTGCATGCTCAGATATTCATGAAACAAAATATTCTGGGGGCCATGAAAGTTTTCTGAAAAGTATTAAAAATGCTGGCGGGGAAAGAGTTAATAGATTATGAAGACAGACATTTTTCTTTGGAACAGGATTATTATCATTAACTAAAACTGAATATTAAAAAATGTATATATGAATAATACAAATGCCTAAGTAAAATACAAATATTAATAGACAAACTTCTAAATAATTCCTTTGCACTAAACTGATATAAGTTTGTACAAGTTACATTAAAATTAAAAAAGGAATAAAATGCAAAAGCATGTAACAAAATTACTAAAATTTAAACTAAAATTACCATGAAAACTAAAAATTGTATTTAAAATAGAGTAAATAGTTGAGTTAATGATTATTGTTCTGTTTGTGTTCTTCTTCAGGACAAGGATTTTCTAATGACATTTAACACATCGCTTCATCGTTCCTGGTGGATGGAGAACGGGCCTGGTTGCTTAGTTACTCCAGTGCCTGACTCACCATTGGCTCCTCAGGATCATCATGTGATCACTGTCAGTGGCTGCCTACTGGATTACCAGTACATAGAGGTGGTCAGTTCAGCCTTGCAAGTGTTTCTTGCAGTGAGTGCTTTCGTTTGATCTCCTTTCTTTACATGTACAAAAGTACATGCATATGGATGTTTGGCCTGTTCACGTATTGGTGTGGTTCTGTGTTTCAGCTCTTTGGATTTGTTTATGCCTGCTATGTCAGTCGAGTCTTCCTGGATGATGAGGACAGCTGTAAGTGTTCTGTATTTGGAAATCTGCTGTTAGAAACTGAATTACAATGATACTGAAGTGTTTTGATGACGGTCTCTGTTGCAGTTGATTTCATTGGTGGATTGGACTCTTATAGTTACCAGCCTCCACAAAAGAGTTCTCACTTACAGCTGCAGCCTCTCTATACGTAAGTACTCGTTCAATAAGGCATTATTTACTAAAAATTGTACTCTTTCAAAATGTTGTCTCTATAACATTTGTTTTATTTATATATAGTGTGTGATGGGACTGTTTAATTGTGTTTATTGGCTGCATCCAAAATTACATACTCCCCTACTATAAAGGGAATGTACATCATTTAGTGATGAAAATGTGCATACTTTGCACAGCATAGGTACTATGTAATATAAAAATAGCGTAAGTAGCATGGAAGACCGATATTATCGGGCGATATTAGGCATTTTCGAAACTATCGGTATCGGCAGTTACAATGGCCGATAAGTGAATATTTCAAAAATAAAATAAAAACTGACGAAACACGCTTCAACCATGTCATGAGTGTTGGAGTTGAATAGTTTGTCCACCAGAGGGCACTCTACACTTTTCCTGTTGGCAACACTCTTCTATAACGCGCCACACATCCTGCAACCCGCTGTTCCAGTTTGCAGGTAGCTTATAAAGCAATGTAGGGACTAATTATTATTATTATTTTTTTATCAGAACTTTAATATATTTTGATGTTCCTCTGTTCTGTTATGACAATAAAAGAAACAAGTTTCTTTTTAAAATGCATTATCATATTATTTTAGTTAAAACTCATAAATAGCTACAAATAACTAATGTTACGGCAATCTGTTAATGTTTTGTTGCGCGTTTCTGGGAAGAAAAAAAAACAAATCGGCCGATATATCGGATTTTAAAACCAACAAATATTTTTATCAGTATCGGCCTTCAAAATCCCTTATCGGTCGGGCTCTATATGGAAGTACTTCAAACAACGGGCTGCATCCGAAATACTTCCCTGCTATATAGTAGGCAGAAAACAGTATGTGACAAAAGTACAGTATGTCTGAATTCACAGTACCTGGATGACCTTCTACTTTCACTGAGCTTCTGAAGTGTACATACAATGGACACTTTACTATCCGATGAGGATTGGATTTGTGAAGGACAGTGACGCTGGCAGATCACAGTCTTCAATTTTTTTCGTGACATAGGCCTACTGGTTTAGAAACTTCATTTTGTAAATGTATGTTTTTATTTGTATCTAGGACTGGTTAAAAACCAGAAGAAAACCCCAACTTCAAAGGAAAACAACTGCTTATCTCTGAGAGATGAAGTCCTCTGCATTGTGGGAATTGTTGTACCAACTTCAACGTCTGTCTCTCTCGAACTTTGTCTCCCTCTATTGGAGAAAATATATAGTGCCACACCAGCCAGAGTCACATAGAGAGAACGAGCATATGGACAGGACCACAAGAACATGCTTACGCAAGCATTATTAAATCAGACTTGAAGACAGTGACAGATCTTCTGTGTGTGTGTGTGTGTGTGCGCGTCTGTGTGCACATAGGCCTTTGTACATGTTTGTGTATTCACAAGGTGGCCGACCTTTGACCCAGGTAATCGTTGAGCACACGCCGGAGCAGCCCGCTCAGCTCTTTCTGGTGTGTGTGCGTGATTGTTTATACTCTGATATAAGACACTATAATGTAATGTGTTAGATGAATGTTTTAGGTTGGGTAGATGTGTATTTGAGGAATGCTGTAGGACTTTGTGCATGTAAAACTCACCACAGAGCGTCTGCGTGCATGAACGTGCGTTTCTGATTGTGTCGACGTACACGGATAACACGTTTTGATATGTACTTATGCACCTGACGCATAATGTGACTAGCCATAAATGTTTATTTGAACACAAGCTTAGAATGAATGTATGTTAATGTACAATACTTGTTTCAGGAAGGCTGTGTTTGTGTGAGCGAGCGAGTGTGTGCGTGAGGGACACACCTGAAGGGTGGGACAGTTGTTCACCATAATAAACTCTTTCTTGATTATTCTTTGTCTTGTTCACTTATAAATGCTCCACAGAGGGTTGGTGTGAAATAAAACACTGTCTTTGATGGATGAGGATAAAAAGCTCAGTCTCGTTTTCTCAGGGCTAAGTGTGTAAAACTGTTGCTCCCGTGAGAGAGCTGTGAGTCAGATGTTTAGACAATGTCCAGACCTGTTTTATCTCATTATACATCATCTGAAATAGTTCGCTCGCAGCCAATGAATGTCCTTCTGCCATTTGCACAAAGGCAGGTTAAGCGCTCACATTCACAGCCTGTTATTTTTGAATGACTGCAACTTTTAATGAAGAACGTGCTTCTCTTGTTTTTGCCAACCATGTTTGCAGAGAGAAAAGAAACATTTAATAATTTTACACAGTAAATGTACTTTTAAGGCAAGACACGTTTTTCATGCACTGGTCAGTTTTTGGGCTATTTTGCTTCCATAACCATGACTGTAATGGAAATAAAATGTCCAGAATACACATTTAAGTGTTTATTTTAGTATACTTTATCTATTTACATCTGTAGATTTCAATTACAACACATTTAAGTCCATAAAAAAACAAGAATAAAAACATAATTTTATCCAACGTTCAGATTTCTGTTTTAAACGTACAAGTTATTGCTATTTAATTAGATATTGCATATTTAAACATGACATTTCATACAAAACAGATTAATCAACTGGGCAAGTATATTTGTGATATCTATTCTTAACTTTTTTTTACCCAATATTGACCAGCTGCTATAAAAGGACGTTCCCTAAAATCGTGTACCATAATATACATAAAACCACAATATTTTATACATTTTATTTTTTAAAGGATCTGAAATTAATGTATTATTAACATTGTGTTTTAAGGTATTGAGATTGGTTACACTGTAATTATACAGTACTGTGTAATAATAAGAAACTACATGTACTTACATGTTAGTTGCATGTGACTATGTATAATTAATAGTTATTACTATATTAACTACATGTAACATTGTAACAATGAGACTAAAATAAAGTGTTACCAGATTATAATTCACATAAACATGTCAGATTGACACGTGAATGCCGTTTATAAGAACGGGCCTTTTGCAACTGTGTTTATAGAGAAAAAGAAAACATTCATTCCACCTGTAAAATATCAAATGTAAATGTACTGCCACTCCGAAAGATGACTGAATCCATCTATTATTAATGTATAATCAACATTGTATTTTAAAGATACGGAGAGAGCATGTAAACATGTCAGTGGTCACATTTTGAACAGGTGATGCTTTATTTACATTTCTCATGTATCTTATTACATAAAATAAATTAAAAGTGCATTACTATATTAATTCTGATAACTTGAAAGTTGAAACTTGAATAACTTACAAAAAAATTGAATTTTACAATTTATTTTGATGCTGTAAATATAGAACTTTTCACAGTGACCTGCTGTGACTGCATTTTATTGCCTTTATATTTATTTTCTAAAATAGCCACAATTGCTTGATAGAAAAAAAAATCCCGATTTATTTATTTAGCATTTTCTACTGAGACCACCAAGTATGATTATTGGGCTACAATACACAAATAAATTGGATATGTCTTGCCCCAAACAACAGACACAGCCAAAAGATGAATACATAAATATAAAAAAATAAATCGAGTAGCCAACTTCGTTTTCAAAAACCCATATCGGCATTCACTCAGTGTGTCACACATTATGAGCGCCTGTAAATCTGTACATTGTTGTGTGTGTCTCGAGCACAACAAAGGACGACACTCCCCTCTTGGCGCAATGAACCGCACGCGCTCCTTCTCATGCTACCCATGATGCCCCGCGCGCGTCTGCTTGGATCGAGCCGCCATGTTGTCGGTGTGAAAGCTGGGAGCTGCTGCGAACCGGGGCTGAAATCCGTCACCATCCGCATCCTCCACCTGTGAGTATCCCTCTGTTCTGAAACCGTATTTCCCTCCTGAACCGTTTTAGCTCACCTCGCGTTTATATTTTGGAGTTATGATGCGTAACGAGTGATTTCGAGGGCTTTATTATAAGACAGTGGCTCCCCCTCCTTTCCCCGGGTCTTCCTCTTGCTAGCTAGTGCTCTTCCTGTCCAGACGGCCCGGGCCTTTTGTTAACGGGAAGAGGACCTGTAGAATAGCGGCTTACAGACTGTCGAGTACCGGTTCGTGCGTTTTACATAACCGCTTGAGTCTGTTTGGAAACCGGCTGTGTTTGACCGTTTAGGCCGTGTAATAGTCATTATAACGTTTGATCAAAGCCTTACCAGACAGTTCCGCCCCTCACCGATTCCCATGTCGCGAATTAATATGACAACTCCGATAAACGCCTCTGTTTCACGACTGTCTGGAGTCACCGGGTTCGTGAACACCGTTAGTGGCCGTTTATACTCGTTCACCTCCTCTTGAGGGTTATTGCGCGAGTCTTTTGTTACCTGTTTGTGTTATGATGCAAACGCATGCTTTGGTCATCATGGGTAACGAGTTACTGTATGTCTGCTCACTTCCGGGAGGTGAACATGCAGCCGCTCAGGAGCTCTGGTTTCCGGGTGTCTGTGGAGCTCGGGCCATGTAATGGCGAAACTGATCAGGCTCTAAAGTGCATGTAATGCATGAGGACAATGGCTGTCTCAACTTTGGGTATCATATGGGTTACGTCGAGGCTCAATAGCTCATAAGACACAGCCAATATGTCGGTGCAACAATGCTCTTTTATATCCACCCGTGGTCCCCTTTAAAGAAAGTCTTTAAGAGTTATAAACCATGAACGAAACTTAAATCATAAACATTATAAACATTGATTTGAAGCAGGAAAGTATTCGTGCCAGAGTTATTTTGGTGGGATTTGCTTGTTTCAATGTTTTGATCGCTGGAGATTGATACTAGATTCTGGCTGTTGAACATGATTGTTTAAAAAAAAAATAAGTTGAGGAAATGCATGCTGAATGTGGGCTTCAACAAAGATTTCTCAACAGATTACAAGTTATTTTATCAATTCCATGATTTGGAAAAGAAATGCGATTTTTACTTCTGGAATCTGGCTATTGTACTTTAGTAACAGAGCAGGTTGGTTAAACTAATAAGGGTCATGCTGTGATGGATGTGAAGGACTTTCGGTTTGATCCTGCGCTTGGGGGATTTCTGTAGCACTCATAGTGGGATTTTATCTGTTTTCCACAAGTGTGGGAGTTGAATGTGTTATTTCCATGTGCAGGTGTTGTGAAGCCTAGATCAGGTTTGGCTTTAAGACAGATTTTTCCTTGTATAACCGAATATAATCAAATTTTTCTTTTACTTTGCATGGTTTTGTTTTGAGGATGTAACATAATCTGTCCACGTAGCTGTACGTCTCATTTGTCATAGTTTCTGCCAAGCAAGTGTTTCATGAAGCTGTTCTGTCTGTGGTGGTTCACCCTATTAGTCTCAAAACTTACTTGACTCCTAGTTTTGACCTTATATGCTGGTTAATAGGACGATGTTTATCATTTAAAAGAGGTGTGGGATGAATTTTGTTCTGATGGAGGCCTCAAGTGCTGTGTGCTCACAGTTATCTCAGTGTTTTTAAACAGTGTGTTGCTTCACCTTGTGTACTATCTTGATGCGAAGCTCAGGGCATTACTTCATCAATGTGGACAGGATTACACCTAATGGGGATCTAGTTGGCTATCTCACTGCATTGCAATTACAGCATTTTTACAGAGAATTTAGAAAGCAGACATTTAAGTAGGCCTATATGGTAACTGATAAAGAGCCAAAAGAGGGATTTAAATTGTGTGTTGATTGAGTGGATATTACCTGTTATTTAGTATCTTTGGAATTAGAATTGTCACTAATGGTTATTTTGGTAATGGGTTGATTATTTTGACGATTCATTTAGTTGGTAATAAAAATAGACCGATGTGAACAAAAAGCCTCAATGGTTTAAAATGCATGGATATAGTAACAGTGAGACAATTATAATTGGTTTAAATTAAGTATCAAAAGCAAGTAATAGGCCTAGTTTTGTTTTATTGAACAATGCTGTTAAAATGCACAATGTAAAAAAGCCTATATAAAATGAACATAATCAACTTGTGTGCATTGCGTATCAAATCAAATACCCGGAGAGGGCGCTAATGGCCCGGTCAGTGATGTTGTTACACTTTATAACATGATCAAATCCTTGTTAAATATTGAATTCAAATGTCTACGAATGTTTAATATTTGGCCACTTCTTTACGATAGAAATGCTAGAGCAAGAACACGTGGACATCAAATCATTCAAATTCAGAGCCGGGTGATTCAACTGTTGAAATCTTAATTAACAACAGTTTGGGTATTTAGAAACATTGACGAATTCTCCTGTGTTGACTTAGGTTTATAAATGATTAAGCAACCCAAACCGAGTTTAACCGAGCTGTGAGACACCCATGTATGTAAATGATAATAACAGTGCAACACTTTGCTTAAAACACAAAGCAGATCAGAGTCAGACTTTATTTTCCCAAACCCAAACAAACTGTGCATGCAGAGACTGAGTTTGTGTGGAGAAGCGTTTTCTGTGAACATAAAATAATGAAACTTAAATAATTATTTAAAGGAGTAGTTCACTTATAAAAAAACTTTTGCTGATAATTTACTCAGCCCCATGTCATCCAAGACATCCATGTCTTTCTTTCTTCAGTCGAAAAGAAATTAAGGTTTTTGATGAAAACATTACAGGATTTTCTCCATATAATGGACTTCAATGGGGTCCAAACGGTTCAAGGTCCAAAAGACAGTTTCAGTGCAGCTTCAAAGAGCTTTAAACGACACCAGACGATGAATAAGGGTCTTATCAAGCGGAACGATCAGTCGTTTAAAAAATAAATAAAGTTTAAGTTTTATAAGCACAAATGTTCGCCTTGCTCTGTTCTGTGATGAGCGTTTGTGACTCTCCATCAAAATGAACAAATCTTTTTTCTAGTCATGACTCGAAGGGTCCTAGATAAGATCCTTATTAATCGTCTGGTGTCTTTTAAAGCCTTTTGAAGCTGCACTGAAACTCTCATTTGGACCTTAAACCTTTTGGACCCCATTGAAGTCAATTTTTTTTTTGGAGAAAATCCTGGAATGTTTTTATCAAAACCTTATTTTCTTTTCGACTGAAGAAAGACAGACATGGACATCTTGGATGACATGGGGGTGAGTAAATTATCAGCAAAAGTTTTTTAAAAGTGAACCACTCCTTTAAGTGAAACGCAGATATTGTGATTTCACAAAAGATATCGTGCAGCTTTTGAAAACGCTCTAATAATGTGGAACATGGATTCATGTCTGTCAAATCAAATTTGACAAATCTTCTTTTTATATGTAATATTGTAGTGTTTATCATAAATGATTTATCTGTGCACTTCATGATTTTTTTCTAATTCATGTACCCTTATAATCTTTAATCAAATACATTACCTTCCCTCCCCCATCGAAACAACCTCTCTTCTATTTCGGTCACGTGCAATGGCGGTGCACCTCCTCTCAGAGAATCGCATTCAAATCTGCCTCCATTTTATTTGCAACGCCCAACCTCCAACGATCCAATCAATTCCCGTAGGACTCAATCAAGCCCTGCCCTACATTTTTTTTTTCTAATTTCAGAAGCCGTTTCACTCGGATGTACGTCACTACAAGGAAAAAATGACAATCTTAACTTTAAAGGTTAAACATGGTCAAATTGCAATTGAGGATTTTTTTTTTTTTGAGTACTCAAATTTAATTGAGGAATCGTGACACCCCTTGTTGAAATACATTTTTTTTTATAATATTTTGAATTTAGTGTTGTTGTTTTTTATGATTTACAGTTGTAATGTTTAGTAAAGATTTTTCTAAAGTTGTCATTTTTATCTCTATGTAGTTAATTTTTAGTTTTAGTACATGTAGTTAAGCTTAAAGTATAGTAAATAAAAAGTGGTTTTAGAGTGAGTTAACTATTATAACCCTACCTAGCCTATATCTTACAGTAAGAGGCCTGTTCATTTTCTTATTTCTTCGGTCACACTTTTAGCCAGTTGGTGCTCTAGTATAGCTTCCCAAACCTCTGGTACTAATGGGACTAAAGACAAATCTGTGGTCCTTTCAAACAGTTGTCAGGGTTACATGACACAGTGTCTTTAATATGTCTGTGGTTTATCCTTCATCTATTTCATAGGTCTGGTATTGGTTTTCACATTGTGTTGTCTCGGTATGCTTTCACTAGCAGTGCAATAATTTTCATTTGTGTATTAAATGCATCACATAGTCTAAATATCTTGACACTCTGCATACAAGTTCTTCTGCTTGCTTTCTACCTATAATTAAACACGGTTTCTTTTAATGCTAAACTGTGTGTTAGTATGAAGGCTAAATTAAATTTCAGCTAAATGTGACGGTCCGCTAACAAAGTAATGAAAGGTGGTTATGAAATAAACTTTTTGGAGACTATTATTTCCAGAAAGATCTATGTGACATAATATACTCTCAGTGCTGCCAACACCTCTGGCACCATTTTGAGGTGAGATTACACCAATATATCAGGATTTTGCAGTTGGGATTAATTTGATGTTTGTGGTTGCCTATTGCTACATATCTCTTTAAAAGATCGGTTCACTTTTAGATGTGAAAGCAAGAGAAAAACTATGACCAAAAATGCTTTTGTTGATCTTTTTAGGCAATATTATTTAACGTAGCAATTTATATTTTGATTTCATATTGTAGTTAATTTCACCAAAAACGAGTTTCTTTGTCTTTTTTCATTTAGGGAAATTTTATCTAAAAGTATAATAGAAGTTACGACACATGTCCTTGAGGCATGATTGCACATGTAATTCTGTTAAAGTGTTTCTGTTTGTTAAACTTTTTGAAATCATATTAGTGATGGCTGACATCAGCATGTGAATGAAAACGGGATAACTATAGTTTCCTTGCAAGCAGAAATAAGGAGAAAACAAGTGTGACTGTGTCACAAGAGGAACATTTTTTTCCTCCTTGTTATTGCACATCTTTTGGCTTGAGGTGCTGTGGTAGGATGTTCTGCAAAGAATCCTGTTATCCACGATAAATGGCTATTATTTGCCGACTCAGGAGTGAGTAGGGATTCAAAATAATTGCTGTTTTAGATCAACCGTTTGTCCTGATTTGCCTCTTGTTTATGTGCTGCATGGGCCAAATGTTACATTTGAATAGTTAAATTTATATTTTCATTGTGTATGAATTGGCCTTATGCATTGCAAGATAAATAGTGAAATGTATATATATTGTAGGGTTGTGACTACCGTACCGTACCGTGCGACTACCGTAGCAAGCCTAATATATTGAAGTAAAACTTTTTTTTGCTAACTTTCTGGTCATCTCATCTCTCTCCCTCTCTGCCGTGCGTGCTATATGGTTTGGAGCAGTTTTTTCTGTCTTGCGTGCACGCTCTTGCTCACTCACTCTAGATTCCGGGAGATTTGATCTAATTTACGGGCATCAGGGAGACCCTATCAATATGAGGGAGACTCTAGGAACCTCAGCGAGATTTTGGATTTCTGCAAAATGTGGCTTTTTTGAAGCGTGAATGTTGTCAATGTTACTCACAGGAAATCAAAAAAAATCCACACCTGAGACTACAGTGAAAGAGGAGTAGGGTTGGGTAACCAAACTCGGTGCCAATATGGAACCGGTTCTGACGTAAACGGTAGTAACCAGACTGAATAAGAATGAAAATTTCGGTGCCAAAAACGGAACCAAACTCGCCAAGCTAAGAGCTGCATAACTAGTACAATGACCAGATAACTTACATGACTGGTTCAGGCAGACAAACATGGGAACCTGAAGCCATGTCGATATTAGATTACCCTGGTAGTAATCTCAATTAATCTCCAGTATAATTACATTGTTTGAAACAATATTGTTTTATTTGATATTGTGTAAATGTGAATTTTTATTTTATATTGATTTATTCATTATTACCATATGTTACTTGTATTTATATTGTAAGTTAATATTGTGTCCAGTTTGGCCCTATAAATAAAGGGTTATTATTTTTTGACAAAGTGTGTGCGGTTTCGTTTTCTTAAGTACCGTTTCAAGAACCGTTTAAGCACTGGAACCGTTTAAAAAAAACTGAGTAGGTACTGGTATCGGATAAAACCCAACCAGTACCCAACCCCTAAAGAGGAGGGGGTTCAAGTTCTGTCGATGGGTCTCCTGCATCTGCAGTTGCCATGCTGTCTTTTGAATGGTTGTTGCTAAGTTAGAGGAGGTTGACCATAGACTCGCAGCACTTCAACACGTGTGTTTTTTCCACTTGGCACGCCGACCGGACGAGGCGTGGCAGCATCGACGATTCCATTTTTTAATTCGAAGTTCGAGATTGTGACTGAATTTTTCGGTCGATCATGACACCCTTGGTATTTCAATAGGTTTGAATTCACTGACCCAAGTTCACTCTGTTTTTAATGGTACAGTATGTCTTACATATATTCACCGCTAGAGGTCGCTTTTTCAATATAATAACAAAGGCGTAGCTTGATGAATCCAAAGTTTTGAGCAATTTTGACAGCCCTAGTGCTAAGGTAAAACTGAGATCCCGGGAGATTTTACGTTAATGTTTTTTGGGGCTTAAAACGCAAAAAAGTGAAACCACCCTCCAGAGTGGAAATCTTAAAAACGCTCCACCGCCGTGTTCCTGTGTAAAGCCCCGTACACACCGGGACAAATATCAGCGCGCGTTATTCGTCAGCGTTTTTCGTGTTCACACCCAAGCGTTTTTCACTGTTGATGAGCCGAGTGAACATGCAAATTCTTTCCCTGACTTTAGATGGCGCTTAATTTTAAACAGAAATGATAATAGATTACTATACTAGGGTGATCATATTCATGTCTCAACATGTTTTATTATGACAGATTAAAAAAAATAATGATAGAAATAATGTCTTCTGTATTAGAAAAATAAATAAATAATAAATAACTAAAAGAAATGCCTCCAAATATAACAAAAAATAGCTCTCACAAACTTACAAAAACGAAATAAAATCATCTATTTATATTTTCAGTTTTCATCCTCTTTATCCTGTTTTTCTTCCTCATCCACCTTGTTTGCCCATCTATATTTTGCTGTATAGAAGTGATCTTTCCCAGCGTTTTTTTTTTTGAAAACCAGGACATTTTCATCATTTGAAAACAGCCAGGACAGGACGTGGAAACAGGACATGTGTAAACCAAAGTTGAGATGTTGCCCAGAGATAAAAACATATAGCACTAGTTGTTGTCGGATGAACAGATGCACGAGAGACGAGAGTTGTCGTATTTCCCCGCGTTTAATAAAACCACTCAAGCGTTTCACTCGTCCTCATGATGGGGATCGAGCGAGAAAAAACACAAACAAACATCCAACTCTGGTCACAATAGAAAAATAAATTAAAAGAAAGAATACAAAGAGTCGGCAGAGCGGTTATCTCCTCTCCTCACTTGGCAAAATCTAACTGACAGTACGCACTATGCGCAGTTCTCATCTCAACTCAGATTTCTATAAAACACAAAGTGACCGTTACACATGTCCCGGGAAAACAGGACTATTGGTCACCCTATATTATACTTTTATTACAGAAATACTAACATAAATATTATCATATAGCTCTTTATGCTCCGAGACATTCATCTTGCCCATAGAATCTTACCTTGTAGGCTATATCTTCTTCTCCGTATGTTTGCTCGGCAAGACCGTTTTGTGTTTGAGCGCCCCCAAGTTGTGTTTTACTGTAACTTCAGAAGTACCAGACACGTGAGCAAAATGGCCAATCTCGTTGGTCGGATAGTTTTTGACGTGGCGCGTCAAACCAAAAAAAACAAACCCGAGGCGTTTTTAAAAAAAATGACGCTTTTACGCGTGGCTTTTTTCGTGCCGGTTTGCACACTCACATTGGCGGCCATTGTTTAGTCACGAGGCGTTAAACGTCGACGAATATTGCGCGCGGTGTGAACAGGCCTTTAAGGGTAAAAAAACCCACAAAAGTCTGCTTGACAGTGAAGGTCGTACGCAGGCACGCGGACTTGGTGGTGTTGTAGTATGCGCTCCTAGCCGCCTGGAGTGCATACTACATTGAATTTCACACACTTTTGCGTCAGCATATGCACGCGGATTTCCCACCCAAAACGCTCGTCTAAACGCAGAATAAAAAGTGATAACGCAACGCCACTTTTTTGTTTCTGTGTAAACATTGCCTTAATTCTAATGAAATGGCCACAAATGCTGAACTACTACTTATAAAGGTCACTTTATTTGATGAATTTATCTGTCTCTGAGACATGGTACTCACAGTAACTCAAGAAATGACTAACCGTGTTGAGCTGTATAACAATTAGTTATCTGTAGATAAAAGTATCCAAACAGTTGCTGTCATGTATAAAAACACATATTAAAGTGTCTTTGGTGATTCCATGGTCTCTACGAAATCAACGGTAGAGCGGATGTCATCAATGACAGGTGACCCAATGATACGGGCTGTTACACTGGTTAAAATAGCTGATTTCTCTGGATTTAAGCGTTGGAACATTTTTGGATAATTTAAGTACACAAGTCAACAAAAATATATAACATTGTTGAGGGTTTTATGTAATCCACAGATCTTACATATTGTGCCTTTTAAGTGTATTTCAAAAGTAAAACTTTTTATAACTTAAATTATTTTTTACAAATAATACTTTTCGGTATTCAGTTATTTGACAATTCTTAAGGTTTTTTTTCCACCCGTGATGTGTTTCATGTTTATGTGCCACTAATGTAACAAAATATTTAAGTTCTGAGTCTTAAAAGAGACTGTGTCAAGCTGGAAATGGACCTTTTCTCATCAGAAATTCCTCCATAGTTTTGACTGTTGGCTTTCCCCAGCATTTCCAAAGTTGTTCTATGTCAATGATATCAGATGGACATTTGAATGAGAATGAAATGACTCAATTTGACAGACCCGCTCTGCTTGATTAACTAGAACAACAACTCTGCTTTCCCCACTGAGCCTCAACAAGTGTGTGCGACGTCGTAATGAGCTCTGACTATCACACTGATGGATTGAATTGACCTCATTCCAGCCCAGACCTTGTGTGTCTTCTTTTCTGTTGCCTTATATTTTCATGGGTCAGGGATTTTATTTTGTTTGTCCTTGATTCAATTGAATCCGTATCAAATGCAGTGTGCTGTTACTGTTTAACTCCATAGATGGTTGTTTTCTTTAAAATAAGTAAAGTTGGTTTGATTTAGCCATTTCTTGCAATATATTTTGTGAGCCTTCTCATCCTCGGCCTGCTTTGAGGTACACAGCTGTGGCAATATGGTAACTGAATGCACTTTAAGTGCAAATCAATCCCTGATGCCTTAGGGGTTAATAGTGTTTTGTTTTGTTCTTGTGTTACAGTCTCTGGTGGAATGAGCGTAGCGTGTGTGTTGAAGAGGAAAGCTGTGCTCTGGCAGGATTCGTTCAGCCCCCACCTGAGACTGCCTCCCCCTGACAGGCCATTACCCAGCATGCCTGTGGTGCTGAGTGCTGCGGGCCACCCCCCCCAACCCGGCCCTTCTCCTCAGGCCCCTCCCCCTACACAGGGAGCAGGGCGCTCTCAAGATGACGCCATGGTGGATTACTTCTTCCAGCGGCAACATGGCGAGCAGCCCGGCTACAACAATTGCAAACACCGCTGGCCGACTGGTGACAACATTCATGCAGACAACCAGGTGAGAACTTTGTAAAACTGACCAGGTAGATGCTTTTTTAAGGACTTATTTATAATTATAAACTCTTGATTTTATTGTTAGGGTACCTGCTTTTTTTGCTTGAATGTGAAGGCCCAACTATATTCATGTCTTGTAAGATTCCCCTAACCGTTAAACATTTTATTAGATTGTCCTGGACTTGATACAAGTAGAATGTTTTTTTTATGAAGTTACCTCACTTAAAAGATATTTTTTTTTTATCATATGTTGATTTTAGAAATCTTTTTTAATGACTTTAATGTTTTTTTTTTGTATTTATAAGATATTTGTATTTTTGTCATTTAAATTTTGCCATGAAAATAGCCTTGGATGCTGACTTGGCACTAAATTAAACAATTTGAATTTTCCCATATTCCCCATTGTTGCAGCTCCTCTCTTCCCCGTCACTCTCTGTTAAGTTCTTGTCTCTATGCTGCCCCTCCTCCTTAAAAGCACAATGTGCTCTGATTTTCGACTGCTTCGACATTTTGGGAAATGTCCCGCCCCTTACCATAACCGCCAGTTTAAACACGCTACTAACTCGCTCAATCAGTCCCCCGCCCATGTGCTTTGATTGGACGCTTGGAACAATCAGAATCGGCTAGAATTATTTAAATGAGGAATATTGTGATTCCCGGAAGAAAACTCAAGACTACAATCGAGGCATTTCAGGCATAGACATATTTACATAGACACGCTTTAACGGATGTTTCTATGGGCCGCTATATGTAAGCCGTCCGCCATTTTAGAACTGTCAGAGCCAGTCTTTGAACATTGGAGCGCAAGTTGACTGAGCGTCTGCAACCCTAGGTAGATGCATGTATGAATATCTATATCGGCAATAGACTTCAGCAGATGATTTTTGCTAAACTAACATAATACAACAAGATGAAGGCTGCAGCTAACACAACATCAAAGTTACAATAGAAAAAGCAAAAACATTAAAGCTCCACTGTGTAACTCTTTTAGTTTATTCTTAGCTAAAAACACTTAGTTCTTTCAAAAATATATGTGCTCATTATTGTATATTTACTTCGTTCAAGTAATAAAGTATTCTCGTGAGTATATAATATGCCATTGAAAATACATTCGGATAAGGGGTTCTAATGTCGGTCGCCATGTTGCCCCTCCATCTTGAAAGTACATTAGCCAAAGAGGGACATACCCGTTAATTCAAGCTTCGCCTTTCGCGTTTACGTTTGAGCTAACACTCATGGGCGAGGTCGAACTAGAAGCCATGTTAATCTTGGACTACATTGGCCACCGTAGGAGTTAAAACGAAATCGGAAATTGAGAGGAACAGAAACTAATATTCACTGGATGGTCATATATCTTTTCACAGCTAGATGGGGGTAAAAAAATCATACAGTGTAGCTTTAAAAAGAAAAAAACTCAGTTGACACATTATAAAAACACAAGCCAACACATTCTCACCTGTGTAAGGATATCCCATTTCTTTGGGAATTTAAATCTCAGTGGTTTCACAACCAGAAGATCCGCAATGTTGTGGCATCATTGATTCTTACTGTGAGTGAAACGCACTGACTGTTCCAAGATAGCGCGTGTGTGGCATCTACATAGACATATCTACTGTTTCAGGGAATTCAGAAACACTGACGCTGATATAGAGAATAACTCCCTTTGAGTGACTTTATAACTTTGCAGAGGTTCTTCATTCTCAAACAGCAAAATTATACACTTAAGAAAGTTGAACATGCAAAAAACATAATAGGTCTTCTTTAATTTTATAAAATTGAATTTTTAAGTAATTGAATTACTTATAATAATGTGTAATTATAATAATGTGTATAATAATGTGTAATTATAATAATTCTGTAATTTTTCACACAGGTACGATCAATGGATGAGCTTAACCATGACTTCCAGGCACTTGCGCTGGAGGGCCGAGCCATGGGAGAGGCGAGTCCTTACCTTCCTCATCATCTTCTTAATACCTTATTTCTCATTCTTATATATTCATGTTTGTAATGTCTGATGTTCCCGATCTGCAGCAGCTCCTAACTGGGAAGAAGTTCTGGGAAACTGATGATTCAGGGAAAGATGGACCAAAAGGGATCTTTCTGGACCAGTGGAGAGACAGTGCCTGGGGAACCTCTGGTATGTGTGTGTGTAGATGGCATGCTTGTATTTTACATATTTAGGTTTTTTCTTTCTAATGTCCCTTTTTTTTCCTGTAGATCACTCGGTATCCCAGCCAATCATGGTGCAGCGCCGACCAGGTCAGGGTTTCCATCCCGTGGGAGAGGCGGGATCTGTGCTGTCGCCCCGTTCTGAGAGCGGCGGATTAGGCGTGTCTATGGTGGAGTATGTTCTTAGCTCCTCCCCTGCTGAGAAGATGGACTCGTGTTTGCGCAAAGGAGCATTTGTAAGTCTTGATTTATTAATCTTTTATCATCAAAACATTTTTATTAAGATTAGAAATTGCTCACACAAAGCTAAAAATTCATTATTTGTGACCCTCATGTTTTACTAAGTCGTGGTTTTGGAAGGACATGAGGGCGAGTAGATAAAGAGAATTTTTGGATGAACTGTTCCTTGTCATTTTTGCTTCAATTTCTTTCTTTTCTTCGTTTCTTTTAGGGTCCAAGAGACTCGGAGGCTGATGACCCTGAGAAAAGGGTGGAACAAAAACCCAAAACAACATTTGATCCGGAGCGGAAGGAACTGAAAGAGACAGAGCCAGATGTTTTGGATAACCCCAATGGACTGCCCAATCAGAACGGACTTGATGTGGATGTTAAGGATTTTAGGTATACACCATCAAAAAAGTTTAATAAATTAACAATTGGGTGTAATAAAGCCCAATTTTTTATATAGGGCTGTCACTTCACTTTCGAAAATCGATTGCGCAGTCGATCTGACCAACTAACACAAGTATCGAAAACGAAAATAGGGAATCGATTTTAATGGTCTTTTTATTTTTTTTACCAAAAATGTTTTAGGAGGAGAGATCAATATAGGACACAGAACATGGGGGATGTTGGAAAATAACAATGTCTTTTCTGTGAGCCAAATGCTTTGCTAATCACAATTACTTCAATGCAAGTGACAAAGTGTGCCGTTATTTGTTGCTTAGTGACGTGTGTGTTCAAGTAAGCCAGAAATGCATAGATTCTGCGCAATACGCTGTATTTAATATATCATGAGGATTCACAAGTTGCCTATTTGCGTTAAATCTGCGTAGATTTGGCTTACACAAACTTCCCCAGCAAAGTGAGTGAGTGAACATAGAAACACTCCAAATTGGCTCGTGATTTGACAGCATTACCCGCCAAAGTTAATTTTTACACACATTTGGTGGGTTGGAGGGTGCTAATTTCAATCCCTGAATGTTGCGCTCCTGTTTGTCATCGTGCATGAAACTTCACGGCAATAAATCACGAGAAATGTTGCTGACTTCTATGTCTCAAGCGCCCTCTTTACGTTCGTCCTAATGCCTGTTAGTTGTCCGTGGAGTTGCCTATATTTGGTGTTGAAAATGTAAACGTCTGCAGCCATGGAATATCGATTTTACAATCGATTCAATGAACGCTTATGTCTCAAAAATCGTGAGTGACAGCCCTAGTTAAAAAAATATTCCGCAAATATTTTTTTTTGTATTCCGCAAATTGATCAAATGTGACCGTAAAGATATTGGTAATGTTGCAAATGATTAAAATGATTTCTGAAGGAACATGTTAAACTGAAAATGGGAGTTATGATGCGGAAAATTCAGCTTTGATCTCAAGAATAAATTACATTTTTAAAATATTCAAGTAGAAAAGTTTTGGATTGGTGAAAGTCATGTTTATGCTCCCTCAGTTCGCTCTATGTATTGTGGAAGAAATTTGATATGTCCTTCAGTTGGCCTTTAATTATATTTATAGAATCTTAGAAATATTATGGTAATTAGATTAATGTAGTGTTTATACATATCCTTACAAATATGTGTATGTATTGTCCAATTGTTACATGTTTGTCTCTTATTCAGTATTAGAAAATGGCTTGCCACCACAGTATACTTTCGGTATATCTACAATGTATTAAATGCATAACACCCTTGTTTCTTCCTCAGTCGTACTCCTGGTAACTGCCCTCCGACTGGTCCAGAGGTGGAATTGGGTGGATCAGAAATGGTTGGAGGTGCAGGGCCAAAACCAGCAGAGGAGTTTTCTAATGTTGAAACCCAAAATGTGACCTTGGACCCCATGGAATCTGTTTCTATGGAGACTTTGCAGTTTGATTACACTGGAGGCCAGCTGCCTCTCGACTCCACAGCTGCTACCGTCAGCCTGTTCGACTACAACTCCCCTCAACAGGTGAATATCTGATGCTGCTAGCACTTTCAACTCTCGAGACTGTAATTAGTAGAGTAGAATAATAATTATGAATGTATTTATAAATATTTGTGTTGTTACCATCAAAGGCCGCACATGTCAAGGCTAACCTTTGTTTGAAGTAATTTGCCATAATACTGTTCAGCTTCTTTCGAAGTTATTCTGGACAAGTAATAATTAGTCACATTTGCATTTGCTTCTGAAGCCTTTGCATATATGACTATAAACAAATGCAAATGTTTAATGTCTGATAAAAGCTTCATGTATTGCAGCTGTTCCAGAGACCCAGCGCTCTGGCGGTGCAGCAGCTCACGGCGGCCCAGCAGCAGCAGTACGCGCTCGCCGCAGCTCAACAGCAACACATCGGTGAGTTTCCCTGACTCTGAGTATCTAGATGACTTAAAGGTGCAGTGAGCAATTTCTGAGGAGCACTGTTGACGTTTGAAATCAACCCTAACCAAAAGAAACACACCCCTCCCTTACAGGGATTGTTCACTTTGAAATTAATGTTTGATATGTTTTAGCTTACCTCAAGGGCATCCAAGATGTAGGTGTCTTTGTTCATATGTAGTAGGGATAGTTCATCCCTATAGTTCATAGTTAGCAAATATTCACAAAATTGTTTGTTTGGGTGTTGATTTAAATTTTCAACAGCGTTTTTCAGAAACTGCACTTTTAATTATTTACTTTTTAAATAATTGATTTACTCAACTTGGTTTCTCATTGGTTGTGTGTTAGGTTTGGCCCAAGCTGCGTTTGTGCAGAATCCGTACATCATTAGTACTGCTCCTCCCGGCACTGATCCGTACGCCGCCGGCCTCGCTGCTGCCGCCACTCTAGGTGAGAGATCATGCTTACCGAGATGGATATGTATCATGTCGGTTGTTATTGTTAAAGTTTAAAATGATTGTGTAAATATAAAGTTTGCTGATAAGTCCAGTCGGCATCACTTTGGGCCTCTGATCACTGACTACATTATTCTATTGAAGTGCTGCTTCTTCCCAAATAAATAAATACATAGATATATTACAACATGGAAAATAATTAGCCTAGCAACATGAAACAACACTATCAATATTAATGTATATTCTACAATTGACCAACTGGAAATTATTGTTCTAGAGGGCTGTGTAATATTTCACTGTCCAGTCTGAAAGGTTTGGGGTCTTTCAAAATGTTATTTCATTTTTCTCTTATGCTCACAAAGGTTGCCTTTATTTCATTAAAAAAATAATTACAATTTAAAATAACAATTTCCTGTTTAAATATATTTAATAAAGGGATTTATTCCTGTGATCAAAGCTTAATTTGCATCATTATTCATATATGTCTTACATAATCCTTTAGATATCATTGTAATATGATGATTTTGCTGCTCAAGAAACATTTGTTATCAATGTTGACAGCAAATGTAATTCTTTTGATCTATGTGTATCTTTGTGGAATAAAGGTATTGATTTTTTTATTTATTTATTTTTTTTAAGTAAGAATCATACTTACCCCAAACTTTTGAATGCACATTTAATGTGCACTCACCCAATCTTTAAAATGCTTACCCCAAACTTTTGAATGCACATTTAATGTGCACTCACCCAATCTTTAAAATGCAAGTACGAAAGTGTAAATGTGCGGCAGGTTTCTTTGTACTTGAACATTGACCGTATTTGAATGCTATACTCGCTGTGGCAGGAGCAGTCTGTTGCTCACAGTCTGGAGTGGATAAGAAGTGTTGCTCACGATGGCTGATAGTTTGAACGGCGTCCTCCAGAGGATTGAGATTTAGCTCTAGGATTGAGGCAGTGTGCTTGACTAAGCCGCGCACACACAAACACACACACACACCTGCTTTGATGCTCCTGAAGCAGAGTATAAAGGCAGAGGAAATGGCTGCCGACTCTCAAGTCCTGTGTAAATCAAAGCCCCTGAGCCTCCTCTGAAAACAGTGTGCTTTGGCCCTTCATCTGAGAGATGACGTGTGTGTGTGTCTTTCAGGTCCAGCAGTAATGCCCCCTCAGTACTATGGTGTGACTCCATGGGGTGTGTATCCTGCCAATCTATTCCAGCAGCAAACCGCCACCCCCTCCAACTCGGCCAACCAGCAGTCAGCGGCACAGAACCAACAGAACCAACAACAGGTACGAGTTCAGCAAACCAGAGCACTTGAACTGGATAAATTGAAATACGCAATTTAAAATGATTCTCCCATGATTCAGAACTAAACAAAATAACGTATAATTTACTAGAACTTCTGAAAATGTTAATTGCTGCAGTCTATTTAAAAATATTTAATTAAATAATATCTATTACAATGATAGATTCAATGAGTCCATCATAAAGAGTTTTCATTACTGGATGAATCATCATTTTTGAATGAATGAATCAATGCCAATCCATTCAGTCACTTGTCGCCTCCTACTGGTGTAATGATGTAATTGATACAATCATTATTCGAAGCATCAAATTACTTATGAAGTGATTTACTCTATTTTGATCGCTACTGTAGAGATTGGTGTTTATATCCGAACTATAAACTTTTATCAGTGAATTATTGAATTAGCATAGAAATAATGATACTGTGTGGTTGAAAAGACTGTTTCTTTTATATCTGTACATGACAACCTCTCTCTAGGTCAGAACACAGATCTGAATGTTTGCTATGTTCCTATTTGTCTAAGGTTTAATAGACAAAGTTGTCATTAAGGAATAAGAATGTGTGAGTGTTTGATTTGTGTTTGCGATGTTAAGAAGTCGCAACACAATACATTCATCTCATCAGCCAATCTTTGCCTTTTGTTTGCCTCAGGTGATGCGTGCAGGTGGAAACCAACGACCTCTGACTCCCAGTCAAGGACAGCAGGGTCAGCAGACAGAGCAGCTCGTAGCAGCGGCAGCTGTGAACTCAGCCTTGGCTTTTGGACAGGGTCTGGCAGCAGGCGTACCTGGTAAGGGACTTGATGCGTCTTTTAAAGAGGTGTTCACACTGACAGTGATTTTCAAGACAATGCGACTGAAGAAAGTTGTGATTTGAGGTGACTGATGCAGTTGCCATTGTAACAAAATTGAGTAATGTTTAACCTTATGCAAATGGACAATACCAGGATCCTTATAATCATAGAAAACCAAGAACTACCAGGAAATAAAAAAAAAAAAAATAAATGTAAATGGAAAGGATTAGATTTTTTTTTTAAAGCAATGTCTGGCATTAACAGTAAAATGATTTTATAAGGTTCCAAAACATTTCTATTTCAAATAAATGTTCTTTTGAACTTCTATTCATCAAAGATTTCTGAAAAATGTATTATTTTCACACACACAAATGCAGCACAAATGTTATAAAGTGTGCTAATAAGAAATCTTTATTGAGCAGCAAATCAGCATATTGTGACTATTTCCACTATACAGTACCAGCTCGACTCGGCTCACCTTTGTTTGGTTTTCCACTGTGTAAAAGTTTTACCTGAACCTGCTTTCGGGTACTTTTTTTAGTATCACCTCCGGCGAGGTTCTGAGGCGAGCTGAGGTAATACTAAAATGTGACGTAAAAACAATGCTGACTGCTGATTGGTCAGAGAGAATCGTCACCATTCACTGTGTCATCATTGTACGCGCCAGATGGATTATCCAAAAAATTTTTAAATATTTCTGCCAGAGATAGTTACTAAACTTACTATTATTATTATGGCAACTCGGAAGAATACGTGGTCAAATGAGGAGGGGCAGACTTTCCTTTGTTTGGTTGCTGAAGAGAGGATCCAGTGAGAACTTGATACTAGGGCAGCGAGGAACGAAAGGGGTCGCTATAACGACCGGGTACTATTTGTGGCGGTACTGTCTGCAATGGAAAACGGAGCGAAAAGCGAGTCGAGCCAAGTCGAGTCAAACTGGTACTGGTACTGGAAAAGCGCCATTAGAATGATTTCTGAAGGATCATGTGACACTGAAGAGTGGAGTAATGATGCTGAAAATTCAACTTTGCCATCACATTAAAAATCGTACCAGCCCCAAACTTTTGAATGAAAGTGATTTGTAAAAAATAGAAAGTGATTTGTAAAAATAAGATATTTAATTTGCTAAAAATTGCTGAAATCCTTAAACTAAACATTGATGACTGGGAAAAGTCATGGGAATGTCAGTTGAAATCTTATTGAATACAACAGTCTTGTTGGGACATCAACTATCAACCAACAGTACAGCGACTTGTCAATCTTCAGCTGTTTAATCCCTGTTAGTGTGAACAGGTCAAACTTCACAGTTAAAACAGTGTCTGATTAAGACGTGTCTGGTATTCCAGGTTATCCTATGTTGGCTCCGGCTGCGTATTATGACCAGACAGGAGCACTTGTGGTGAATACCGGTGCTCGTGGAGGACCAGTTCGACTAATGGCCCCTGCATCGGTTATCATCAGCCCATCAGCAGGTACTTGTTTGAAAATGACAAATCAAGGTTACACAGTCGACAGACCACGTTTAAACCCTCTCAGAATCTTGTCTTGTGTTTGAGTATCTCGGTCTTATACAGAAAGGGGATCGTGCTTTTGCAGTAGTAGCGCCAAGACTCTGGAATAGCGTGGACAGTGTTAGGGACACTCACTCTGTACATGTTTTAAAGTACAACTTTAGAAACGTGTTTGTCATGGCATATTTTTTTTTTTAAAGATATTTTTATTCTATTACTTTTCCCAGATGATGTAAAGTACATTGGTCAACGTGTTGTTTTAATAGTGCTATGCAAATAAAACAGTTATTCACATTGATTTCACAGTGGCCGCTGCTGCCAGACCTTGTATTTTGTATTAAAACCTTATGGATTTAAAGTAGGGATGCACCGATATGAACATTTTGGCCAATACCGATAACCGATAATTCTTTATATTTGAAAGCCCATAACCGATATATTGGCTGATCAATCAAAATCCACATTTTTATGTCATTTTTGAGAGCCTAGTTACATAAAGAAAAGTTCCACCATTAAAATCCATGTCCCAGGTACACAATTATAATGTTCTTATTGTAATTTTATGTAGCCTATATGACAGACTTAACTGTTGGAAAGTGATTCCAATCATATTTCAAGCAATTCAAAACCATGTTGAACAGTGCGCATCTGAGGCGTCTCAGCTGAGGGAAATACATTATTTATTGGCCAAATTTTCTTATCTGACTGATAACATTAGTGCATCCCTAATTTAAAGGAATAGCTCACCCAAAATTAAAATTCAGTCTTTATTTACTTGTACTTAAATTGTTGTAAATCCATAAGACTTTTTCATATTTGAAACACAAATTGAGATGTTTTTTTATATTCTCTCATTTTGTGATCAATGAACCAACATTTTCAAGCTTCAGAAGTACATAAAGACGTTGTATAATGAACCCGTTTTGATTTCCCAGTGGCCGCTGCTGCCGCGTCGGCAGGCGGGGGTAATGGCGGTCTCGGTGGCGGAGCAAGCGGGCCGTTTCGTGCGTTGAGTTCTCAGCAGGGTCCCGGACAGCAAGGGAGCGGAGCGTTGGGAGGAAGCTCTTTTTACGGGAGTGGATCCCCAAGCTCCTCTTCACAGAGCTCCTCACTATTTTCACAAGGCTCTGCCCAACCGGGAAACACCTCACTTGGATTCAATGCCAACCCGTCATCTTCTCTGGGAGCCACGCTTGGAGCAGCACTCGGGGGTTTTGGCACAGCAGGCATGTTATCTCAAGTTTCAAATATATGTTTAGTTGGTTGTCTCAAGTTTCTTTATGTTGAAAATAAAACTCGCTATAATATTGCTAGAGGGTTATTCCTCCTTGTGGCAAATCTACTTTAAAGTCAACATGAAATTAGAAATTACCCAAAAATTTCCCTGTCTAAATTATATATATATATATATATATATATATATATATATATATGAACATCACGTTTTTCAGATTTTAGAACACTGTTTTAATTTTTCACGCATCTCTATGTGCATGTTTCTGCTTAAGTGTGTGTTTGAAAGGACCTGAAAGTCTAGTAGTGTGTGATCCTATCATTAGCTATATGATGCCCAGTCAGCAAGTGTATGATGTCTATCTGTTCTAATTTTAAAAGCTGTGGCATGTATTCCAGGTTGCACTTTAAAACATACTGCACTGCGGGACTAAACCACACAAATCATATTTGTTCCTAATGCTTAAATGTTTTAATTGGAATCAGATTTAATCTGACTCCGGTTTAATTTTTGCATGTCCATTTTTTTGTTTTGCAGTGGCTAATTCCAGTTCCAGTGGGTCACGTCGGGATTCTCTGACGGGTAGCTCTGATCTGTACAAGCGCACACCCAGCAGCCTCACCCCTATTGGCCATGGGGGTTTCTACAATGGCCTCAGCTTTAGCTCCTCCCCCGGCCCAGTAGGCATGCCTCTTCCAAACCAAGGCCCCTCCCACTCTCTCACACCACCTCCCTCGCTCTCAACTCATGGATCTTCAAACAGTCTTAACCTTGGTGAGTACATGAAGGAATGAGGTGTGTATAACCGTACACCCAAAGCGCTTTACAATCAGATCAGGAAATCTCTCTTCGACCACCAGTTACAGGTGCTCATTATCATTTAAGGGGAGACACCCAAATATTTACAGATGCAATAAAAACAATAAAAAAATGTTTACAGATGCAATATCTTATCAAATCGTTAGCAGTAACAATACAAACCAAAAAATACAGATGTAAATAGACAGTGTAAGAAAATAAAGACTTAAATGTGTATTTTGGACTTTTTTTCACCACACAACATGACATCACGACTTTTGCGTAAACATACACGCCACTTTCGAGTCAAGTGGCGTGTTATCTCTACGCATTTTGAGCTATCCGCGTGTATCCGCGTGTATGCGTGTATGTCTACGCCATTAACGTCCGCGTCATCCCGCGTGTCAGAACACGCGCGTCAAATGTCCAGTCATAAATACCATTAACCCCAGTGACGGTTAAGTTTAGGGATAGGGTTGAGGTAAGTCATATCTTTTTTTTCAATAGGATGGTAAGGGAACAGTCATAAATGCTATTAACCCCAGTGACGGTTAAGTTTAGGGACGGGGTTGAGGTAAGTCCTATATTTATATAACGTTAAGTCACGGCGTTCATAAACACGCTGAAAAGCGATTATGCGTCTTGATAACACGCCAAAAATGCAAATACGAATTGGCGTGTCATACACACGCTACTTCATGAGATCAGCCTGCACCACAAGTCTGAAGGAAGACATGTTATTGAAGACAAATAGCTCAAAATCTCAAAATTGACCAGTGAAAAAAAAACTGTTGAAAAAATAAATAATAATAATTAATTCATGTGTGTGTACATTTATATTTTTGTGTGGTGGAACCAACAATATTGGTTGAACTGCAGTCTTGTCAAATTCAGTGTTTCCTCTTTAATGGACCGCACTGGCCAAAATGGCTGCAACAGTGAATGAGTAGTCTATGGGACCCATGTTCTTTTAAAATGAATACTGGGGACAGGAAAGTCTACTTACATTTATTTTCTAAATGTTGCTGTGAACGAGATGTTTTTGAGGAGATAAAATGGTGTTGTTTTACACAACCATTTAGGAATTTTAACCAACATATGTTACAAACTGTACATGAAGACCCTAAAGAATCATACCAAGTTGTGGAAAATGCCCATCTGATGACCCCTTTAAAACATATTTAATAAATTGAGTCTCCCTTCTTGCACCTCCCCCTTTAGGTGGACTGACCAATGGCAGTGGGCGTTTCATCTCAGCAGCTCCAGGAGCGGAGGCGAAGTACCGCAATGCCACCACAGGTTCGTCTCTCTTCAGTCCCAGCAGCCAGCTCTTCCCTTCCTCTCGGCTACGTTATGGGATGTCTGATGTGATGCCTTCGGGACGCAGCCGTCTCCTCGAGGACTTCAGAAACAACCGCTACCCCAACCTGCAGCTGAGAGAGATCGCGGGACATGTCATGGAGTTCTCTCAGGACCAGCATGGCTCCAGGTCTGCTACAGCTCACATGTTAGAAAGTCAGAACCCTTATATCAGCTTTTCGGCATGATATGATGATAGTGGGAATAATAAATAAATGGTCCGAAATATATAAATAAAACCAAAACAAATTTGTTCAGGTTTATCCAGCTGAAATTGGAGAGAGCGAGTCCTGCAGAACGTCAGTTGGTCTTCAACGAGATACTACAGGCGGCCTACCAGCTCATGGTGGATGTGTTTGGAAATTACGTCATCCAGAAGTTCTTTGAGGTAATACAGAGTTCTTTTGTTGATTAATGCATTGTTTTAGTATCTAATGAACTGTGCGGCTTAACAGATTTCAGATTGAACCCTGATTTTGTACCACATTAAGGGCCTGTTAACACCTGGCCACTTCATGCGTCTTCTGTGATCGGATATATAAGCTATAAGTGTAAATGCCCTCCGAAACGGATTTGAATCCGATCGCTCAAAACACATCAGGAGGAGCTCTGGGCCGCATTCCAGACGAAACTTGAGAGTGTAAATGCATCTGGTTGTTGAAACCACACATTTACATTTTACTCCTCCCAAAAATCCTAAAAAATAAACTTATGAGACTGTGTTATAGGCTATATGTAATGTTATAGCCTGATATTATGGCGCTATTGCAACACGCATCACCACAAATGAGCAGCTGAGCATCTATTCATTAGGCCAACTGGTGTTGTCAAAATATTCGGTACTTCGGTACCAAGTTGGTACTAAAAAAAATTTCAAAGTCACGGTAGCAAGTATCGTAGGTACCGAGTACCCGGTCAAACCAGATTCTGGATGCACATGCATGCACAAAGGGAGTGAAGCTTCATGAAACCGCTGAGACATGTCGACCGGCGACGCTGCTGATGATGTCTCTGTGAATATTAAACTGCCAAAAGACTATTTAAAAATGAACCCTGCATATTCTGCTTGTCTCTGTGTGAGGTAACGTTAAGGGAAACCCTGCGTCTGCGCCGTTCATTCACACACACACACACACTAAAGCACGAGTGACGCTCGCGCTGTTTTCATTCTCTGCTGCCTCACGTGATATGACGTCATGATTCATGATTCCATTCACCTCTGAGAGTCACTTCAAGAGCATTTTACCGTTTCATTTGAAAAACTATTGTTATATCATACACGCACAGAAACTCAAAGGTCTGCTTAACTACGTCTCCATTAATTAAAATAATACTACTACTAATAATAATAATGTGTGCGTAGAAGGTTGCTTATTTTTCACTTGATTTTTTTTATAAGCAATATCATCAATATTTTAGTTTAAACAGCAATGTAGTCTTCAAAATACAAGCCTTGTAAAAGTTTAATGGTATCGGTACCGACCAACTGGAATTTTTGTGCCATGACATCCCTAAAGCCAACGAGCAAACTATCGCAAATCAAAGTGAAAGTCACAGACGCTTAACACACAATCATCATTAAAAGTAAAGAAACGAAATGATCTTAACAGGGCTGTTGCCACTCTCTCTTATTGCGGTCTTTGATTTCGATTTTAGCTGATGATCAATAAAATGCATTCGGTGACGTCATTAAATCTGCAATCTTGGAGTTGAATATCGCATTTATATCAGTTTAGCGAACACGCATTTATGTGACCAGGTGTAAATCTAATCATTTTGATAAATCAGATCTGAGAAAACACATGAACTGGCCAGGTGTAAACAGCCCCTTAGTCACATTTATTTATATATATATATATATATAATACAGATTTTTTTCAATGCAGCTTAACAGTATTATATAGGAAAGTAACAGTTTCAGTGTTGCACAGTTCATCAGTTATGTGCATTAAGTGTACTGGCTGTCAATTAGGATGCTAAAAGCAGCTTTATGTGTTTAGTTTGGCAGTCTGGATCAGAAGTTGGCGCTGGCCGAGCGGATCCGTGGCCATGTTTTATCCCTGGCGCTGCAGATGTACGGCTGCCGAGTGATCCAGAAAGCTCTCGAGTTCATCCCTTCGGACCAACAAGTCATTGTAAGTTTATGAAAGGCTGAAGGCTCATGTTATAATTATTCACGTGGCTGTGGTGAAGTTACACTGTGTATGAATTGAATCAAATTTATGTCTTTTACAGAACGAGATGGTTCGGGAGCTTGACGGGCACGTGTTAAAGTGTGTGAAGGATCAAAATGGCAATCATGTTGTGCAGAAGTGCATTGAGTGTGTCCAGCCCCATGCTCTTCAGTTCATCATCGATGCGTTCAAAGGACAGGTGTGTCTCTTTTGAATTGTGTGAAACACTGTATGTTTGAATACAAGGGCTTTGTGTGTGTGTGTGTTTGTGTACCATGGGAACTTTTGGGACTTATTTTTGTAGGCCTTGATTTTTGAAGCACAACTTCAGTGCAGATCTCAGTATAACAAATGAAAAATAATTTAAATAATAATATGAAGATGCATAATACTCATCTATTCCTATTTTTAAACAATAAATTGGTGTAAATGTTTCTTTTTTGTGTTTAGAGAAAGTTTAAAATTAAATTAAATATAAACTACCATTGAAAAGTTTGGTCAGGGTTTTTTTTTTTTGCAGTAAGATTTGAAAACATATTCTATTATGCTTACTAAGGCTGCAATTATTTGTAAATTATAATATTACAATTTTACTATATTTTAATTTGTAGTTTATTGTTGATTCACATGCCATGCGTCTTTCTAGCAGACATGCTTAATATTTGTGTCGAAACAGAAATACATATTATTTTTTCAGAATTCTTTGATTTAATAGAAAGTTCATAAGAATAGCATTTATTTGAAATGATTTATTTAACATAAGTGTCTTTTCTCTCACTAATGTCCTTGCTAAATAATAATTATAATTTATATAGAGGTGAAACTCAAAAATTAGAATATTGTGCAAAAGTAATTCAACTTAAAACAAACTCATTGCATGCAAATTGAGATATTTCAAGCCTTTATTTGTTATAATTTTGATGATTATGGATCACAGCATATTAAAACCCCAAGAAAAAAAGAACTTGCTTATTTTTTTGTGTGGTGGAGCAAATCTGAATTTTGAAAAAAATATTGGTGTATCTACCAATATTTTTGAAGTCAAATATTGGTAGAACTGCAGTCTTGTCAAATTCAGTGTTTCCTCTTTAATGGACCGCACTGGCCAAAATGGCTGCAACAGTGAATGAGTAGTCTATGGGACCCATGTTCTTTTAAAATGAATACTGGGGACAGGAAAGTCTACTTACATTTATTTTCTAACCTGTCTGTGCTGTGAGAAAACGGCATTCTCATCCAGTCGTGTCTAGAGCGGTTTATTTTGAAATGTATTTAAACCTTTGTCTCTTGTGTCTATTTTTAACTAATAACTGTGTGTGTTGTGCAGGTGTTTGCTCTGTCCACACACCCATATGGTTGTCGGGTGATCCAGCGTATTCTGGAGCACTGCCTGCCCGAGCAGACTCTCCCGATACTGGAGGAAATACATCAGCACACGGAGCAGCTGGTCCAGGTAATTTATGAAGCCGTCTCTTTCTGCGCTGAACCAGGATCTTAGACATTCCTCTTAAAAGCATTTTTTTCCCCCATCCCCATATAGGATCAGTATGGGAATTATGTAATTCAGCACGTTTTGGAGCACGGCCGCGCTGAGGACAAGAGCAAGATTGTGTCTGAAATCCGAGGAAATGTTTTGGGGCTCAGCCAGCATAAGTTTGCCAGGTACGCACAAAGAATTTTTAATAATAAAACAGACAATATGAGCAGGTGGAAGTGTCTTATTTGGGAGGCGCTTGTGTTTGCGTTCTCAGTAACGTGGTGGAGAAGTGTGTGACCCACTCGCTGCGTGCCGAGAGGGCGATGCTGATTGATGAGGTGTGCAGTATGGCGGACGGGCCCCACAGTGCCTTATACACCATGATGAAGGACCAGTATGCCAACTATGTTGTGCAGAAGATGATCGATGTGGCCGAGCCGACACAACGCAAGATTGTAATGCACAAGGTGCGGCTGCTATTTCGTCATCAGTGTTTCTTCCTTTCCTGTTTGTGCCAAAGTAGGGCAGGGCGGTGTGATGATATGGCAACGCTATAAAGCGTCCATTAAAGCTGCATGATTAATTTATTAAAAGATCTCGATTCAATCTCCCACGTGATGATCTTCATAAATGACAATGATTCGGCTATGTCTATTAAAAAGCAGTAGAAATAATATTCAAATTTATATTATATTTTAATTTGAAGTTTTTTGATTCATGTGCCAGCGTTCTTTATTGCAGCCATGCTTAATATTTTTGTCGAAACAATGATGCATTTATTTTTCAGAATTCTTTTCTTAAAAGAGTAGTTCACTTTAAAAAAAACTTTTGCTGAAAATGTACTCACCCCCATGTTATCCAAGATGTCCATGTCTTTCTTTCTTCAGTCGAAAAGAAATGAAGGTTTTGAATGAAAACATTCCAGCATTTTTCTCCATATAATGGACTTCAATGGGGTCCAAACGGTTGTCACTTCAAATTAGAGTGAATCACCTTTTGAAAGTAATTTGATGCTTCAAATAGACAGTTACATCCTTGCACCAGTAGGTGGCGACAAGAGACTGGTAAAAAATATTTTTCATTGCATCTTTAGTTCAAGAGATTAGTTAAACACTGATTCATCCAGTATCAGTCATTGAATCATTCAGATCGATTTAATAAAAAAAAACATTTACATTTATATTTGTGTGGTGGAGCCAATCTGAACTTTGAAAAAATCCTGTCAAATATTGGTAGAACTGCAGTCTTGTCAAATTCAGTGTTTCCTCTTTAATGGACCGCACTGGCCAAAATGGCTGCAACAGTGAATGAGTAGTCTATGGGACCCATGTTCTTTTAAAATGAATATTGGGGACAGGAAAGTCTACTTACATTTATTTTCTAACTTCTCTGTGCTGTGAGAAAACGGCATTGATCATTTCTGACACACTCAATATAGCGAATATCAAGTCTGCGACTAAGAGCGGTTCTCATGTTTAGATATGAAACAGCTACACAGTATATTTTTTTCTGTCACAAAAATTTAAATAATTGAAAGTACGATAATCATATCATTGTTACACCCGTAGGTGCCGTCAAGAGACTGTTAAAAAATATATTTGTCATTGAATTATTCAAGAGATGCGTTCCAAAACACTGATCCATCCAGTAATGAGACAAATGAAGTCTAACCCTAACCCACAGGATTGTTCAAATGCCCTTTGTGTGGAGTATTCACCTAAACACTGTAGTTTGTGTTTTAGATTAAAGGAGTAGTTCACTTTAAAAAAAAACTTTTGCTGATAATTTACTCACCCTTATGTCATCCAAGATGTCCATGTCTTTCTTTCTTCAGTCGAAATGAAATTAAGGTTTTTGATGAAAATATTACAGGATTTTTATCCATATAACAGACTTCAATGGGGTCCAAACAGGTCAAGGTCCAAAAGACAAACTGCAAACTGTTGAAAGGGCTTTAAACGATTTCAGATGCTGAATAAGGGTCTTATCAAGCGAAACGATCGCTCAATAAAAAAAAAATAAAGTTTAAGTTTTATAAGGTCAAATGGTTGCCTTTCTCTGTTCTGTGATGCACGTTTGTGACTCTGCTGTTCGTACTCGTTTATCAAAATGAGTACGTGTCATTTGGTTCATTCAACGAACGAAATGAACAAGTTGACTATGGAAAAGATTTGTTCATTTTAATAAACGAGTTCGAACAGGAGAGTCACGAACGCGCATCACAGAACAGAGAAAGGCGACCATGTGAGCTTAAACTTAAACTTTGTTGTTTTCTTTTTTTAAATGAGCGATCGTTTCGCTTTATAAGACCCTTATTCATCGTCTGAAATCGTTTAAAGCCCTTGTTTGCACTGAAACTGTCTTTTGGACCTTGAACTGTTTGGACGCCATTGAAGTCCATTATATGGAGAAAAATCCTGGAATGTTTTCATCAAAAACCTTAATTTCTTTTCGACTGAAGAAAGAAAGATATGGACATCTTGGATGACATGGGGGTGAGTAAATTATTAGCAAAATTTTTTTTTTTTATTTTTTTTTAAGTGAACTACTTTAACACACAGTTGAGTGAAAACGGATCTGTCAGTAAATTTAGTTTGTGCACTTAGTCTTAAAGTGACAGCAGCTTAATATACAATCTCTAGCATTTCATACATTAAACTTTGATACATTAGGTTTATTTATTTAACTTGTATATTTGTTCTATTGTATTAATCATTGTTTTTATTTGCTGCTTTGGTTTTATTTTTAGTACCGATATTGTGAACGTATTTAACATGGTCATATCACACACCCCTATGCTAAAGTGTCAAAGAACTGATGAATGTTGTGTGATGTATGTTGCTTGGTTTTGTGTAGATCCGGCCCCATATTGCAACGCTGAGGAAGTACACGTACGGAAAGCACATTTTGGCCAAGCTGGAGAAGTACTACATGAAGAACGGCGTTGATCTCGGCCCACTCTGCGCACCTCCTAATGGCATCATGTAAACCCTTCCCATAATTCCTCTAGGATGGCCGTCTGTGAGAGCGTGTCTGTCCGCAGTCGATGACGTTGGGGTGGAGAGTCGAAACCTTCACCTCAACATGGAATCATCCCCAGGTTATTGTGACCTGTTTTTTTGTGTTTATTTTTCCTCTCCCTTTTAGCATTTCTTCCGGTTTTTGCTCTACTACCTAAATGATGGTCCTTTTTGGTCCTGTATGAAATGAGAGAATATTTGATTTATCCCATGTTCAATCATGTAGGCTTGCGCAAACACACTTTATTGCTTCGCAACACCTTTCTAACTCGCATATTCTTTCATAACGCACACACACACACATATACATGATCACTAACACTTGATTGCTAACACGCAGACATTTAGCATGGGAGACGTTTTTGGTCTTGCTTCTATAAACTATTTAGTGCATACTTGGTGTAGACCTTTGCATATATATATATAAATATATATATAAAACTTTGTAGTTTTTCTGGTTTTTGATGTCCAATCTGTATCTATAATCTTCCCCTGTAGTGAATACATGATTGTATAATTGTACATTTGTAAACCTTCGCTAATGTAAATGTGGACTCGCTTCTACAGCCCTTTTTTGGTATGAGGAGAAGAAAAAAAAAAACCTGACAAAATGGAAAAAAAGAAAATCTTGTGCATTTCAGTGTAAATTCTCACCTCTTTGGTTGTGGTTTCTGAGTTATGAGTTGTTATATATTGTAAATTGTAATATCAGATTTTTTTGTTGGTTTTGAAGCCCTTTGAATTATTACTGCATAGATGTACAAAGAACAGAGAAAAGTGCGCACTCTGCTTTTAGCCATTCACCAGCCACCTCTTTTTCACCTCCACTCATCCCTTTCTTTTTTTAAGATCTTTTATAGTCCCTCCCTGACTCCTGGGCAGGTAGCAGCAAGCGCGTGTGTGTATGTGTGTGTGTGACGCGCTCGACTGCCCTGGGTCAGAGTCGGAGGTGTGTACAGATTTGCCATTCTTTTGTCTACTTGTAAGTGATTGTAACATACTGGCCATTGGTTTTGATTTGGAACACTCTCTGGTGTATATTTAAACAGCCTTGTGTATATTTCCTATGATTCTCTTTATGCAGGCACACTTGTAACCATAATGTGTATAGGTAACAGATGCTGTGTGTGCTTTCTGCCTGGGCAACTATTTTTTGTAACTCCAGTTGTAGATTGTCTCTAAACAACGTGTGATCTTTATTTTGAAACAAAACAATGAAAAAATTTCAAAATTTCACGACGGCTCCTGACTCTTCCTTTCCATGTGTTCAAGGACTGTGATCATTATTAACTATTCTGTCATAAAAATTACTCTCGTTAAAGATTAGAGTTTTGTTTGGACTAATTTTAGTTGCTATAATTTCACAACTTTAATGTACAAGCTTGACCTTTTATGCTTTCTTACATGTTCAACTTTTTTTAGTGTGTAATATTCCTATTATTCTCAAGTTTCGTCATTCCTCATCATTATTCCGCATTTAAATAAAAGGGGCGGGGCCTGGTCGAGTAGTGTGTTGAAACCATAGACTGTAAAAAAAATCTGGACGATGCCCCTTCGCTCTCTGCCATTGGTCAGAAAGGAAGCCGCGAGTGCCCTGATTTGGGACTTGAGTCTGCGCAGAAGCGATTTCGGGACCTGACGTGCTCAGTCGTTAGCAGGAAGTAAAGTCATGACTCTCGCAGAATCGCAAGAACACACTGCGGTACTTTTTTTTTTTTTTTTTTTAATATATATATATATATATATACACTCACCGGCCACTTTATTAGGTACACCTGTCCAACTGCTCGTTAACACTTAATTTCTAAGCAGCCAATCACATGGCGGCAACTCAGTGCATTTAGGCATGAAGACATGGTCAAGACAATCTCCTGCAGTTCAAACTGAGCATCAGTATGGGGAAGAAAGGTGATTTGAGTGACTTTGAATGTGGCATGATTGTTGGTGCCAGAAGGGCTGGTCTGAGTATTTCAGAAACTGCTAATCTACTGGGATTTTCACGCACAACCATCTCTAGGGTTTACAGAGAAAGGTCCGAAAAAGAAAAAACATCCAGTGAGCGGCAGTTCTGTGGGCGGAAATGCCTTGTTGATGCCAGAGGTCAGAGGAGAATGGCCAGACTGGTTCGAGCTGATAGAAGGGCAACAGTGACTCAAATAACCACCCGTTACAACCAAGGTGGGCAGAAGAGCATCTCTGAACGCACAGTACGTCGAACTTTGAGGCAGATGGGCTACAGCAGCAGAAGACCACACCGGGTGCCACTCCTTTCAGCTAAGAACAGGAAACTGAGGCTACAATTTGCACAAGATCATCGAAATTGGACAATAGAAGATTGGAAAAACGTTGCCTGGTCTGATGAGTCTCGATTTCTGCTGCGACATTCGGATGGTAGGGTCAGAATTTGGCGTCTACAACATGAAAGCATGGATCCATCCTGCCTTGTATCAACGGTTCAGGCTGGTGGTGGTGGTGTCATGGTGTGGGGAATATTTTCTTGGCACTCTTTGGGCCCCTTGGTACCAATTGAGCATCGTTGCAACGCCACAGCCTACCTGAGTATTGTTGCTGACCATGTCCATCCCTTTATGACCACAATGTACCCAACTTCTGATGGCTACTTTCAGCAGGATAATGCGCCTTGTCATAAAGCTGGAATCATCTCAGACTGGTTTCTTGAACATGACAATGAGTTCGCTGTACTCAAATGGCCTCCACAATCACCAGATCTCAATCCAATAGAGCATCTTTGGGATGTGGTGGAACGGGAGATTTGCATCATGGATGTGCAGCCGACAAATCTGCGGCAACTGTGTGATGCCATCATGTCAATATGGACCAAACTCCCTGAGGAATGCTTCCAGCACCTTGTTGAATCTATGCCACGAAGAATTGAGGCAGTTCTGAAGGCAAAAGGGGGTCCAACCCGTTACTAGCATGGGGTACCTAATAAAGTGGCCGGTGAGTGTATATATATATATATATAAATTTAGATATTAAATTTGAAGCTCCAATCTCCTCCGAAGATCCCGAAAAAAAAGTCAGTTGGTGCTTCAGTGACTACGTCACTCAGAGAACCAATCACACCACCACATCAAATAACTAAATAAAAACAAACTTATTTTAAAAACAAACACTTGAAATTTCATCAGTGCAATTAAAAAACAGTAAATGACAGAAACCATTTTGGAAACACAATATTTAAAGTGTAATTTAATTGTTTAGTTGGTCTCACATGCCGGGCAGGGTTTATGACCTATACTAGGACCGGCCACCGGGGGGCGATCGAGACTCTTTGGCTTCAATTTCAGGGCTTGTGCGGCACGCTTGGTTGAAACCAAGGGGTTATCCATCAGTCGGAAGTTGAAGCCTCACGAGAGCCGCCATTGTAGCAGAACTTCACCTGCTGTTAGCATACCATTGACTCCCATTCATTTTGGCGTCACTTTAACAGAGAATAACTTTACATTTGAGGCGTCCAAAGACTTAATTTGTCCATTATTTATTTCTAAAGAAACACGACAATGTGTAAAACTCTCCATTACTTTGTATCTTACGTTACGGCCCAGTAGAAGCCATTTTTGTAAAAATAGGCTAACGATTGCATCATAAGCATGCAACTTTCTGTCGCAAAATAGAGACATTACCGTATAGACAGGAGGAGAAGCTTGCAGGCAATCGGGGGGGACACGGAGGCATAAAGTCAAGGGAGAAGCCCATAGATAGAGAGTCCATAAAAGCAATGGGACAAAATATTTCAACAACGTTTTTGAGCAATTAGGCGATTCAGATTTGTCTTGGCACAGCTACTAGAAGGTTTACAACTGTTAGACTGTTGCTCAGTTTGAGCCTGCGCTGTCCCTCAGACAGACAGGAAGTGCAAAAAAAATCAGGCTTCAGTCTTCTCCGTTGAAATGAAAGGGGTCGCTGTGTCCATTTCTTTTACTGTCTATGGTTGAAACTGGCGGTTATGGTAAGGGGTACATTTCCCAAACACACTCGAAGCGATTGACCAATCACAACACACTAATCCAGCCGACCAATCAGAGCTCATCATGCTTTTCAGAAGGAGGGGCTTCATAGAGACGGGAACTAAACAGAGCGTTACTGACAGACTGGGAAGAGAGAAACTCCAACAATCGAGAATATGTTATAAAATGATGTTTTTGAACATTAAAGCATGAAAACATATTCTAGTGGAGCCCAAAAACTTAGTAAAAGGGCATAACAGGTCCTCTTTAATGAAACAAATGATAATGAGCAATAAATGAGTTTTCTTAATGACGGCCTGAGGATACTGTACTGTCTTGATAAAAGCAGATACGCCTTGATGAAGGATTTATTTAAATCACACTCTCAGAAGTGGTTTTCAAATGTAGAACTTGCATAACATCTTTCCAGGGGACACATTATGAGTAAATGCATACCTCGAATGCATTGCACGTCTCTTTAGATTAAAGCATCTCTGCCAGATGTGCTATTGTAAATCTTGCATTTTTCAAAGGTGACTAAAGGCCTGTTCACACACTAAAGCCTGGCTCACACTACAGGAGTTTTAAAATCCTAACAGATTTTGAAATCTGGTTGCAGCTCACACTTAAAGAGAATCTTTGCAGATTTTCTTCCCTCAAATCTTAAACATGCTCACACTACAAGATTTGAAAATCACGGTGCATCACACACTACACAATGTTATTAAGATTATTGTGCCAGAGGAAATGGCTCACGTGATCTCACGCAGCAGATAGGAAGCAGAAAAGCGGATCATGTAAACAAAAAAGCTGTCCCTCATATCAAGTCATATTCGTGAAAAGATTGCCGTGACCAAGGAAAGAGAACTTTTTAAATCATCCTTTTAACATTTAAGGTTAGACTATTTCTAATGAATGGCGTCAGCTCTGGTCAGTGCAATGAAAAAATGTTATTGATCTCAATGAAGTGAAGCATCAGTTTCGCGTTGCCCATGCACCGCAATGCTGCTGAGCCTTGTAAAGTGGAGATCAAAGTTAAAATGAAATATTAAAATAAATAACAGCTTGTTTCATTACATCTATATTTGAATGAATCTGCATTTTTTTTTTACATTTCCGTTGAATGAACAGTTTAATGACTCACTCAAACACAGAGCCTTGTCGCCACCTAGTGGCGTAACAATGTAACTGGACTGAGCGACAGCCTGCCTATAGCCTAACACGCAGAGACAAGCAATGCGTGGTAAAATATCAGCAGAAAGCCTATAGTAAAGTGAGATTCGAGGATCGAAACTAACTGTTATATTATAATGGCATAAAAAGCATATTGTCATTTGTCAGGTTTATGTTCTGTCATTTTATTATGTAGACTCTTATTTTGACATTGTATCTTCTCTGTTTACTCCACTTCGTTTCAATGCGCTATTTAGTTTCGGTTTTTATTACTGAATATATACTCGTCTTCGTGCCTGCTGACAACAGCACAACACTTATTTATTTAGCAATAAATAAATAAATGAAGATACTGCATATCGCGCTGTTGAGTCACTCAAAATTATAACAGTAGAAATTCCTTCACCACAACAGCCTTGTTTCTTATTGGCTAGACAGTTCTCACGTTCATCACAATCTTGCTCATCCCGATAAATATCAAACATGTTTGATATGATCGGAGGGAGCCCGATTTGTGTGAGAGCAGATCGGGAGGTGCAATATTCGATCTGTGAACGCCTCACATTACCAGATAATCTGCGCCGAACATCGGAACCGATCGAGGTCATCAACAAGATTTTTTCTCCGATTCTCGTGAGGGGAAATTCGGGCATAAATCGGCCTAAAACTCCTGTAGTGTGAGCCAGGCTTAAGGATGATGGCTGTAACTATAGTGTTTAGATAATTGTACTAATTCTATGACAACGGGCAAGTCCACACCACAAACACACTGGAAAGATTTCATTGTTCCATCACAAAATCACAATGACTATAAAGCCTGATGTATCAAATATTAGTTTTAGAAAATAAAGTGTTTATTGAACCTTTAGATGAAATATAAAACAAATTCTAACCAATGACTGATAAATTATATAGTGAGAAATGGAGCTCACAATCAAGAAACTGAGCAAAAATATGCATAGATGTTGCCACTGTAAAAAACTGTTAGTGTCAACTTGGATATTTGAGTTGACTAAACTTAAAATTTTAAAGCAGCACAAACACTTTTTAAGTTGAAACAATTTTATAAAATAAAACGATTTTATATCTGATAAAATAAATATTTTATAACAGACTACTTAAAAATGCATATAAATATCAGTTGTCTCCCAATTATATGTCTTAGAAAGAAGTTATTTAAATGTTTTGATTATCAATGGAATAATTTTAATTATGAGGAGCAAAATCCATAATGTAATGCAATAAAATAATGATTGAGAGAAATTAAGATATGTTGCTATGAGCAATTTGATACATATATTAAAAATCGTGCACTTCTTCTGTGTGCTGGAAACTGCATGTGACCACAATCCCTTGTGTGTGTGTGTGAGTCTGTGTGTAAAACACACTTGGCAATTAATCTTATTCCCTTTTGAAAATTCACTGGGAGTCCAAACAGTAGCATGAAGTTATTCCAGGGTTATATTATTATCAAAAACATATGTCCACTAATATAGACCAAAAAGATCCCCGATATGCAGCAGGGTCACAGGAGGGGTTGATGTAAATTTTGATAGGGAGGAGAAGAAGGGGGAGGAGGAGGAGGAGGAGAAGGGAGAGGCAGGGAGGGAAGACGGGCTGCAGGGGGCATCATCATTCCTCAACCGCACGAGGAGGAGAATCCAACCAATGCCCTCCTCTTCTCACACACGCCATCGCGTACAGCAGAGAAAGAGAAGTGTGAGTGTGTGTGTGTGAGAGAGGGGGGAGTTCTGGTCTTCCCTGCTTCCACATCCATCAAGTCTCAACCACTGAAGTCAGAGGGGAGTAGATCACTAGAGGCCGTGCGCGCGTTGCTACTCCTCCTCGGTCTTCGCGTGGTTTTGCGGGGATTTGACCGTGTGCCGTACGCGATCACGGGCAGACGGATGTGCCGACAAAAGCGCCTGCCCTGAAGTTGGATACCGAAAACGAAAGGTTTACTCCTACCTAGCACCTGAACGAGAAGCGGGGTGACGAGAGCCCCGTGTTTTGCCGTGTTCGGAGCACCATGAAGCGCCCGTGCTGGATGGCGCTCGCGCTGCTGCTGCTGGCGCAAACCGCACTGGTAAGAATGACACTCTATTGTTACGAAGAGGGGCGATTTACTGCCGGTCACATGCGCTTAACAATCGGGATTATGTTCGTGCGTGTTTGCGGTAATCATTATGAGAGAGGGTGAATTGTATGGTCATTAATTAGGCGACAGCATCCGTGTTGCAAATCTTGGACGCGACCCACATTCTCTCGGCTGACCGCAGACAGCGCGTCTCTGGCGGCCTGAGGCGCGCGGCGAGCGGGCTGGAGAAGAAGCTCTGTGGTGGGACCCACAACTGACTCACGGTCCGGGTATCCATTGAGCACCTTTGCCTTGTTTGGCCATTTTGTTCTGGATGTGGGTGGGTAACGTTAGGTGGGTGTGTGTTGGTGTTGTGGGTCACGGACGCACCGTTACGCTAGCCGCCTTCCCCAGTTGTCTGATTATGTTGGTGTGGAGCGTGTGTGTGAGCGCGCGCGGGTCATGATAAACTATAATTAACGCGTCGCGTCTAATTATGGTTTAATTACGAGCCTTTTGTCCCTCATGTTTGCCTGTCGGTGGTCCCTCCACACGTACCGCTCTCTTTGAGGTCAAGAGTGATCGGTGGGCTCCAGACATGCCCAGTAATTACAGCAGGGCTGCATTATTATGGGTTAAAGCAGGTAATCGGCGGAGGTGTGGGAAGTGTCGCCGATCGGCGGGTTATTGACCGGAGATCGCCTGAGGAGGAGGAGGAGGGTGTGGAGGGGCTGCGGGGGGTGACGTCATTGGTTTTCGCGGCGCGAGAGAGCAACAACCTTTTCACAGACTGTTATGACGCGTTTTAACCGATTTTTAGCGATCATCAGCACCGTAAATTCTGCAACGTTTTTATATTATTATTATTTTTTAAAAATAACCAAATATGCAAAAATACCCTTCAACCACCCCACTCCAAGAAAATTATTATTTTTTAAATGTATGTACATTTATAACACTTTACCTTGTATTAGGCTACCTTTGCATCAAATTACAAAAAAAAACTAAAAACTATACGCTGCTGTGAGGATATTTCTAATACAGCGGTTGCGTTTCTCTCTCTTTTTGACTGCTGTTATCAATCTCTCTCTATTTTCTCTTCTTTTGAAAGTTGTGAAAACGGTATTTTTGGTGTTTCTTTTGCTATTTGAGCAAATGGGAACATGAAAAATATATTTAATGTAGTCTCTCATTCACTGCTAGAAGTTTACTCAACTATGATGACTAAAACCCGAAAATGTGCAATTCAGAAGGGTATCAAATTCTTTCACCTGGTTTATTTTGAGACTAAAAAAAAAAGATGGCAGAACACAGGATTTACCGAACAGAGCTCTTCGTTTTTAGAGTCTTTATTACGGATGCTATGACTTTCTATACCGGGCACTTGTGTTGCGCTCAAAGCCATTCTTTTAAACAGTTGACGGACAATGATAAACTACTGGAGCTACTAGTGGTCTCAAATCCATGCCAACACACAGTGCCCGTCCACTTTTTCAGCAGCCTTGGTTCCGGAAGTATTTTCCCCATTGTTTTTTAGTCTTAGTTTAAGAATTATAAGCCATGAACCAAGCCTAATGGCTTCAACAAAAGTACAATCGATCAACAACCTCACAGCTCACATTAAGCCTGTCTTTAACAAATTATATGTCATTAACTTAAAAAAAAAAAACTATTCCCTGTATGGAGAAAATAACTAGTATTTTTTACTTCCAAAACTTAACTAGGGCACTCTATTGGGTAGCTGAGGAGAAAATGTCGTCAGTTGACCATTATTGTAAAGTTTATCCACATATTAAGCTTTTTTTTTTAATGAATACTCCATTTTACCAGGCATTTTTACTTTTACAATCCATCAATCCATGTAAACAAACATGCTTTAAGTGGGCTAAAATTACATTCTTTGCACTCATGACCTTGAACGTTTTATTTTGGTCCACTTTTGGTCTCAGTTGACTTTCGATTCATGTTTTTGATGTTGTTTTGAAGCCAGTTTTTACTGACCCCTTAAGTTGGGAACAAACAAGTGAACCTGTATTGTTTGCATTCACATTTTAAGTGAATCACACAGTGTAGATTTGAAGCAATCTTTACTCCAGTTATTATCGTTAAGATTCATGGAAACCGCACGGTAAAAGTCCGGTAAACATCCAAACACACAGCAGGAACTTTAACAGCTTCTGTATTGCTTGTTCATCAACATATGTGCAAATGTGTTTCTTCAAGTGTGTCTAAAGAATCACTTATCTTGTCACGTGTCAACATGAGATGTCTTACAAGTCTAGGCTGGCTGATGTGCAAAATTCACACACTTTACTGTGCTAAAATACCCACATTTGGGTGGGGTTGGGTGTTAATTTCAAAACCAAGCTGCCCATTGAAAATGAATCAACACACACTGTTTGTATAATGCGGGATTGGTCGAGTTGTTGTGGCCACTTCAAACGGATGCTTCATGTGGATCAGGTCAGTGGTGTCATATCCTTTCTGGCTTTGTGTGCCAGAGATGGAGTTTAATTTAGATCTGGGAATTGAGCTAATGGAAACGCATCCGCTCCTGAGAGCTCCTGCATTTATGCGTGTTTTAAAGGATCATGTTGGACTCCTGGGTTCAGCACTGAATCAGTGTTTTGTGCTGTAGACGACAAAGACAACCATAGAGAGGGAGGGAGATGAGGAGGAGGGAACGAGAGAAAACGAGTAGAGAGGAATGTGTGAAGCAATTTGACACAGGAAGTTTCTGCTGCTGGCGTTCTCACTCAGCTGTACGAAGGTCTCACTTTACAGACTCACAAAAGCTAAAAACTTTTAACATTTTGATTGTGACATGCCACTCTCAAAGTCTGTGTTGCCTGTGAGGAGGATTAGCGTTGCTTAGCATAAACCAATGTGGGGTCGGAGCCAAAATGTTTAGTTCAGCCAAAAATGAAATGTCGTCATTTACTCACACTTGTTTCATTCCAAACCTCTATGACTTTCTGATCCGGTGGTAAAAAGGAAGACATTTTAAAGAATGTTTTTTTTTGTCCATACAATGAAAGTCAATGGTGTCCAAAACAACATTGCGCCCCATTGACTTTTTAAAAATGCCAGCTGCCATATATCATTTTGGAACAACATGAGAGTGAGCAAAATGAACATTGTCTCAGATGTTTCTCCTAAAAGTGTTCAAATTAGTCACAATCACTGGCATAGTCTAGTTGCTGAGGAATCAGTTTGTGGATGTGTCTCTCGGCAGGTGTGTGTTAACAGATCCCTGCTGAGATAATGACCCTACAGTCTGAAAGTCAACTCCCGTCCAGTTTGAAATGATCAGAGGTGGTCTTTGGGGCGGGACTCTGACCTTCAACATATATCGGAGAAATTTCAGCAGAAACAGTCAGTAGTTGTGACACACCCCAGCTAAATCCAGTTGCACAACGCTAATCGTTTGGGGTTTGGAAGAATCTGATGAGCAATATTTGACTTGCTTCATATTGACTTTTTGATCACAGACTTTGGGATCTTGGCAATCTGAGCACAGACATGTTTTTTAGGAACTGTAAAATGAGATATTTTTCTCAGGAGACAAATGTGTGAGAGAAAAGTCTTTCAATTTAATCCTAGTAATATATGTTTACATTACACTTCATTAGCATTCCATTTCGGTCAGACTAAAGCAATGATTTGTCTTTCTAAAATGTCACTTAAACACTTTTAGTCTGAGTGAAATGGGTCTGTTAGTCCAATAATGGGATTGAAGCTCTTGTTTCGCTCGGCATGTAAACATTAATCAGACAACAGTTGGCTTCGGCGTTGAGAAAAGACAAAAAAACGTGAATAATTCTGCATGTAAATGTACTTTGTGTCTAGGAGCAACAATTGAGATATTAAAAAAGGGGCTCTTCTCAAAACCTGTTTTTTCATTCTGGTGCGCTACAATAGTTTTACAATATAAATAGGGGTGTAACGATACACTCATGTCACGATTCGATATACATATCACAATACTGAACTCATGATACGATATTATTGCAATACAAATGCTAAAAGGTTAACAAAAAATACTAAATTGGGGTTTACATTGGCTGTGTAAATGCATAGGCTTTGACTTGGTGCTGATAACCCAATGCACAGGACAATTATGACACCAGAATAAAAATATTCATGATTCTGAAGCTGAAAATACAGAATTATTTTAGCACTCTGTCACTGACTAGATATATTTAAAATAATGTAAGCCACTTTTTACTGGTGACATGAGACATTTGGCATTATTAGGACCCACAAATATTCCCACATTGCATTATTATACATTAAATTCAGCATTATATATAGTACATTAATGCAATACTGACACTAAAACTCTGAATACTTGAATTATTTTCTCACACAGTCATTTTTATTTTGGGTGAACTGTTCAGAATACAGTTTGTCACTATCCACGGTACATATTGTAGCATATTTATATTGCGATACGACGTGTTTAACCACTGCGCTCGCGCCTCGTGTGTTTTGCAGCTTCTCATGCATAACATGTTGTTCTAAAAACATGTCTAGACCTTGCGTCTCACGGTGGTTTTAACTGCAAAAACACGCTCTGTGAACAGCCCCATATGTGACTTTTTTCCCCCTACACTAAGAGCTGATAAAGCTTGTCAGTTCTGCAAAACAAGTTCTGCATATATACATTTGTATGTTTTGAATTTGATCCCATTTTGACAGTGTATGTTCATTCTCAGATAGTTTAACTGCTTGTGGTAACACCTGCTTTAAATTTCTCAAAGCAAATCTCAGTACTAGCCACAGTCTGGCTCCAAACACTATGGTAATTCCATGTTGACATAATAAGTGCATTTCCCAAGGCTTCCAGCTGAAGCGTAGTGTCGCGAACGAAAAAAAACATTATCAGGTCCACCAAATGGCACTGCGTTCTGGTGTGAAAGTGTTTCATTTCGAGGTGTCAGCCGAGGAGGTTCACCTTATCAGCCCACATGCTTCACATTAACTAAACGAGCCACATCAATCTGACCTCGCTCTGACCCACTCACATCCGTCAGACGTCTCCTGAAGATAACCTGAGAATGATGGATGCAGCTAGGGGAAATCTGGGCAAAATCAGTGTCGTGTGTGTGTGACGTTCATTCATCCAGTTTGGAAGAATCCTCAAGCTTTCATTTGAAGGAATTTATAATGTTGATTACCACAAAATGAATTTCAGTTCATCCCTTGAGTGACACAAGTGAATATTACCGATCCATAAACGTTAAAATTTTTCACACTCCCCCACCCCACCAAATTGACAAAATATAATCGGCTGTTTTTAAACAATCCAATGGCTGATAGTGAAAATAATTAGGAATGTGAAACGATTAAACACGATTAATCGCATCCAAAATAAAAGTTTGTGTTTACATAATATGTGTGTGTGGTGTGTATAATTATTTTGTATTTATATAAATACGCACACATCCATGTATATATTTAAGAAAAATGTGTTATTAATAGATCAAATATTTATATTTATGTATAATATTAATTTTGTATAACTATATGTAAAGTATTAGTATTCCTTATATATATACATGCATGTGTGTGTATTTATATATATATTAAATACTTATACACACTACACATACACATATATTATGTAAACACAAACTTTTATTTTGGATTTGATTAATCGCGATTAATCGTTTCACAGCCCTAAAAATAAGTGATTTTATGTGCAGATATTGGCGGATAAAAGCAATTATTTTCACTATCAGCTTATACTGATTATATATATATATATTTATATAATTATATATATATATATATATTGTTTTATATATATATATATATATATAATTGCTTTTATCTGCCAATATTCATCCTTCTCTCTCTCTCTCTCTCTCTCTCTCTATATATATATATATATATATATATATAAGCAAAAGAGGGTTGAGTTAAAATAATTTGTGTGGTAATTAACATTATGCCACAAATCCTCTCCTCTCATTTGGTCATTCCCACTTATTGCACCGGGAATATTCCTTTCCGTCCTTGATCTGTGAGGTAATTGGACGAACAAGCTGTGATTTACTATTACAAGCTCTAACATTGTACCTCAGAAACCAATAGTAGGAGCAGAGCTCGTACAGCCACGAAAAGAGAGCAGAGCGAGGGATGGCTTGCTGAGAGAGGTGGAAACAGAAAGGTGGAGACTATCGGGGCTCGCTGCTCTTTCCCAGGAGACCGTGTTCCTCTACCTGTTCTCCAGCGTCACCATGACAACGGCACATCTCCGTCACAGCCGTATCTCTGGTCTCTCCCTTTTCTTTGCCCCTCTCGTTCTGTCATTCACCCTTTTCTCTTTCCCTTCTTGCTCTTTTTCGTTCTGTGTCTCCGGCTAATTAAGATGCGGCTCCGGCAGTCTGATGGGGGAGGGGAAATCACTCCATACCTGAGAGACACAGGAAGAGAGAGAGACGCGTAAACTATATTTTACAGCTGGATATGAGGACATTTATGGCTTTACAACAGGCTGTAGTGTAATATTGTTTTACGGGTTTGGTTTTATATGTGCAAATGGCAGTTTGCAATCGGGTTCCTCAGAAAAACCCACAGCTTGATTGAATGCTTTTTTGCCTCAGCTTTTCTGTCCCAAATATATGTGCGTGTGCGCCATGCTATAATAAGACCCTAAATTAGAGAGCATTGGTGGGAGGCGTTCCAAACCCACAATGCTTTTTAAGATGCCTGACCAATCCGCTCTATAAATATGAATACGGCTATTGTAGCCAAAACAGGACAGCCCTTGCCCGGAGAAAACGTGTTTATGCGCATGTGTCCTTCCTTTTCCTCCCCGTGTGTTTGTTTGTTCTGCAGATGTTCTCATGGCCTCTTGCTTGGGGAAAGGGTAGGGATAGTGACGTGTTTCCGTGGAGATCGCGGAGGGTAATTAGGTTAACGAGTGAATGTGGGCGTGGCCTCGTGCTCAGGGGGATTCTGGAATGTCGTTAAGTTTACAGCGGCAGGGTGAGGCGAGCGCCAGATCAGTGTCTGTACAATGATAAAAGCAACCCGGAGTTAATTAGGAACGAGGAATATTTAGATAACCCTGGTCAGAGGCGATGTGCAGGCCATTAATCAACAAGATTTGCATTTATGATAAAGAGACAAATGATGAAGTGCAGGCTTTCATTCATTTGAGAGCATGTGTTTACTGAGATGGCTTTGTTAATATATGGCATTATATGTTTACATTTAGGTATTTAATCCAAAGCGGCTTTCATATGAGGAACATCACTAGCATTTTATCATTCAACTAAACAGTCGAGATTCCGGATTTAAAAACTCTCCATAGGGAAGTGGGTTTTTTATGATTGCTTATAAAGCTTTAAAGCTTTTTACTCACCCCCATGACATGCAAGATGTCCATGTCTTTCTTTCTTCAGTCGAAATGAAATTAAGGTTTTTGATGAAAACATTCCAGGATTTTTCTCCATATAATGGACGTCATTGGGTACCAAACGGTTCAAGGTCCAAAAGAAAGTTTCAGTGCAAACTACAAACTGTTCAAATGGCTTTAAACGACACTAGATGATGAATAAGGGTCTTATCAAGCGAAACGATCGCTCATTTTAAAAAAATAACAAAGTTTAAGTTTTATAAGCTCAAATGCTCGCTTTGCTCTGTTCTGTGATGCATGTTCATGACTCCTGTTCGAACTCGTTCATCAAAATGAACGAATCTTTTTTTCAAGTCATTTGGTTCATTCAACGAACGAAATGAACGAATTGACTCGGAGTAAGATTTGTTCGTTTTGATGAACGAGTTCGAACAGGAGAGTAACATAACAGAGCAAGGGGAGCATTTGAGCTTGTAAAACTTAAACTGTTTTTTTTTTTTGTTTTAAAATGAGCGATCGTTTCACTTGATAAGACCCTTATTCATCGTCTGGAATCGTTTAAAGCCTTTTCAACAGTTTGCAGTTTTTACTGAAACTGTCTTTTGGACCTTGAACCATTTGGTGCCCAGTAAAGTGCTTTAAATGGAGAAAAATCCTGGAATGTTTTCATTAAAAACCTTAATTTATTTTCGACTGAAGAAAGAAAGACATGGACATCTTGGATGACATGGGGGTGAGTAAATATCAGCAAAAGTTTTTTTTAAACTGAACTACTCCTTTAAAGCAGCGGCAGCCGAACTGTGAGGAACGAGCTTTTTAATCGATGGTATTTGCGTCAGCCCACATTATTTGATCTTTTTCTTAAAATAATCGGGTTGAACAGCAGAATTTGTTGTAAAAACTACATTTCCTAAGATGAGTGCAGAAAATTCCACAAATCAGAGAGTCGCCACAATCAAAACATGCCAAAATAGGTTTAGCTCCGCCCACTCCCATAAAGCACTGCAAATATTTGCATATTTTGCAAAACTTAAAATATGTTGTTTATATATTTGCATAGATATTTGCTTACACACTGTATGTGTGCATATATATATATATATATATACATTTTCAAATGTGTAGTGTTATATTTATCCATTGTTTTTAATTTGATTATGTTGTTCGCAATGCATCATGGGATTGTATTTCTTGTTTACAGTTTAGTTGTACAGTCTTGTATCTTTGTATACTTCTTTGCTTCGAATCAAACATGACGATTAATGATTCACCTTGTAGCTGATTAGCTTGGTTTATGGCTTATAAAGCTTTAACAAAGACTTCAAAAGAAAAAAAAATCTCTATGGGAGAAATGAATGAGCAAAAAAATACTTGGCTGAAGAGTTGTGTGGGAACTGAACTGTAGCACTGTATCTGTAGCTGGTCTTAACAAGATTGATGTGCATTCTGTGCGATGAGTGTGTGTATGTGTATGACTACGTTCACAGTCGACACCTTTCAAAACTGCTGAAAACGTCATCACTATTAAAATGGTGTACTGTAATAAATGAAGCCAATGAAGGCATGACCTTATGTCAAATGTTAATTAACCGACACAAGCTTAAAAAGAAAAAAAACAGTTTAGAATGGATTGCAAAAACAGTTTGAGAGCAAAACGTTGGAAAAGACAGCAATTGGATTTCAATTTAATCTGCGCAGCTCATGTTTTTATGCTTGTGTCTCTGCGAGTTACAGAAACCCCATGTGAAAAAACCCAAAACATACACAAGATAAATGAGTCTAAGTCTTGAATATTTAAAAGTCAGTTTAGTCACTCTCATTTAAAACACAAACTACATTGGGATAAAATCATACCGTTTATTAAAACAAAATGACATTTTTTATTCAGCAAGGATGTATTAAATTGATTACAAAAGATTTCTATTGCAATGTTCTATTTATTTTAAAATAAGGTTTCCACAAAAATATGAATCGGCACAATTGTTTTCAACATTGATAATAATAAGAAATGTTTTTGAGCAGCAAATCATCATATTAGACTGATTTCTGAAGGATCATGTGACCCTGAAGACTGGAAACCTAATGATGCTGATCTAATAGTTCTGAGGGGATTTCCTGGCGGGAAGGACTTTACATTATTTAGTAGCCAGTCCCCTTGGTGGATGAGTGTGTATTGCACAGTATACACACTGTATTATTTAAATAGTTGCTTTGAAGATACGAGGATTTGTCCATATGATCAAACTTATCATTATAATTATCTAGAGGCTTTTAGTTCCAGTGAATGCATGTTATATAATCTGACTAATATGCATAGCCGGTCTGACTAAACAGTGAGTTAATAACTTTAAAATATTTATTATTCACACACATTTAATTTATGCCAAGTAAAAAGAGCCAGAGAAAAAAAAAACAAGCCTACATCCAAAAGACATGAATGTGTGTAAAAGCACACAAATAAAGTAAACTGTCTGAGAGGATTTTATTCACACCGTGCGTCGTTTAATCCATTTGCATTTTCTTTGTTTCTCAGCCTGTATGCGCAAACACGTGCACAAAAGGTCACGCTCACCTTCAGTATAACCTCTCCTGAAGCTTTACCACTCAACAGTTGCCCGGTTTTGAAGCTCAAAGAGTCGTTTGAGAGCTTTGTGCACATTGATGTGCAAATGAACACCGCGTTTTTGCAACTCAATAACCAGAACATCCTCCTACATTAGGTGCAGTTAAGAGGCTCGTCGAGTCTAAACTCAGGCTTGTTGTTGCTCTGATAAAGTCTTTACGAAAAGATGTCTTCCAGATGTGAATTGAATGTCAGAAGTGTTTCATCTTGATTGACAGACTGACCAATTATCAGGGCTATTACAGTTCAGCCCATTCAGTCCTTATTGTCCACTTAGTGTCCATTTGTAATGGTAAAATCACCAAAACAGGACTCTTCGCTTGGATGGAAAGAGATCGCCCATTCTTTTCAACCCATCAGCTGTGACCTTGGTTTACGTACAGAGAATATTAATTTTAGTACCTTTTAGTCACTAGTAGACTTCTCAATGCTTGATGATGTAATGTAGCGTATTATTGTACACTTTACTAAATAACCAGTGTAGGTTGTTCTTGTGACTGGAGAGAGAATGCTTTACTTTGTATTCAGCCATCCATTCTTGACAAAAACAAGCATAATAGTGTGTTCCAGGGACACGATTGTGAAGTTGTTTTAAAAAATGTGATGAAATGTTGGCAGAAGAGATTGTGTGCCGCTCGGACAGACTCTGAGTGTTTGATAAGAGGGAGCTGACACACACATACACACACGCACTCATGGCTGATGAAATGCAGACTTCTGTCAAGTGTGGAGAATGACTAAGAGACAGACCCTGTAAATAACACTGAGATCTTTCAGTTCTGCACAAGAGCTGTGATATTACACCAATGAATGGTGAAGATATAAAAAGTAACTCTTGAAGTGGTATAAACCATTGAAGTGGTTTTGTCTTCTTGTTTCAATTAAATTTAATATTGTACACTCATCTCCATTACATGCGTAATGGAAGATTGACAGACGTAATTTATGTAATTAATAGATATGGATAGTTCACCCTGTCATTTACTCACCCTTGAGTCGTTCCAAACCTGAATCCTGTCTTTTCTTCATAAAATACAAATGAGATTTCATAATTCATTTAAATTATATTACTTTTAGTCACTGAATTTTGACACAGCTTTTAATGGTGGGAAAAAATTGGATTAAGATTTATTAGCCAATACATTTGTTATCAGCTTTCAAATGTAAAGAATTATCAGGTTATGCGTATCTGCAAATTTTCATATCGACTGGCGCATCAACTGTTTGGTTAACGACATTGTTCAAAATATCATCTTTATGTTCAGCAGAAGACAAAAAGGTTTGGAATAACTTAAGGTCGTGTGTCCACCAAGGCATTTTTTCACGCGACTGGCGTATTTTTTCAATGACGTGTAACGAACGTAACGAGTGTTTTTTCACGCTGAAGCGCTAAGCGCCAGGGGTTTCTTACTGGTCGCCGAGAGTTGTAGAATGTTGAACTTTGGGTAAAATGCAGCGCTTCACAGTCACTTTTTACCCAGGCATCCAATCACAGTGGAGGAGGGGCGGTGCTAATCCCACACTGACCAACTGTCACAACATTTTTCTGTACAACGACATCCATAGATATATATATATATATACATACTAGACATCGCCTTGGCCACGGCAGTTCATTGGAACGAATGCGTCAATATGCTGATTTCACGCAGCCGTTATTTTGAAATCGAAAGCAAGGCTCCGGTGGGAAGAAAACCGGAAGTGCCGCCTTTAATCACAGGAGAGTCGCGAATGCCATGGCGTATTGTTGTGTTTAATGTAGCAATTAGTTATTCTAAAAATGTACATGCATTTCTTTCATACTTTGACTATATCCAGTGAAATTAATTTATAAATGTATATTTTTAAATATATAATTCAGAAAGTAAAAAAAGAAGCAGGAACGAACTATATACATCCTATATTGGAAATTAACATCCAATAGTTCGCGAAATTAACATCCAATTGTAATCGCGACAGCAGATTAAGGTTGGTAGTCCAAGTCATTTTTGTTTATCTTTACTTCCATGGTTCTTCCCTCTGGAGCCTCGCTTTGGATTTCAAAATGGCGGTTGCGTGAAATCGCCGTATAGAGCCGCCATCATGGAACAGGGGAGCCCCTCCTCTTTAATGCATAAGCGTCAATGTAGGAAAAGGTCTAACGGAAATGAAATCACGACAAATCGTCATGAATGCGATTTTCTATTTTTTTGGTTCGTTGTAATGGTCAGACATGTGTTCATTGAGTCCAGAAAAACAAAAACTTCTTCCTAGTTCAGATTCCGTTTGTGTGAACATCCATATGCAGCACAAAAGTCTGAAAATCCATGAATTCGAAGTATAGGCGGGGATAGCAGTGTGACCTAGCTACTTCATATGACAAGACCCCTGTTCCAAGATTGCGGCGGTTTTGACGTATGCTTAGAACCCCACGGCGACATCTAGTGTATATATCTATGAACGACAATACATTTTTAGTAAGAAACAAGTTACAAGTAAACTGTGCTATGTATATAATGTATCATAGCAACAAAGCGTCTCAACTGAAAAAACAGCTAAGCGCTTTCAGTGGATAAAGTGAATCCTAATGAACTGTGCTAGTTAAGCGTTATCAAAGTGTTTCATGCGTCAGAGCGATTGAGACGAGAGAGGTATGTATCGTCTTTGTTAAGGGAATAACATAGTTTAATATGAAAAAATGGTGAGAAAACCATGACAGAATTTTCACATTTGGGTCAACTATCCCTTTAAATGGCATATGATCTTCTCTCAGTAGTGATCCAGTAAGGCCATGACATCGTCAACATCTGCTGGCTGTCAGGTTCACTATAGATATCATGGAGTTGAAGGCTTCTGACTCAAGCGAGATGTCAGACTCAGGCTCACACCTCCCCCATCCTTTGGCCTCCAAGTCAAGGGCTTAGGCCAAGATCAGCTCTTCACTGCCATTTACACAAACCCTGAATGATAGCACCGCTGATATCGCTGTGACTGAAACAAAACCACGGTTCTCCAGCTATCACCGCTTTACTGTCAGAGGAATAAACAAGTCATTATAGAGCGCGGATAAAATTAAGAAGCGCTGACCAGCATAATTACCTTAAAATAAATTCCAATAGCACAGCAAAATAAAAGAGGAAAGCCTGTAATTAAAGGGAACTGTACAGTTTATTTAGGGTTAACTTCTGTTAAAGTGATCCAGTCAGAAATAGAGATTCAAATTTTTTTTTTTTGTCAGTCAGTATTTATATTAATGACATAATAGAGACATCAAGTGTATTATATTCAACCTTATGCTGAGAACTGATATTTTACACATACAACTTGGTAATAACTTGACTGTTAATTTGTTTAACTGCTTTATGGTTATGGTTATTGGTAGATGAAAAAAATCTCCTCTTGCTCATGAATGTATTTGATCAAAAGTAAAATAGTGTTACAATTTAAAACATCCTTTTTATACTTCAATATGTTTCAAAATATAATTTATTCCTATGATCGAAGCTGAATTTCAGCATCATTACTCCAGTGTCACATGATCCTTCAGAAATCATTTTATTTATACTGCTTTGCTGCTCAAGAAACATTTCTTATTATTATTAATGTTGAAAACAGTTGTTTTGCTTAATTTTTTTTTTATGAAAACTAATATGTATCAGGATCTTTTGATGAATAGAAAGGAAACAGCATTTATACAGCATTTTATGGGTCCTTTCTGAATAAATATCTGAGGTATTTATTTCTTCTGGGCGAAAAAAAGGTCTCAAAAAAGCCACATATTGTATGACTTGTCTGTCTATACAGCATATTGTCATCGTGCGGTGTCTGCATCTAATGTACGTAAGGAAAAGGATCTCAGAATATCATCATCTAATTGGTGTAGTGATTATATTGTGACATGTCAGGTAATAAGAGCAGCTGTGTTTGGAGGAACTCGACTGTCACGCTGTGCACACAGTGTTTCCCACGCAGTGATTTTCAGGATAACCCCAGATAAACTCTCGAGCGGGAACAAATGGATGCATGCTTAATTGTCAATGAAGACACGCTGCAAATGTGTTAGAAAGAGAGTGTGTCTGTGTGTGTGAGAGAGAGAGACCGGAATCAGCTGCCTCAGTCAATCTATTTTGCTCTCCATTCCTTCCTGCTGATCTCCTCACTTATCATGTTGTGCATGGAAAGTGATATTGATCGATATGAGTTAGGAAGATGTGTCCGCTCAGGCAGATGTGCCGGAGAGCAGATTACACTTCTGCTAATCCACAAGTGTAGGGATGAAAGATTACAGCAGAATCACCTGCTGGAGGTAGAGCTAACTGACACACACACAGAGAGAGAGTTAAACACAGTTACTAAAGAGCTTTGTGGAGCAGGACACTCGACACAACCTAGAAAACAGATTACAGAGAGAGAGAGAGAGACTGCGACTACAGAATATGTTATTTCGGGTGAGTCGGGTGAGAAGTGACATGTGATGTCCAAATCATGAGCAAATGATGCTTATGAGCAGGATCTTTTTAAAGGGATAGTTCACTTTAAAATTATTTTTTGGTATGTTTTAGTTTACCTCAAGAGCATCCAAGATGTAGGTGTCTTTGTTTCCATAGTATTTTCAATTTTGATATTTTTAGGTCAAACCGTTCTTGTCTGTCAGTCATAAAATGGAGGTCTATGGTCACCACCTCAAAGAGCATGGACAGAGAAGTCCACATTAAACATGATTTAATGACTCGTAAACGTAAGTACACATTGACGGCCGAGCGGTTTGTGTGAGAAAACGAACAGTATTTATATCATTTTTACCTTTTGTAACCACAGCCAAGTCCAAGTGATGTGAGGGCGAGGGCGCTTCAGTCTGCGCAAGCGCCGGCAGAAAGCCCCGGAAGTGATCTCTCGCGCGTGTACCTCACTCATTGTTTACACAGAGATTTCAGAAGTGTTATCCTTCACTGTGAAGATCTAAACATATTTAGATATACAGGAAATGGCAATGGAAGACGATTTCGATATATCAACAGACAGCGTTGATTTTTTTTTTTTCCCCGTAACCGCGCAAGAGATTACTTCCGGCGCTTGCGCAGACCGACGTGCCTGTGCCTTCAAATCACTTGGACGTGGCTGTGGTTACAAGAGGTAAAAACGATGTATAAATACTGTTCGTTTTCTCTCACAAACCGCTCGTTTCGTGTCTTAGGCCATCAATATGTACTATGTCATGTTCGATTTGGACTTCTCTGTGCATGGTCTTTGAGGTGGTGAACATAGACCATTATGTGAGTGACAGACATGAACGGTTTGACCTAAAAATATCAAAATTGAAAATACTGTGGAAACAAAGACACCTACATCAAAATTGATTTCAAAAGCCGCTTTCCGACCGGAGGGACTTTTGCAGTTCCTAGAACCTAACGTTCCTATAACCCTTTTTTTCCCGTGTTCCGACCGGACTAAATTGGGGATTTTTTAGTTTCTCAGACCGTAGGTCCTATAACTCTTTCAGTACCTAGTCTAGAGCGAGGACTTTTTTAGTTCCCTTTCCCTATGTCTACGTTGATTGGTTAAACTTATCAGTCATGCCCACTGTCAACATGGAACTTGTAGCGCGCTATCTGCCATACGCCGTGTGTTTTTGCAAAACATTACAATGAGGATTAAGACAAACATAACGCTTTCAACCAGCTAATTGCTAATGCTAGCTAAACTTGCCCGTCGTTTTGTTTGCCTCCTGCGCTCTGCTTTTTTATCTTCGTCCATCATATTACTTAATATCATATTATGCTGGAGCCTTCGTCTTCTGTGTTTCTCTGTACAGAACTCAAGCATAATCTTTAAACGCCACCGTTCGTTCTCCGTTATTAAGGTCCCGGCAAGGCAGGTTTGTTGTTGTTGTATGTGGCCGCACTACGTCTAGTGATGACGCTATAAAAACCGTCGCCGTGCTTGTGTTACCCCTCCTACCAGTTCCTATGGCCACTTGGCCAGTGCGAACGCAAGCAGTAAAACCGAGTTTGGGGGAGAGTAGTTTTTGGAACTGTTTAGAAGTGGACAGTTCCTATGACTAAGTTCCTGTAACTACTTGGTCAGAAAGCGGCTAATGTGAACTATCCCTTTAAAGAGGACCGATTATGCTTTTTCATTTCTCCTTTTTTTTATATCCAGACATGGATATGATTAATTAATAAAAAATCATCACAGCCTCCATTGTAGTCTTGAGTTTTCGTACAGGAATGAACACGTCACAATATTCCTCATTTAAATAATTCATACGCAGGATAAAGGGGTGGGGCCTTGTTGAGTAAGTTAGTAGTGTGTTGGAACTGACTGTTATGGTGAGGGGCGGGACATTTCCCAAATGCACTGGAAGCGCTTGACCAATCACAACACAATGATCCAGCTGGCCAATCAGAGCACAGTGTGCTTTTCATAAGGAGGAGCTTAATAGAGACAGGAACTAAACAGAGCGTTACTGACAGACTGGGAAAAGAGGAGTCGCAACAATGGAGAATATGTGGAAAATATTGTTTTTTGAACTTTCAAGCAAGAAAACCTTTTCAAGTGGAGCCCAAATACAAAACATCTTTGCTATTTTCTGACACATTCACTACAGATTGTTTTCAGTTAATAGATTTGAATGTTTTGTTTCTGGAGACCTGCATTTGGAGAGAGAGAGATAAGGTTGAGAAAGAACAGTCCACTGCTTTGATGATCGCGTTCGCTGCATGTTTGCACTCCTTTAAATAAACACATTCCACACACTCCACTTTTATCATACGCTGTGGAAAAGGAAGGAGTGTTTGTCCGGCAACTACATTCCTGCTTTAACCTGATATTTTTTTTAATGGGCGTGAGGATGACCCTGATCTGAATTCTGGTCAGATGAGTCTTATTCTGAAGCAAATGTGACTTTCATTTATAATGCACATGCACAGACGTGCTCATCACATGATGGTTGAGTGGAGGTTAATGGTGTGGGCTGGAAACCCAGAGCTCACGGATTCTGAAATGAAGCGTTAGACAGATGCCCTGTCATTACTGAGACCTTAAGTAAGACTTGTGACCCCAAGTTACTCAAGCAGGATAGTCCCTGCAATTACTGTCCTGGACGTCACTAAATGACATGGAACATAATCTGTGGTGGTGAAACAACTGGATTTGAATGTCATCGACTTTTCTTTCCTCTTTCCACACTGCAAATCATTGTCATGATCAGCATTTTAATCTTGATTTACAAGCATTGTTTAGCATTTTCACAAAAGTTTATGACCCTCAGAATATTTTGTTATATGAATATCTGACCATGCAGTGTATCATGAAAGAACAGAACATCTGCTTAAGAAAAACAACCCAGGATTTGGGTTTGTCCATATTTGGGTTGTTTTAACCAAAATGTTGGGTTACAAAATGTCATTTAAAATTTGAACCCAATTTCAACTTTCAGCTGTAATTTTTTTTAAATTAAATTTTAACCCAGCATTTGGGTTTGTCAATATTTGGGTTGCTTTAACCCAAATGTTGGGTTAAAAAATGTCATTTTAAATTTTAACCCAACTTCAACTTTCACTTTCATCTGTAAATTTTTTAATGACATTTTTAACCCAGCATTTGGGTTTGTCAATATTTGGGTTGCTTTAACCCAAATGTTGGGTTAAAAAATGTAATTTAAAATTTTAACCCAACTTCAACTTTCACTTTCAGCTGTAAATTTTTTTAATGACATTTTTAACCCAGCATTTGGGTTTGTCCATATTTGACCAAAGTTTAGGTTGAAACAACCCAGATAATCCCGTCAGGGAAGCGTAGGCTGCGTCTAAAACTTAGACCGCTAAAAGCATGAATGTGTGTGACATAAATGTAATCACGACATACTACATTCGTTATCTATGGAGTCAGTTGCGTCGCTTCACTGTCATTCACAAATCCTCTCCCGTGGCCTCATGGGATAATAAAGTGTCCATCATATGCACACTTCAAATCTCGGCAGATATTTCATCCTGATAGTACTGTGAATTTGGACATAATACTTAGTAGTAGGGAAGTATGTGATTTCAGTTGCAGCCATGGTCTCATAAATGATGGAAAATTGCGTCAATGGTGTTAACATTGTTTTGAAAGCGTGATGTATATTTTTTCAGGATTTCCTTTGAACCGTATATTCCTCTACTCACGTTACCTAGAAATTCATAGATTTAGGACGAGTACACACCTGTACTTACACAGGAAACAGGGTGTGTATCAACTGTGTAGGTGTGCATGTGAACGTTTCAATCACATACTGGTTTGAGTATGTGTCTGAACGTGTCGTTTACCTTGGAAAACAAACGTATTCAACCATACGTCACTCACCTCACACTACTTAAAGGCATGTTGAGCCATGAACATAATATCATGTTGTGTCATGATCTCACGACATAAAATGCATACTCCTATGTTGGAAAGTATGATTCTGTAGTGTCGTCAGTGGCGGTAGATGCTATTAAATACTTGACACCGGACCAGATTTCCACAGCGTTTCTCAGCACTTCTGTATTCTAGTCAGGTATGCAGTTACTGAGCAACAACTCTCCATAATAGTTCAGAATTGCTCCAATTGCACTTTCAGCTTCGGCTGTTCCAGGAATCCCGTCATTGCTCCTGTTCCCTCACTTCTATATACCTTTGGCGCCTTTTTATTTGTGCCGCAAAATTGAGATCGTCCCCAAAGATATGGGAAATGAGGATCTCCGGGCACATACAGAAGTTCAAACACACACACTGAGAACAGCAGGGGATTCTGGGATAGGGGGAGGATTGTTCATAATCACAAAGACGGGCCACACACACTCGCCCTTACATACACACCCACATACGCACAAAGGCTGGCCATTCCCTAGCCCCTGGCTGCATTTTTTAGCGCCATTGAAAAGTTTCTTAGAAACACAAGAGAAGTTATGATCTGCAGGAAGCCCATCTGCCTGCGAGGAGAAAGAGTTCATTGACACACACACACACACACACACACACAATACCATCCTTGTAACTTTACAAACACTGCACACTTGAACCACTCGATTCCACGTGAAAGCGGTCATGTTACGCACATGCTGCCGCGAGTTTGCCCTGTTTTACCCTGTTATCCCAGACAGCCGTGATTCCGGGTGTGTGTGTGTAGACTGGCTGTCGTGTGGGAAGAACGGTCATGACTCGGATAATATGCCGTGAAAGTGTTTCCATGGCAACTTCTCAGCAGAAAGCTTTCTAGACACTAAAAAGAAGCCAAAGCTGCCTTAACTACTCATCTTTGATTATTTAAAAACATTACGTTTCTCTTGTAACATGGAAGCCAATGTTTTGTCGAAATTTACGTTAAAAAATTACTTTTACAGGGAACATGAGTAAAAAAATCTTTTTTAAGAATTGATATATATATATATATATATATATATATATATATATATATATATATATATATATATATATATGAGTGTGTGTGTGTGTGTGTGTGTGTGCATGATATACACCAAAACACTCCAAACACCTGTCACTTTCCACAATCCAATCAATTCCAGATGAACAAAATCTCGCTCCAGCCTAGATTTGTTTCTCATTGAATATCCTACTTCACTCTAAAATATGTCAAATTACAGAAGTATTACAAAACTTTTTGAAAATGTGGTTATGTTCCCAGCTTTGTTGATTAAACCAGGGTCAGATTTTGTCACAGCATCATAAATGCTAAATGCTATGCGACAGAGGAGCTCTTATACTGACACACAGGCGTCTTACCCATATGGGCATCCGACATGGTCCTAATCCCGTGGGATTATGGGATCACTTGCTGGTTGGATTAAGGATTGTCCCTCAGAAACAGCTGTCCACTTCATACATGTATAACACACATTTAAAGAGACAAAGTTTAAACTTGAGGGTCAGATGTTTTCTAGGCGAAGGTGCTGTAATGCGTAACTGTGTGTATGTAGAGGCGTATGTAGATCTTCATTCATTCACATGTGTGTTTAACTCCTATAATGAGGCCATTACCTAGTAACCAACTCACCTCTTAACTTTTACACACTGATCTCTCTCTCTTCTCTCTCTCTCTCTCTCTCTCTCTCTCTCTCTCTCTCTCTCTCTCTCTCACACACACACACATGCCAGTACAGAACAACAAGAGAGCACAATAGAAATATATTTCCAAAATTGTGTTTATGGCTGCCAGATTTAATTATGAAAGGTGGAATTTACTGACTCCATATGGTTCTATTCTTTAATAGTCTGTAGTTACACATTTAAAATATTTTAAATATTTTTTGTAGTGATTAGATATTGCAACCAGATACAGACATGTTACATTTCTATTATATATATATATATATATATATATATATATATATATATATATATATAAAGTTTTATATATATATATAACTTTATATATATATATAAACAATATATATATGTGTTCAATAGATAGCTTAAAAACACACACATATATATTTATATGGTAACACTTTACAATAAGGTCCATTAGTTAATGTATTAACTAACATGAACAAACCATAAGCAATACATTTGTTACAGTATTTGTTAATCTTTGTTGATGTTAGTTAATAAAAATAAAGCTGTTCATTGTTTGTTCATGTTAGTTCACAGCACATTAACTAATGTTAACAAGATTTTAATAAAATATTAGTAAATATTGAAATGAACATTTACATAGATAAATAAATCCTGTATAAGTGCTGTTCATTATTAGTTCATGCTAACTAATATAGCTAACTAATGTTACCTAATGAACCTTATTGAAAAGTTTTACCATTTATATATATATATATATATATATATATATATATATATATATATATATATTATACATTAAAATATTTAATTATAAAAATTATATTTCATTTGATAATGGTGCAAAAGAGAATTTGGACAAATTGGACACCATTGTTTGTAATTTCCAGAAGTACCCGTTGCCTCACACATAATAAGCATTATAATGCAAATTCTAATAATCAAAATGAATAACCATGATTACAATATCAAAGGAAACTGCTAATTCATAATCATGCAGGCCTACTCTGGTTTCTTTGTCATTCTGTGCTGCCAGACAGATGATGTTATATTTACATTTGACTCTAAAAAGCTTTTACCCACACCCCCTCTCTATCTCTCTCTCTACACAAACACACACACACACACACACTGTTTGTGAAAGAACCCTAGCTGTGCGAGCCAGTTCTACCCCTTAATCATATCGTGGACCGAATTACACCACAAACCAACCCCACCATTACAGGGGAGGATACGCAGACGTCCACAAACACACAATCTTTCCAAATATGCACACCGGCTGCATCTCGCTTCTCCAGCAGATTTCGCAAGGATTTGGGACGGAGATCCGGTGTGTCTCCAGCATCTCTGAGTGTTGCACAGGTCGGAGAGGAAATCGCATTAGACTTGATTGCATTTGCTGAATGGCCTGTGGTTAGAAGCCGTTCAGCTCGAGGCGCAGTTGGAGCTGATTCCCTGGTGTTCACATGCACTTTGTGTTTAAAAAAAGATCGGCATGAATCCATAGCGCCATTAGGAACTGTTTTAGTTGATAAAATGGCTAGAAAAGTAATTGGAAGCAATTCAGTTTGCTGGTGTAGTAGAGCTGCTGATATAGTCCGTGATTTTGCGCGTAAAATAACATTATCGTGAGGATTTTTATCATTGAATACCTTGTCTCTTAAATGCAAGATACTATAATAAATCAAAAAATGATTTTATTTTTAACCCTATTCAGGGAATTAATGACTTCATTTAATTTCAAACATGTTCTTTGCTTCAACATGTTAGAATACATATTTAGAATACATATTTTAGTAAAAAAATATTTTTTTAATGAAACAGCTGTTTTTGAACTGTTTTCAAAATTGATTGTAATAATAATGTTTCTGAGCATCAAATCAGCATAATACAGTGATTTCTGGAGGATCATGTGACCTTGAAGACCGGAGTAATGATGCTGAAAATTCAGCTTTGATGACGGGAATAAAATATATTTTATAATATATTCAAATGGAAGACAGTTATTTTAAATTGATATAATATTTTAAGATATTACTGCTTTTCTACTGTACCAGTAGTATACTTCTCCTTTGGTGAGAATAAGACTAAAAACATTAAAAAAAGGTATAATTACATATTATATGTATGTATATATTTTGATTTTGTATCTCATCTAGTTCTGAGTGCAGAGTGAATGACATATGCTTACACATATGCAGACATCATGTGTGTATGTAATTAAGCCAGATACAGAACTGGGCGCAATCATAACTGTGTGTCTGTTTGTGTGTGATGCACTTAAGCTTCGGTGCATGCTGATGACTGAGAGCAGTTTTGAGCCAGTGTGTGTTTATGGGGGGTTATAGGGAGGCCATGGGGTAGGTTTATGGGTTTAAGTATTTATGGGGTGTTGCCGGTATGGAGATCAACCAATCATGAGAGTGGGGGGAAGGAAAGAGACCACAAGAGCAAAGAATGATACAGACGAGAGTGTAGAGCTTTTACACGCCTCCATTGTAGTCTTGAGTTCCTTCCAGGAACAAACGCATCACAATATTCCTCATTTAAATAATTCATACGCAGAATAAAGGGGCGGGGCCTGGTTGAGTGAGTTAGTAGTGTGTTGAAACTGGCGGTTATGGTAAGAGACGGGACTGGAAGCATTTGACCAATCACAACACACTGATCCAGCAGACCAATCAGAACACAATGTGCTTTTCAGAAGGAGGGGCTTCATAGAGACAGGAACTAAACAGAGCATTACTGACAGACTGTGAAGAGAGGTGCCGCAACAATAGAGAATATGTGGAAAATGATGTGCTTTGAACACTGAAGAATTAAAATCTATTTTAGTAGAGAACAAAAGCAATGGCATAACAGGTTCGCTGACATGTTTCTTGCCCCCTTTTTTAATGGAATTGTTTGCAATGTAAAATAATGTATATATATAATTGCATTATACCAAAGCATTATTATGACCACAGTTTTCTCATTTATATGACACATTGGGTCTGAGGACAGTCTAGAGCGCTTTCTGCTGAATTTTCATCCCAATTTAAGAAATTGGGTTAAATGCAAGTGTTGCCCCTAGCAACGGGCCTCTCGATGAAATGGCTCCCCACAAGACCCCTTGAAGAAACACACACACACTACTACTGTAAATATGATATTGGTTTTGAAACGTCACAAACAATTCTGACTTGCTTTTCTCTGTTTTTAGGCCCAGCGTGGCACATCTCGACTGAGCGACGATGAGACTTCTGGAGATGGAGATGAGTTATATGATGATGAAGACTTCTCCTCTGGATCCGGCTCTGGTTGTGAGTGTGATGTGTGTGTTGTATTTGTGACGTGTGAATCACTCATTAGGAGGTCACAGCTGCCTTGTTTATAAGTCCATCCTGGACTTCCAATCCCCTCACCAGCTGGTGTAATTCTCACAACTCAACGCCTTCATCTCTCTCTCTCTCTCTCTCTCTCTCACACACACACACACACACATTCCTCCCACAACTTCATACAGTTATTTTAGCCTCTGTTTAACTAAAGCCCACAGACAGATAGTAAAATAGAAGCATAAATAAAAAGCTTTTCTTCGTGAGTGTGAGGTCCTGGTAAACTCTACATCATGGGGACAAAATCCGAAATATTTGTTTTTTTTTTTTGGTCCTCATGAGGAAAACTGCTTATAAATCAGACTAAGTGACGTTTTTTTAAAATGTAAAAATGCAGAAAGTTTTGTGTGATGGGTAGGTTTAGTGTGTGTGTGTGTGAGTGTGATCATCTGATCCTCTGTAATCAGATTACTGTAAATAAGATCAGTTAATCAGCAGGAATCTGGGTGTGGACAGCCACTATCCGCTAGTGTTTGGTGTTTCTTCTGTGCACTTTGTGCCGTGTGGATGCTTAGAAAATAAACTATCTTCAAACACACTTTTCACGCCTTTTAAAAAAAAAAAAAAATTGACCAGCAAATAAGTATATCACAGGAGACTTGAAAATCATGAACATTACCACCACATTTTAATTTCAGTTTTTATGTATTTGATCAAATTCTGTGGTGGAAATGACATTTTAAACAATTTTGGACTAGTGTTGTTTTAGTGTAATTTATAGTTTTGATTTAATATTATATATATATATATTAGGGCTGTCAAAACGATTAATCGCGATTAATCGCATCCAAAATAAAAGTTTGTGTTTACATAATATATGTGGGGGCACTGTGTATAATTATTTTGTATATATATAAAAAACACACATGCATGTATATTTAAGAAAAAAATATTATTTATATATAAAATATTTATATTTATATATAATATAAATTATATATAAATCTATATACAGAATATACATGACAATATTTCTTAAATATATACAAGCATGTGTGTATTATATATATATATATATATATATATATATATATATATATATAATAATTATACACAGTGCACCCACATATATTATGTAAACACAAACTTTTATTTTGGATGCGATTAATCGCGATTAATCGTTTTGACAGCCCTAATATATATATATATATATATATATATATATATATATATATATATATATATATATTCTTTCTGTTTTCATTTAAATTTTATTAAAAAAATGTGTTTTATAATTTTATTTAATACAAAAAAAATTACATGTGTTTTAGTTTAATTTAACTTTTTTGGACTAAAATGGAGTAAATGACTTGTCATAGCTACCATTTTAGTCTCCTTTTATGTAAAAGAAGATAAAAATCAATAGAAAATAAAATAATTCTTTAACTATCATGAATAACTGGTTGTGTTGGAAATTACATCACAACTTATAACAATTTATGTTATATGTTATATTTATGTTATGTAAAAAAATTGATAATATATCTATAATGATATGAAAATAATATTGTCACGAAAGTGTTTTTTCGATTATTTTACTCACTGTTTAGATTATCATACTTTTTAAAATATGTAACAAACAGTAAATTTATATGGATTTTCCTAATTTGAGATAAAACTTCAAGGTCAAGAACACATATAGCATTTGAAAAGCAGCAAAAAAAAAAATAAACGAAGGGAAAGTTTCTAATGTGGCCTTCATTTAATAGAAAGACAAAAAATCTTTTATCTATTGAAATCAGTTTGCTTTAATAAAAAATCAACTCGTGGGAAATAAAAGTGCCTGTAGTTAAAAACCACCATCTGTGTGTGTGTGTGTGTGTGTGTGCTTTGTGAGGAGAGTTTGGGTGTTGCAGTGCTGTTTGCTTTGTTCTCTGTATCTAGTGTGTGTGCTTGTGTATTTCTTACCAAGGTTATTGATATTTTATTCATGTGTTGCCATGGGGATGTTCACATTCCTGTGCTGACCAACCTTGCAGACGCTTGCGCTGGGTATCATATGACACATTAACACGGTCTAAAATGGCTGAGAGTATTGATCTCCTTCAGTGTTTTCATAGCTCTTTCTCTTCTCTCCCAGTTCCAGATATGGATGTTCGTCCGAGTGCAGCAAGTGTGGCTTTCACTACAAAGGAGCCCCTCCCACTTTCCACCACACAGGCCACAGGCCCCGCCCCCTCGGCACCCCCGGCCGCCGAGCCCAGCGGCTCACCTGCACCTGAGCTGGAGCGAGAGAGCGGCCTGGGACAAGATGTAGACACAGACAGCAAACCGGAGATAGAGAACGAGAAAAAGTGGGAGATTGAGGAGGATAGAGATCAGGAATCCGTGACGGAAATAAGGTTGGACCAAGAGAGGCCGAAGGCGACGGTTGCACCGCGGTTGACTGATGTTCCTGAAGTGTTTGTGGACTCATCCACCACTCTGGATGAGACTACAGTGGCCCCTAGTGACCTGGAGGAAGAGGACGATCTGTACATTACTACAGAAACCATGATGTTTGAGACATCTAGCACACCAGAGACCACCACTGATGACATCACAACCACTGAGGTCATGCCCACCACCGTTTCTTCCACCACTGCTAAGCCGACCAGAGCCCGTCCTGCCCCGACCACGCCAAGCTCCGCCCCCGTACGACCCCGGCAACCACAGACCACGCCAAGTCCCGCCCCCGTACGACCCCGGCAACCACAGACCACCCCGAGTAGAGCCGCCCCGACTGAGAGCAGTACTCGCTCGCTCACGAGCTCCAGCACACAGGTGGGATAGGTGGATTAATCTCAACTCTAAATAGTTAGTTAGATAATCTGTTTGTCTGTTGGTAAGTTAGTTTGTCTGTTGGTAAGTTAGGTTGTTAGTAAGTTAGTTAGTTGGTTTGTTTGTTGGTAAGTTAGTTGGTCAGTTTGGTTAGTTTGTCTGTTGGTAAGTTAGTTTTTTTTAGTTAGCTTGCTTGTTGGTAAGTTAGTTAGTTAGTTAGTTAGTTAGAATACAACAATATGAAAATTCTGGCCAATACAGATAGGCCAGTAAATATTTTCTTTTGGTAAGTTAGTTAGTTTGTTAGTTTGTTTGTTTGTTGGTAAGTTAGTTGGTCAGTTTGGTTAGTTTGTCTGTTGGTAAGTTAGTTTTTTTGGTTAGTTAGTTTGTTAGTTAGTTTGCTTGTTGGTAAGTTAGTTAGTTAGTTAGTTAGTTAGTTAGTTAGTTAGTTAGTTAGTTAGTTAAATTCTGGCCAATACAGATAGGCCAGTAAATATTTTCAATAAATGATAGATATTAAAATTGTATATTATCTGTATGAATCTTAAATAAAAACAAATATAACATTCCATGCAAGGCTGCACCGACATGAACATTTTGGGAATACAGACATGCCACTAATTAAAAAGACAGGTATTAAAATGTTATAAGATATTAATCTTAAATAAAAAACATAAACATAAAACACTTAACATTGAAATTATTAATTTTAAATGCTTTAAGTGAATTTAGGCATACCAACATTATAAAGTACAGATTTTAAAATATGCCAAATATTACATTTAACAGTATTAATGAATTATTAATGTTTTTAAAGATTAGGTTTCATTGAGCGTTAGATGATGGTGAGGTAAACTCGATGTAAAAATATTACCCAATAACTGATATGGTACCAATATTGTCCATCCCTAATTCCATGATTGCTGTTTTACATTCATACTTTTGCTCTGTAAGCATGCTCTCATTCACAATGTGTTCAAATACAGTGGCCCCCAAAAACCTTTTGGACATTTAAGACTAATAAAAAATATTATTTGTATTATTTGTGCATATGAATGTCATCTGTGAATGAATGCCATTCGTTCCGTTTGGGCATATTGCATCAAAATCATACTTTCGTCAGATGATTTAGACAATTTTTCTATTTCTACTCTCACAAACCGGATTTACGATGCATTCAGAACCAAGCATTTTTACAGGACGGTCGGTCAGCAGTTTTTGCTCTGCTTCCCTGGAAATGTTCTTTTCAGCTACACATGATCTATTGTGCAATTGTGAAAGGTTATGATCATTTTTTCTTTTCTTTTTTTCCTTGTGTTCCTCATTTAGGCACAAACAACAGATGAAACTGTAAATAATGAAGTTGCAGGACCAGGTCCAAGTGGTGACTTTGAGATCCGCGAGACTGAAGTTGGCCAAGGCAACGAGCTCGGTCGAGGAAGAGGAGCAGGAGAACCAGATCTGACCGGGAACACAGTAGACGCTGCCGGAAGCTCGGCTGCTCAACTTCCACAGAAGAACATCCTCGAGAGGAAGGAGGTCTTGATAGGTGAGATATGCGCTCAAAACACCTTCCACAACCCACGAAATAGCATTTCACAAAACCTTTTAGTCATTATCTATAAGCAATTTCAATTTGTTTAGAGGATCAGTTATGTAAAGGGACACTTCACCCAGAAATGAGTTAGAATTATATAGATTTACTTTATTTTTGGTGTACTATGCCTTTAAGAGCGGCTTGGTTCTCATGATCTCAATCAAGAGCCTCTCTCTCTCTGTTTGTGGAGAACACACTCTTCTGCTCTGTCTTTCTTCCTTGTTCACATTCACCTTCTCCTCTGTTTGTTTAGCTGCGCCTCTGTCTCTCTCTCTCCTCTCTTGTTTCGCTCTGTCACCTGATATGCTGTCTCTCTCTCCTCAGCTGTTCTGATTGGAGGACTCTTTGCCTTTGTATTTGCAGACTTCCTGGTCATAGGTAATGACGTAGGAGTCGCAGGCTATAGCGTGAAATTAGTTTGGATTTAGCGCATACGTCGTATTTTACGCTCTCGCAGTTAAGCTTTAGTTTTAGAGAGATTTAAAACTCTCCCTGCCTTGATTAAAGCTGCAGTCCGTAACTTTTGTTGGGTTAAAAATGATCCAAAATAAATTGAGCAAGTACATAACCAGCCAGTGTTCAAAACTCTCTGCTTGCCGTAGCTCGATTCAAAGCGGTAAGCTTGTAATAATGTTTTTAACTCCAGTGGCACTGGAGGATTTCCACAGGAGATTCGAGCATGTGTTTGCGTCGTTACGTCACATCTGTACACACACATCTGTACACATAGAGAAGAGTCTCGACTAGTATAAGCTATATTGTGTGTGAGGATGGTGGAGGTGGGGATTTATAGCCTTTCCTCACAGCACTTGATATAATAAACATATTAATTTAATGGGCGGATCCAGAAAGTTTCAAACGACAATCACCAGTGACAACTAGAGATTCACCCGCTGTAAAATACAAAAGACAGAAAAAAAGAGAGACTGCAACCGGCCCATGCCAAAACAAAGATACATATCTGAAGGGTTTTAAATGTAGTCACACATTGCTGATGTTATTAACATTAACAATTTGAGACCAAAGTATAATTTGCACGCTTTGACGTGTTACGATTAGCGATCGTTAGATTTAATCAGCACGATTACGTAAAGTTGAAAATCCCGCGAGTAATTGCAATTGCAGATTTCAAACAGAGATGGCGACAAAGAGGAAAAACTACGGACCGCAGCTTTAAATGTGTTTTGTGTTTGCTTGTCTGTGTCTCTATTTCTCGCTCTCTTCCAATGGTTTGGTTTTAATCGCATAGTGTATTTGGTTCAAAACCAATAATGAAACGGATATCGATTGTCTCTTTCAGAGTTCATTTATAGTTGTGCTCGTTGGTGGCATTGCATCCCATAAAGTCTCACGGATTTTCTAAATGAACATGATCAGTGTCATGATATTTTAGAATGAAGTCTCTTATGCTCACTAAGGCTGCATTTATTTATTCCAAAATACTGTAAAAACGTTAATATTATTACCATTTGAAATAACTTCGAAATATATCTGAAATGTAATTTTGCGCTGTGGATAAGACACATGCCTTTGGTGTGAGAGACCTGGGTTCGAATTCACTGTGAGACACCAATGTGTCCCTGAGCAAGACACTTAACTTAACCTAGGGGTTGCTCCAGAGGTGTGCGACCTCTGACGTATATAGCAACTGTAAGTCGCTTTGGATAAAAGCGTCAGCTAAAATCAATAAAATATAAAGAAATATATAAAATATTATCTTGAAGACTTTTATTTGTTATTGACGCAAAAATGACACTTGCAGGGATTTATGGATGGTGGGAGAGAATGTGATTGTTGCTGAAGTGTTCATAACGACGTGAGTTTGAAATGCTGTAAGTAATCAGTGTCTCTTGTTCCTCCAGCGGTGATCGTCGGAGGTGTAGTCGGAGCGCTCTTCGCTGCGTTCCTCGTAATGTTACTCGTCTACCGGATGAAAAAGAAAGATGAAGGCAGCTACACATTGGAGGAGCCCAAACAAGCCACCGTCACCTACCAGAAACCAGACAAGCAGGAAGAATTCTACGCCTAACATCCATACGTTCACCTTCCTCCATTTCTCCAACCTCGTCCTGTTTCTACCTACCCCCCCCCTCTTTTTTTTCATCTCGCCCCTTTTCCTTTGATCCCTATTCTTCCCTCGTTTCCCAATGAGAGTGCCTCTCATTCCACGGACTCTGAACTTTCTTTTCCAAAAAAAAAAAAAAAAAAACCTGAAAAAGATCAATGTAGAAAAAAAGCAATTGTTTGTGGGAGGGGCTTGTGCTAGGGGTGGGGTCAGAGAGGGCGGGGCTTGAGTCTACACACACACAGAGAAGAAAAAACTTTTTTAACATGTTATTATTGATATGTTTAGGATTGTTGTTCTATGGAATTATGACCAGATTCTTTTTTTTTTTTTTTTTTTTGTAAAGACACTCCGTTTCAGACGTGTTTCCTGCACAATATTACTCTCAGACTGAAAACATGGGAGCAAAAAAAAATAAAAATAAACAGCATGAACAAAATGAGGGAGAGGAAAAGAACACAGTTGGGGTCATGGGGGGTTTGTGCAAGTCAGGCGAGAGGGAGAAAAAGGAACAGAAATAAGAGTTGCATGGCAGAAGTAGAGTCTGTACTCGAAATGCTCTTCTGTCACCAAGGTCAGTGATCAAGCGTTGTGTGGTGCCTTCCATTTCCCTGGTGCTAGAAGCAGAGCGAGTGTGTGTGTGTGTGCTTGCGCATATGTGTGCGATTGTATGTCTAAGGTGCCCTTGTGACCCCTGCCTAGACATGCGGACACACACACACACTCCGACTCCCTCTGCTGGCGAGAGCATGTGTCGGCACGACGGTACCCTCCGTTTGGAGCAGGGAGCCCGAAACACCAACACATTAAAAACACTGAAGGTTTGCTGTGAGGGAGCGCATGCATAGAATCAGAGGACTAGCCTCTCCTCTGCTCTGTATAAAAATTTTAGTAATCATTAGTAATAATCAATAATATATCAGCAGCTCTGAATGGAAGGAAATTGGTGATCATAATATTCGTAGTGAAGGATATTATCTATTTAGCTGTGCAGTAAGGTTTTATCGGTGTAAATATCAACTTGACTTTTTTTTTGTTTGTAATGCTTTTAACCATGCTATTGTAGTAAAAAAAAATAAATACACACACATGCTATGGATATCTACCTGGACATTTGAAAAAAGATGTTATCAGTTAAACCTGGAGAAATGCTGAATGCTCAGCGTTTAGTGCGTTGCTGATCATAAGTCAATGTCTGTTTTTTGTTTTGAAAGGTCGGTCTTGTCCACTCTCAAATGGCATTTCCACTCGCACTAACAAGCTTGATGGACAGCCCTGCTCAAGACGGATGTTGATGGGGAACTTGTGCGATTAGGGGATTGGGATATTAATATTATCGCTGTGGGTAACAGATGCAACATAAACTTAACGGTTCGGGAGAATAAACGCGTGTCTAACAAAGATATCCAAGCTGAAAGCCTTTAAATAGTATAGTACGATCTCAGAATAACTATCACTTTTTCCTGGGTTATTTTGTTTTGTTTTAATGTGTTATGTTAGAATACATTTCATTCATAAAAGCAAAATGACTAGAAATGCATGAATTAGCAATAACAAGCTATCAACAACAGACTCTGTGGTTGACATGCTCAGAATGTATGTGACATGTCATGTGGTGTGATGTCAGTGTTACTCGCAGATGTAGCACAAGATGTTAGCAAAATGCTGAAATGACATTACTTGTCTTAACACATATCATTTTAAATATCTGAACGTGCAAATGTACTATAGCGAATCTGGGACGGCTTGTGCGCAGTATCGGCACAGAGTCCCCGAAATTTCCTTTTTTATATCCACAGTAACGGAGGATTATATCCAACCCCATTTATAAACATATCGCTGAGGGTAAAGCTGCCATAACACTGAAACGTGACATCAAATAACGCTTCCTATTTGATCACAAATCATGCGTTTAGAATGCATGGTGATGTTTTTTTATGTGAGAAACCTACACTCAAGCATATTCTACTGAGTGTGTGTACAAAAGCACATTCAAGAAATCTTGAGACCCATACAGGGTGGTTGTACTTCAGTCTAAGATTGTAATGTCACACCTGTGCAACAGTACCTGTAGCTTCAATATTGTACTCTGTATGAACAGTGTGTGAGTGTGTATATTGGCTTGTTTTCATGCATTTGCAAGTGTGTTTCACTCCCTGATGGTTCTTCCTTTTTGGGGATATTCTCTTCTCCCTGCACTTAAATTGCTATATGACACTGACAATTGTACAAACACACAAAACACGTTACTTATAGCATCACAGCCTCGGCCTTATTATTATTATATAGGACCTAGAAGAATTTATGACGCATCACAGCACACCTTTGATCAAATTACTAAAGTAAGGCCCAGTCTCTTGGACACTGAGTAAAGGTTAGAGACCGATAATCGGTTTGGATCGAGACTGATCGGTTTGGATCTAGACCAATAATCGGTTTGGATCGAGACTATTATCGGTTTAGATCGAGATTATGATCGGTTTGAATTGGGACAGATAATCGGTTTGGATCGAGACTATTATCGGTTTGGATCTAGACCAATAATCGGTTTGGATCGAGACTATTATCGGTTTAGATCGAGACTATGATCGGTTTGGATCGAGACGATAATCGGTTTGGATTGAGACTATAATCGGTTTGGATCGGGACAGATAATCGATTTGGATCAAGACCGATAATCGGTTTGGATCGAGACTATAATCGGTTTGGATCGGGACAGATAATCGGTTTGGATCAAGACCGATAATCGGTTTGGATCGAGACTATAATCGGTTTGGATCGGGACAGATAATCGGTTTGGATCAAGACCGATAATCGGTTTGGATCGAGACTATGATCGGTTTGGATCGAGACCAATAATCGGTTTGGTTCGAGACTATTATCGGTTTAGATCGAGATTATGATCGGTTTGAATTGGAACAGATAATTGGTTTGGATCGAGACTATGATCGGTTTGGATCGAGACCGATAATCGGTTTGGATCGAGACTATAATCGGTTTTGGATCGAGACTATAATCAGTTCGGATCGAGACTATGATCGGTTTGGATTGGGACAGATAATCGGTTTGGATCGAGACCGATAATCGGTTTGGATCGGGACAGATAATCGGTTTGGTTCAAGACCGATAATCAGTTTGGATCGAGACTATAATCGGTTTGAGGGCTGATATTTTTCACCGATATTCAAATTTACTACTTGAACCATTTAGTAGAGGTCTAAAGAATAGCAACAATGCCATTGCACAACTGTATGTTGACTTAGATAAAATGAAATGAAATAAAAAATAAAATCTCAAAACTAAAAACGAAACAAATAACTAATAGTGCAACAAAATTGCAATTGTTAAAATTTATAATTATATCGAAACAAATTATAATGGATATGTTTTATTTAATTGGTCAAAAAAGCAGAAATAAATGGCAATAAAAATTGGTCATGTTTTTCATTTGTGTCCAAGAGACCGGCTCTAACACGTCACGACAAATACTCACAAAACCTCAGCATCATTAGTGTCTAATTGGAATATGGACTTGAATAACGTTAATCAAACAGTTACATGCTAAACAGATAGTTGCAAGCCTACAATTAGTATGTGAAATTCAGGTATTAAGACGTGATGATTGTTTAAAAAGAAAACATTTTTGTACAAAAAAAAAATGCTGTTGGTGCTGGAGGTTTAATATTTTGATCAAAATGATGTTCACAGCTTTCACCCCACCACAATCTAATCGTGTGAGCAACACATTCACATGTACTCGTGAATCCCACACCTCCCAACCACAAATACCCACCTGTCCGTTCCAGAACGCCTGGAGCTCGCTGTGTGTTCATGTTGTGGATGTCAGTGGAACTTTGAGTTTGCATTGCTGTCTTTTCTACTCATTTCTACCGGTAACTCTTTCTATTCATAGCCAAATATGAGGCGGGCCTTCCTGTGTCTGTGTGCCAATCACAGACCAGCATGGTCCTGGTCTGATGGTCGCCCAGCGTGGTTTTATACATGCACATTTTTTTAAAAGAAATTTTCTTTTTGTTTTCTTTGTTTTTAATTTTTTTCCTCATTGGTTGATTTGTGTATAAAGAGGCAAAGTTCTGTCACTAATATGCCACTCTATTCAAAATAAAACCTGATTGGTTATCTCTGTAGCTGTTGTGATTTAATTGGCTAAAACCCTGAAGTTGCTTATGCTTGGAATAACATACTACTCTAATTATACAGACTACTCCAGTAATACAGATATTACTCGATCTGGACTGAGTGCTCAGAATTATGGACCTAATGCCTGGTGCACATTGTACGATTTCGGGCTGTCCCAGACGAAAGATGACCAATCGTGACGATTTCTGTGGCTGTGGCTCCTAAATGGTGTTTCTACGTTTAAAGAGGTTAACGTTGGTTAGAGAGGTTTAAAGATGGCCTTTTTTGTCAAGATAGTCTGCGATCATTATCTGACAGTGTTAGAATTCTCCTCTTTTTTCAGCGCACATTAAAAACATCTTGCTCTATTTGTTTACATCCTGATTTTATTCTTCAATGCTAACTTGCAATGCTATGCTAACAATGCTAACTCGTAGCCTGCGGTTCAATAGGTGTCATTATTGTACAGTCTACATACATGTCGCTCCCAAGTTTATTAGTTTATTTATCCATGTTGTATGTATGGCTAGTGTAATTTGTAATGATCTTATAGGTTTCCCTCTGAAATCGCACTACCTGTTGCAAGCATTACAATAGGTGTTTGTTTTGAAGCGGCACTGCTCAGACCAATCGGTGTATGACATCAAAGTACTGCTCGAGTGATTCGAAAGCATATAGAATGAGTCACTCTTGCTGTACTTTGATGTCACACACCGATCGGTCTGCGCAGCGCCACTTCAAGTCAAACACACCTAATATGGCGGCTTCCATTCGTTTTTGGAACCCGCCATATTAGGTGTGTTTGACTTGAAGTCAAAGACTTGAAGTCTTGAAGACTTGAATACAATGGACACTTTACTATCCCATGAGGCTATGGGAGAGAATTATGTTTTTTGTTTGTTTGTTTGTTTGTTTTTGTTTTTTGCTTAAACAAAACAATATAGAGCCAGGGGAGAAATTACCACACATTTACATAAGAAAAATAAAAATATCACACACACAAAAAAACAAGATCTTTGTATCAATCAAATAATTTTAAGATAGTACACAAATGTACAGTCTTATTAGCGTTTGCATTAGTACTAGATTGAATAGTAGAAAAAAATATTTTAAAATTCTATAAGGAATACTAATAAAATGAAAAAATTAATTACAAAAGCCTCCTTAAACACACTGTTATCATACTTTAAATATCCATAAATTACATTTTCAAAACGCAAAACAAAATTAAAAAGTAGCCTACCTTATCCTTAATAAACATAGACACCTCATACCATAATCTTTTCACATGACTACAATGCCAGAAAATATGGGGTTCTGTGTTCAAGTGCAAAGAGCAGAAAGAGCAACTCGCATCAGTGATTTTCCTAAACTTACAAAGGAAATGTTGCGATAGAGGATTATGTGAATGGTGGTGAGCTAAGCAACTGACACTGGTAGGTCACATGAAAATGCCAACATGGTGGATGTAGTATGTAGAAACTATAATATACTTTAATGCTCACAATGTAAGTTTCAAACCAAATGTAGTACCTATACACCTTATGAACAAATCTTTTTTCGAGTCATGACTAGAAGGGTCCTAGATAAGACCCTTATTCATCGTCTGGTGTCGTTTAAAGCCCTTTGAAGCTGCACTGAAACTCTCATTTGGACCTTGAACCATTTGGTCAATGAAGTCCATTATATAGAGAAAATCCTGTAATGTTTTCATCAAAAACCTTAATTTCTTTTTGACTGAAGAAAGAAAGGTGTGGACATCTTGGATGACATGGGGCTGAGTAAATTATCAGCAAAAGTTTTTTTTAAAAGTGAACTACTCCTTTAAGTTTGACCGATACATTGTCATTTTACAAAAAAAAAGGTCAGATGAGTCAACAATTAATTTAAAATGAGCAGACTTTTGTTGTTGCTCTCATTAATTTCTAATAAAATTTATAGTCGAACAAACCATATCAGGCATTATGATAATAGTCATATATATAAAAATATTTTTATTTTTATTTTACCATTTCATTCAAACTAATAACAGATTAAAATTTGAGGGAAGGTAAAGCGCACCTACACACACACACACACACACATTGAAACACGCCTCCTGTGCATGTCACGTCACGTGATGTAACCTGAGCAGCGTCTGCAGGTTATCAATCAAGATCAATACTGATGCTGGAGTTTGTGCTTCACTCAAGCTCAATAACTAAATATCTAATTTACAGATACAGGGCAGTGCGCGTGGGCATCACGATGGCCGAAGAAGCCTTGTTTGTCAATGATTACGGTGGGTGATTTGATGTAAATGAGCTAAATTGACTCATTGTTTTTGACACCGATAATTATCTAATTGGTCTCATTTCTAAACGGATAAAAGGTCTAATGGTTTGATACTCAGTCAGGGCGGTGGTTCAATTTATTCTCTAATTAGTTATAAACAAGCACGTGAGAAAACATCACTTTTAATACGTCCCCATAAAGTAATGTTCTTAAATTTTAACTGGATGTTACACACACGAACACGCGCAGACACAATTGTTACTATTTTTACTGTTACTATTTCCCACATGCTTTGAACTTTAACGCATAAAGAACTTTGAACTGTTAAAGATTGTATAAGTTATTCTAAAATTAAAACAGTTTCTTTTTTGTGCCATGTCTCGAAGTTAAAGGACTAGTTCCTCCAAAAAGGAAAACTCTTGTCATTTTTTTCTCACCTCATGTTATTCTAAACCTGTATGATTTTCTTATGTGGAACATAGAAGATATTTTGTCTCTTTTTTTATACAATGAAAGTCAATGGTAACCAAAACTGTTATCAGTCAGTTCTGAATTGGAGTAAATTCCTGATACTTTGTCTTATAATTTTCTTTTTCTCGCTGTGTCATGTTTATAGATGGTCCATGTCCTCTGTGTGAAGAAGATGAGCAGATAGGGTATTGCAGATACAGAAACACAGAGCAAGAGAATGAGAGCGAAGTAAAAAATGATGCGGAAGACGAGGAGTCACAGGAGTTCAAGAGGGACTCTGAGGTGAAACCAGAGGAAATAGCTGAGGAGAACTGGACTGTAGTTCAAGAACCTGAAGAAAGGAAAACAGAGTCGAAAGAGGAAAAAAACAAAACAGAAGCAAACGAAACTGAAGACACCAAGCAGAAAAGCACAGAAGAGGAGCAAAACAAGAAAGAACATAAGGCTGAACCAGATGAACAATCTAAAAAAGAAGAGCAGGACAGTGTGTTCGGTTTAAAAGATGATGAAATAAAGACAGATGATGAGGATGATGAGGATGATGAAGAGGCAAGGAACTTGCTGGTGGCTCCTCTAGAGGACGACTGTATTTTGCAGATGGGCCCCGACTGCACCATAGATCTGGTGATGGTGTGTGATCAGCCGAGATGTGTGAATGAAGACCTTTCGTTATGCCCCCCCAAGTGTTCAGATTTCTCCCAGCAGGCCCCTATAAAATCCCCACCAAAACCATTATCTATCACATTACCACCTCCGAATCCCACAATACTCCCCTTTCAGCCCCATCCTCTCCTTCCAGCTCAGGTCCCAGCACAGGCCCAGTTGGAGCCCCAGTGTTTGGGCAAACGGCCCTATGGAAGCAGCCCTGCTGTCGACCCCCAGGCCATGAGGCCCCTGGAGGTGACGCTACGACAGGTGTACACCACTCGCCAATACACACGCTTCGCCAGCAGAGCGGCTCCTATGCCTCTGGCCTCCGTCGGAGGAGAAACCAGCACTCAGGCTTTACCCTCCATCAGCACCGATGTCCCTCTAATGCCTCCGAAGAAGAAAACACGCACCTTCTACAGCACAGGTGAGAGAACATACATATTAAAAGGGTAGTTAACCTGAGAAAATTTACAAATTCTGTCACCATTTACTCGTGTTCATGTCATTCCAGACCTGTATGAATCACAAAAAAAGGATATTTTTAAAAATCTCAGTGTTTTATTGTCCATACTATCCTGTCCAGTGTTGTTTTGGACCCCATTGACTTTCAATGTATGGAAAAAAATGTCTTCATTAGTGTTTCACAGAAGAAAACTTTACAGATGTGATTGTTATATACATGTATAAATATGTGTGTGTGTATACTTGTATATACATACATATACACACTGCCAGGCCAAAAGTCATTTGAGGACATGTTCTTTATTTCAATCCAGGTAGGTAGGTGCTAGAAAATGTCATTAGCTCAGAAAAAAAAAAACATTTCACCAATGGAAAATCTTTAGAATAATAGGTGTACCAACATCTTTGTATGTGTGTGTTTGTGTGTGTGTAGATCAGCTGGAGGAGCTGGAGCGTGTATTTCTGGATGATCACTACCCTGATGGAGACAAGAGAAAGGAGATTGCGGCCGCCATCGGTGTTACGCCCCAGAGAATCATGGTCACTGCCCACAGGCATCCATTCTTTAAAGGAGTAGTTCACATTTAAAAAAAACTTTTGCTGATAATTTACTCACCCCCATGTCATCCAAGATATCCATGTCTTTCTTTCTTCAGTCGAAAAGAAGTTAAGGTTTTTGATGAAAACATTCCAGGATTTTTCTCCATATAAAGCACTTTACTGGTAACCAACCGGTTCAAGGTCTAAAAGACAGTTTCAGTGCAAATTTCAAACTGTTCAAAGGGCTTTAAACGATTCCAGACAATGAATAAGGGTCTTATTTAGTGAAACGATCGCTCATTTTTTTTAAAAAAACAACAAAGTTTAAGTTATATAAGATCAAATGGTCGCCTTGCTCTGTTCTGTGATGCGCGTTCATGACTCTCCTGTCAAAATGAATGAATTTTGTCAATTTAGTTTGTTGAATGAACCAAATGACATGAAAAAAGATTTGTTCATTTTGATAAATGAGTTCAAACAGGAGAGTCATGAACGTGCATCACAGAACAGAGCAAGGCGAGCATTTGAGCTTATAAAATTTAAACTTTTTTTTTTTTTTTTTAAATGAGCGATCATTTCGCTTGATAAGACCCTTATTCATCGTCTGGAATCGTTTAAAGCCCTTTTTTAACAGTTTGCAGTTTGCACTGAAACTGTCTTTTGGACCTTGAACTGTTTGGACCCCATTGAAGTCCATTATATGGAGAAAAATCCTGTTATGTTTTCATCAAAAACCTTAATTTCTTTTCGACTGAAGAAAGAAAGACATGGATATCTTGGATGACATGGGGGTGAGTAAATTATCAGCAAAAGTTAACTACTCCTTTAAGACCTCAAGCCACTTCTCACATTAATATGCGTTTCAATTCATCAAAATACATGCAATTGACAATTATATTCTGATCCTCCCATCAGGTGTGGTTTCAGAACCGTCGAGCCAAATGGAGAAAAACGTCGAAAACCACAACAAAAAAGCCTGCTAGTCGGGGTCAAACCTGTGTCCAGGTCAACAGGTTAGTGTTGGTGCAATGCAGCAGACATATTGTGCGATGTAATCCATGTACTCGATTGTATAATTCATTTGTGTGTGTGCAGGCCAGCAATTTTCCATGCTCCTTCTGTTGCATCTCAACATCCCAAGCCTGGGAACACACTCCCCCCCTACAGTACCATCCGGACCAGCCGCACCAGTCCAGCAGGTCACACACTCACACATACACCTAAATCTATTAGGACTGTTTAATTTAATTATGCATTAAGACTTAAACTGTTTAGTTAAACTGCACAATAGGACTTAACAAGCTATCTAATTAGAGCTAATCAAAAATGCCTGCACATTCAAAACATGGGTGCCGGTTTTGGTAACACTTTTTTTTCATATTCCACTTTAGATATTCTACTAACTATAAGTAACTTTGCATCTACATGTCAACCAGAAGTCATTCGAGTATTAGTAGACCGTCTGCTTAATAAGTGCTGACACTTTATTTTGATGCAGACATACTGAATATAAGTAACTTTGCATGTCAATTTATTGTACTAACCCTAAACTAACAGTCTACTCTATGAGAGCGAGTTGACATGTAGTTGCAAAGTCTAAACTGAACTATCAAAATAAATTGTAACCCCTGTTTTTTATGCAAATGCAATATTCTGTGTGCATCAGGTCCAGCTTGTGTTGATGTGGCACCTTGTGTGTCTCAAGGAGGATTTTTGGAGTACATGCCCCCTCCCATGCACAGTCCTCCTCCGATACGACGAGCCTCCTTGCCTCTCATCACGGCATACAACCCTTCCACACACACCGTGTCCCTTCTGCTGGACACACCTGAACACAGTGAGCCCAGCTCCACTGACACAACACCGCTGAGTTTACAGACTGACACAGGGTTAGTATGAACTATGTTACTCACCCCATGCAGTACCGTTGTTAAACACTAGGTGTCGCTAGACGGTATTTTATATATGCATTTTTTTTAGAAGTGCGGGTCTGTACTACAGGTGTTCCTGCTGCTTAATGTCTTATATTATTGGTAGTCTGGGATGGGCAACTATTAATCACGATTAATCGCATCCAAAATAAAAGTTTGTGTTTACATAATATATGTGTGTGTAGTGTGTATAATTAATTTGTATATATAAATACCCACCACACATGCATGTATATATTTAAGAAAAATGTGTTCTTAATATGTCAAATATTTATATTTATATATAATATTACTTATGTATAAATATATATATAAAGTATATACATGCAAATATTTCTTAAATATATACATGTATGTGTGTGTATTTATATATACAAATTAATTATACACACTACATACACATATATTATGTAAACACAAACTTTTATTTTGGATGCGATTAATCGCGATTAATCATTGCCCATCCCTAAAAATCTGATCACAAATTGGATTTTCTATTTTATTTTTGCATTTAATTGACCAAAAGTTATAATAATGTTACACAATATTTATATTTCAAATGAATTATGTTCTTTTGCACTTTCTACTCATCATAGAATCCTGAAAAAGCATCACAGTTTCCACAAAGATATGAAGCAAGCAGCACAACTGTTTTCAACTTATATGATAATAATAAGAAAAGTTTGTTGAGCAGCAAATCATCATTTTAGATTGATTTCTGAAGGATCATGTGATACTGAAGACTGAAGTAGTGATGCTGAAAATCATAAATAAATAACTCTTTAAAATATATTAATATAGAAAACTTATTTAACATTTTAATAATATTTCACAATATTACTGTTTTGCTTACATTTATTTACATTTATATTTAATCATTTTGCAGATGCTTTTATCTAAAGTGACTTGCAAATTATTAATAACTGTATTTATTTATTTATATTCCTCAAATGAATGCAGCTTTGGTGAGTATGAGACTTAAACATTTTTAAAAAATTGCATTGTATTATTGGTATACTGTATATAGGTTGTTTTTTTACATTGAATCAGTTTTCTTGCAGCATTCTTCAGAAAAAGTGTTTGTCTGTAAAATATATCATATAATGAACAAAATAGAATTATTAATGGATAAATCAAACCTATTCAGATTAGTGAAACATTTTTAACATACTGTAGGTTTCCACACATCATGTCAAATGTATAAAATGTAATTCTATACATCTAAATGTATAGAATTAAGGTTAGGGGTCAAGGTTGTATGAATTATTTATAGACATAATATTTTGTAATATTGATTATTTATCATTATTCACTTAAATGAGTTAGGTTTATTCATTATTATTACGATTGACATGATAGTACTGTCTACACTTGACTATAATGTCTTACATGTGCTCTACTGTCTTCGTTCCTATTGGTAGTCCCCTCACTGCTTGTTTGCATGAAGTAAAACATTTCTGGACACGCCCACATCATGTTTCTGCAAACCACCAGCTCTCGTTTACATGAATGCGTTCTGGTTGCTTTGTCGTGATAGTTGGAAATACCACCTTTATGTTCAAAACAATCAAAACATGATTTTGATCCTCAGATGTGTTTCTCCTGTTTACAGGTTTGATTATGAAGGCATGGGCACCTCTGTGAAGATGGACTTCATGACTTCTGCTTCACAGAACAGCACTTTAAATTACCAGCTCAACACATTTTCTCAACAGTCTAACACCTTGTTAACCCAGCAGACTAACAGTTTCCTCTCTCAGCAAGCAAACACTCTGTTACCTCAACAAACTAGTTGTCTTATGCCCCAACAGTCTTGCACACTGTTGCCCCAGTACTCCCACCTGTCGTACCTCACGCCCTCTCCTTACCTCACGCCGACCCCTACCGAGAGCAGCAGCGCCCCGTATCGGCCCCTCACCAACAACACACTCCCCACGTACACCAGCAGTGGACATGCGTATCTCCATTCTCAAACCAGCAACCAGATGCTGCTCCAGTCAGGTGTCCATGGTAAGTCCACCGTTACATCTGTCTTTAAAGGGATAGTTCACCCAAAAATGAAAATTAGCTCATGATTTTTCTCACCCTCAAGTCATCCTTGGTGTATATGACATTCTAGACGAATAAAATCAGAGTTATTTTAAAAAATGTCCTGGCTCTTCCTAGCTTTATTTTGGCACTGAATGGCCGTTTTTGTTTTAAAGTTCATAATGGTGCATCTATCCACGATTAATCATGGATATATGCACTTTTGCACTTTTATCATGGATAGATGCTCTTTTATGATTTATAGATGCAGTTTTATCGTGAATAGATCCAGTTTTATCATGGATAGATGCACTTTAATCATGGATAGATTCACTTAAATCATGGATAGATGCACTTTTATGGTGGATAGATGCAGTTTTATCGTGGATAGATTCAGTTTTATAATGGAAAGATGCACTTTTATCATGGATAGATGCACTTTAATCATGGATAGATTCACTTTAATCATGGATAAATTGACTTTAATCATGAATAGATGCACTTTAATCATGGATAGATGCACTTTAATCATGAATAGATGCACTTTTATCATGGATAAATCCACTTTAATCATGGATATATTCACTTTAATCATGAATAGATGTACTTTTATCATGGATAGATGCACTTTAATCATGAATAGATGCACTTTTATCATGAATAGATGCACTTTTATCATGGATAGATCCACTTTAATCATGAATAGATGCACTTTAATCATGGATAGATGCACTTTTATCATGGATAGATCCACTTTAATCATGAACAGATGCACTTTAATCTTGAATAGATGCACTTTTATCATGATAGATGCACTTTTATGGTGGATAGATGTACTTTTATGGTGGATAGATTCAGTTTTATCATGGATAGAGCAGTTTTATCATGGATAGATGCAGTTTTATCATGGATAGATTCACTTTTATGATGGATAGATGCACTTTAATCATGAATAGATGCACTTTTATCATGGATAGATGAACTTTTATCATGGATAGATGCACTTTAATCATGGATAGATGAACTTTTATCATGGATAGATGCACTTTAATCATGGATAGATGCACTTTTATGGTTGATAGATGCACTTTTATGGTGGATAGATGCAGTTTTATCATGGATAGATGCACTTTTATCATGGATAGATGCACTTTTAATCATGGATAGATGCACTTTTATCATGGATAGATGCACTTTAGTCATGGATAGATGCACTTTTATGGACAGTGAAACGGCTATTCACTGCCATTATAAAGCTTGTAAGAACCAGGACATGTTTTAATATATCTCCCGATTGTATTTGTCTGAAAGAAGAATGTCATATATACCTAGGATAACTTGAGGGTGAGTAAATCACAGGCTAATTTTAATTTTTGGGTGAACTGTCCCTTTAAAATGGTAACTTGCATGTTTCTATGAAGCATTTCAGGCCTACCCTTGGACTAGTGACATGTATAGTCAGCCGGGTCCGTACACACAGGCGGTGTATCAGCCACAGTTATCATCACAGGGTCATGAGAGCCAGTACACTCAACTCCTGCCCCAACAGCACTACGTTCAGCTCCAAGGAGCACCGGCACAGCCCAGTCTTCCCAAACCCACCACTGACCCCCTGCTGCCCAATGTCAAGGTGGAGTCTGAGGACACCAGTCAGCCAATCAGAGGCAGTGAGGCGGAGCCTACCTTTCACTGTGATTTCTCACCAATCAACTTTTAACAGCAGGTGATGTGTTGAGCTATAATGTAGAGTCTGTTTTGTGTTTTGTAATTGATTATAGAACAGTATGCGTCGATAACATTTTTGAAAACTGGGGTCAGGGGATGCTGGAGGGTCTGTGGAGACATTTTAATGCAAAAAAAACAGTTCATACAATAGTTCTTATCATTAAAGGTGCATTATGCAAGATTTCATGTTATAAATAGCCGTTTTTCTAACCCATACATGCTTAAACAATTGCCTGATGGGCTGAATGAGCCCTTCTCTGATCACTGCGATTGCCTCTATAATCCAGTATAGTAAAAAAAATAAGAGGGATTCGGGACGGCGTTTGAGACTGTGCGTGATGTCATGCGCGTTCACGCTCACAGGCTATGTCTGGCAGGTTTGTGCAGTCGCCGCCATTCTCCGTTTCAGCAAAGACAACTCAAGCGACAAAACTTTAGTCAACTTCCACAAAAGTAGAAGATGGATTCAAAGAGACCGGCTTGTAGTTTGTTTCAAACACCAACGCAAACTCCATGTAAGACAAAGAAAATAAAACTTTTGTCTAGTGCCAGGCGTCGGAATAAGACGAGTCAACATTGGGAAGCTTTCAACAAACGGAGAGATCTCCGGTCTGCTCTAGGCCTCCAACGGGTCCTATACAAAGTAATAACTTATATTGTTCATGAACGTGTTTCCATAATAATACAATCATAAGTGGATACAGTAAGCACATAAAACAGTTCAACATAGAGATAGATGGAAAGAAAAACCAAAATTTTCTACCACCCCTGTTTCCCTCTCACACATACGTAAGTGTGTAATTTACTCAAATGCCTTTCCTTTCATATATTTTAAATGACTTGCAGATTTATAATTTTATCACGTCATTATGACTCTAACAAAAGATGTTTGCAACTGATGCTCCTTTGGTTATGAACAGCTCGTGCAAGCGTGTGTGTGTCATCCACGAGCTCCCACACCTCTGGTTGCAGTTTCGCTTGTCGCCAGAGGGGGCATAGTTCTGCAAAAACTCAGAGACTTGCGTTTTGCACCTTTAAGTAAAAAAAGCATTTCATCTCTCCTTGCAAAGGGTTTGTGTTGAATCTGGATTATTATAGTTAACTATAACTATAACCAGTTTTGTTAATTTAAATAAAATAAATGCTAAAAGTAAGTGAAGTTAATTAATAAAAAGTAATTAAAAAAAAGATAAAGTGGAAAAAAATTCAGGTAGTGTAATTCAGTAAATATTAGGGCTGTCAAACGATTAATCGCGATTAATCGCATCCAAAATAAAAGTTTGTGTTTACATAATATACGTGGGTGCACAGTGCATAATTATTTTGTATATATAAATACACACAAATGCATGTACATTTAAGAAAAAAATATTTATATATAAAATAATTATATTTATATATAATATAAATTCTATATAAATCTATATACGGTATATACATGAAAGCATGTGTGTGTATTTACATATATTAAATAATTATACACAGTGCACCCACATATATTATGTAAACACAAACTTTTATTTTGGATGCGATTAATCGCGATTAATCGTTTGACAGCCCTACTAGGGCTGTCAAACGATTTAATATATGTAAATATATATATATAATTTTGATTAAATCTTTAATTTATCATTTTTCATACAGTTTAAATGGGTCTTGACTCTTGATGCATGAATATATATTTACAATGGTTTCTGTTTCTTTTACCAAAGTTCTGTTTTGATGCTTCATGTATGTCTGTGGCTGATATTACTGATACACGTCTGTGTTGTGTTTCAGGGCGCGGATTGAGAAGATCCACTGACAGTATTTTCATTTCTTTATATGTTTGTCTTCTGTTTTTGCTGTTGTGAGCAAGAGCTATTAAAACGCTCTTTCTCTGATGTTTTGCTGTGTTGGTTATTATGTACATATGCACAAGATTCAGTGGACTAGTGAACAGGAATCAGGCATATGCACAGGGTAGGATGTTTTCAGGCCCTTTATGTTTGGCCTGCTATTTAGTAAGGAAGTATGCGATTTCAGCCGCAGCCAGAGATTGAGGGTTAAAGCATGAGAGCACCTGTAGAAGAGACTAGAATTGGCCACAAGGGGACGATGTTTTACAAGCGCACTGATCTCAGACCTGCACACTTCTCTACAACACACTTCTGAGGCCTTTTTAAAAGTTTTTTTTGTTGTTTTTGTTGAAGAAGTCAATCCTCCTCTGACCTCCTCACCTCACCATACTTTTTCTTCTCTTTCTCCATAGATTTACTCCGCTACGCTCAGGTGCGATTGATATATTTCTTGTACACAGAACAATTGAGATGTCAGAAACACTGCATGATCATTACACGACCACAGCCTGCTCTTTCGCAGGGTTAATATAGCTGTCACACTTACACAAATGCATGCTCTAGTTCCCTTCCACTTCCTGTTGCTTTCAGATATAGCGAGATAAAAGTAAATGCCTGTGGCATGTTTGTTTTTAGTCTGACCTCTTAATACTTATAAATTAAATGACTGGAAATGCTAACTTCAGTCATGTTAAGTGAAGAATCCATGAGTAATTGTTATAAGGCTGGTTCATGCAAAAATGCTAAATTAAGTTACAATTTGAACCGGTGTTTCGATAGTCAACTTTATACATTCTAACTATAAGTAACTTTGCAACTACATGTCAACTAACTTTTATTAATTTGCAACTACATGTCAACTAACTCTTTATTAGAAACCGATAGTTTAGGGTTAGTAGTAAATGTTGACGTAGTTGTAAAGTTACTTATAGTCAGTAGTCTAAAGTGGACTATCAAAATAAAGTGTTACTATGTATTTATTTTTTCTGTGTCTTAGATTTGAACCGTCACTCAGAAAGTTACTCAAATTGAGCTTACTGTAAATACTCTAGTTGCCTAATCTTGTGTTTGGCCATAAATATGTCAGTTATTTCGCATGATCAATGTTTAAACTCATCTTTAAATGCAACAAAACTGATGCTCGTGATAATGCTCGGTAGAACTCGTGATAAAAATCACTAAAATAAGCCTAAGGTGATAGCAAAAATAATTGACGAAGTTCTCGGAAAGTGCACAGGAAGCCCTGACCACCATACAGGAACTTGCATGAGCATCGTAGACGCAGGGTGGATTTAGCTGTGTGTTTCTAAGTTTCAGCTCGCTTGTTCTCATTGAGAAAGAGACGGAGAGAAAGATGTCTGGAACAAGGACTCTCTGCTGCCATGTCAACACGGCGACCCTCTCGTTTGCCATCATATATCTGGTAAAACAGCTTCACACACCATTAGATGCTGCGTACAGTGTGTGTTTATATAGTTAGAACTTGCATTCACTTGCAGTATTAGCATGGCCATTTTGTTGCTGTTATGTGTCATTTGTCACATATTACTGAGGAAGCTGGCTCCATTTTGAAGTCACAGTCAGTTCCTGAGCCACAGATTAAATATCGATAGTCCACTTTAGATATTTTAATAACTAAAAGTAACTTTGCAACTACATGTTATCTAGCTCTCATTCGAGCATTAGTAAACTGTCTGCTTAATATCTGCTTATACTTTATTTTGATGCTCCCCAACAGATATTACACTGACTAGAAATAATGGAAACAATTTACAATACGGTTCATTAGTTAGCTCATTAGAACAGTGAAAACAATGCTGTTCTTGCTTAATATTTTTGTCTTGATTCCAGTCCAAATTTCCAAAAATTCTTAAATCAAGATGCATTTACTAGATGAGTAAAATGCCATAAGATATTGTGTCCTGTTTTACGGGGAATTGATCTAAATTAAATTGAGTTTTTGCTTATAAAAAGCGAAATGATAAAGATAGTGTTAATTCAAACAGGAACTAGATTATTTTTCTTACCCCATTGGCAGATCATTTAGCTCGCTTTTAAGCAAAAACTCACTTAATTTTGATTAATTTTCCCAGAAAACAAGACTTAATATCTCATGTCATTTTACTGCTTTAGAAAATGCGTCTTGATTTAAGAATTTTTTTTGATATTTGGACTGGAAACATGAGAAAAATAATAAGTACGAAAAGCATTTTTTTGCAGTGAATGAACAATTCTACTTCATTTATTAATCTGTTAATTTCAACATTTACTAATATGTTATTAAAATCAAAGGTATTTGTTAAGATTAGTTAGTGCACTGTGAACTAATAAAAATACAGTTCATTGTTCATTTAACATTCACAAAGATTAATAAATACTGTAACAAATATTTTGCTCATTGTTAGTTCATTAGTTCATTTTTTTATCAACTTTATTGTAAAGTGTTACTTAAGTTACTTTGCAAATATATGTCAATTTAATCTACTTGCCCTAATCTATCAGTCTACTAATACTCTAATGAGAGCGAGTTGACATAAAGTTACTTATTGTTTGAAGAATGTACCCTTGAAATAAAGTTAAACACAATGTTTGTCATACAGCATTATCCATCTCTTTATCTGAAGCTGATATTTATTTAGCGACCAATAGATTTGATGCATAGACAGACATGTTAAACATGCATAGACATTTTTACATATTGATCTAAAAAGGATTGTGTGAGAAATCAATATATATAGGAATAAATATAAATAAGTCTATAGCATTTCTATCTGAGGGAGGAGGTTGTGTCTGTGTAATGTAATTTACACTTTTACAGGTTTTTCTGAATGAACCGCTGTTCTTGTGTAACTTGTTCTGTTGGTGTTGGCTCGGAGGAGAGAGACCAAACAGACCGGCTGCCAGAATACACACACACACACTGAGACACACGCTTACCTTTATGAATTCATTCTGTCACATATATCTCATCTGTACCCCCTCTGTGTCTGTGTGTGTGTGTGTGTGTGTGTGTGTGTGTGTGTGTGTATGTCGTCTCTATAGATTGTTAATGCGCTGAAACTGGTGGGGATCTTTCTTACGGTTTCATGGGATAAAGCGGAATATTCTGGCTCCTATCATGAATCAAAGGCTCTCAAGGGCCAGCGTGTCTGTGAGTTCACTTCATTCAGTTACATTTGATTTTAAGGATACATTTAAAGGAGTAGTTCACTTTTAAAAAAAATTTTGCTGATAATTTAATCACCCCATGTCATTCTTCAGTCGAAAAGAAATGAAAGTTTTTGATGAAAACATTCCAGTATTTTTCTCCATATAATGGACTTCAATGGGAACCAAACGGTTCAAGGGAACCAAATGAGAGTTTCAGTGCAGCTTCAAAGGGCTTTAAACGACACCAGACGATGAATAAGAGTCTTATCTAGCGAAACGATCGGTCATTTCAAAAATAAATACAAAAGTTTACGTTTTACGTTTAACTAATCTTTAGCTAAACTAATCTTTTTTTCGAGTCATTTCGTTCGTTGAATGAACCATATGACTCGAAAAAAGATTTGTTCATTTTGATGAATGAGTTTGAACAGGAGAGTCATGAATCATCACAGAACAGAGCAAGGTGAGCATTAGAGCTTATAAAACTTAAACTTTGTTATTTATTTTTGAAATGAGCAATCGTTTCGCTAGATAAGACCCTTATTCGTCGTCTGGAATCGTTTAAAGCCCTTTGAAGCTGCACTGGAACTCTCATTTGGACCTTGAACCGTTTGGACCCCATTGAAGTCCATTATATGGAGAAAATCCTGGAATGTTTTCATAAAAAACCTTCATTTCTTTTTGACTGAAGAAAGAAAGACATGGACATCTTGGATGACATGGGGGTGAGTAGATTATCAGCAAAAGTTTTTTTTAAAGTGAACTACTCCTTTAAGAACTGAGCAGCAATAATTAACTACATGTACTTTACTATAGGGTTAGTTGCATGTAATTATGCATGATTTATAGTAACTACATGTAATGTGTAAAAAGGACACCATCAAATAGTGTTGCCCATTTTTTTATTTCATAATTTCTTATTTGCTTTGTCCCAAGAGTCCACATGATCATCACTTTAGAAATAATTCTAAAGTCTACACTACTGTTCAATTTTTAGATTTTGAAAAAGTCTCTTATGCTTTCCAAGGCTGCAATTATTTGATCAAAAATACAGTCAAAATATTGTGAAATATTATTACAATTTAAAATAACTGTTTTCTATTACAATATATTGTAAAATGTATTTTATTCCTGTGATCGAAGCTGAATTTTCAGCATCATAACTCCAGCCATGATCCTAGATTTGATGCTCAACAAACATTTCTGATTATATCAGTGTTTTTTTTTTTTTTTTTTTTTTTTTTTTGAGGAAACCATGATACATTTTTTCAAGATTCTTTGATAAATAGAAAGTTAATAAGAAAAGCCTTCTTGAGTTTTCAATAGAAATATTTCAAATAATATATAATAAATATAAAATAATAGAAATAGAAATATTTAGAAACATTATAAGTGTATTTACTGACACTTTTGATACATTTGATGTTTCCATGCTGAATAAAAGTAAAAAAAAATCTTACTGACCCCAAGCTATTGAACGGTAGTGTGATATTTTTGTTTATTTCAAGATTTTAATGATTTTAATTTTGAGTCATATCAATAAAAACAGCATTATTTGAAGCTTTTCATGAAATCCATATTAAAAGCCCTAAATGCTGCACCTTGACCAAACATTGTTTGGTGTAAGACTTTGCATAAATTAATTAATCCTTTAGCATAACATTATAAACAATTATAGAAATAATAATAATAATATAGAAACAATAGAGAAAGCCATTAATACTGTCTCTCTGTTTTCCAGTTGACATCAGCACTAATATTCTGATGCTGGTCATGATGTCCATCTCTGCTGTGCTGGTGCTCTTCTCTCAACGCAAGGTGTGTGTGTGCTGGACTTTCATCTGCACTCGTAACATCAATACATGGCAATGCGGTTTATGAGGGGGAAAAACACAGTGATCTATTATGAAATACATTAGAGCACAGTAATATATGAATAAATGCATAGATATAAGTTACGTTAATATTTCAGTTCCTTTTTATTTATTGAAAAAAATCCATGAAATATTGCTTAAGGTGAATTGCAAATGGTTGTTACATATGATACAATTAAAGAAGCAAAATGCATATACCATTTTAGGTCAAGATTAAAAATGTACATCTCGAATAAATGATTTCTTACAACCCAATCATACTAATAATAAAATACAATGCTAAATCACATTTGATCGTATGCACTATTGTTTAAAGGTTTGGGGTCAGTATGATTTTTTTTATGAATATTTTTGCAAGAAGACTTTCATGCTCACCAAGGCTGCAATTATTTAATCAAAAATACAGCAAAAACGATATTGTTGTGAAATATTATTACAATTTAAAATAACTGTTTACTGTTTTAATCATTTTTAAAATGTAATTTATTCCTGTGATCAAAGCTGAATTTTCAGCATCATTACTCGCTAAATAAAAGTATTTTATTAAAATCGTACTGACCTTACTTACTTACTAATCTTCGAGTACCCTTTTGTAAACCCCTATTTTATTAATAATAGGATAATAGGTGATTGTCTTATTCCTGACACTAAAGGTTATTATATTGCACTTATTTTATTTTTCTTATAGCTTTCACTTATACTATACTATTTGCTTGAACCTGGAACATAAATATTCATGTCATTATCATACTGAGCACCATATTCATTCCAGAAAATAACTCATTCTCCTTGAGGAGTTTACAAGAACAATAATAAATCTGTGCGACCAAAGTCAAATATACATACTAAATTGGTAATGAAACGCTCTGTGTGTTGATACATTTTGAATAAGTCTAGTCAGTTTTTGTTTTATTGAATGTGAGTTTGCATAAGTGAAATGGTTCTGTGTGTGTGAGTGTGCACCATATTTATCCAGCTTCCAGAAAGAGAGCTTGTCTCAATATTTATGAAGGTGGTGAAACACAGAATCCGTGCGCTCTCTCCAAACTACACCTTTCAAACCTGATCAGTACAACAGGGAAACAGCGAATGTGAATGACTGAATGTGTGATTCACCACTTCTCTCTCTGTGTGTAAGGGCCCGATGTTCGTGCTTCCGTTTTCGCTGATGATGGTGGTGGAGTTGAGTCTGAGTTTTCTCTCGCTGTTTAACAGAGCCTGGGGTCTTCCCGGGACCCCCAGCTACGGAGAAATGCTGCAAGCTGTCGTGAGAATCATTCCTGCACACATAATCACACAAAACTGAATACTGACTTACTCATTTCAATATAATCTTACCTGATTAATGTATACTTGTGTGTGTGTGTGTGTGTGTGTGTGTGTGTGTGTGTGTCCCTGGCAGAGAAGAGTCTCTCCGTTGAATGAGGTGGACATTGGCCAGTTCACCATGTGTTACAGTGTGCTCTTTATGGTGGAAATACTGCTGAAGGTGCGTGTGCGCGTACTGCAAAAAATGCTTTTCTTAGTATTTTTCTCATGTTTCCAGTCCAAATATATAAAAACTCTTGAAATCAAGATTCATTTTCTAAAGCAGTAAAATGACATGAGATATTAAGTCTTGTTTTCTGGGGAAATTAATCAAAATTAAGTGAGTTCTTGCATAAAAACAAGCTAAATGATCTGCTAATGGGGTAAGAAAAATAATCTAGTTTCTGTTTGAATTAAAGGATAGCTCACTTTTTAAAAAAACTTTTGCTGATAATTTACTCACCCCATGTCATCCAAGATATCCATGTCTTTCTTTCTTCAGTCGAAAAAAAATTAATGTTTTTGATGAAAACATTCCTGGATTTTTCTCCATATAATGGACTTCAATGGGAACCAAACGGTTCAAGGTCCAAAAGACAGTTTCAGTGCAAACTGTTCAAAGGGCTTTAAACGATTCCAGACGATGAATAAGAGTCTTATCAAGCGAAACGATCGCTCACGAGTTCGAACAGGAGAGTCACGAACGCGCATCACAGAACAGAGCAAGGCAACCATTTGAGCTTATAAAACTTAAACTTTTTTTTTTTTAAATGAGCGATCGTTTCGCTTGATATGACCCTTATTCATCGTCTGGAATCGTTTAAAGCCCTTTGAACAGTTTGCACTGAAAGTGTCTTTTGGACCTTGAACCGTTTGGTTCCCATTGAAGTCCATTATGTGGAGAAAAATCCTGCAATCTTTTCATCAAAAACCTTAATTTCTTTTCGACTGAAGAAAGAAAGACATGGATATCTTGGATGACATGGGGGTGAGTAAATTATCAGCAAAAGTTTTTTAAAAAGTGAACTACTCCTTTAACACCCTCTTTATCTTTCTTGCCCCCTATCATTTTGCTTTTTTAAAAGCAAAAACTCAATTAATTTTGATCAATTCCCCATAAAACAGGACATAATATCTTATGGCATTTCACTCATCTAGTAAAAAACATCTTGATTTAAGAATTTTTTGATATTTGGACTGGAAACAAGAAAAAATATTAGGTAAGAAACGGATTTTTGTAAGAAAAGTATTTAATGGTTGTTTATGCTGATAATATAATTTTTTTTTAAATTTAATGCCACTCTATACACACAAACACAGATATGATGTGTCATCGTACTATCAAAAACGAACTCATGCAAAAACATACAACTTTATTCACACTCACACACTCTCTCTCTCTCTCTCTCTCTCTCACACACACACACTCACACACGCACACACAAACACATACGCACTTTTGTTTTGTCTGCTGTTCTGAATTGTACAGTCTACACCAGCGCTTGTTTTGCTAGTAAGTGTGTTTGAGGTGTAAAGGCGATGTATAGAGCCAGTCACAGTGTGTGTTCTGTTCCTCTTGCTGGTTGAGGAGGGTTTAGGAGAGGGTAGAGGGAAATTAAACTGCCCTCTGGATGGTTTCTGCATAGCTGTGTGTTCATTTATACATTTAGAATCATTCTGTGCGTTTGGGCTTTTATCAGTATCCCTGTGTGTGTGTGTGTATTCTGTGTAGGTGTACGTCTTTCAGGTGTCAATGAAGTGTTTCTACGCCCTGAAGGAAAAAAGAGTCTCTGCCGTCCGTGTTGACACTGGAAATGCTGTGACAGTAAGTGCATTTAGAGTACAGACTGTTTTTTGGTATCAGAAGATACAACATTTGTAATGTTGTTGTTTAATAAATTAGAAATATACAATCCCAAGCCAATACCCAAACCCTTCCGATCTTCTTTTAATAGTTTATACCGTCGTGATCAAATTAAACAAATCGGCATTTGTTGTGTTTTTGACTAACAGGTGAAGCTTCCTTCTTATGACGAGGCTCTTAAAATGAAAGCAGAAGACACACCCCCGACCTATCAAGAGCCCTAAAATTATACGCATACGTATTTCCTGCATGGCTTTATGACGCAAAAAGATAAACCACAATAAGCACAAATATTCACACACACATGCTAACAACCAGAAGCAGCACATAAACACACGTCTACGCTTGCATCCCTGCTTTTACACAATAAAGGTAATTAATGAATAATTCTTGCGTTTCCGATTATTGTGTCCTCACTGGTTCACGGTGAAGGAAGACAGTTTTAACAATACCTGTTGTGGTTTAAATGCACGGCAGAAAAATTACCAAAACATAAAATCAAAATACATTTACTTAAAAGGAAAAATGGCAAGAAATTAAGTCTTTTTTCCTGAAAAAACATTCAAAATGAAGCGAGTTTTTGCTTTAGATGAGATAACATATCTGCCAGCGGGGTCAGAAAGTTAATCTTGTTTTCCTTTGATTTAAGTTTATTTTTCTGACCTCACTGACACTTGTCTAAAGAATAAACTCGCTTGATTTTGATCATTTCTTTCAGTAAACAACACTCGAGTCATTTTTGCTTGATTTAAGAATGTTTAGATATTTGTACTGGAAAACAAGACAAAAATACCCCAAAAAAATCATTTTTTGCAGTTTAAGTTCTGTCATTATTGTCTGGTCATCATGAGTCAGAAAGTAGTGACATCTGGGGGATTTTATGATTATGAGATAGTAACTAATGTGAAGCAGGCTTTTTTTTACCGCTGTATGTGTGCAGGGGATTTTCCTATTATGTAATATTATAAAATGCAAACAAAACAAAAAATTTCACATTGTGCTCAATGATGCATGACAAAATATACACTGTTTACCTGTTGTGGTTTAAATGCACTGCAAAAAAGTGGTGCCAAATGCTTGTCTTCCAGTAAAAATACCAAAAGATTATAACATCAAAAAATACATTTACTTAAAGAAGTAGTTCACTTTAAAAAAAAAAAAAAAAACAACTTTTGCTGATAATTTACTCACCCCCGTGTCATCCAAGATGTCCGTGTCTTTCTTTCTTCAGTCGAAAAGAAATTAAGGTTTTGATGAAAACATTCCAGGATTTTTCTCCATATAATGGACTTCAATGGGAACCAAACGGTTCAAGGTCCTAATGAGAGTTTCAGTGCAGCTTCAAAGGGCTTTAAACGATTCCAGACGATGAATAAGGGTCTTTACTAGCGAAACGATCGCTCATTTAAAAAATAAATAACAAAGTTTCAGTTTTATAAGCTCAAATGGCGTTCTGTGATGCACATTCGTGACTCCTATTTGAACTCGTTTATCAAAATGAGCAAATCTTTTTCCAAGTCAATTTGTTTATTTTGTTCGTTGAATGAACCAAATGACTCGAAAAAAGATTTGTTCATTTTGATGAACGAGTTCGAACAGGAGAGTCACGAGCTTAAAAAACGTAAACTTCTTTTTTTAAGACTCTTATTCATCGTCTGGAATCGTTTAAAGTCCTTTGAACAGTTTGCAGTTTGCACTGAAACTGTCTTTTGGACCGTGAACCGTTTGGTTCCCATTGAAGTCCATTATATGGATAAAATCCTGGAATAATTTCATCAAAAACCTTCATTTCTTTTCGACTGAAGAAAGAAAGACATGGACATCTTGGATGACATGGGGGTGAGTAAATTATCAGCAAAAGTTTTTTTAAAAGTGAAATACTCCTTTAAGAGGCAAAATGATTAAATATATGAATTGCTTGATATAATGTTATAAAATGCAAAAAAAAGTCTTCACATCGTGCTCAATGATGCATGACAAAATACACACTGTTTAAAAATATATATGAAAGAAAAACGAAATATTTGACACTGAAGACTGGAGTAATGATGCTGAAAATTCAGCTTTGATCACAGGAATAACTTGCATTTAAAAAGATATTCAGATAAAAAAAACAGTTATTTCAATGACAGTTATTTCAGTTATTTGTAATAATAGTTCACAATATTACTGTTTTTCACTGCATTTTTCATCCAATAAATGCAGTCTTGGTGAGCAGAAGAGGCTTTTTTCAAAAACGTTAAAAAAATCGTACCGACTCATGACTTTTGAACAGTAATGTAAATAAAAGATTTTTTAAATATTTATTAAAAATACAAATATTTTTAAATGGTTCACAGTGTTACATATACTTTAGTCTACACTTAATTTGGTTGATAGCGAATCATTTTTTTTAAAAGAATTATAAAGTGACTTAATAATTCTGTTTTCCAGTAAGCTGTACTGTGGCACAGAAGGTGCAAGAAATAAGGAAACTTTAATGTTCTTGTCAAAGTCACTGGCACACTCCAGGTATGTAGGGCTTTTTCCGGCAGGTTGGCAATGGATGGATGGAAGCAGGAGGCAGAGAGAAACAGTGTGTGTTCACAAACCTTAATGGCTATGTTATGCAATATATAAACAAACACAAACACTCCATTTACATAGACAAACAGGACTACCGGGGAATTATTTTCTGAGTGTTCCTGAGTACTTCGCAGGCAGCTTTCCCTCGTGTCATTCAAAACTCATTTATTCCCTGGAACAAAAACTAAAAACGATACATTTAAGCTGCTTTCTTCTGAAATGGTTTATTGGATGGTAGCAGGGCAAAAAAAAAACAGAAAAAAACATGAAAAAACAGCTTTGAATTTCGAGCCTTCTCAAACCATCCAATATCTGACTGAAATTAAGTCATTGTTCACCATAAATCTATCTTGTTGTGGTCACATTTCCTTTCGTGCTTAGAGGTTCAGAAAGACACGTTCCAGTAAATAATGAATAAATCATTACGTCAAGTCAACACGAAACAGAAATTGCGATAGTCTCTTATTGTAATGTATATTGAGTGAAACGGCTTCTCAAACAAGAACAAATGTAGGGGCGGGACTTGATTTTGTCTGTGGTGAATTGATTGATTGCTTTTGGTCGATCTCGTTTGACTGACAGGTTGCCCCGCCCTCTGGCTGCAAGAGGGAGTGGAAGTTATTTTCATTAAAGAATAAAGATTACGAGGCACATTCATTTAAAAAAATAAATAAATGATGCGCACAGATAAATAATTTATACTGCAATATTTCGTAATACACAACTACATGTTGTCTGTGGTCAGCACCTCTAATAAAAACCTTTTAGAAATGGCATATCACACTCAATATTATTAAATTTGGTCTCAGACACACGTGCTCACGTGCAATACTCGTATTTCCCAGCAGGCACACTACACACGGCATGGTGTGTATAGTAGAAAAACACAGACATACACGTACACACAGTCCGAACAGGGCCGTCTGTGTTGGATCAGGAACGGAGGCTTCCCACATAATTCCTGTGCATAAATTCCTGCGTGTGTGAGATTAATTTGAGAGGAAAAGTTCCCAGAAAAGACAGATTCATCTTAATGTTTATTTGAGTTCAACCTCAAGTTAGAGACCCCTCCTAGGGCTCCGAATGAACCCGGTTTCTCTTATACAAACACATACACAGATCAAGGTGTGTTTGTCTTTCCTACCCAAACTCTAGGTTTTTCGGGACAGGTATCCCCCTCCACCTCGGGGAGACGGACTTGAGGGCGGGTCTCCAAACTTAAGTGTGTATCTGTGAATAAGTGTGTGTTGATAACCTGCACGTTTCTCTCGCTGTGAATCAGTCTGTCTTTGGTAGTCGAGCAGGTCATTAGGACTCACGCCGCATTACAGTATGACGTTGCCGGGGTTTGTGATGCTGCTATGCATCCTGGGAGCTCAAGCCACCGTGGATCTGAGAAATGCTGCTGCTATGGGTAAGAAAAGAGCATCATTAACACATCCATCAATGTCATTCATTTATCACTGGTGCCAATGGGATTAATGTTTCAGTAGTAATTTACTCACCCCATGTCATCCAAGATCTCCATGTCTTTCTTTTCTCAGTCGAAAAGAAATGAAGGTTTTTGATGAAAACATTACAGGATTTTCTCCATATAATGGACTTCAATGGGAACCAAATGGTTCAAGGTCCAAATGAGAGTTTCAGTGCAGCTTCAAAGGGCTTTAAAAGGTGTTATCTAGGACCCTTCGAGTCATGACTCGAAAAAAGATTCGTTCATTTTGATGAACGAGTTCGAACAGGAGAGTCACGAACGCTCATCACAGAACAGAGAAAGGTGAGCATTTGTGCTTATAAAACTTAAACTTTTGTATTTATTTTTGAAATGACTGATCGTTTCGCTAGATGAGACCCTTAATGATCGTCTGGTGTCGTTTACAGCCCTCTGAAGCTGCACTGTAACTCTCATTTGGACCTTGAACCGTTTGGACCCCATTGAAGTCCATTATATGGAGAAAAAAAATCCTGGAATGTTTCATTAAAAACCTTAATTTCTTTTCAACTGAAGAACGAAAGACATGGACATCTTGGATGACATGGCGGTGAGTAAATTATCAGCAAAAGTTTTTTTTTTAAAAGTGAACTACTTCTTTAAATCAAGACACATTTACTTGAGAAGCAAAATGACTTAAGATGTTAAGTCTTACACTCTGAGCGTAAGCCAGAATAATAAAAGAAATATCTGTTAAAAATAAACTCACAGTAATTCAAATGGAAAACAAGATTATTTTTCTCACTTCATTGATAATCTATCTTATTTTAAGCACAGTTTTTCAGTAAACAAGACTTAACATTAGTTATTTTGCTCAGCATTGATTTTGAACTGTTTGGATGGTATGGTATTTGGATGGTATAGTTCAATATTAATTTATTTTCTTCATTTTCTCCATCTTGCATTTTTTTTCTCATTTGTAGAATTACATTATCTCCTCCAGTGCTTTTTTGTGTTTTAAAGCTGTGCTTGATATTTAAATATTACCTTAGTTTAATTTTCGCAGGTCTAGGTGTTAAAAGTTAAGAGAGAGGCTTCAATCAAGTAGGTAATTAGGGTTGTGTTTCCAGTGGTTGTACACAACTTGTATGTCCTCAAGGAAAATGTGTTTTTAAGGTTTCAAATGTCTACATTTGTACACAAAGAGGCCCTGTGCGTGAGTGTGAGTGTGTGTGTGTGTGTGAGTGTAAATCTATGTGTGCATGCATACCTGAGGCTGAATGTATAATCAATGGGGGTTATTATGAGAACGGCAAACACTGTACATTTATTGAGCTACACGCAGACTGTCTGGCTTTTCACTCTCACTTTCTTTCCCACACCCCAATTTGTACACTGTTAAACAGTTTTTTTTTTTTAAATAATACTTTTATTCAGCAAGGAGGCATTCAAATGATAAAAAATGACAGTAAATACATATATAATGTAAAGATTTCTATTTCAAATAAATGCTGTTAACAGTTTTTGTGGATTCCACTAAAATATGAAGCAGCACAACTTTTTTCAACATTGATAATAATCTGAAATGTTTCTTGCAAAGCACATCAGCATTTTAGGATTATTTATGAAGGATCATGTGACACTGAAGACTGGAGTAACGATGCTGAAAAATCACTCAAAACAGAGTATGTTTACAAAGCACAAATGTAGGGGACAGTATTTTCTGATCAAATGTTGAGGAGTCAAGAGTCCTGAAAAAAAGTTTTATGAAAGTGGAAGAAAACTGATGGTATTATGGTTTTAATGATTGACTAAATGTTACTCAATACGTTATGTTTAAAAAATACGCTTGTGTTGAAGTCAGTAGTATTGAAATGTCCTGTAAACTACTTTTCTTCTTCATAAATGCAGGAGAGTTTAATCATCACTCCCATGATTTAAAGTCCCCCTGTGGTGAAAATCAAGCTTTTAATGTGGTGTTTTAATGTGCTTTAAGACAAACCGTGTGCAAATTCATAAGGTAACACCACTGTTATAGTAGTTTACTACAGTATTTTCTCCTAAGACAGTCTCAAAAAAAAAAAATTACTGGTGTTTCTGACGTCACAAACGACCTTGTAACCAATCAGATTGACGTGTGATCGTCAACGAGTGAATCTCGGAGCTGTATGAGTGAGTTGAGGCGGGTCTCATTTGCATATTAATCGGACGGCATATACTTAAATGAGGCGAGAGTGTAGAATTACATTCAAACTATTTTAAGGCATTAAGAAATATTTTTCAAGGAATTTTTTTTTTAAATGTCATTTTGGTGATCAAAGATGAGTTTTAAGGGATAAAATGATTGACAGGGTGAATAATATTTAGATCGTTTGATTCATTTGGGTTTGTAACCATTGAGGTCGTACAGGGAATAATATCTCCACATCGCATGCATGCATAATTTTAATGTCAAATGATTCTCTCTCAGTGTTTAATGATCAAGAATGAAGTAAATGTGCATAAATGTGTGTAATCTGTTTAGTTTCTCTGTTGTCGTGAATAAATCTTGTCCCCACAGATTAGACCTTTAATTTCTTCTAAAAAATACCTCAAGTTTGGAAAAATTCTACCACTGTACATTCATCATCTTAATAGGACACTCTTAGAAGGAAAGATTGTATATGGGACCTAAATTGTTCTGTCAGGTGCTTCATATAACCTTTTAGGGGTTCCCATCTTGTAGTCATTATGGATTTAAATTTGAATAATTAAGTTTTAATTCATTTGATAAAATTTTATGAATTAAACAGCTCATAAACATACTTAAAAACCAGTTAAAAATGAATATATGCAACCATTTAAAACATTTCTCTTTATATAGAACATTTCAAATTGAGTCAAGAACCCTATCGGGTTCTATATTGAAACCCATTGATTTTTTTTTACCATCATCAATAAATAGCAAAATGTCATAGTGACTAAGTAAATAATTTATGTCTGGCCTGTCTGGGGTCTGAACATATTGAATTCGATCCATCTCACATATTTACATCCTCTCTCTGTTCTTTCGCCTGTTCCAGCTGCAGGCTTGTGTAACACCAAGCCCACTGATGTAGTGTTCATCATCGACAGCTCTCGAAGTGTCCGGCCCTCTGAGTTTGAGCAGGTCAAGGTCTTCCTGACCAAAGTGATCGACGGTTTGAATGTCGGAGCTGATGCTACTCGCGTGGGTGTCGTGAATTACGCCAGTCGGGTGAAGAACGAGGTCTCTCTGAAGTCCCACAAAACCAAGGCTGCGCTTGTCAAGGCCGTGTCCAAGATCGAGCCACTGTCCACCGGGACCATGACAGGCCTGGCCATCCAGTTCGCCATGAACGTGGCCTTCAGCGAAGCCGAGGGAGCACGCAAATCCCCCGACATCAGCAAGGTCAGAGTCCTACACGCTTATAAATATTGGCATTTATGGTTCCATGAAGAACATTTGACATCAATGGAACCTTTCAAATGCACAAAAGGTACTTTTGTTTAAAAAAAAAGAAAAGAAAAGTTTAAGAACTTTTCACTAAGGGTGATTTGGTAGGGTAGGCAGTTTGTTTATAAAACACTTTTCCCAAATTAGTTTAAACGGTCTTTATATACTAATATGCTGATTTCATGTTGCCGCCATTTTGTAATGGCTCCGGTGGGACGAAAATTGGAAGTGTCGCCTTTAATCATAGGAGAGTCACGAATGCGATGGCGAATGTATACTTTGATACATAATATGAAAGTATGACCTATTTCTAAAATCTTAGTAAGATGTGTCAACATTTGAACCACTTATTTTTCCCCACATTTGTATCATTAGGCCTAGTTGACAGAGTTAAAAAAACCCAATACTTTCTGCAAAAAAATAAATAAAAATCCACCTGTCACCACCACGCAATACATTTTTTGGCTGTGAACTCCACATTTGAAGAGGCTGTTGAATTGAAACAACTGTGAAAACTCCTTTTTGAAACCTTTATTTTTAAGAGTGTAGTAATCTCATAAAAACCCCATATTGGGATCATTAACAGCCTTAAGCCTCTTGCGTTACGTATTCCTCAATGGATGAATTAGGCCCAGATGACCATCTGAATCTATTATGTAAGAATCTCTCCAGTTTTAGATCATTTTATTAAAAAATTGCATTGATAAACATTTGCAGGTGGCAATTATTGTGACTGATGGCAGACCACAGGACAACATCCGTGACATTGCAGCAAGGGCCCGTGAGGCCGGCATTGAGATATTTGCCATCGGAGTGGGCCGTGTGGAAATGACCACGCTCAGGCAAATGGCCAGCGAGCCTCTGGATGATCATGTGGACTACGTGGAGAGCTACAGCCTCATTGAGAAGCTCACCAAGAAGTTCCAGGAGGCCTTCTGTGGTAAGTGAGAGGACGAGGAGAAGGGAATAGAGGTCTGGAGACTGTCCTCACCATGGCCAGCGATAGTAAAGGTGTTTATACAAGGGCATGTTATCATTAATCTCACTCCAGAAGATCTCCACCCTGTGCTTGATGCTCCACTGCACTCGGTTCCCCGGGCGAGGAAGTAAAAGCATGTGTATTCATCACTGATGTGATCGTAGTCGCTGCAGTGCAGTGGTTCTCAGCTTGGTGATACACTGGGAAAAAGATTTCTTATTCAGTATTTGTCTTGTTTTCTAGTACAAATATATATACCTTTTAAATCAAGATATGTTTATTCGAGAGGCAAGATGACATAAGGAGTGAAGGGCCAGATTTACTAAACAAGGCAAATTAACGTGACACAACAATCCAATAAAAGCACTCAAAAGTTGTGTGGACGACAATGTGCTCAGCTCATTTACATAATGACCAACACTATCTCCCAAGCGCAAAATGGATTAAGACGCAACATGGCATCATGATGACTTTTGCGTAAACATACACGCTACTTTCAAGTCAAGTGGTGTGTTATCTATACACATTTTGAGCAATCCGCGTGTATGTCTACGTCGTTAAATGTCCGAGTGATTCTGCGTGTATGTACATGCCGTTAAATGTCTGAGCGAAACAAAGCAAAATGTAGATCTACATCTGGGGAGCGATATTTTTTTTCCTAGGATGGTAGGGGAAGACTCAAAATAATGCTATTAACCCCAGTGACGGGTAGGTTTAGGGACGGGGTTGGGGTAGGTCATATAGTTATATATCCAGCAATGTAACGTTAAGTCAACGGCGTTCATAAACACGCTGAAAAGCGATTTTGGTGTGTTGATAGCACGCCAAAATTGGAAATACTAATTGGCGTGTCATACATACGCCATTTTAATGAGCTCAGTCGGGAAGACATGCTTTTTTGGGCATTCTCAGATAGCACAAGGGTATTTGATGTGCTATTTACATCTGGAAGACGTATTTTTAAGAGCGTTTGCTCATCTGCAAGACGTCTATAGGACGTTTCCTGTCAGATGTCAAATAGACGTTTATAAGATGTCAGTTTAACATGCATTCTAGATCATTACATCTTAGTGACATCTTCTAAACGTTTATTTGACATCTGCAGGAAACCTCCTATAGACGTCTTGAAGATGAGCAAATGCTCTTAAAAATACATCTTCGAGATGTGAAAATACCAGTAAACTGACTACATGTCTTTAGTAAATCCTGATAATATTTTTTTTTAACACCAAAAGAGGGTTTTGCCCTGAGTATTGTTTACTGAAAAACTGTACAACATGATGTGACTAAATATCCATCAGTGAAGTAAGATAAAAGGTTAAGTTTTTTTTTCCACTGGCAGATTTTTTTTTTTTTTATTTTAGGCATAAATTCTTAATTTTGATCACATTTTCAGAAAACAAGACCTCTTAAGTCATTTTGCTTCTCAAGTAAATGCATCTTGATTCAAGAATTTTTTGATTTTTGTAATGTAAAAAACAAGACTTTGCTCTGTATGTGACATTTGAGAATTTTCAAATTAGACAATTTTGCTATTTAAAAGGTTGAGAACCAATGCGGTAGAAAATCAGAGAAACAGACACCAGAGACAAACCACATTGAGACTGTCCTCGAGTGCCTGAGTCTCTGACATATTTCAGTGTGTTTTAAAGATTTGCTGTTCGTTTCAAGTGCAGCGGATTGTTAAAACGCATTGATTTTCTTGAGTTCCCACTTTCACATAGAGTAATTCTCTCCTCGCTAACCCTTCCTTCCCCCACCCGGTGTGTGTGTGTGTTACATTCATGGTAGCGGTTGTGTCGGACCTATGCGCGACAGGCGATCATGACTGTGAGCACATTTGCATCAGCACACCCGGATCTTTCAAGTGCGCCTGCAGGGAGGGTCACACACTCACGGGCGACGGCCGAACATGCAGCGGTGAGTATGTGTGAATGTTGGGTAAGAATCAAACACATGAGCAAGACTTCAAGTCTTCAAGACTTCATACATGTGCAGATTTTGATGTACTGTATATAAAACCCCTTAGTGATCAAGAGACATTTACAACCAACACACACTCACTCTAAATGGACAAATCATGTGACTTAATAGCCCATTTATAATTTGACTTCAGTTATTGTTTTAAGCTTGTTAAAGGTAAAATCCTTGTCCTATAAAATATAACACTTCTATATATTTTCATATATTATTATTCATGTGTTATTATAAAACAAGAAATGCAAAGACTGCAACTGGGGTAAAAATCTTCGCATTCGTGCTCTTTGAATAAGAGATCTCAAGAAACAAATAAGGCCAAGGCACTCGAGAATTAATAAAAAAGCCTTTAAATACATTTAATTTTATTTTAAATACATTTTCTTAATTCTCAGGACCCATAAATTATGTGTGAGAAAAGAAATTATAAAATATTATTATAAAAAAAAATCTATAATTGTCTATATCTATAATTATAAAAAAAAAATATATAATTGTCGCTATACTGAGTTTCAGGAAATATCTGGAAAAAATGTACTTTATTTTAAGTTTATATCTTTTTATGCCCACTAGTAATGTTAGATGTGTAAACATTAGAGAAACTATGTCGCAAGGAAAATTTTTTACAAAAATTAGGGATGCACGATATATCGGGCACCATATGAATATCGTCCGATATTCATTTTTTGTTATCGTTATCAGCAGGAAATTAGGACAATATATTATATATTAAAGCATTATTTCCCTCATCTGAGATGCTTCAGATGCACATTGTTCAACATAATGGTTTTGAATTGCTTGAAATATGATTGGAATCACTTCAAAAAGCGCAACATGCAGAATTAATACAAAGAGTAATATGCCACGCCTGTCATATAAGCAAGATAAAATTATAATGAGAACATTTTAATTGTGTGCTTGTTTTAGGCTCTAAAAATTATATAAAAATTTGGATTTATATTTATTGGGCAATATATCGGTTATCAGCTTTCAAATATAAAGAATTATCGGTTATCGGTATGGAAAAAAATGTTCATAACAGTGCATCCCTAAAAAATATATGCAGATTCATTTTATTTTTTTATTGTTCAATCTAGGGCCGTCAATAGTATAATCACAATTAATCCCATGCCTTTTCATCTATAGAAAAGAGAATCTATGTAGGACTTTGAGAGTCCTACATTTATTTAGTACATTTTTGTAAAAAAAAAAAAAAAAAAATTGCCGGCCCCCTGTTTAGTTTGGAGATCCCATTCACCAAATACTTTATCTCTGTTATTTCAGCTTGCAGTAACGCTGCCACAGATGTGGTCTTCTTGATCGACGGGTCCAAGAGCGTGAGACCAGAGAACTTCGAGCTGGTCAAGAAATGGATCAACCTGATCATCGACAAACTGGACGTGTCAGAAACCAACACTCACGTGGGACTGGTGCAGTATTCCAGCTCTGTGAAGCAGGAGTTTCCTCTGGGACGCTACAACAACAAAAAGGCTCTTAAAGAAGCCGTGAAAAAGATGGGTTATATGGAGAGGGGAACCATGACTGGACAGGCCATCAATTTCCTGGTGGACAACAGCTTCACTCCTAGCCAGGGCGCCAGACCTGGAGTGCCAAAGGTCGGTATTGTCTTCACTGACGGCAGGTCGCAAGACTACATTGGAGACGCCGCCAGGAAGGCCAAGGAGAACGGTTAGGGGGGGAAAACACACACACAGAAATGCAATGCAAAGTGTATGAGTGTTTTTACAGTGCACTGTGTGCGTGTTTAGGCTTTGAAATGTTTGCTGTGGGTGTTGGCAATGCTGTCGAGGACGAGCTGAGAGAGATCGCCTCTATCCCTGTCGCTGATCATTACTTCTACACGGCTGACTTCAAAACCATGAACCAAATTGCCAAGAATCTGCAAATCAATGTTTGTCAAGGTAAGTAAAACCACAAAAAATAAGCATTGAAATCAATTGAATATTTTTTTTTTTTCATTTTTGCTGTCCTTTTATTTACAGTTGAAGATCCCTGTGAATGTAATTCCCTTGTCAAGTTCCAGAAAAAGGTGGAGGAGGCACTACAGGCATTAACAAAGAAATATATCCTTTCCTAAACAGAGTTCAGAGCTCAATTCCACATCTGCCATGCTGAAAATATACACTATACAAATTCCTATTACGCTCAATATTTAATATTGACTTGCAAAATGCTACTGAATGTTATGTTATGTACATTAGCTGAATGTCTTCTCTGTTTTTAGGTAAGATGCGCCTTTTTGAGAAGGATTTGGACTTGCTGTATGATAATTAAAATCAAAAGAAATTAGTGATGCATGATAAAGTGGTTCCATATTGGGTAATGGCAGATATTAGGTTTATAGAATATATACAGGCCGATATTGAAAATGTTATTGTGCATGCTCATTTTCAGCTATTTGTACTTTGTTCTCAAAACAATAATTCTAAAAAAAAATTAACTAAATTAATTACAAATAATTAAAAATTAAAAATATTTTTCTTATATAAAATATATATTGTAAACTATATAATAAAATATTATAAATTTTAAAAAAAATATTTATTTAAATATTATAAAATAAAATATGTATATAATAAAATATACATAATATTTAGCAAATATATTTGAATTGTTCAGACAAAATATTATAAAATTGAATATATTGTATTAAAAATGTAATATATAAAATAAGAAGTTCTATATATAAATATAAAACAAGTGTATAAAATATAGTAAATAAAATATCAGTCATTTATCGGCTTACCCGCAATAACTAGACTTTTTTTATTGTTGCATCTATAGCCATAGCTGGTTAGGATGGTACTATTGCATCACTTCCTTGACAAAAGCATCACTGGACGCTGTGACGAAAAGGATCGCTGCCCTGGAGAACAAGATAGTTTGAGAAGGAGCCAACCTCTAATTCTTACACTAACATCCCTTTCTTTTCTTGTGTAAAATGTCTCCTGTGACCTCTGACCCTGATGCTTTAGATCCACTCCATTTCTTTCTGCCTCTTTGCCTTCATCACTATATTGTCCATGGGGATGGAGCACTGAATAAAAGCGAAAGGAGTCAGTTTTCAAACAACCATCTCCCCCCCCTTCAACATAACCCTGTAAGCTTGACTATACTGAGAAGTACAACAAAGGACAATAAAGTCTTCCCTGTGGGGAGGTGGTGTGTCTATTAAATCATACGGTCTTTCTTCATTCTAGCTTTCTCAAACAAATTCTTTCAGATTCTGCCCCGAAAGTATTATTTTATAAGGAATATATATGTAATGGTAATTTAATATAAGTTTTGACTTGAAATAAATGTGTGAATGCTTGATTATTTTCTCAGATTAAACACTCCATGAAGCACAGACACAACACACAGACACACACACAGGCAAACATTCACTAACTCTGAACATGCTGCTTGTGATAATTCAATAAAATCCCATTTTGTGTCTGTGTCTTTGTTTGTTGTGTCCTTGTTTGTGTTTGTGTTGAACAGATGCGTGTTAAGCTTGATCACTTCAATACAAGGTTACATAAGAGAAAATGTTCTGTGTAATTATTAGGAGCCCCGGGTACAGAGGGATGTAATGTGCAAGCCTAAGGGTCTGTGACTGTGTGCATGTATAGCAGCTGTAGTCATGTAACAGCGGTAATGAAAGCTTGTAATGAGGAAGAGGCGTTCTCTCTTACTACAGAGCCTTCATTATCTGATTTTTCTTCAAAAGCCAATTTTAATGATGCAAAGTATTTAATGAATGTGTAGTGTGAATGTAATCCGTACATACTAGATTCGCCATGTTGTCATTGTCATGTGACCTACCAGCGTCAGAAGCATGACTACCATTCATAAACCCCTTTGGCCTCATGGGATAGTAAAGTGTCAATCATATGTCTTAGTGGAAGTAATAAGCCATCTGTGTACATTTGCCAACTCTTTCATGAATCCAGTCAATTCAAACATACTCTTTTCACATTTTTTTGCCTTCTAAGTGATTTCAAATGGGGGGAAGGGGGTTAAGTGGACTAAATTACTGGAGAAGTAAACAAAAAAGTAACATATGAACTGCGGATGAACTGTGGGCCAGTTGCATAAACTTAGTCGCTATGTTAAGACTGTGTCCCAAAAAGTGTTCCCCCAAAAATCCAAACAGAAATCACTCACACTTAAGTTGTTGAAAACCTGTATGAGTTTATTTACTTCTGTTGAAAACAAAAGAAGATTTGGTAATAAAACAGTTGCAGAAAGTAGCCAATGACCGCAGTATGGTATTTGTTTCCTACTATGAAAGTCAATAGGCCGTCAACTGTCCGATTACCAACAATCTTCAGAAGAAACTCATATAGGTTTGGAACAACATGAGGGTGAGTAAATGATGACAGAATTTTCATTTTTGTGTGAACTATGCCTTTAAGAAGTAGTTTGACCAACTAGCAGTTACCAAATGGGTAATCATTGTTATTGTTCTAATTCCAATTAGACCAATCTAGTTATGTTAAAAGTTAGGAACATTATTGATGAAAAAATGTAGTCGACTAACTTTTAAAACTAGTCTAAGCAGTTTATGCAACGGCCACTGTTAAACGGCCCACATTAATATCATTAATATGTGTCTAAGCTGACATGGGAAACTTATCCATGTTTTTTGCTTGTCCAAGGTGGTCTACCACCTTATTTTTTAACCCCTGTTTTCACAGACAAATCTTAAGGCTGGTCCCAGACTAAAATGCATGTTTGAGCTGTTTTAACTGAAATCAACTTGCACAAACATATCTCAAAATATGTCCGTGCCATTGTTTTGCCTCAAGATGAACATCAATAAAGTCTAAGGCACGTTTATAAAAGCTACTTAAATGACCTAATTGATCTAAGGCTGGCTTAAGCCCTTTCTGTGAAATCTAAAGCTGTCAAATAAATGCTTATTTACAGTAGACCAGCAGGGGCCGGGTGCATTCACATAGCCATTATAATGGACTGTGCCTAAAGTACTAGTATGACCAACTAACAGTAGTCAAGGGGAGACAGTCTTTTAGTATTAAATCAGACCAAACTAAGTCTATAGGCATCTTTACACAGGCGACTTAAAGCGGCTCTGTGTCTCCTCAGAATTTTGTGATTTTATGTGTTTTAATTTTGTTTCTGTGCTGTGCCGCTTTTTCTGTGAAAAGATGCATTATATCACCGACTTAAAACAGTTATGAACAGTTTAAAGAAAAAAAAATGTGATGTCTAACTAACTAACTACCCGGTTACAGCTAAAGTCTGGAGCTCGGATCTCCTGCGTCATGTTGCGCCGGAGAGGTGATGCAAGAGTCCGGCGCTGTGTGTTCACGTACGCCACGCCTCCACCCGGTGCTGTTTCCTGCTTTCCACAACAGGCATAATGAAGTCATAGAGCATAAACCCTGCGAGACTCTTCTTCAACAATATTCTGTTCAAACTGTGACTTATGAGCAATTATATTCGTCCGATGAAGGTGAGCTGATTTAGCCGCAGGTCTGACCGAGTCAATCTTAATGTCTTTGTCGGCGTCTAGTGTCTGCATTACAAGTGTCGGCACACTTATAAAGTACATAGTCGATGCTCTGACTAAAAAGTCAAATTGAAACAGCGATATCAATTTAGTTAAACAATTGTTCGTTTGAGTGAAACTGTTAAACCGATCGAATTATTTATTTATGTGTCGGGCTGAATCGGTTTCGTGTCAACGACTTAATGACTCACTGAACCCAGAACCTTTTCCTTTGGACATGACAATTTGGGGGTGTGTACCGTGATGAGGCGAAAAGAAAGCTTAATATAAAACAATTTTTGATAAAACTTATATGAAATATGTTTAAGACTTGATTGGATGACAGTTTAGTCAATAAGGAACCGAGATTATTTTAATAAACCGCAGGATGACGCAAAGAACCACTGAATCGTTCTTTGAAATGAATAGTTTGAATGATCCGATTTGTGCAAATGTCCGACTCGCAAACATTTAGTCGTTAGTAAGCTTTTTTATCACAATGTGCTGCATTTCCCAAAAGCATTGTAAGCCTAATTGTTCTATTAAGTTTACTTAAGTTTACGATGCTTTTGGAAAATGCAGTCAAGTAATAATAGCTTGGTGCCAGTTGTATGATAATGCACAAATATCTCTCTGATAAAAGGCTTAAATATTTTCCCAAAACGTTTTAAATGGACAACAGAGAGCCTTACATCTCTATTGTCTCTCTTTCTTTTTCTCAGGAGGAATCAGACGTACCCCAGGCGTTGCCCTTGGGGCCTAGTGCCTTTATCCCAATTGAAGAGGTGCATGTTGTTGTTGTTTTAACATCCTTGTTTTTGAGTTTGTGGTATTTGTCTTTACCTCCAACAAATTCTGATCTCTTTTTTTAGATCTGGGTTTTCCAAACTGGGGGTTGTAAGGGAATTGCAAGGATTTATTGGGTTTATGCAAAGCTAATAATCTATTTAATCATTAATTAGAATCAAAATAATATTCAAACATAAATATTTTATTTGTTGTCCTGCATGCATGACATGACATGACATGAGAGAACCGTGAACATGCACATCAATAAACTTCAATAAAATGTAGTTTTGACCTAAAGTATTTGTCAATAGTGTAGCGATTTACGAAACACTGCTCACACCGAAGTCACTTTCAAACCAAGCAGCTTTATCTACTGGTCTGTGTGGCGAATTCGAATGACCAACTTGAACATGAGAAAAATCTATTATTCTCCCGATTGCACAGATTCATTTTGAAATGCCTGTATTTCGCACGTGAAATTTCTCTGAGCAGTACATTTACATACAACAGTACATGTGACCGCCCCGTTAGAGGATAGATACAGTATTGTTGTCAGTGTTCAGGGATCACTGAATATCTGTATGTGACAGATTCTGGAGGAAGAGGGCGCACAGGAAGTGATGTCAGAGGCTCCGTTGTCAGAAGGACGTGCCGATCATATCATCATGGCGATGGGACTACATCCCACCTACCTGACCTGTTTCCTGCGCACCCAGCATGCTTTGCTCCAGCTGGATGGTCCACTGCCTTTGTCATGGAGACATTTTATAATCATCTTGGTGAGGGAGGAGTTTTATATTTTTGTGTGATGCTTTTTTAAAAGTTAGATCGCAAGTTTTAAATAGGGATGCACGATATATAAGCCACCATATAGGTATCGGCTGATACATGTTAATTTTAATAAAATTATATAAATTTGGCCGATAAATAAAGAATTACTTCTTTAAGCTGAGTCACTTCAGATGTGCACTGTTCACCATGATGGTTTTGAACTGCTTGAAATATGATTGGAATCACTTAAAAATAAAGGAAAGTTACAGTTATGTGCTATCATATAGGCTACATACAGTATATGATTATAATCAGATCATAAAAAATCTGTGCTTGGAACATGGCTTTTAATGGTAAAACTTTCGTTTTTGTAATCAGGCTCTTAAAAATTATATGAAAATTTGGATTTAGAATTATCAGGCAATATATCGGTTATTGGCTTTTAAAAGAATTGTTGATTATCAGTATCGGAAACAATTTCCATATCGGTGCATCCCTACTTTTAAATGAGTATGAGTATGTAAGGAGTATGAGTATGTAAGGATGACGAGACGTTGAATTATTTGAAAAATAATGCACACCCAAGGCGGGAATGCATGTAGTGGGTGTTACATTTTGAGTATGCATTATTTTTCGATAATTCAATGGCATGGAGTCATTTATTCCAGTTACCACACCTCAAAATATTGAGAGGATGTGTTTCAAGACATTTGTCAGGTTTTTATCTTTAAAACACTCTGTGTGTAGGACTGATTTGTTACGCATCTAATCCCAAGCCTCTGTTGCTAATTTTAAAATGTAATTTTAGAGCTAGTAACATAGGCTTAAGCCATTGATAGCATTGATTAATGCAGTTATTAGAGAGAGAGAGATTAAGTGTGTGTGAATTACCTGAGTCTGTGCATCTGTAATCATTGTTCAGCAGTAGCGTCTCTACTAATAGCAAACTGTAAGTTTATCTGCTCCAAGAATAGTGCTGTTATTACATCGCCAGTGAGAAATGTCTTATAGCTTATAAGTTGATTTAGTGATAAAATCGTCAGAGCAGCGCTGACAACACATTTCTGTGCGAGTGTGTGTCCCTACTGTGTGTGTGTGCGTTTGAGCTGGAGAGAGTATGTGCTTTCCGTACATAATAAAATGCAGTTTTGTCGCAAAAAACATGGAAATAATTTGCCGTTTTTATCCTTGTGTTTATATTTATTAGCTTGGTCAGTTCTATGTGGGTTTTGGTTCTTTTGTTGTTGTAGGCTGTAAGGACTTTGAAATCATTTGGCGAAGTGATATGAAAATGTAATGCGGTCAAGACCTGCCTGGAACTACTTTAGCTGTGCGTTTCCCTGAAAATAATTGCACACCGTAGAACATTCGTCAACCAATCAGATTCAAGCATTCAACAGCCCCGTAGTATAAGTGTTTATAATATACTCAACAGTAATTGTCTTTGCAGGCGTCTGCACGTCACCAGTGCTCGTATTTGGTTCAGCACCACAGCTCTGCTTTTCTGCTGGCTGGTGGAGATGAGTCCTGGCTTAGAGGACTTGACTGTGCACCACCGAAAATACAGCACCTGCAGACTCTCAACAAACTGCTGGCACACAGACCCTGGATCATCACGCAGGAACACATACAGGTGAAACGCATAGATCCATCAGGGTTGGGGAATCGTCTTTGAGGAGGAAATTGGCAGAAGAACCATTTAATGTTAAAGTTCTGTTATGAGATTCTAGATGGCGGAGGCTAATATGTCCTTAAAGGGATAGTTCACCCAAAAATTAAAATTCTGTCATTAATTACTCACTCTCATTTCGTTCCAAACCTGTAAGACTTTCGTTCATCTTCAGAATACAAATAAATATATTTTTGATGAAATCTGAGAGATTTCTGTCCCTCCATTTACAGCTACGCAACCACTTTGACGCTTCAAAATGTTCATGAGGAGATCGTAAAAGTAATATATATGAATTGTACGCTTTAGTACAACTTTTCTGAAGACACTTGATCGCTTTATATGATAAACAGATTTAATTTAGTCTTATAATGTATACAACTGAGACATGTACAGCACAATGTAGTAGTTGACTCATTTTGGCACTCATTATGGTAGCAAGTGAGTACCAAAAGTAGTGATGCTACTAATAACTACATTTTAGCAGCACAGCTATAGTCACAGCATTTATAATAACAATAATTTAATTTGTGAGAAAATGTTAAATTATTTTATTTTTCCTCAAATATCACAAATATCTTAAATCGCAGATTTTTTGCCAAGTAATTTTCTCAGATACACACCATAACCAAGTTGAGTCTTTTGTTTTTCCCTCATATTTAATAAAACATATAAAATATTATCCCCATATTTTGATGGTTTCATCGAACTTGTGGGGTCATTGAAGGAGTAGTTCACTTTTAAAAAAACTTTTGTTGATAATTTACTCACCCCCATGTCATCCAAGATGTCCATGTCTTTCTTTCTTCAGTGGAAAAGAAATTAATGTCTTTGATTAAAACATTCCAGCATTTTTCCTCCATATAATGGACTTCAATGGGGTCCAAACGGTTCAAGGTCCAAATGACAGTTTTAGTGCAGCTTCAAAGGGCTTTAAACGACACCAGACGATGAATAAGGGTCTTATCTAGCGAAACGATTGGTCATTTCAAAAATAAATAAAAAAGTTTAAGTTTTATAAGCACAAATGCTTGCCTTGCTCTGTTCTGTGATGAGCGTTCGTGACTCTCCTGTTCGAACTCGTTCATCAAAATAAACAAATCATTTTTCGAGTCATGACTCAAAGGGTCCTAGATAAGATCCTTATTCATCGTCTGGTGTCGTTTAAAGCCCTTTGAAGCTGCACTGAAACTCTCATTGTAGTGTCAACTCTCAACTCTCACTTTCATGGACCTTGAACCATTTGGTTCCCAATGAAGTCCATTATACGGAGAAAATCCTGGAATGTTTTCATCAAAAACCTTAATTTCTTTTCAACTGAAGAAAGAAAGACATGGACATCTTGGATGACATGGGGGTGAGTAAATTATCAGCAAAATTTCTTTTTAAAAAGTTAGCTACTCCTTTAAAAACAAACATGCCCTCCGGACGTCACGTTTGGGCACTGTTGTCGTCATTGTTTTTAAATTACCTCTTGTATATTGACAGGAGTTGGTTTGTCCCGGTGCAGAGGCTCGATGGTCTCTGGCAGAACTGATTCAAGCGGTTGTTCTGATGAGCCATGCCCACTCTCTGGCCTCGTTTGTGTGGGGTTGTGGGATTGTTCCCGAGCCTGAGCCGTCAGGAGATCCGTCGCTCCAGACGTGTTCGCCCACAGAGTCCTGTTGTTCTGCCCGAGACAAGGCCAGGAACCAGCAAGAGGTGTTGAAATCATGACTGCTGCTGTATCAAGTTAAATATTTAGTTAGTTTTTTCAGGTAAGTCTTTCATGTGTGTGTGTTTGTGTCTGTGCGCAGTGGTCTGAGGCTGTGAACGAGGTTAAGCTTTTGATGGAGAAGATGATGAAGGTTCGGCAGGAAGGTGAAGAGTTTACTCCGGAGGAGATGGTTACTCGCTTTGAAAGAGAGAGGACCGAGAGTTTGCTAGAACCTGCTGATGGTATGAACACACACATATGAACTCAATACACTTCTGCTGGGTTAAAATAGTCTTCTGTTGTAGCTTATGCACATGATAATTCACATGGGAAGTTGAATAATTACAGTACTTCCCATAAATATAACTGACACCAAGTGAAATTTTGAGCTTTCTCAAGCAATTCTATAACATTCAAATCGATGCTTTTTCCCTCCTTGATGAACTTTAATGCTTATGGATGTGACACAGAAGCACAAGTTCACAGCATATTTCCCCTCTATCTTTTTATGCTTCGTTCATCTTCACTCTCTGATCTGTGTTTTACAGTTCAGCGCTCCGTTCTTCCTGATTGTGTCTCGCAGTTTGTTGTGGATGCAGATTTTACTTACCAGGATTTTAGTCCTAGAGGAGTGCAGGCCCCTCCAACCATGAGAGCTCAGGTTCAGTACTATATATGTATATTTCTCACACACAGTTTCAAAGATTTACTTTTTTGCTGAAATGTATCATGTGGATTATAACTAGTATTATTTTTATAATATTATAGTATTTATTTTTTGAATTAGCTCATATTTTTATGTTATCTTTGGTTAAAATTTTGTAGTTTTGTTATGTGCTTTTTCCTTTTTATTAGTCTTTGTTTTAAAATATTTCTTTTTAGCTTTAATTTATTTCTGTTTCAGTTTAAGATTCATATTTTTATATTTTAGTTTAAGTTTTAGTAATTTTATGTGGTTTTGTTTTGCTTTAATTTATTTTTGTTTTAGTTTAGATTTTCAGTTTTATTTTAGTTTAAGTTTTAGTAATTTTATGTGGTTTTGCCTTTATTATTCTGTTTGTTTAAAACAATTCTGGTTTAAATTTTGTATTTAAACAAAAAAACAAAATTTTGTTTAAATTTTTTAGTTTTATTACGTGCTTTTTCCTTTTTTATTAGTCTTTGTTTGTTTTTTAAAATATTTCTATTTAACTTTAATTTATTTCTGTTTCAGTTTAAGGTTTATATTTTAAGTTGAATTTTAATTTAAGTTTTAGTCATTTTATGTGGTTTTGTATTGCTTTAAATTTATTTTTGTTTCAGTTTCATTTTAGTTTAAGTTTTAGTAATTTTATTTGGTCTGCCTTTATTATTCTGTTGTTTTAATAATTTCTGCTTGAAATATGTAGTTTTATTATGTGCTTTTTCCTTTTATTAGTCTTTGTTTGTTTTAAAGGTGGTATAATACCCTTTTCACAAGAAAAGGTTGATGTCCCCAAAGCGTATATGTGAAGTTTTAGCTCAACAGATTTTTTTTATATAGCATGTTAAAATTGTCACTTTTTAAGGGTGAGCCAAAACGCACAGTTTTGTTGTCTGTCCCTTTAAATGCAAATGAGCAGCTGTACCTGGCACAGGGGGCGGAGCTTCAACAGCTTGTGTCCTGAACATTTCAAAAACTTTTAGCCTTTTTTGTTTAAACTGGAGTCAGACAGAGATGGAGAGACTCAAGAAGTGACAACATGCAGACAACATTTCTGAACTGTTTGATGAATTTATGTAGCTGATGTGGAGTTATATTTTCTAGTCATTGATTAGCATATTCTGTAATTATAATCTACAAATTGTCAGTTTGTGATGTCACTAACCCGGGAGGAAGCTTGTGTAGTCCCTAGCAACCATTTGTTGTAGTCCTCAAAAAGCTATTTCTTTAAATGAAAATATCTCCTTTTGTTTTGAACTTTGGGCATTGTAACTTTACAGATTACACACTAACTAAAGTTAGAAAAGTGAAATCATTATCAACCACCCCTTTAAAATATTTCTATTAAGCTCTACTTTATTTTGGTTTTAGTTTATATTTTCAGTTTCATTTTAGTAATTTTATGTGGTTTTGTTTCACTTTTAATTTATTTCGGTTTCAGTTTTAGTTTATATTTTCAGTTTCATTTTAGTAATTTTATGTGGTTCTGCCTTTATTATTCTGTTTGTTTAAAAACAAATCTATTTAGCTTTAAATTATTTTTATTTAGTTTTATATTTTCAATTTCATTTTAGTTCATTTTGATTGTGCTTTTGTCCTTTTGTTACTTTTTGATTGTTTTTAGAATGGGTTAGAGTTAGTTTGACTCATTTTGGTTCTTCAGCTTAAACTTGTTTATTTCAATAACTGGTTTTAAAAGTGAATATCTCAATTGAATAGTTTTTTATTTAGTTAGCAATAACAACACTGGGATGTTGATCTTTGTGCCTGCAGGACTATTCGTGGGAAGATCACGGCTTCTCTCTTATGAACCGGCTGTATGGGGAGATGGCACAGCTTCTGGATGAGAAGTTTCAGGTGGTGTGCGCGCTCACGTATCACACCATGGCCATGCACTCGCACGTGGACACTTCTACGCTGCGGAAAGCGATATGGAACTATATACAGTGCATTTACGGAATCAGGTCAGTCATACACGCATCATAGCCATGAATGGACCTTATAACATTCAGGACAAAAGTGAGTTAGGGTTACGTTTATATAAGAAGAAAAAATAGTCCCTGTCATAAGGAATGCTCATTATCAGAGAAAAGGTAGCCATAAAATGCAATAATTTTGGTTGTTAAAATTGTTCTAATCTTTGCATACACAGGTATGATGACTACAATTATGGGGAGGTCAACCAGCTGTTGGAACGCAGTTTAAAAGTGTATGTGAAGACAGTGGCTTGTCACCCGGAGAAAACCACACCAAGAATGTACTTCTCCTTCTGGAGGCAGTTCCGGCACTCAGAAAAGGTACAAGATGTGTGAGACTTCTTGTTGATGTGTGTTTCTAAAGTTTCATTTCAACTCAAATATGCGTGCTTGGTTGTTTTCTGAATAGTTTGTATTTTGGTGTGATGTGTTAGTGGCCTCTAGTGGTTCTGTTCAGGATTAAACTTTTTCTGAAGGTTGTGTCAGACTGAAAGTCCATAAAATTCCTTTTAGTTCAGCTTAGCTAATCTTGTTTCGGTACAGTTAGTTTCAGGATGAGTTTCACAACAGCAATAGTCTCTTTTTTTTCCCCTAAACTTCACAATTGGGTTCATCAGTTGAGGGTAGTACGAATGCATTTATGTTACTTGTTATGTGTAATGTGTGTCGATCTCTTTATGCAGGTCCATGTGAACCTGCTACTGATGGAGGCGCGACTGCAGGCAGCGCTACTCTATGCTCTCAGGGCAATTACACGCTACATGACCTAATGCTTTTCCAAAGAGCATTAAAACAAGAGATGTCCTGCATACTTGTGATTATGCTCTGATTAAAGCATGTGTTGACAACACAGATTGTACACTATCACACTTTAAAGCACAAAGGCTCAAGAGCTATTATGTTTCATTTTCTCTTGTCTTATTTCTGGCTTCTATGGGCTGTTTGATCATCTGCTACTGGTTCATGATTGAATTTAGGAGGTAGAGAATTTTGCACATGTCCTATGATGAGCCAATTGCCTCATTGTGGTCTTTTTCTTATACTGTGAATGTGTCTTTGCCCTGCTGCAGTATTCTCTCCATTGTGTTGTGTGTGTGTGTGTGTGTGTTTTGATGAATGTTTATGTAAGTTTGACACTGAATGGCCTGTTTCTCTCTCAGATTGAGAGCTGATTTATAGTGGGCGAAAACTGGTTAAAAAAAAAAAACTTTGTTGTTGGGTGTTATTTGTGCATTTTTATGTATAATAAAATATTTTACTATGACATTCCTGTTTTGATTCATGTACTTGTATATTATAAAGTAAATTGCTCGCACGTTCTCTTTTGAGTTTTTAGATGCATGATAAACGAAGAGCCTATAAATATGCTTGATAAACTGTGATCTAACACAAACGTAACATCAAAAATAGTTTATTGGGTATTTTAATTGTATTGTAATTGTATTGTTGTTGTTTTTTTTTTTTTATTCAACCCCGGTTTCACTGACAAGTCCCAGCCAAAAATGCATGTTTGAGCTGTTTTAACTTAAAGCATATCTTAAAATATGTCAGTGCCATTGTTTGTCTAAAAATTCTTTCATTTACACACCCCCAAGTTGTTTCAAACCTTTGTGAATTACTTTCTTCTGCTGAACACAAAAGAAGATATTTTGAATTGTTTCTTTTGTGTTCAGCAGAAGAAAGACAATCATACAGGTTTGGAACAACTTAAGGGTGAGTATGATGACAGCGTTTTAATTTTTGGGTTAAACTATCCATTGAACACCTTTTGTCATTTGTTAAAGCCACGAGCCACAACACAAGTACATAATGTCTGAATATTTTATCGGATATATTTTAATATGTCTACTGCAGTCAGTTACCAACGACTTTTTTTCTCTCAGAACATGACAACTAAAACTAGTAGTTCCACATATCACACTAAATGTCACCGGCGGCTGTTGATGCGAGACTCTTTGACACTTTACCGGCCTCAGCACTGTGAGAAGCATTTATCAAACAAATTTATTTCCAGCACAACTTTGATAAAAAGATAAAAAAGACCAACATTTTTTGATGAACTATTTATTCTTCCAGCGACATTTTTCATAAATTGCAGGTTGCTAGCCTATTTTTCATAGTTACTTTAAAATAAATAAAACAAAATACCTTAAACTGTGTCACCGTGTCATTTGTATATTTTCCTGATTTTGTAACCTCTAAATAATAAAATAATAATAAAAATCTTTAATAATAAAATAATAAAATTCTTTAATTTCTCGGAAATAATTTGAATAAGTGCTAAAAGAGTAGGAGGAGTCGGCGCGCGCTTGGCCTCGCGCACAGCGGCGCTTCCGGGCATCTCGAGACTCGAGCATCCGCGGCTCAACGCCGCACGGACAGTTCAGTTCACGTGAACTCTCACTGATCTGCCTCTGTATGTCAGTGTGTTAGGGATTCATAAAGGTAGGAATCAAGTACTTTTCCTTACGAATTTCTCCTTAATAACTATCTTTCGTCAATAAGAAGAGATTTGAAATTAAGTATTTGTTTAACTATTTAAAGTGCCAGTGGCAGGTTCACAGAATATGGTGTATGGTGACAATTTGAAGGTGTTAATGGGAATAATAGATCTTGTTTAGTGAAGCATTTACGTTTTAGTTTTCGCATGTGTGTGTGGGTGTGTGTACATGACATGTTTTTCTATCCCGTGGACTTTAACCTGCATGCACACACACTCATGGTGACTCGTGTCACTGTGGGGAGTCTGAGGACATTAATCGACGTATATAAACGTTTAATAAATCATACAGAATGATTTTTTTAAATGTAAAAATGCAGAAAGTTGTGTGAAGAGTAGGGTTAGGGGTCGGGTTAGTTTAAGGGAACATAATATACAGTTTGGACAGTTTAAACACCATTGTGTGTGCGTGCGTGCGTGTGTGTGTGTTTGTTAACTGCGAAATTGACGTGTAAATGAAGTTCAAGAGATGGTGGAAGCGATTAGTTCCCGTATGGGAGTCTGCTGACTGCTCTGTCTATACAAGGGAAAAGCAACTAAGACACTTCATGATGAGTGAAACTGCGAGCTGAGATGATCTGAAACCTTTACACGAGTTTGATGAGCAAAGGATGATTCGGCAGCAGGTGCACTAAAGTTTCTGTGTGCAATTGCATTTCATTGTTTATTCAGCTAGCTTTGACTGTTTGCATGAAGCAAACTGTTATTTTATCTGCTATAGCTGTGTGAATGAACTAAATAAGATGGAGCGATATAGTGAGAGAAGTAATGCGGTAATGAGAGCATGAAGATAAGATGTTGGTTTTAGAGCTTCTGTCACTGTATAGTTACATCAATGTGCTGTTCATCTACAGTAGTCAACATTTGAAGTGAATCAAAAAAGTTCATCAAGATTGTGCTAAGACGAGAACGGGTATTGTTCAAAATTCTTGTGTAACTTGTCTTTGATGAAAGGTTTTGATCCTCTTCAAATGTTGACTATTGTATAGTGTGTGTGTTAAACCGTTCCCGTCGTTTTGATTCATTGATTGGTACATTTGTTGATTTTGGTGTATGTCAAGGAATATATCGAGCACCTTGGTCTCCAGTTTAAAGAGAGTCTTCAAAGAAATGGAAAGACTGGCCTGAAGATGCGCAGCTCTTGCTGTTGAACTCTTTTCATACCTACTGAAACTGTCATTTAAAAGCGTCACGTGGTTTGATTAATTTAATCAAATAGAAGTGCGTGGAAAACAGAATGGAATGCCTCTAGGATTAGATTAGGCCATAGGCTTCATCACTTCCTGTTCTGTACAAGGTCACTTCCTGTCTGCTCTCCCCTGGAGCTACAGGAGGAAGAGGGTGCGGCTGTCCGGTGAAATTGTCCAAAATGCCTGACCAAGTCAAAGTCTCTGATATGTTTAGCGAATAGCTAAGTACTGACATGTCGAGTCGACTGTTGTTCTAGCGTAGGACAGTTGTTAGAATACGTTTGCTAATTGAGTTATATTGTATACAAAGGTTTTTCCGTCTGTTAGTGTCTGTCTGACATTGATTCGCTTGAAAGAAAATAGAAGACCATTGGGTTCATTCTTAAACTATAAAGTTTTCAGAGAAAATGTACGCGTATTTTGTTTTCCAAAGGCACCTATACTGTAATCCTGTCTGTTCATGAAAGGCCAGTGTGTGGAATCTCACTCTGGAGGAAATTGACATCATGTGGAAAAAGGAAGTGGCTGTGTTTGTGACACCTGACTTTCTGTTCCCAGGACATACTTTCCTATTGTCTTCTCTCTCTCTCTCTCTCTCTCTCTCTCTCTCTCTCTCTCTCTCTCTCTCTCTCTCTCTCTCTCTCTCTCTCGCCCCCTCTCTTGCTCTCTTTCTCTCTCTCTCTCTCGCCCTCTCTTGCTCTCTTTCTCTCTCTCTCGCCCTTTCTCTTTCCTTCCCGCTCTCCTTTTTGTCTTATGCTTTTTCTACTGTATAGGTTTGTCAATAGTGGCTCAAATTTGTCTACTTGCATGTGTTCTTTGGTTATTTGTTCAGTGAGTGAGTGAGTGTGTGTGTGTGTGTGTGAGAGAGGATTACAGTGTGACAACTTGTTTCCTGGTATCCTATCATTCCAGTTCCACTCACACAAGACTTCCTGTTGGAGGGGGGAGGGAACGTCCTGAGCCTGAGAGTATGAGAAGGGGGGGGGGGGGGTCAAGGAAAAGAATGAACTATAAGAAAAGAAAGAGGGTACAACTAAAGCTTTTGCGGGGTCAGCCTGCATTGTTGTCATCATGTAATCTGGTTTAAAACAGGCTTTTATGTGGGAGTTTAATAATGGCGCAATTAAATTGACTAGCGCAAAGAAACCTTGCTAAATCACCTTGCATGATTTATTTAAAGCTACACTGTGTGATTTTACCCCAATCTAGCTGTGAAAGGGTATATGACCATCCAGTGAATATTAGTTTCTGTTCCTCTCAATTCCAATTTCGTTTTAACTCCTACGGTGGCCAATGTAGTCCAAGATTAACATGGCTTCCAGTTCGACCTCGCCCATGAGTGTTAACTCAAAAGTTAGCGTGAAAGGCGAAGCTTGAATTAACGGTTATGTCCCTCTTTGGCAAATGTACTTTCAAGATGGAGGGGCAACATGGCGACCGACATTAGAACCCCTTATCTGTATGTATTTTCAATGGCATATTATACACTCACGAGAATACTTTATTACTTGAACGAAGTAAATATACATTAATGTGTATATATATATATATATATATATATATATATATATATATGTGTGTATATATATTACTCCTACAAATGCTTATGCAATTAGGTCAAGTGATATTTGTTTTTAATGACCCTACAAGTTCTATGAAACCATCCCAAAAATATATATTTTTTAAGATTTCTATATTCCTAGACCTTTTGGCCTCTACTTTATATGTGTGTTGAATGCATATATTTGCATATATCATTCACATGCATGATGCAACAAGTAGTCTTGAAAGTGTATTGGTTTAGTAAGTAGATTTCTTTCTTTAGAGGCAAAGAGAGAAAGAGAAGAGACAGAATAGAGGAAACAAATGAGGCAAAGTGTGAAAATAAACACAATGCTGTTAAATTTGTTCCCTCACACTTTGCATTGCACATAGCAAAGCATGTAACAGAAAAGCACACATATATCAATGCTTTGAAATATTGTAAAAATACATTCAAAATAAAACACTAAAAACTAAACGTAAATTTAAGGCGTCACATTGCACAGTATGAAAACGGATATGCATTTTGAAGTCTAGAAAAGTTTGTATTGAGCAGTGTTTAATTATTAGTGCTTGTAATGATTAAATTTAAGGGTGTGTTTGATGACAGAAAAAGTTATGTAAAAATAGAGGAAATAACCGTCTTCAGTTAAATATCCGATATCGACTGATATGAATAAATTAACTGACATGTTTGACATGACATGAGCCTTTTTGTTTCGTGTGTTTGTGCTTTCCGTCTTTTGATTATTTTTTTCATCACAGTTATCGTATCCACTGAAAACTTCACAGGAAACGTTTTTGTGACGGACGTTTCTTCCAGTATGTTGCAAAGTGTCAGTGTGAACCGATGAATTTCATCATTTACAGTGACCTCCACCATTGCTAAACATCTTTGTCTGGGCACAGTTTCTCACCATCTTCCTTCCCATGCAGATATAATCGTAGTAATCATTTGCACCAACTAGAAGGTATCTCACCCCATCTACAAGCTCGAAGAAGTGCTACAAAACTCATCTCACGACCTGAATACATGCTTGAGGCTGGTTTCAGTTTTGACTGGATTATGGTCTTTGCTCTGTTGGCAAACTAGGTGGTCTTCTGCATTTGCTGTTGGTAAAGCCCTCAAACCCTCAAATGCAACTTCCTCTTATCGTCACAGACTCACAGCTATGAATGCTATGGTTGCTGAGGACACATTTAGACACTTATTGAGTTGTCAATGTGCAGCCCTGAGTGCTTTAACATTATTAACGTTTTCATAACCTTCCGAATCTAAATTACTCTTATTGTTTGGTCAGTCATACGCATTTCATTGTGTAGTTATATCCTTTTTTCATGCATTTTTCGAAAATAATTTGATGATTGTAGGCTTTCGAGAGTTTTTCAATGGTTTTAAAAGCCCTCTTTTCTAACTGCAGCAAGGTTAACTTTCTGTGGCAGAACAAGACGTCATTACATTTAGTTAGTTAACGTGTGATTGATGGTGCTAATGCTCTTCTTCATGCATGTGAACGTGTCAAACCTCTTTTTGAAAAAAGCGTGGTCTGTGTTTTCTGGTTTAGAATATATTTAAACACTGAAACTCGCCTCTTCTCTTCTGTTAAATGTGGATTCGAGAGCAAGAGAAGTAAAAGAAGAGACATGTGGCTTCCTCTTTATTATCTCAACTGTTTCTCCTAAAAAGCACTGAGATCGAACAGAGAGCAAATTGAGACTTTTGTTGAAGTCTATTTATTCTCGAAATCCAATGTTGAATCGAATCCAATCCAGTCTCTGCTAGAAGTTCTATCTACAATGAAGGCCTGTTTCACTATAGCTTTCAGTGCTGACCCATGTCCGTTGGACTGCGGAGTTCAGTTTAAGAAAGTTAAACATTTTAAAACATTAAAAATTTGAAAAATATTCTACATTTAAAAAACATTCCAAATTTGAAAAACATTCCATTTTTGAATAACATTCAACATTTGAAATCATTCCAAATTTAAAAAAAAAACATTCCAAATTTGAAAAACATTCTATTTTTGAAAAAGATTCAAAATTTGAAAACATTCCAAATTTAAAAAACATTCCAAATTTGAAAACATTCCAAACTTTAAAAACATTATAAATTAAAAAAAAAACATTCCAAATACTAAAATTTGCATTCGAAAAAGGCAAGTCATCTTAATTTATGTAGCACTTTTAACAATGTAGATTGTTCCAAAGCGGCTTTACAGTAATAATAGGTAAATAATAAGCAGCTCTAGAATAAAGTTGTATTCTAATTCAAAGTTTGAAATGGTTGGTTTACATGATCAAACCTAGGAATGGTTCATTTGAAGTGAACTATAGCGTAGTTTCCAATTGGAATGAAATCGGAAGTGAACGTTATGGCTGCGTCTAAAATCGCATACTCTCTTGAGTACTTCTTTTGAATAAGTAATTGCTTCTCAAGCTCTAAAAAAAGTATGTTCTGTATATGAGTGTGAAGTATGTGTGTAATCTGGACGTCCTTCTTTTGCCATGTTGTCATTATCACATTACCTACGGTGTCAGATGGCTTGTCGCAATAATCAATATTGACTTATCGCACAATACAGTATATGTATATGACATCAATAATTTTTGGTGACACAATATATCACCCATTATGTTGGTAATGAACATCACCAACATGTTGCCATTCGTGCTGTCATCTTGTCTGTTCTCTGTGTCGGAAAGCCTGTGTTCACAGAGTGGTCATCGTGGTGTGAAAAAAAGGTGCCATTTGAGTTGTTGTAATTTTTTCCTGACAACAGTTTGGTAGAATAAGTCCTGCTACACTCGATTTCAAAACCGCAAATATAAATGTCACAGTGCAAATGGTGCGGACTAAAATAATTTTAGCAGCAGATATGGCCTGTTGAGGCGTCTGTGCTTTTGTTCACACACACATCTGACTAAGTAGGGTTTGTGTTTTCAGCAATAGCGTGCCGTGCACCCTTACTTCTGAGAGAAAATCTCCATATTTGTGCATTTGCGAGTTTTGTTTTATTTTCTGCTTGTTACTTTGCACTTTTTTGTGTGATCAATTTTTTTTTACCATACCTGAAACATGTGGGTTCACATGAACTATATACAGACAGATTCCATGAAAACTGTATAAATTGAAAAAACAACAAAAACTTAAAAAGGGATATGTAGAAATGGAGGGGAAAGGAAAAGGGGAGAGAGGGAAATGTAGTATGTCAAAACCTCAGCTTATCAAATACTTTGCACTTTTTTAAGAAAATACTTGTTTGTTTGAAAGTATTATGATTAGACTATGTATTCAGTGGCATAAAATGGTCTTAAAATGACAATAATATTGTTTAGCGTAATTATTTCTGGGAATATATATCGCACAACATAAAGTATTGATTGTGACAGGCCTATGTGTCACTTCACTGTCATTCACAAATCCTCTCCCGTGGCCTCATGGGATAGTTAAGTGTCCATCATATACAGACTTCAAAATCTCACCGGTAGTAGTTGTTCATCCGGGTACTTTTTGCCGACTCTTTTATGAGTACTGTGAATTGACACTGTTTTTCGCCAACTATATAGTAGGGAAGTATACGATTTCGGTTGGAGCCATAGATCTGCATGCATGCAACTTTTCTTGGTACTGGTCACAGTTATTATAGCATTATGCTTTTCCCATAGCTTCTTATCTCTGCAGCTGAGACTGAGAGCAGATCTCAATCATCACTTCTATTACAATGTACCTGTGGCCGATAAACGCAAATGCAATTCTTTTTGCATACAGTTTGTGGTGTGGTGATAAAGAGAGAAAAGCCTCAATAATAACAAAGTGAGTTCTCTCAAACTTTTACCTAGCTACTGTGGTCAGTGGCTACCACTAGTACATAGTCAGAGAAAAAGTGCAGAAAAAGTTTACCTTTGGAGGCGCTGGGGCAAAGAACAACTTTGTACTTCATCTAACCCTAAAATTAGCACCTTGAAGTAGTAATATATACCTTTGCGGTACTACTATAAACCTTTTATGGGTAAACAAGGTAGAAAAGGACAAGCTAAAGGTGCAATTTTGCACATTTTATTTGAGAGTTTACTAAGGTTGATGGCCAAAAAAGTCTGAAAAGAGATTTCTCAAGACGGGACAAGAAGGATGTAATAACCCGAACAAAGCAACTGAACCAAATGTCAGAGATTTGAATATGAATTTAAACATTTATTTAAATTAGCGCTGCAAAGATTAATTGCGATTAATCGCATCCAAAATAAAAGTTTGTGTTTACATAATATATGTGTGTGTGTGCTGTGTATAATTATTTTAATTATTTTGTATATTTAAATACATATGCATGCATGTATACATTTAAGAATTATTTGCACGTGTATTTAAATACATATAAATACATTTAAATTAGGGCTGTCAAACGATTAATCGTGATTAATTGCATCCAAAATAAAAGTTTGTGTTTAATATATGTGGATGCACTGTGTATAATTATTTTATATATATAAATCCACACACATGCTTGTATATATTTAAGAAATATTTTAATGTATAAACTGTATATAGATTTATATATGAATTATATTATATATAAATATAAATATTTTATATATAAATATTTTTTTCCCCTGAAATATACATGCATGTGTCTATATATGTAAACAAAATAATTATACACAGTGCCCCCACATGTATTATGTAAACACAAACTTTTATTTTGGATGCGATTAATCGCGATTAATATTTTGACAGCCCTAATTTAAAAACATCTATATTATGTATAAATATAGATATTTTATATATGAATAACACATTTTCTTTAATATATACATGCTTGTCTGTGTATATATATATATATATATATATATATATATAATAATTATACACAGCACACACACATATATTATGTAAACACAAACTTTTATTTTGGATGCGATTAATCATGATTAATCTTTGCACAGCCCTAATTTAATTATTTTAAATGATCCATATAAGCTGCAATACATATTGATTTTATAACTCTATACTCTCTCATTTGTCTCTGTTTTTATTTGTTAATTTTAGAAGAGAACACATTCATATTTAAACCTCATTAGGTCTCCTGAACTCTGAAAAAGCAAAAGTTAGTTTTAGTTTTTTTTTTTTTTGTCATATTAAAGAGACAGTAGACCAATCTAAAGACATGCAGTGCAAAAGTGTTCACCACCATCTAGTTTATTTGGTTTATTCATATACAAACCAATCAAACCAAGTCTCTGACTTGACGGCAAAATAGAAAAGTCTGATTTTTTTTTTCTGCAGTCAATGACTTTCTTCATTTCTCAGCCGGCTCTCATGGTGTTTCCAGTTGTCAAAACCTGCTTTAAAAAAAAGTGTATGCATATACAGTGTATATATATATATATATATATATATATATATATATATATATATATATATATATATATATATATATACACACAGTGTTAGCGGCCCAAGTTAATAACTAATGATCTTTGCAATTGCAACGGAAGTGAATCGATCAAAACTAACTTTATCTGGACAATAACTTAATTCTAGAGCTGCCGTAAAGCCAAACCAGTCTCTGTTACTTTAATTTCCTATTATCACTGTAAAGCTGCTTTGAAACAGTCCATATTGTTAAAAGTGCTGTAAAAATGAAGATGACTTGACTTGCTTTTCATTATCAGCCATATGCTCATTTGCTTTCATTCACTTGTGTCAACAACTATTCTCTTTTGTGTTCAGCTGTTTAATGAGACCATTATTTGTTCAGGCCTTTCCTACAAGCATTCAATTCAACTTTTGACTATATTGCATCAGCGCAAATCAGATTACACATGATTACATGAACAGAAAATAAGAAAAATGAGCTCAAGCATTTGTTTTTATTCAACATTGTTTCATATAATTTATTTGATGTAATATGAATGGAGCAACAGACTCAGATTCATGGGAAATTCCTGAAGAGACATTATAAAAATGAAAACAATAAGCATGGGTGGTGGGCTGTTTTGTTTTCTCCAGCAAATGATACACACCTATTGTAAAGCAAAGCTAGCGAGGATTGTTGATTTGTTAAGCGCGGTGACTTCGTCGCATTTGCAAGTGTGTGTGTTTGTGTCCGCTCTGTGAAATCTTCTTTTGGGATGTTTATGTGTATCTTGGAGTAAGTTTGGAATATTTTCACGTGGCAGAAAGAAAACAGATTTGTGTTGTGAATTTGTTGCCCCTTTGCAGCTGGACTCTCTCTCTCTCAGCAGGAAACGAGGGGGAGGCTTTAGTGGGCCGGACAGGAAACACTCGCAAAACTGGCATCCTGTTGATCCACTGATGGTCAGTTAGATAGAAATACAGGACATGGCTTTATTCAGTCAAAGAGTGGACATTGCGCACACACGTACATTTTAAAGGGGAATTTTAACTGTGAACTTCCCTTTCTCTAGACAGGAAAGTAAGAGGAAGTAGCGTGAAAAAAGTGTTAAGTCACAAAATATAAAGTCATTTCACTTTCTTTTATTTTTCTGTTACTTATATTTGTATATTTCTCTGTCTGTGTTTGTTCCCAGGATGTTGGTGTGTATGGCAAGCTGATCTGAGGATCTGGTGAGATGCAAATCTGATAATGTCTGTTGACTTAAACTCAAATGGTCATTACATTTACACTGTTACTGAGGGGAACAAAGTAGAGAAACCTCTCAACATGGACACACTTCGTCAATTAAATGCCATAGAGAGCACAAAATCAATCTCAACACTTTATGATTTATCAAAAATCACAATATAGCTTAGTGTATTATCTAATAATTAATAAATAAATACATGCGCTGCTTTTTTTTAGAGTGAAGTGCAGCACTGTGATCTTTTACACGCAAGCGTCCAGTGTTTTGAATTCGGCTCCACACGATCTCATCTCTGAGTTTGTGTCGCTTATGACGTGCGTTTGGGAACACAATATGCATTTAGGAACATCATCTTCACAATGTTGTCATGAGAAGCGATTATAAACCTGCCATTGTCAACAAAAGAGAAGCTGAAAGGTCTCTCTGTGGTTTCCACCGAAATAAAAGCTCAATGGTTTGACGTATAGCAAAGGAATTAAGATCGATAAATATTAGTACTGTAATTGTACAACTGTACTATAAAATAACATTTTAAAACTAATATTATTTACAGTGCAATATTACTGGATTACATTTTTTTTAAATTGTCTAATATATTTATTGAGATAAAGTAATAATTATTACTACATTTAAAAATTATTATTATTATATAATATATAATCATTTTGGTAAAACTTTACAATAAGGTTTCATTAGTTTACATCAGTTAATTACTGTTGTTAACATGAAATTAACATGATTAAACAATACTTCTACAGCATTTATTCATCTGATTTAATGTTAATTTTAACATTTATTAAAATCAAAAGTTGTATTCATCAGTTAGTTATTGCAGTGTGAACAAACAATGAATGACTGTATTTTTATTAATTAACATTAACAAAATAAATGTTATTTTGTATCATTTTATTTTCTAATTATTAGTCATATAGCACTACAAACTTGGAGCCTTTTTAAATCATATTGCAATTATAATTTTAGATTTTGACACAAAATTTAGATTTTTTTTTTCTCCAAATCATACCTTATGTCATTGCATTAGATATCCAATAGCTTACTAGATACTACTGTCAAATTAATTCCCCTTTATCTTGTTTCTATGGGAAGAAGCTCTGTTTCCAGGGTGATGAGCCGTGTGCTTTGAAAACATCGAATATTATGGGCTGTGCTTGCTGTAAGCAGAGGAAGGCCAGTAAAGCTGTGTCGAATCCCAACTCGTGCGACACAGGCAATGGGATCCAGTCATTAGAGCCCTCCCGATACATCCCCGATCCGACTTTTAACCCATCAACGGGGTTGATCCCGAACTTTAATGATTTTTCAAACGCAGCACCTGCTCCCTTGTCCCGCCCAGCTGCCATCACAGGTGTGTAAAGTGTCTGTTTCAGTGTTTTATAAGGATGATAACGTTACTTACCGTACTGAAAACTAATGTATGTGTGTGTGTTCAGGAGGAGGTGTAACGCTCTTTATAGCCCTCTATGACTATGATGCCCGTACAGAGGACGACTTGAGTTTCCAGAAAGGAGAAAAGTTCCATATTATCAACAACACGTGAGTTCAAATCAGGACAGTTCGAGTACCGTCTTTTTTGACCACAAATATTAACCATATCTTCCTTCTTTCCCCTTGCTTCTCTCTCTCTGTGGTTCCTCTTGTCCCTCTTTCTGTCTCATTTCCTTTTTTCCTGGTCTTTCTGATATCTCTCTCTCCCTGTCTGCAACCCACAGCGAGGGTGACTGGTGGGAGGCTCGTTCACTGGACACAGGGAAGTCTGGGTACATTCCCAGTAATTATGTGGCCCCTGTGGACTCCATACAAGCTGAGGAGTGAGTTACACATAAACAAACCCTTTCATGAAGTTACAATTAGGGGTCGACCGATTATCGGCGCTGATATTAAAGTCCCTGTAAAGTCAAAATTAAGTATGTGTTCGGAGTTTGTCACACCACAGAAAAATGTGTTATTAGTAGGGACGGGTATTGACACAAATTTCACAATTCGATTCGATTTCGATTCACAAGCTTACAATTCGATCCGATTTCGATTCGATTCAATATTGATTATTTTGGATATCAGTTACAATAAATGGCAAATTTTCTCCAGGAAATCAAATCTCTTAACTAATGCTGTACTATGGGAGTCTAGTTGTAGCCTATAGGCTTCATTAGCCTAATATGAAGGTAATAATTAACTGTTCTGTAGCTATACAAACACTTAAATTACACTTTTATTTATTTTTATAATAAGAAGATTATATGAAATATAAACATTTAAATGGTGGCTGTCATAAAAACTTACCAGATTTATTCAAATATGCATTAAATATTGAAGAACATTAAGATTATAATGCATATGTAATATGGTGTATATATTTAGCAAAATGCTCCTCTCTGGAGTTATTTTTCCTAGCTGACTAACAAGTTTATGTGGGTTTTCTGAGGTAAATATGACGATACATGACATTGATTACAAGCTTAACTGACCTCTTTCCACGGTTGAAATGCTGATTGAGCGAATCAATGTGAAAGATCCGGATTTCGATAAGCTGTACTCTACCTTTTAACACACTTTCAGATAATCATTCATGTTTATTTCGCGCTGTGACTGGTATTATTAAGCCGGAAGAGAGATCAGCGCTGCTGCTTCTCTTGAGCTGCGCCAGAGTGATCTCACGCCACAGCGCCAAAACCTTATTTATGGTTTTGAATTTCTAAAGAAAATGGACGTAATTTGAAATTTGAGACTTTTTCATATCAATAGTAACAAAGGACAAAGATTATTGCGATTTTTTTTGGATGCGCGCAGCCGCGAGACAATGTTCCATTCATTCAAATGAAACAGGATGACTAATCGATTCTTGAGATTTAAGAATCGATATCGGTTCGTAAAAATGAGAATCGGTTAATATCGAGAAATCGATATTTACAGTATTACCTAGCCCTAGTTATTAGCCGTCCAGCCAAATTTGAATGGTATAAAGTGCCGGCAAGTACATAAAATCTTGACAAAATGCTCTTAAACGCTGGGGGCGTGTCTGCTGGCTGCACTGAAACCACGCCCACTCGCGGGAAAGCTGCCGACGGTGATATTAGCTGATACTGCTTTCGGGACGGGAGGATGAAATCTGCGGCGGGAGATGGTCGGTTCGGCCTCGTTCACCAGTAACAGCGGATTCTCAGTGAATCCCCTACGAAAGTTTATAAAACTATCCTTTGTAAAATGATCACTACAGAGACCATTGTTGGCGGTGATCCTCAGCTCTCCATCAAGGTTGGCTCTTCACAAAATTAATCCACCTCTTCTTTAGGACATTTAAATAAAGACACCCATATGTTTTGTACATAAACGCATCCAGGTAGTAACCTACGCATACCGTGACGAAGGCATAGCTAGCTAGCAAACTGTAGGCTGGAATAACTAATAGCACTGACAGAAACTCGCGATTTGAACTGCGAACTGATGCGAATGTTCTCTATTGTTTGGGGAGGGGCCAGCCTCATTGCGTCATCAACTAGGGGCGTGTCCAGGGGCTCCAGTGCATCATCGAGCCCTGTTTTAGCCGCGTCCAATAGTGATAGGCGATACCACTTATTTTGTTTTCAATGCGATACCGATACTTTCAAAGCCAGTATCGTCGATACCGATACTTTTAAACTGACCTTTTAAATTTGAACATTTCTTAAGTTATTGAATTACTAAGATTAAAATGGGTAATGATACCTATTAAACATTATATTAGAAAGGCATTTTAACATTCAATATGCCTTAATTCTATTTCATCTGTAATGATCGGTATCGGCCCTGAAAATCACATATCGGTCGACCCCTTGCTACAATCACATTATATACATTTTAAAATAAATTTTTTTGGTCAATGCAGGTGGTATTTTGGGAAGATGGGCCGGAAAGATGCCGAACGGCAGTTGTTGGCACAAACTAACCCTAGAGGGACATTCCTAATACGTGAGAGCGAGACAACGAAAGGTAAATGTTTATATTTTAAAGTTTAGCAATACATTCTGTATATTTACATTTCACTTTCAGGAAGGACTACTAATGCTTTCAAGTTAAGTCTGTCAATCAAAAACATATTTGTATTGTTATGATATTATGTATAATTGTGATTAATGTCAAATTTTTTTGAAGGAAGAGAAAAAATATATTTGTGTAAGTAGGGAATTATATATACACACTAATGTTCAAATGTTTAGGGTCAGGAAGATTATTAATGCTTTCATACAGCTTGACATTAACTTTTTGGCTCACCAGCCACTGTGGCTAGTGGTTTCTCAAAGTTTGAAAGTTTTCACTGGCCACAGTTTTGACATCAATACCATGTGGAAAAACTGCCATATAGATATTTTTTATTTTATCTCATAAAATCACTAGGGCTGTCAAACGATTAATCACATCTAAAATAAAAGTTTGTGTTTACATAATATAAGTGGGTGCACTGTGTATAATTATTTTGTGTATACATAAATACACACACATGCATGTATATTTAGGAAAAAATATTATTTAAATATAAAATATTTATATTTATATATAATATAAATTATATATAAATCTATATACATGAAAATATTTCTTAAATATATACATGAATGTGTGTGTGTATTTATATCTATAAAATAATTATACACAGTGCACCCACATATATTATGTAAACACAAACTTTTATTTTGGATGCGATTAATCGTGATTAATCGTTTGACAGCCCTAGCTGTCACTTTAAGACCTGACGCACAGATCCATTATACTGTTACATGTGTTTTCCTCCTCAACTTTACGTTCACTTAAAAGAAAACTGATCGTGTTTATTTACGTATCACCGGCATTTTTACATTATTTTGTGTCTTTGACTGTTTAAGCGTAATAAACAGTGAAAAAGTTCTCAATTTAGTACTGACAGGCGGCTTTATACACACACTTTGGGTGTGAGCCAGCTTGGCAAGCTAGACCCACATCAAGATGTCAGGTTGGAAACTCACTATTGGTGGAGCTCAATCCGAGGGGCGGGATAAACGGTTGTTTTTTATTTCCTCTTAGGGGTGTAAATCGGAGCCTTTATGGGTTAGTTCATCCAAAACTGAAAATTATGTCATTAATGACTCCCCCTCATGTCGTTCCAAGCCTGTCAGACCTCCGCTCATCTTCAGAACACAGTTTAAGATATTTTAGATTTAGTCCAAGAGCTTTCTGTCCCTCCATTGGAAATGTATGTACGGTATACTGTCCTTGTCCAAAAAGGAAATAAAGACATCATCATAAAGACAAGTAGTCCATGTGACATCAGTGGGTTAGTTACAATGTTTTGAAGCATCGAAAATACATTTTGGTCAAGATTATTCTTTTTAGTAATTTCATTATTAAAAAATGGTTTGATATCCACTGAATTCATCTCGCCAGCCAATTTAAAAACAGAAGGATGTTCAAACCTTTGAAAATGAGTTTAAAAGCATCTTTTTTTCACCTCTTTTTAGGAGCATACTCTTTGTCCATCAGAGACTGGGATGATGCGAAAGGCGAACATGTCAAGCACTATAAGATTAGAAAGCTGGACAATGGCGGTTATTACATCACAACAAGGACACAGTTTGATACCGTCCAGCAGCTGGTGGAGCATTATACAGGTAAGTGCAATACACATATAACATACTTTAATTTGAAAAATCTTATTATACATATACAATACATTTTTTTATTATACAACATATTGTATTAAAGAGGTCATATAATGCTCATTTACAGTTTCATGATTTTGTTCATGCGGTCAACTAGAATACATCTAATGTTAAATTTTTTTTTTTTTTTTTTTTAAACCCGCCTTCCGAAAAGCACAGTCTGATCTGATTGGTTGTGATTCGTCCACTGCTTAAAGTGTGTGTCACAAACACAAACACTCCTTCATCAACAAATGTCTATAAACACTACTGTAACTACATTAACTATTGAATCAGTTTTGCCGTGTCAGACTAAAGACTACAATGTTTAATAAAGGAGTTGTTCACTTTTAAAAAAAACTTTCACCCCCCATGTCCTTTCACCCCCTTTTTCTCCATATAATGGACTTCAATGGGGTCCAAACGGTCCAAGGACCAAATGAGAGTTTCAGTGCAGCTTCAAAGGGCTTTAAACGACACCAGCTGATGAATAAGGGTCACGGAACAGAGGAAGGCGAGCATTTGTGCTTATAAAACTTTATTTTTGATATGACTGTTCGTTTTGCTAGATAAGACTCTTATTCATAGTCTGGTATTGTTTAAAGCCTTTTGAAGCTGCACTGAAACTGCCTTTTGGACCTTGGACCATTTGGACCCCAATGTCCATTATATGGAGAAAAATCCTGGAATTTTTTCATCAAAAACCTTAATTTCTTATCGATTGAAGAAAGTAAAACATGGACATCTTGGATGATATGGGGGTGAGTAAATTATCAGCAAAAGTTTTTTTTATAAAAGTGAACTACTACTTTAAGGGAGTTCGTGCTTTGTAACTTTGCAGGACTTTTTAATGCTCAAAGAGCAACATTACACACTAAAGAAAGTTAAATGTAAAAAAAAATTAAATAAAAAAAAATAAGAGGTCCCCGACCATTAAAGGTTTTGTCTATAATATTAAAGAATTTCTTCAGCAGGAAGCATTGTTTATTGGCTCTACAGGCTATGTGGCGTGTTAATATTTACTGCGATTAAAGTTATCGACAGGTCAGTTTATTTTTGCCCATCTTTATTTCCTCTTAGTGGCCAAATGACTTCTCTACTTCCATCGAGTGCATCTTTCGTATCTGTTTCTGTTAGTGATCCTCTTACTCAACCTGTCAGTCTTGTGCCATCAGCCTTCCTGTTTCACTGTTATTGTTGAATCTACAGTCACTCGCACACACACACACTCCACATGCATGAATATACACCGGTGCTTCTCAGACAGACCACTTCAGCAGTAAAACTGAAATTAAACCACCTACTACCCCAAATATGGGGCAAACCACAAATTACCACCGAACAGTTACTTTCAGTTCTAAGTGCTGAAGACATTTGTACTCTACATATTGAAATAGTCCCATTTTTATTAATCCAAATTTTATCAGACTACTACTTACATTTATATGAACTGGAGTACTACCGTTCACTAGCTAATGAGTTGGTACGTACACTCAAAAATATTGGGGTCAGTAAGATTTTTTTTTTTAAAGAAATTAATTATTGTATTTATCAAGGATGCATTAAATTGAGCAAAATTGACTGTAAAGGCTTTTCCATTTTTATGTACATATTTTTGAACTATTATGCTGAAAATTCAGCTTTTCATCACAAGAATAAATTAAAATTTACATTATATTCACATAGAAATCAGCTATTTTAAGTTGTAATAATATTTCACAATATTACTGATTTTACTGTATTTTCGATCAAATAAGTGCACCTTTGGAGAGCAGAAGAGACTTCTTTTAAAAACAGAAAAAGAGTACTGTGTAACTAACTTTAGGGTATTTATTGAAGTCGGACAGTAGAAACACAAACTATAAGAATACTGAATTAAACAAAATATAGAATCATAAATTAAAAAGTCAATTGCTTCGTTGTTATGAGATTGTTATGATGATATTAATCTATTAATTAATTAATTGCAGTGTTTTTTTGTTGTTGTAATTTATAATTTATTTATAAAGGTATTTCTACTGTAATAATAATAGTAATTATATAAATATAAGATTAAATGTATTATTATAAATCTATTATTAAAAGTAAATATATCATTATATTAGAGAATAGTTTAAAGGGATACTCCACATTTTTTTGTAAATAGGCTCATTTTACCACTCCCCCACAGTTAAACAGTTGGGTTTGACCATTTTTGAATCCATTCAGCCGATTTTCTGATATTTAGGAGAATATCAGTAACCAGACAGTTTCTAGTCTCATTGAATTTGTAGGAAAAAAATATACTATGGAAATCAATGGGACCAGAAACTGTCTGGTTACTGATATTCTTCTAAATATCAGAAAATCGGCTGAATACATTCGAAAACGGTAAAACCCAACTGTTTAACTCTGGGGAGTGGTAAAATGAGCCTATTACCCAAAAAAAGTGAAGTATCCCTTTAAAATAACACTTATAATCCAACACATCTTTTAGCATAATGCTGCTCTGGCGCCCTCTGCTGAGTGAACAAGTATCATACAGCTTTTTATGTGCATATGTGCTTGTGATTCCTTCTTTAATCTGATTTGTGTATTTGTAAATGTTTGTTTTATATACCTTGCTATAGCCTGCTGTCTCCTCTCGTTTCTATCCATGTCTTTCTTTTTCTCCGTACTGTGTTCTTCAGAGCGCGCAGCAGGGCTGTGCTGCCGTTTGATTGGCAGCTGTAGGCGGGGCATGCCTAAACTTGCTGACCTGTCAGTGAAGACTAAGGACGTTTGGGAGATTCCCAGGGAGTCACTTCAGCTCATTAAGAAACTGGGCAATGGCCAGTTTGGTGAAGTGTGGATGGGTAGGAACCACAAAAAGCATGGGAACATGTTGCAGGAGGAAGGGAACAAACCTCGCACACCTTGCTCACCCTGCCTGTGGTACAGTGCCTTGCAAAAATATTACATTTCTCATAGGTACAATATGTAACTTTTGGCCCTCTAGCAGTTAAAAAACAAAACTGCATGCATTTTGTGGAAGAACATTGTTTTTGGTTTTGCTTCGGCTGTGCCGATATGGTTATCCCACTTTTCATAAAAACAGTCACTACTAGACTTAAAGGAGTAGTTCACTTTTAAAAAAACTTTTGCTGATAATTTACTCACCCCCATGTCATCCAAGATGTCCATGTCTTTCTGTCTTCAGTCGAAAAGAAATTAAGGTTTTTGATGAAAACATTCCAGGATTTTTCTCCATATAATGGACTTTAATGGGGTCCAAACGGTCCAAGGTCCAAATGAGAGTTTCAGTGCAGCTTCAAAGGGCTTTAAATGACACCAGACGATGATTAAGGGTCTTATCTAGCGAAACCATCGGTCATTTCAAAAATAAATACATTTTTTTTGTAAAAATAAAAATTTATAAGCACAAATACTCGCCTTGCTCTATTCTGCGATGCACGTTCGTGACTCTCCTGTTTAAACTTGTTCATCAAAATGAACAAATCTTTTTTTCGGGTCATTTCGTTCATTTTGTTCGTGATTTGTTCATTTTGATGAACAAGTTCGAACAGGAGAGGTGGATGACATGGGGGTGAGTAAATTATCAGCAAAAGTTTATTTTAAAGTGAACTACTCCTTAAAGAGATATAACCAGTTTAGGATCTCAAGCTGACTAGCTGAAGACGTAACTGTAGCTTTACCCAGTATTAGACATGATCAAATAAATTCCAGCACAGCGCTACAACAACCATAATGAAATCAGCCTTACACTAAACTCTGTTAGAGACCTAACTTATCTGTTCAATAAAATACTCGTGTTTTAAACACCATCTTCGCATTGCTTTTACATTATTTTATTTTATGTACGCAATGTCCAGCGAAAACCATCCCGACATGTCTAAAATATAAACACTTTATAAAAGGCGTGATAAAGCAACGTTTTAGAGGAAGGATTGATTATGTATTGACTTATTATTTAAATTGTGTTAGTTTTGAACATACAAAGTTACATGTTGTACCTTTTGAAGTGATAGTTCAGCCAAAAATAAAAATTGTCGGAATTAACTCACAACCCTCGTGTCGAAACCAAACCTGAATGACTTTCTTTCTTCTGCAAAACTCAAAAGATACACGTTGGTAACCAAACAGTTTTAATTACCATTGACTTTTTTTGTATGAATATCAAAATATCTTCTTTTACGTTCCAATTGAAGAATGAAAGTCACATAAAAAAATTTGCAAGGAACCGTGTAGATGAAAGAGTGGATCTCAGGGAAGTAACGTAAGGCTGTGCTGTTTTTGTTCTCTCTCTCTGGTTTTTCTAACAATGCATGCCACCCTGTTTCCCTCCTTTTCCACCCCCCCCCCCCCCCCCCCCCCCCTCTCTCTCTCTTTCAACACTCCTAACAGGTAGTAATGATGGTTTATGTTGCTACTTGACTAAAGCCTGTCCAAATGCCACGCCCCAAACACTGGGTTTAGGGCGGGACGCCTGGGAGATCGCCCGGGATACACTGCAGCTCAACAGGAAGTTGGGTCAGGGTTGTTTTGGCGACGTCTGGATGGGTGAGACGGATACGACGTGTCGATGTCCATGTCAGCATTTGCTAAAGCTACAGCCAGCGTTCCCAAAGGATTGGCACTTTTTTTCCATGCACACTGTCTGTTTCAGTCCAGACCTTTGCATTAGCAAATGCAGTCATAATGACAAGAGAACATGGAAAGGTGTCATTCACAATGCTGAATATCCAAAATGCATAAAGCACAAATGCTGTTATTGACCCTGCTTTGCCAAGCATCAGTCTATGGTTCTGAATCGTCAGCTAATCCTCAAATGCACTACGTCAGCTAAACCCCAATAGCATTTTTTAGTGCAGTGTCAATGTTGATAGTGACATTAAAAATGCAACAGCACATTTGACACACATTGCATATAAAAAATAAAAAATCAGCTCTTTTCCAGTAGTCTGCAGTAATCCCAGCTTCCTGTTGCTTTGGTGTGTGGCCGTATTCCCAGATGCCTCTACATCTGTTCCTCCCCACCCCTTCTCTCATCCCCTAAACATTGCCATGTTCAAACGCTTCTTCCGAATGTGTCTGACAACATTTCTATGTGTAGGCATGTGGAATGGCACAACTAAAGTTGCAGTGAAAACCCTGAAGCCAGGCACCATGTCTCCGGAGGCCTTCCTGGACGAGGCCCAGATCATGAAGAGGCTCCGGCATGATAAACTGGTGCAGCTGTATGCGGTGGTGTCGGAGGAGCCCATCTACATCATCACAGAGTTCATGAGTCAAGGTACATACAGTCATGAGAACGTTGTTTGAGAGAGACAAAAGGCCAACATGTTTAGGTAACACTTTACTTGAAGGGGTGTGCATAAGACTGGCATGACACCTTCATAACAATGACATGACATATGTCTTGAATATGAAGTAGGGTTTATGCATGTTTATGGCAACTATCATTAAGTGTCTTTTGCTCAATAATGACATGAATGCAAATATGACATTGTTTAAGATGTCTTTGTTATGACATCTTGACATAAACCAATACATCATGACCTGTCAGTGTCTTTGTCATGACAACTTGACGTAAAATTAAGTTAAACTGTCATGTGGTTGGCTTTGACACTGGCTGTCATGAGGCCTTTATAACAGTGTCATGAATATTTTTCGTGACCTCAACTACAGTGGTACTCATTGAATTTGTCATTAAAAAGTAATAATGGCTTCATAACAGCCAATGTCAAAACCAACCACCTGACAGTTTAATGTAATGTTAACCAATAAAGCTAGGTGGTTTCTTAAGTGTGATAATTAATCTGCTATGTCATGTTTATGACAGGTTGTGTTGTCTTAGTAATGTCAAGTTGTCATGACAAAGACACTGACAGGTTATGATGTATTGGTTTATGTCAAGGTGTCATAACAAAGACATCTCAAACAATGTCTTTTTTGTATTAAAAATGACATAATTGAGTGAATGACACTTAATGACAGTTGTCACAAACATGCATACAACTTGACCTGTCATGATTATGAAGGTGTCATTTTTAGTCTTAAGCACACCCCTTCAAGTAAAGTGTTACCCATGTTTATATGCACCACCATTCAAAAGTTTGGGGTCGGCAAGGTTTGTTAATGTTTTTTAAAGAAGTATGCTCACCAAAGTTGCTTTTGTTTGATTAAAAAATACAGTAAAAACTTTTATATTCTTAAATATTTTTACAATTTAAAATAACTAGTCATAAAGGCCATTATTCCTGTGAATTATTCCTGTGAATAAAGGCCATTTATTCCTGTGATCAGAGATGAATTTTCAGCATCCTTACACCAGTCTTCAGTGTCACATGATCCTTCAGAAATCATTCTAATATGCAGATTTGCTGTTTAGGAAACATTTATTATCAGTGTTGAAAACAGTTAATAGTTTTTTTGAAAAATGTTCCACGCTTCTATGATGTATAGAAAGTTCAGAACAAAATCTAATTCTTTTGTAACATTACAAATGTCTTTAATCTCACGATTTTAAGCATCCTTAAAATGACCCCCAACTTTTGTATAATAATGTAAGTTTTTTTTATAGTATAAAAATATTCTTAAAAATGGTACACACACATAAACATTTTGTTTGATGCTTCTGTTTAGGAAGCTTGTTGGACTTTTTGAAAGATGGAGATGGCAGAAATTTAAAATTGCCTCAACTTGTGGACATGGCAGCCCAGGTAAAGCTTCTTATTAATACACAAATATACATCAAACATTCATTATCCGTTACTGGGACAGTCGTCCTGAAGCAACTTAGTGTTAAATGGTTCAAGTTGGAACCAAGAAGCTGGTGTTCGGTCTAGTGAATAAAAAGAAACCATTGATTCTCGACTGAATCACTTTATTGAATCAAAAACATGCAGCATTACCAGAATAGCTCTTTGCGTTTCCCATTTGCGTTTCCCATGGTAACATATCAAGCCATAATGGATCTTCGGATCCTGGATCAGTTAAGTATTAGCATGAATACATAAGACACCCAGATATCTCAGTCGTTCTGTACAGAGTCAATCACCCTTGAACCTTTTGAAAAACAAATGTCAAGATCTTTGTATTTTTGAGAGCATGTCTTTATCGAGAAGGTTTCCATGCTTGGCAGGTTTGATTAATATGAACAGGTGTGAATGATCTGTTAGTTCGGTTCATCTGAATAAGTGTGAACGCTGTCATCCGGACCCTAGTGACACCAAACAAGTGGACCGAGACGCTGAGAAGAGTTTCGGTCTGCTTCCAAACAAACTGGTGCGGTTTGAATGAACGAATGCAACAAAGACATGCAAATGATGCAAGATGTGACCCTTAAAAGGACAGATTGCTCAAGCAAATCTGTTTTTTCTCGTCATAGTCGCGATGTTGCCCATCACAGTTCGTCTTATCGCAGCAGATCTTCGACTGTACGAAACTAACCGTTTCTAACACCCTTGACATTTTATAAGCTCTTCATGAGTTCTCAGCTTTTTTCTGTCTTTAGGTTCTGTGTTTAAAATGACAGTGTGAATGCTAAGCAAACCAAGATTAAATGTATCATTTGCTTTTTTTGGTCTGGAGCAAGAGAACCAAAACTACAAGTGTGAACATACCCTAAAACTAATAGCAATCTCACTTCTTATGTATTGTGATGAAAGTGTTTTCTTTCTTCTAGATCGCTGGGGGTATGGCGTACATTGAGCGGATGAACTACATCCACAGAGACCTGAGAGCTGCCAATATCCTGGTTGGAGAGGGTCTGGTCTGTAAGATTGCAGATTTTGGACTGGCTAGACTCATTGAGGACAATGAGTACACAGCTAGACAAGGTCACTGACAATCTATGACCTAAACGTGATCTTGAGTTTCATCCTTTATGTGATACTATCAAATGTTATTTATCTCTTCTTTGCCCTTCACTCTATATCATTCCTGCCCATTTTGTTCTTTTTTATTTTTTAAGCTTTTATTATACTAATTACAACATTTCCTTGCATTTGGATGGTTCCTGGAATCTTAGTCAAGGGATTCAACAATAGGGTATATTGGCTAAAAATAAATATATACTGTAAATATATACTTATATTTTTTTAAACAGCAAAACTATTGTATAAATATAAAATAAAATATTATAAATATTATAAAATATTTTGTGAAACAGATGTTACATCCAAAATTATAAGAGAAAGAAAAAGTGACATAAAAGTCATCAATTGTTGTAACAATAAAATATATATAATATGTTGCAAGGCAATGTCAGCCAACCCAGTATTACAGCTTTTTTTTTGTAAATCCAGTAAGCTATATAGTTATATATCTATTACTCTGCCTGTAGTTTGGGTACCAGATCGATTCGTTTTCATTTATTTTTTATTTTTTTTATTAACTATATACAAAAGAAAACACTTGAGGATGATATTTTAATCCAGAGGTACTCTCTTCCCAAAATGGTTCATTTCTTTTTATTTTTTTCCTTTCATTACTTCTTTCATTCCTCATCCTTCATATCTCTTATTCTATAATTCTTAAGATTTCTCTTCTTTTCTTAAAAGACATTTAAAATTTCTACACTAGGTTTGGTCTAAGTGGGAGAATGTAGTCTATCCATTTTCTCCATAGTTTGATACATTTCTCAGTCTGTAGCCGAAGATTCATTGTTAACTTCTCCATTGTGTAAATTTCATACAAAATTCCCTGCCAATTGTTAATTCTGCTTATTTTGTTCTAATACTCATTTTACTGCAATGCAATTTTCAGCTTTAATTTCTCGATTTTGGGCTGCTGCCTCTCTGTCCGTTTAATCTAATCATTATTAAATGTGTACTGAACTGATTGTCTCAATCCTCATATTATAGGAGCAAAGTTTCCTATAAAGTGGACCGCCCCAGAGGCTGCTCTGTATGGGAAATTTACCATCAAATCAGATGTGTGGTCTTTTGGTATCTTGTTGACGGAGCTCATCACCAAGGGGCGAGTGCCTTACCCAGGTGCGTTTATAAAACCGAAGAAGAATCACACTGATAGACCAAAGAAATTGAAGGCTTAAAGAGGTAGTTCGCCTAAAAAATGTAGGTGAACTCACCATCAAGTTTTTCATGCTTCATAAAACGATGTAAAAGCACCATAAATGTGTCATAAAGTGTTCCATGTAACTCATGCGTTATATATCAAGTCTCCTGAAGCAGGGTTATTATCATTTACTAAAACTAAACCAAAAACAATAATTAAAAAAATTAATTAGTTGAAATAAATGTTAACTAAAATAAAATAAAATATTAAAAAAACGTATTTTGTTTTAGCAAGTTGCCAAACATTTCTCATTTCCATTTAGTTTGTTGCCGACTATCTTTATTTTAGGGCTGTGAAACGATTAATCATGATTAATTGTAGCCAAAATAAAAGTTTGTGTTTACATAATATATGTGGGTGCACTGTGTATAATGATTTTGTATATAAAAATACACACACATGCATGTATATATTTAAGAAAAAATATTATTTATATATAAAATATTGATATTTATATATAATATAAATTATATATAAATCTATATACACTATATACATGAAAATATTTCTTAAATATATACAATGTGTGTGTATTTATATATACAAAATAATTATAGACAGTGCACCCACATATATTATGTAAACACAAACTTTTATTTTAGATGCCATTAATCGCAATTAATCGTTTGACAGCCCTAGTATATAGTAATATAATATATGTGTGTATAGTGTATATAATTATTTTGTATATACAAATACACACATATGCATGTATATATTTAAGAAAAATGTGTCATTAATGTATCAAATATTTATATTTATGTATAATATTAATTTTGTGTAAATATATATAAAGTATATACATGCAAATATTTCTTAAATATATACATGCATGTGTGTATTTATATATACAAAATAATTATACACACTACACACACATATATTATGTAAACACAAACTTTTATTTTGGATGCGATTAATCGTGATCAATTGTATGCTGTTAACCTTGCTGTTTTTGTTTTTTTTTTTGTTAAAAAGATTACAAGAACTGAAAGTCATATAAAGTCAATAAAAAATAAACAAAACAACTATAAATAAAATAATTAGTTTGGCCTTCTTGGTTGATAGCCAACATTTTCTGACGGTTAAGCACATGCTTCCACTGAAAAATAGGAAAAATATATTTATGAATATTTTGTATCCTACTGTTAAAACTTGTTTGTTTTTGAAAGAAGTGTCTTATATTTGATATATTTGAAATGTATTTAAAAATGTTACTTTGATTTTTCAGCATCATTACTCCAGTCTTCAGTGTCACATGATCCTTCAGAAATCACTCTAATTTGCTGATGAATGTTGAAATACTCGTGCTGCTAACTGTATTTCGTTTTTTTAATCAGGATTCTTTGATGAATAGAAAGTTTGATTCAGAACTACAAACAAAAAATTGTTAAAAACATGGCAGATGTGCACAACCAACGGTTAAGTAGAGAGATTTAGATTAAGGGTTTGATTGATTAATAATAAATAGTTAACCTGATAAAAAAATATTTATGTAATGTAATTTTTGGAATTTGGAATTTGTTTATAAAGTTCCATTTGGCCGTTAACATTAAATACATCACTATGAATTGCAAAAATAAAGGTTCTCCACATGAAAGACCCTCAACTGGCAGATCAACATGCCATTTCTTTTCTCTCCTATACGGTAGGAAAATGTGGAGGATGATAACTGTGACAAGATGATTGACAGGCCAGTTTACGTTGAAAAGATGCATGTAACTATCCCTCAGCGCAACTTTATGACATGACAGTATATCCCAAAGCATGTACTACACATTCAATAGTATGTACTATTTAGGCGTGTAGTATAAGTAGGCGAATTGGGAAGCAGCGAGTTACTCTTATTATAAAAATCTTACTCGTCTCGTAGGATATAAATAATTCTCTTTTTCTATATGTATGTATTTGTGCAGGGATGAACAACAGAGAGGTGCTGGAGCAGGTGGAGCGTGGTTATCGCATGCCGAGTCCGCAGGGCTGCCCGGCTTCGCTGCACGAGCTGATGGTGCAGTGCTGGAGGAAGGACCCGGACGAGAGACACACCTTCGAGTACCTGCAGGGCTTCCTGGAGGACTACTTTACTGCTACTGAACCCCAATATCAGCCTGGAGAGAACCTGTGATAGCATTAGCTCAATATATCCTTCAGGAAAGATACGATCGCCTTTCTAACTTTCTATCACAATACCTCCAAAAACTGCTGCACTGATGCACGGCACCTCAATCACAGGCTCTGGACATGCAATCTCTCATCTTGTGGTGTAGTATGAGAGCTTCAAACTAAAAATGCTTTCCAAGATCTCAAACCGCAAGATGGGTCACTTTTTTTGAAGTAATAATGGGCAATGCTAATGTCGGGTCTTCTTTAACTTTAACCCCTGGTTTCACAGACAAGGCTTAAGCCTAGACTAAAATCCACGTTTGAGGAGTTTTAACTAAAAGGATATCTTAAAACATGTCAGTGCCATTGTGTTTTGTCTCAAAGACGCACACCAGTAATGTTTTCTTCCGAGGCACATTTATAAATGTCCTAATTTAACTAAGGCCTAATCCTGGCTTAATCTAAACCCTGCCTGTGAAACCAGGCCTATTAATATGATGGCACATATTAATACAGCTTATTACATATCTTTGATTAGGCAATAGCAATCATATTTAATCATATTAATACCTACCCGTTTCATTATATCCACTGCTGTATTTGAATGCCTCTATTTCTAATGAGTTATTCTGGCCAACTGAGGATTTTGCTCTGATATAAAACAGGAAATCTCTACTGGACATTCGGCAGTAATCCGGATAATTGAGATTTTTCACACAGCTATCTAGTTTGAGGTGTTTTTTGTGATGAATCACAGAGAAAGCTCTTCCAGCTCCTGAATGAGCATTTTTGAATGTAACAATTTATTTGTCTTCCAAAAAAAAAAAAAAAAAAAAAAGCTCAATGCAAAGGTCTTGATATGCAGTAGTCAAAAATGAAATCTTGAAATTACAGAGGTGATTGTGTGTCCATCTCAAAACAGTTCGAAATGACCTTGCTTTTATTTCTCTGGGCTGCGTTCATTTATCCAGTCATGTTATTGCTTTATAATAATCATTTTTGTTTAATTTTGAAGTCTAAAAGTCTTGTATTATCTTATTAGAGAGCAGTTCTGTTGTTTTCTGGTGACTTTAAAGACGCAGCATTGACGTCAGCAGTGAAAAAGACTTCCTTCAGAGCTGTCCTTTAAAATGAGAAGAAAAACTACTGTTTTTATTGTTTGGTTTCCTGCATTTTATACTGTATTTTACATCTAATCTCTGTCTATAATTTAAGTGGATATCAAACCTGTGGCTTCATTCGGGGTCAGTGATATTCTGCTGGATTCCTGAAGTGAAGAATGTGTATTACAGTTATGTGATGTTTGTGCCATTTTATTATACTGAGCTTACTGAACTGAACCCACGCGTCTAACATGCTTCTTTTACTTGACGTCGTCCACACTCGCACACTTTTGCAGGATGCTTTCACATTACAGCTGCACTTTTGATCAGTGAAAGATCTTGATCCAAACACCCACGCTATCTTATTCCTGAACGACGAGGATTCGGCTGTCTAGAGCAGTTATCGTTCATATGCATGAAACAGTAATTCAAATGATCACATAAGTACTGGGATAAAAGCTTTTAGTCCGGATAAACACTTATATCTACAGTAGCAATCTTGTTACACCAGTTGGTGGCGACAAATGACTGTGAAAGAATTTGTCACAATCATTTATTCAAGTGATTCATTTAAAGGGGTGATGAACTGAGAAATCAAATCTTCCTTGAGTTTTTGACATCTAATAGGTCATATAAGTATATCCTGTAAGTTTCAGAACTGAAAACGTCCTTGTTAGTCCAATAAAAGCGTTTATTGACACCAGGCTCAGCAAACGACTCGTTTTTCAAAGTGGGGCACTATGATGTCAAAAAGGATAAAACACCACCCCTGCAGAAGATCAACGGTTTAGCCCCGCCCACTGATTCGCGCATTACACGCATAGCTAAATAACATAGATGCCTACCTCAGCTACCAAGCAATACAAAATATTGTGCAGTGCCTGGTTGTGGAAGAAGACAGTCGCTGAATAAGCTTCCTCTGGATTCCAATAGGACTGCATGGATAAACTTTATTTTTAATGACGTTCCAGCTGATGAGGTAAAACATTGTCTGCCTGTTTGCTTCATTTCACTGAGGATTGTTTTGTAAACAAGACTGGATTTGCAGACCGATTAAGATTAAAGAATGGTGCTGTGCCGTCTATTTTGTATCCGACAGGAATGGTGCATCACACGGACTCTGGGTCGAACATTTATGGGCGAATCATTCCGGTTGCCATTTTACAACATTGGACATTTTCAAAACAGACGGGTGAGTCAAAACTCATTATAGTATGCAAAACTGTTATACACTCACAGCAGTGCGGTGTTTACTTCCAAGTCTTTAGAGCGAGACGCCCATAAAAACTTGGCATTTTTCAGCAAGGCTCAAAACTAGGGTATAAAACAGCCTATAACTTATTCATTTTGATGCTTTTGAATGCAAAAATCAAGCGAACATCATAAATTGACCTCCAACAATATAATACAATTTAAAAATACTGGTCTTGACCCTTTTAAAATGCTGATTTATAGGCTGTCTGAAATCACATACTCTCTTGTCTTGAGTAGGTACTTATTCTGAATAAGTAATTACTTCTCGACCGCTAAAAATGTGAAGTATGAATGTAATCCTGTGTAATCCCATATACAGTAAGAGAAAGTGTGATCCGGACGTGCTACATTCGCCATGTTGGTACTGTCATGTGACCTACGGAGTCAGTTGTGTCGCTTCACTGTCCTTCACAAATCTTCTCCCGTGGCCTAAAGGGAGAGTAAAGTGTTCATCGTATGCACACTTCAGAATCTCACCGGAAGTAGTAGGTAATTCTGGTACTTTTTGCCGACTCTTTTGAGTACTGTGAATTCGGACATACTTCTTTTGTCACGGTTTCGCCTATATAGTAGGGAAGTATATGATTTCGGACGCAGTCATAGTGTTTTCAATGGCATCCACTGTGAAAAGCTGTATAAAACATCTACTTATAAGTTTCAGCTCATACTGGTGTTTTTTGTCTACTGAAATTTCTTGGAAAGATATTTTTGCACTGTTTCTTCAGCAGAACAATCCGGAAATGCTTTAAATAACTGGACAACCAATTGACGAGATATGTCTATCCCTCTTTCAATCAAAGATGGTGCTGCTGTGAATAAGGTCTATAAAGATTGTATAAATTACATTACACCAGTAGGCGGCGACAAGTGACTGAATGGATTGGCATTGAATCATTGATTCATTCAAAAGATTCGTTTAAAAACGCTGATTCATAGGCTGTATCTGAAATATTACACTCTCTTAAGTACTTTTTAGTATGTAATATGAGTGTGTGTAGTAGCTATGAATGTAATCTGGAAGTACTACTACATTCGCCATATTGTCATGTGACCGACCAGCATCAGTTGTCACTTCACTGTCGCAAATCCTCTCCCGTGGCCTCATGGGATAGTAAAGTGTCCATCATATGCACACTTCATAATCTCTAGGTCATCTGGGTACTTTTTTCCTACTCTCTTATGAGTAGGCCTACTATGAATTCGGACATAATTTTGTCACATACTGTTTTTCGCCTACTATATAGCCTAGTAGGGTATATGATTTCAGATGCAGCCATCTGAATCTCTTTTTTTCAACTTTTTAATTTTTTTTTTTAAATAATTAATTCAAATCAAACATTTTTAAATAGACTGCAGCAAGAAACATTTCGTCAGAACCTGACAAATGACGTTATTTTGTTTAGGTGTCCCGTATCCGTCTGGCCTATTCACAATCATAGGAGAATTGCAATCTCTATTTTAAACAGATCGTGATTCTCAGTTGATCAGGAATGGTGCAGCGAGAGAAACACGCTCGATTGCTCACAGCTGCATTCATATGCTCTCCTCTCTGCTGTCCACAAGATGGCAGAAGCATAATGTGAATATTGGGATGTGTGCAGGGTTTTAGTATGCTGTATTGGTTTATTAATTATCCTGCTGGGGTTTGTAGTCATGATGGTACATTCTGTACCTGCACTGAGCTGGCACTTTGTTCTTGCTGCAGATTTGATTTTCACAGTTATAAATTAAACAGTTGTTGCATCTACAATTTTGCTGCTGCGGGGTAGAGAGCTATTCTGCAGGCCTGGGGATGTGTGTGTGTGTGTGTGTGTGGATGATTAATTTCAAGCACGTTTTGGCATTTGTCCCTGTTTATAAAAATCAGATATAACAAGAAAAAAAAATAGGTGGAGGAGCTTCAGATAATTCAGATTAATGTTGACTTTATTTTGGGCAGAATTTGTTATTGCAATCTGGTTTGAGATTTCAGTCTGAGTTTTTTTTCTCTAGCTATTAAGTAAACACTTTAACTGTAGAAAATTGTATTTACCCATTTTATGAAGAGGTAGACAAATTTGCTTAAAAAAACATAATATAAAAATAATTTTCCCTGTATTCAAATATTGTGTATGAGCCAGTAATGCTATTATCAGAACAACAAAGAAGTGCTCTGTAGGACCAACACAACTGCATCAATGCAATCAAATAAAACAGTTACACAGTGCGATGTTACCGCAGCCGACATATAATAGCCCAATAATATAGCTATACATTTCTCTTAAACTGTGAAGGGAATGCTAGAAGAGCTTGGACGAAAATTAGAGGAAAATTCAATTACTGGAGGGCGGAGCAGAGAAACTATTGGACTGTGATCTTTGACAGTCTAATAGATTCAGCCAATACACAGCCCTCAGTTCATATCAAAGACCTTATATATTGTGTTCACTGATCAGTCATTATAGAACGTCATTAAAGAGATAGTTCACCACAAAATGAATCACCTCAAGTTGTCCCACACCTGTAACTTACTTTCTTCCCTGGAACACAAAAGAAGTCATTGGGTATTGTGCTAGTGATGGACAGCCTCAGTCATTGTTCACTTTCATTGTACCTGAATGAGTCTGTCATTTTGACTTCTCCGTCGGCGTTCCGTGGAAGAAAGAAAGCCATACAGGTCTGAAACAACATGAGGCTGATGTGATTCATATGTGGGTGAACTATATTCTTTTAAGACTTCCTTTGCTTTTAATCATATGTTCACATCATACTAAAAATGATAAGCTTCCAGAGTGAGTGAATAAATGAATTTGCGATTTCTTAAAGGGATAGTTCACCCAAACATACAATTTTGTCACCAGTTTAGCCCATCTATACGGTTGGTAAGCAAATTTTCTTTTTATCAAAATATCTTCTTTTAGGTTTTTGGTACAACATGGATTATGGCAGAATTTCCATTTATTGGTGAACTGTCTGCTATTAAGCTTTGACCTCACAGTGTTAAGTTAATGTCACCTCTCATTTGGGGGGAATATCTTCTGTGTAAGATGAAATGTGCATATGGATCTCAAAAGTGCTTTTGTGTCACGTAGGCAGATCTAATTGCATTTCTTCAGAGCCCCGTTACACTGTCTGAGTGTTATTTGATGCAACACAGACAGAGAAAGAGAGAGCGAGTGAGAGAGAGAGAAGAATGAAGTCACGACGAGCGGAACTTCAGTACCCAGAGTCCTCCAGAGGAGGAGAAAAAAAACCTAGACACAAGAATCTACGGAGGCCCGGATGCCCCTATCGAAAGGCACGTCTACAGCCCTCTCTGACTAGATTCCTCGGAGTTGGTTTGCAGAGGGCGAGAAACGGCGCAGAACGGCTCATTCCAACATCTCGCGCTCGCTGCACTCCCGGCGCGCTCCTGTGAGAAACTGCGGTACTCTCTTACTACAATTTTAGTTTTTTTATTTATTTACAGACGACGTGGTGACAAAAACACGCGATTTTTTTCTTGTTCTCCTCTTTTTTCTGTTTTCTTTTTCTTTTTTTCTTAAAAAAAAAAAAACAACAACCCAGATGCTGAACAGCCTGTTTGGCGTCGCAAGACAGAAGAGGACCGAGATGACTAAAACACCCGTCATTCATGCATAGTAGTTTTTTCACCCCGAAACAGACAGCCTCTGCTTTTAGGATGTTGCATGTCACGGAACGGTGTGTTCCCGAGTCGCGAGGAGCCTGAGGAGCGCGTGAGGAGCTCGAGCACCACAGCTGCAGCAGCGGAGCTCGTCGCCTCCCGGTGAGTGCGCGCGTCTGGCTTCACACACAACATTTGCATAGTCTTCCCCTGCGCCGCGGCGCATTTCACGAGGGTTTGTGTTTTCTATTGAAGGAATTTTTATTAACCTCATCGCTGCCATTCATTGAGCTCGCGATAGGTCACTCGCATTCAGCGCGCGCGCAAACACACACTCCATAGATTACACTCACCCTCTACATCAGGCATATCATTAGCTGCAGGTTGCCAATATTAAATATTTCTGACACGTACATTTTTTTGCGATAAAATGCACGGACAATATAAGAGATTCGTTGACCGTTGATTACGAAAATTGACCGTTTGGTTACGTATATTGGGGGACGTGTCGCTATAAATGCTGTGCTCATTGACTGAGGATTACTGATCATAAGTGTCTGTTGACTGACGGCATGAATGCGCTGTGTGATTATTATGGGCAGACGACAGCCGCGCGCGCCGCCAATGACTGCACTTTTGATTAGTCTGGCTAATTATTCAGCCTTCAGTGTCTCTTAATGTTTCATTTAGAAGTGCTTTATTAGCTTGACTGTTTTACATATACAGTATTAAAGATGCCAAAGCATCAGTGACAGAAAAAAATGTCAGTCATGCTAATTGAAGTCATGATTTCGATGTAGATAAACGTTTAAAAGAAAATGTTATGTAGCATTGGCGTTAAAATTAAGTAGCATTGGCCAATTAAGAAGTTGTTTTATTATTATTACTAAACTAATCTCCTGTCCAGTGTGGGCAATGCAGTGGCGCGTTGGCGCAAGTCTTTGGGCTCGCGCTGTGCGCGCGACGGTGACGCGAAGATGTTTATATTGTGACAGGCGCGATTATTCACGGCGCACGCCAGGAACGCGCGTGTTGCTCTGTCCAAAACACGCACATGGTGGCGTTACTGAAACGCGGATATTTCTAATGACAATGGAATGGATTTGTGTTTCTTTGTCTTTTTTATATTGGTCTAATTGCCTATAAGAGTTTGCACATCTGTGAGTATTCGGCTGAATAGGGAGTGGGGACTGTCTGTGCATGTGTCCACCTGTCAGAGAGACTTATAGAGCTGGTCTCCATGGCAACCTTTATTCTGTAAAGGAAGCTTGGTTTCCCACAACAGCTGGAAACCTCTGATTGGCAGAGCTGAGAGACATTGCTGACCTTGGCCACAGCTAGTGTATCTCACAGCACACACTTAGCAGGAAAACACGGCTTCACTCTCCTCCATCCACTTTCTCATTCCCATGCTGGCTGCTTTTTTGGAGAGATTTTCACCTCTGACCCTGGTTCCCCAGTCTAGGGAGGAAGGGGGAGGCATTGTGTTTCAGGCTGCTAAGTTTATCCGCATCAGTGTGTGTGTGTGTGTGTGTGTGGGAGAGAGAGAGACACACGCAAAGACACAGAGAACTTGCGAGCAAGGATGGAGGAGGCGAGAGCGGGTAACTAGGGTTCTGTATACCTGACTGGTTTCTGTGTCTCTCAGTAATGAGCCAACTCTAACAAGAGACAGAACCAGCTCAATTATTAAAGAGAGAGAACGAAAGAAAGGGAGGGGAGATAAACAAGGGTGAGGGGTGCTGAGAAACACATATACATCACATAAACAACAGCTCATGCATGCTGTGAGAAACACAGATCACAAACACAACCTTCCATTTGCTAGTTTTGAAACTCACATGTTAAGCACTTATTAACTAGGGGTTTGAATGAATGATATACTGTATCACTGACTGGATCATTATTGTGAGATATTACCACAAGCCACCTAAAAAGAAAAATGCAGCAGTTTTATATTTATGTCATATACTTCATTTTTAGATCAACTGATACCGTATGTTGAATATGCATTTGTATGCGTTTTGCCCTGACATATGTCATTCTCTCTCTCTCTCTCTCTCTCTCTCTCTCTCTCTCTCTCTCTCTCTCTCTCTCTCTCTCTCTCTCGCTCTCTCGCTCTCTCCATTTCTCCCTCTCTCGACTCTCCCTTTCTCTCTCTCTCTCTCTCTCTCTCTCTCTCTCTCTCTCTCTCTCAGGTAACAAACTGCCTGGCTAAAGATTGCCATGGAAACATGCAGTTTGAGAGTGAGATGAGAAATGATTGAGAGAACCAATGTGTAAGGTAAGTGTGGGTTTTCTTTCCATACATCATTTAGGTCACACAGGACAGCCTGTTCAAATATGCTCATTGTTTTCAATTATGTAGTTGAGGTACTTTCTGTTTCTATAACTACATGAAAAGAAGGCTCTGATTCACCACACCTTTCTGTGCACGGTAATGTGCTTTTATTGGGAAAGTGAATGAAGCATGTTCGAGACCTGTGCCAATCATTTTCTTTACATAAACTTTCTTCTTTGGGCTCTTTTTGGCATGATTATATGGCACAATTTTCTTATTCTAAATTTTAAATCACATTCAGTTTCATAATTGTGGATTTTTATTCTATGCAGTTAGTGAAATAAAAAAAATAAAAAAACAAAATGATAAGAGCAGACTATCTGAAATATGGTGATAAGTCTTGCGTCACGGAAGCAAAATCTTTCAGTTGTCATTCAAGCTAAGATTTTAGGAGGATGGAGAATAATCCAACTGGAATATAAAATATGTGTTCAAATTTTAAATGATTTAAAAAAATAAATAAATTGTAAATATATGAAGAGTTCAGATGCAAAAGCCTCTAAATGCCATTTGAAATTTTCTTCTAAAATGACCATTTTTGTCAAACTTGTATATTTAAGTTCAGTTTCACTTAAATGACAATTAATAGGTAATCTTCATTGCCATTTAAGTGAAATTACCGAACTTAAATATACAAGCTTGATAAAAATGATCATTCTAGAAGAAAATTTCAAATGGCACTTAGAGGCTTTTGCATCTGAACTCTTCATATGTACATATGTGAGTATGTGTTTAAAGGGTTACTCCACTTTTTTTGGAAATAGGCTCATATTACAACTCCCCCAGAGTTAAACAGTTGGGTTTTACTATTTTCGAATCCATTCAGACTATTTTCGGATATTTAGAAAAATATCAATAACCAGACAGTTTCTGGTCTCATTGACTTCCATAATATATTTTTTTCCTACTATGGAAGTCAATGGGACCAGAAACTGTCTGGTTACTGTTATTCTTCTAAATATCAGAAAATCGGCTGAATGCATTTGAAAACGGTGAAACTCAACTTTTTAACTCTGGGAGACTTGTAAAATGAGCTTATTTCAAAAAAAAGTGGAGTATCCCTTTAAGTGTTTGTGTGTGTGTATTAATTTGCAAACTTTTATGTTAGGTTTGACAGCAGTATTTTTTAATTTTTCTATTCATAAAGAGTATACACTTTTACGTGAGCATGAGGGAACAAGGTCTTACAAATTTATAAACTTAGTATATCACTGTAGTTAGGATACTTTTTGAAAATTCAATCATTTTTGGTGGCTGTGCTTTAAATGGGTCATGAACTATCTTTTTAAATTTTATTATATTGTTTTCTGAGGTCAACTTATGACGTTCGCTTGGTTTTTGCATTCAAAAACATCAAAATGAATAAGTAATAGGCTATTTTTGTACCCAAGTTGTGAGCCTTGCTGAAAAACGGTCGGTTTTTATGGGCATCTCGCACTGAAGGCTTGGAAGTAAACGCCCACTGCTGTGAGTGGATAACAGTTTTGCATTTTATAATGATATAATGATATAACGCATATTGTCGATGCACTTGGGGGAAATTGTTTTGAAAACGTCCAATGTTGTAAAAATGGCAACCGGAATGATTCGCCCATACATGTTCGACCCAGAGTCCATGTGTTGCACCATTCCTGTCGGATCCCATCATAGTTCCCCACTTTGAAAAACGAGTCGTTTGCTGAGCCTGGTGTCAATAAAAGCTTTTATTGGACTAACAAGGACGTTTTCAATTCTGAAACTTACAGGATATTCTTTTAATATGATGACCTCTTAGATATCAAAACAAAAGCTCAAGGAAAATTTGATTTCTCAGTTCATCACCCCTTTAATGACACTTTAAATAGAACAAATCTCACATTTCCTAAAAAAAATTTCAAAATATAGATGTCTATGTAATTCTGTCATGACACATTTATTGTCACTAATGGGTTAAAAGTATATAACCCATATTATTATGTATAGGACATGTTGCAGGTGCCGTAGTCTTACTATTAAATTATGATAAATCCTATTATTATCCTATAAGTAATATAATGGTTCAAAGAACAAAGCAGCCTCAAAGTTGTGCTTGTGCAGTGGGCTGAGTCTCGAGGAGGACAGGACATTCCTGAGAATCAGACGAATCAGTTAAAGCCTCGGATCATGCAGAAAACTGACTCTGAGGTCCACAGATCCTCAATCCCGTCGACTCACACAGTTTCCCGTTTACTTTGCAGCACTGTATCTTCCTCGTGATTATAAGGCATGGTGCTCTTTTAATGCAATCATAATCTAATTGAATTAACATCAGTGACCTGAGGTTTCCCGCACATGACTGTGGCTGTTGTGTGTCTGTAAAACTCAGAACACCTGTTTGCCCAGCAGGATACACCTGTACCGATACACACAACGAATATAGATGGATGGATGGATGGATGGATGGATGGATGAATGGATGGATGAATGAATAGATAGATAGATAGATAGATAGATAGATAGATAGATAGATAGATAGATAGATAGATAGATAGATAGATAGATAGATAGATAGATAGATAGATAGATAGATAGATAGATAGATAGACAGACAGACATACAGATTAGATAGATCGATGGCTATTAATGAATGTATGACAATGTGTTATGGAAATATGATAAAAATCATTAAAACAGGATATGAATGTGGTCCTGGGTGATGATCAGATGTCTATCTCTCTTTCTCATTCTGTCTAATCTTTCTTTTTCCTATCTCTCCATCTCCTGTCTTTTCCTCACCTTCAGACTCTGTTGCAGACTCCTCTCTCTCTCTCTCTCTCTCTCTCTCTCTCTCTCTCTCTCTCTCACCCTCCCCCTGTTTCTCCCTTTCCTGTTCTATCTCTCTCTTGCACTCTCTCTCTCTCTCTCTCTCTCTCTCTCTCTCTCTCTGTCTGCTGGAAGTTAATGAGCCCAGCTCCCCCTGGGGAACACACACTTCCTCTGCCAGAGACAGAGGAAAGAGCGAGAGAGATTACACAGAGCAGAGAGAGTGAGAGAGAGAGAGAGAGAGAGAGAGAGAGAGAGAGAGACATAGCAGAAAGTGAGAGATGGTGGGGAAGAGGAGGGGTACTATGGGGAGATAAGGGAGGAAGGAGAAAGAGCGAGCAAAAGAGAGGGAGAAAGAGATAAAGAAACAGAAGAAAGTGAGAGAGTGGGGGGAAGAGCAGAGGTACTGAAGGCCGATAAGGGAGGAGAGATATAGTGAAAGAGAGAGAGAGAGAGAGAGAGAGAGTAGGAGGGAGTGGAATTTTCTGGATATGATGATAGAGGGAGTGTACAGCAGGCAGAAAGATGGATGAGTGCACTACACACTCCCATCCTGAATGAGAAGGAGAGATTTAGACCATGGAAACAGGGATTGAGAGCGAGCGAGAGAGAGAGAATGAGCTGTGCGTGCTAAAAAGAAACAGATGCTTTTGAATAAAGCCCCTGTGTGAGAGAAAGAGAGAAGTCAAGTCAAGGGAATATCTGCATATGTGCGCACTAGTGTGCGAGACGCAGACGGACAGAGCGAGAGAGAGCGCGGCGGATGTGTGTTTTTGAAGCAGGTCTTAACATGCTGTCAGTGTCTAGAGTTGGAATGTGCACAAGGCGGCCATTGTTGTTTAAACAGCCATCCAGCAGCCCTTCTCCTTGGCAACGGGCTCTGCAGTCTCCCACGGCAACAGTGGAACAGGGGTTCTGGAGGGGTGGGGGGGTGGGGGGAGTCAGGAAGTCAGGGCCGCAGTGGAGAGGCCCCTCTACAAAACACTGGCCTCAAGGTCCAACTCAATATGTGCGAGTGTGTGTGTGTGGCGTACGCCCATATGCCTGTATGTGTAAGTTGTGTGTGTCGGAGTGCGAGAGGGAGCATTAGACACAATCCAGAGATGGATAGGAGGAGGCAGGTTAGAGAGGTGTGGGTTCGTGTGCTGAGAGACACACCGGCTATAAGTATGAGCTGATTGGTTGATGAGCTGTTTACTGAATGTCTGACGGAAAGGACATGGATAAACACAATGTGAGACGCAGATAAATATGTGTTGGATTATGAGAGAGATAGGTGTGGATGGAGACAGGTGTGTGTTAGGGATGAGCATTAGACGAGGTCAGGGGTTTGACCTGCTGGTAGACAAACACCATCGTAAATTCAATTTTAATCCAATATTTGTTGATAATTTAGCAAAATAAGCAATTTTTGAAAGGCTGGTCATTTCTAACAGGGTTTTTTTTAAACACAGTATTAGGGTTTAGCTGTTTCTGGACATATTTCATCTAGTGAACATAAGACATAAATAAGCACCGTTTAAACGCACATATTCCATTGTGTATTGTCCAAATGTAATGTATATGAAAATAATGAAGCTGTTACAGTAGTGCGTCTGATCATGGCACGATTGATTATTCAAATAAACAAAAGATGATGAAAACTGGATATTCAAAGAAGAAGAATGGACAGAAAAGTAACTGTCTTTATTCTCCTTTCCTATAGCGGAGGATCTTTCCGAAATTTAGAGAAGACCCGCCCTCTCCAGTTTAAGAAAAAAATGCAAATGCACAAACACAACACTCTTGCTCCCGAGAGGGAACGCCTATTACGCCTTGCACAATTATGTTGCAAATTATAAACGAACTCAAAAACATTCATAAAAAAGACAACATGTCAAATGCCTGTCCGTGTTTTATTTACTTATTATACTGATCGATTGAGTGACCGAGGGCTCAAGACATGATATGTGCACCCTTGTATCACACGAAATACGTTCTGAGGAAACTATTTTGCAAATCGCTATTATGTTATATGGCAACATATGAGCAGTGCTATTACGTTGGTCCTTAACCTAACATGTCTCATTGTTAATACGTAGGTATTAATACGTTATTTTTATACATAGTTGCATATGGAGAAGTAGCTTGTTGCGTTTGTGTAATAATAAACACACACGGTTTTAGAATATGAACACATGAACACACACGGTTTTAGAATATTTCAGCGCGATACCATTTACCATTTGGTCAAAAGGCTACTTTAGACAAATTGAGATGTTTACCGTGTCTATGCGGTGCATGACTTGTGCCAGGGCTAGCATTGCTAAGTCGCTTGCATTAACTTTTACTAGTGATTTTAAATGGATTTCTCCAAATAGCATGACAAACTTTACCTGTCTAGTAGAATCTTCGCGACTGCGGCATCAGTGAGAAGCCCGACCTGTGCTTTTAGCGCACGCCAGCGTGTGATATTCACCCAAAATCACTCTGGTCTTGTTTCTATATTCTGCGGCCTTTCTCTTCTTATCATACACTTCGTATACATTTTTTCTCTTTCGACCCTCAGTCATTTTCAAAGGAATCTGAACCGTAACTCCGACATAATACACCAGAAAGTGAAAACTACATAGAGATGAGCACGTACGACGGCCTTACGTAAACATATCACCAGAATGACTGACACTTAGGTGGACCAATAGTATAGACTACCCACCCGGAAAAAGAAAATCCTCCGCTATACCTTTAAGTGTGTTTTAAACCGATAGGTGACATTTATAGTATCTAAAATACGATGGGCTTTAGAAGATCCTTTAAATATTTGTCATCAGTTTTCATAAGAACATAATTATCTCTCTTAGAAGAAATGGTTCTATTTAGAACCAGAAATGGTTCCACCCCCCGCTTCATATATGGAACTCCAAAATGGTTCTATATAGAACCATTTTTTTTTGGTAAAGGGTTCTATTGGCCAAGTATATTGGCCAGGGTTCTATATAGAACCTAGAGAGGAACCCTTTTTTTAAGAGTGTATAGAACCTTTTAGGGGTTCCAAATACGTAGCGCTGATAGAACCTTTTAAGGTTCTATATAGAACCTTTTCTTCTAAGAGTGTTGATTTGTTCATTATATTCCCTAATGATGTTTGGGAGTGTCCTGAACTCTTGTTTGTCTTCATGCTCACATTTTAATGTCCATTCATCCGCATCCAACATATTGTTAAACACAGAAGTAAGCCATTTACTGTAAATGTGCAATTCTTCAAATTCATTAGCTGCGAACAATCAGAAGAATAACAAAGTGCAGTAAACAGTTGGACTGTTTGTGCTACAAACCTGTGATTATGATTAATGATAAAGGAAGAATAGTGTGTTGTAGGTCTATTTCTCTTCCCACTTTCGTCCCTCTCACCTTTCCACAGCTTTCATACCAATTTCTTGAGCATTTTCCATATATGAAGTATGAAGGATCAGTGCTAAATTAACTGGGTTTTAGCCACAAATGCCATACAGGAATACCCAGTACTGAAACTCTTCTGGTTTACCTGTTCACACCTGGTATTAAGATGCTTTTTTGGTCGATCGGATCACAAGTGGACGACACTAAATACAGGTGTAAAAAGGGTCTAAAACGTTTTAGCTTGTTAACTTTTGATCACTTCCAGATGTAGTGGAAAACGCATTCGACCGGATTGCTTTCACAGTAACGCTCATGCGGTCGAATGTGTTCAAACCATAGACTGTAAAAAAAATGGACGACACCCCTCCGCTCTTTTCCATCAGCGAGAACATAGTCAGTATTAGAAGTGGACAGGGCCATCTCATTGGAACTCAATTGAGACAAGTGAAGCCCATTTTTAGTGATTTTTTTTTAGGACTTCTGTTCCTGACGCGCAGACTCAAACCGACTCAAACAGAGCTTGACGATGTAGATGTGACGTAAGCAACCCGTCTGTCTTCTAGTGGCTGTGGCATGAGAAATGCTGAATCATTCCCTTCCGAAACTTGCAGAGGTGGAGAGTAGGAGCTGTCCATGAGCTAGGAGAAGGAGAAACTTTCGCTTGGTATTCGGATGAATTATTTTGTCATTTTGCCTCCACGTTTCCCTGATTGCCCGCTAGCTTCTTTGATTGGCCCAAACGTTTCTTGTCTGATCATAATTACTCCTCAATGGATCGAGTCCAGATCGAACTTCCTGACCAAAAAATGTTGTGGGCAGAGTTCGGGCTGGCATCCAGGCTAATAAACTACAGTAAATAACAGAAACTATCTGCTGGAAAAAAAAGGATATGTGAAGTGTAATTTAATTGTTTAGTTGGTCTCACGTGCCATTGATTAACATGGCGGGGTTTATGACCTATACTATGACCGGCCACTGGGGGGCGATCGAGACGTTTTGGCTTCACTTTTGAGGGCTTGTGCGGCATGTTTTGTTCAAACAGCCACAAAAGACCGTCTACTCTCAGTCTACTGACCTAACATTAAACATTATGGGAAGAGCTGTAGCCGGACTGGATTTAAGCTTTGTCGGCTGGAGATATCTGGTTTGAAGATGGAAAACGTACCAAGCACAATATTCTCTCACCATTCCTGATTTCTAACACACACTCACAGCGTTCGGTTGATCTTGTGTCTGTCAGAGCGAAAATGAAAGCTGATACACTCCGTGTGCCTTTACGTCATCCACGGGTCTGTTCATGTGAAAATTGCGTGAGCTTATATCATCCGTTGGATCAAAAGATCTGAAAAAACACATACATTAACCCGACCATAGACCAAACTGTTAAAAAGCATTAAAATCATTTATTTCCAATGATAAATTGCCTGTATTGGCTGTAGTGTTTTCCATCTATTAGGTCAGTGGATAAATGTATGCTAAATAAAACCTTTTGATGGTTTTGAAAAGCCTTTTGATGCTTTTGTACTTAAATGCCTTAAAAGGCCTTAAGTGCTTGAACCCCGCTAAATGCTGCTTGCAGCTTTAATTATTATTATTATTCCGCCGTAAAACGTGTCGTGCAGACCAAATCGTAAGAGCTAGAGACTTGATATTTGGGATTAAGGTAGCACAGAAATCGAAGAGAGGTTATAAAATTATCAGCCCGATTGGCCCATAAGTGGCGCTACAGCAACCAAAAATACTAAATTGGCCAAACAGGAGTCCGTCTCTTTGAAAAAAAAGGTTCAATTGTTTTCCGTATAGAGAATCATTTTAAAAGAACCCTTTATGAAGGAGAATTGTCTTAAATTATTGCATAATACTTGTCAAGTTTACTAGGTGATTTACATGCTTTTGTGCTTAAATACCTGATGCTTTTGTGATGCATTACATGATGCTTTTGTGCTTAAATACCTTAAAAGGCCTTAAGTGCTTGAACCCCGCTAAATGCTGCTTGCAGCTTTAATTATTATTATTCCGCCGTAAAACATGTCGTGCAGACCAAACCGTCAGAGCTAGAGATTTGATATTTGGGATTAAGGTTGCACAGAAATCGAGATGATCAAATTATGAGCCCGATTGGCCCATAGGTGGCGCTACAGCAACCAAAAATACTAAATTGGCCATAACTCCTAGACCGTTTGACCTAGAATCGAGAGAAGAATTTACCTCGAAAGAAGAAATCAGAACATAAGTGGTTGAAAGTGGACAAAAGAGACGGATTTAAACACTTAAAGTGTCTCTCTTGTCCACTTGTGACCCGATCCACCAAAACACATCTTAATACCAGGTGTAAACAGGGCCTAAATGACCAAAATACACCAAACTCTCTGCCTTGCACTTAGAGCTGCTGTTCCTTGTGTTGTGGTCATGTGACCAAGCGGAGGGGTGCGAGGTCAGGATGGTGTAGTGAGCCTCTGCTCCTCTTCAAATAACCTACTCGATGAGCACAACAAAATAAGGAAAGCGAAAAGTAACAAGAAAAAGACAAGGAGTGAGATAGGTGCGTGTGTGTGCTGTGCGTGTGTGTTTTTGGCTGGGCCGAGTGCTGAACGCAGTCTCTGGTGATGAAGATTATAAGGAATTTCCTGCAGCTGGGGACAAGAGAGAGCGTTCGAGTAATAGAAAGTGAAAGAGGGAGCGAGTGAGAAAGGTGGAGAGGGGAGGAGGGAATGAGAGGTTACAGAGAGGGAAAAGGCAGAGACGCGGGAGATATTAAGAATGCAGATGAGAAGGAAGAAGAACTGAGTTTGAGAGGCATTGAAAGCGAAGAAGGGAAAGAAGAAAGACACAAGCTCTGTTTCAAAACCTATATGAGTGGCCTGGAGGAAGTCAGCATGAAACCGCAGTTGAGAGTCTTTTCTTCCCTATTGTCCTAATATTGGGTGTAAAATAGACAGTTTATTAGTGTCTAATGAATTTTATGTACTTTTTAGTCACTTTTTTATTTGTATTTTTTAACAATATTGCGATTAGTTCAGTGAAACATTCGGAAAACACGTCGACATTTGTTAAAAAAAGAAAAAAAAAGAAAAAAGGGTTCATTGGGGTTCTATATATGAAGCATAGGGTTCTTCCAAAGAACCTTTTATGCTAAAAAAGGTTCCATAATGACAAGAAAGAACCCATTCAGCACAAAGGTTCTCTATAGGCTATTATTCATTCATATATTGCATTATTAGTTGTAATTAAATTATTGTTTATTAAACTGTTGTAGTAACTTAATATCACATTTTAATCATGCTGATTTTTGGAGGAGAAAAACTGAAATGTCACTCTTCGTGTGATATTGATTGACTACATAAAATTATATAAATTTATACATTTCAGTTCATAAATACATTTTAGGGTCTTGATGTTTGTCAATAATATGAAATATTTAATCCGAAAAGGACAAAACAAATGATAATGAATCAATCCAAAAGGTTCCATATAGAACCTTTTTCCTGGTTACAAAGAAAAGGGTTCTTATTATTGAACCCTTAAAGGGATACTCCACTTTTTTGGAAATAGGCTCATTTTACCACTCCCCCAGAGTTAAACAGTTGGGTTTTACCGTTTTCGAGTGTATTCAGCCGATTTTCGGATATTTAGAAGACTATCAGTAAACAGACAGTTTGTGGTCTTATTGACTTCCATAGTATATTTTTTTCCTACTATTATGGAAGTCAATGAGATCAGAAACTATCTGTTTATTGACATTCTTCTAAATATCAGAAAATCGGCTGAATGGATTCGGAAACGGTAAAACTCAACTGTTTAACTCTGTGGGAGTTGTAAAATGAGCCTATTTCCAAAAAAAGTGGAGTATCCCTTTAAAAAGGGTTCTGTATAGAACCTTTTAGGGGTTCCAAATTCATAGTGCTGATAGAACCTTTTAAGGTTCTATATAGAACCTTTTCATGTACATACAATTCATACACTTTTGGTACCAATTGCATTGGTAATGATTCTGAAAATCCAGCTTTTTGATTTTTATTCACAGGAATAAATTACAGTTTACATTATATTAAATAAGAAAACGTATTTCAAATTGCATAATCATTAAAATATCTCACTGATCCCCAACTTTTGAACTGTATATATTTATGCTTAGTATAGAGATTGCGTCGTTCCTCTCAAGCCACTTGTATTAAATTCAATTGAAACGTTATTTTGATGATACTGTACATCGAGTTCCTACTTGCAGCTGAGCTTCTCAAATCAATCACTTACAACATGGTTTTCAAATTAGAACATTGAAAGAAAGAGGGAGAAAAATATATTTTTAGGCAAAGTGTGAGATTATTGAAATTCAGAGATTAGTGAAATATGTCTAACACATAATTGAATCACACTTTATGAGTGTCATTCACACCTATACTTTCATTTCTTTCTCTTAGTAATACTTCAAAATCATCTGGTTGATTGTGTGGGAAAAAAAATATTATAAAGACAGTGTACATAGGTCTGGCTGTCTTAATATACAGAACATAAGGGGATCATCATGTTTTGGGCTCTTGAGCACTAAAAAGTTTGTAAACCCCTGCCCTGTGAGGTTCCAGTTGATGCTGACTATGTAGGCAGCGACTCCAGCGAGGCAGTGACTAGGTTTGCTATTGCAACAGAGCTAGTATGTGTGTGATGACAGCTGTGTTTCTGCAGAGTGTCACTGGAGTGTCTCTGTGGATCTTATGACCCACTTCTACCTCTCTCTCTCTCTCTCTCTCTCTCTCTCTCTCTCTCTCTCTCTCTCTCTCTCTCTCTCTCTCTCTCTCTCTCTCTCTCTCTATCTTTCTTTCCCTTCTTTCCATTCCTTCTCTCTCTCTCTCTTCACTCTAAGCTTTCTCCTCCTGTCTTGTTCTAAGTTTCTGTCTCTCTCTCTCCTTCTCTCTCTCTCTCTCTCTCTCTCTGTCACTCGCTCTCACACACTGTCGGGGCTGCTGCCTGTATCTTAGCAACAACTGCACTCTCATTTGAACTCAGTGAGTGCTTTTCCCTAACACACCCACTGACACACAGACACACACTTCTGTAAACACACACACAGAAGCACACACACCCACACACACACACACACAAACCCCTTAGCACTTGTGTAAACAGACACACATCCCAGCACAAACACTTGTGCAAACATACTTGCACATCTCACTCAAAAAAAAAAAGTTGGATGTGAGATACAGACCAGACAATGCATGTGTGTGTGTCCATGAGTGCAGGACAGGAGTACGTCTCTTTGAAAAAAAGGTTCAATTGTGTTCCGTATAGAGAATCATTTTGAAAGAACCCTTTATGAAGGAGAATGGTCTTCAATTATTGTATACTACTTATAATTTTTTTCTTGTGATTAAGTATTTTTGCAAGCAGTTTATGTATTAAAATTAAAAAATAAATTAAAACTAAATCCATACAGACAATATATAATAGATAACAGATAATCTGAACATGATGCAACACTTAAAAGGTTCTATGAAGCGCCTGACGGAACCTTTTAAGGTTCTGTATAGAATCTTTCCTTCTAATCATTGCATCATTCAGCTTTTGTTGTATCTGTATGCCATATTTCATACAGTTCAGATGAGAAAAAGGACACTTGCACTATATTTAGGGTGTATATTTATATGATTCACATATTTCCCCTTTATGTCTGATGTATTTTGCTTTCTGGTCATCATTTAGGCTGTGATTGGTTTCATGACGATTTCTAAAACAAATACGATTCTGAGCATTCAAATCTTGTTGCAGGATGAGTCAACAGATAATCTTATTTTGTGCAGTGGGATTTGTTTACAGCATGGCTGGTTTTTGGACAGGTGGGCATCAATGTAGATTTTCACGTCTGTCATTGGACAGTGAATCTAAAGGCAGCTCTGTGATTGGCTAAACGTTAGCAGCTGTTCGCTCGGGTCCCCTGGGGAGCATTGCAGCAGTTAAAAGGATTGGAGAAAGAGACAAAACGTGTGTGTGGAGAATGGAAAGCGCAGTAGTGGAGAGAGCGGCCGCAGGAAGGGAAGTTAAACGAATTCTAATTCAAATACAAGGAAAAAAGGTGAAACAGCAGAGAGGGTTTAAGGCATGGATTATCTTCAAATGTAGAGAATATAATTAATAGCTAGTACACAAATCTGAGATCAAATTGTGTGTAAACCACTCATCTTTCTAAAGTTACAATGTCAAAAAGCAACATCAACGGATAATGTTTTACAGTTGCCTTTATTGCTTATTGTTAAATGAGGATTTGCTAATTATTAGAGATAAAAGAGTGTGAAATATTACTGTTATTTGTAATAATATTTATAGCCAATCAACAGAAAATAGGGATGCATCAATATTAGAATTCTAATTGTTAATATGTTTAATGATCTATTACGTTGATTAATTTTATTACATTTAACCAAAAAAAAACATTCTAAGGACAAGTGTTGTAAATTAGCTATTGCTAAAAACATTATGATTCATGCATCAGATTACTGTCAAAGTTTATCTATGTTATTTGTATCTCTCCCTGTCTAAATAAACTTAAATAATAATAACTTATAAGTAACCAATCATTATGGTTGTGTATCCCAAATGAATTTAGGGATGTATGAAATAGTATGAAAAAGGCATGTTCATTTTGAGATTTTATAATGATTACATTGAACAGAGTTATTAAATTATTGTTTTGAAATATTGACTTTAAGTGAGCGTTATATGATGGCAAATGTCATATATAAATAATGGAAATTAACATGCACAATTAAATATTCAATATTGACTGACAGCGATAAATACAAAATCTCTTATGTCTGTCAATATCCAATATGGTACTATGTTGCTAAAAATGTGTAAACTTGAGACTTTTAATAAATATTACACTGAAAAAATGTGTGTAAATTGCTAGTAAATTTCATAAACAATTACAAAGACATTTGCAAAGTATTAAACAAAACTGATTTTAAAAAACCTTTCTTTGAATGCATCCCATTACAAGCAAAATATAAAAGAAAATGTAGGGTTGTGATACGATTAATCACGATTAATCGCATCCAAAATGAAAGTTTGTGCTTACAAAATATATGTGTGTGTGTAGTGTGTATAATTATTTTGTATATATAAATACACACACATGCATCTATATGTTTAAGAAATATTTGCATGTATATACTTTATATATATTTACACAAAATTTATATTATACATAAATATAAATATTTTATACATTAATAACACATTTTTCTTAAATAGATACATGCATATGTGTGTATTTATGTATAAAAAATAATTATACACACTACATATATTATGTAAAAAAAACTTTTATTTTGGATGCGATTAATCACGATTAATCGTTTCACAGCCCTAAAAAAATATATTACTTCATGTTCCTTTCACCGATAACCTGTAAACTGTGCAAACATCAGAATTGCTCGTTTCAATAAACCCCTCTCTCTCTCTCTCTCTCTCTCTCTCTCTCTCTCTCTCTCTCTCTCTCTCTCTCTCTCTTCACACACACTCATCGCTGACTTAATCCAGCTCACTAGTCTGTCCTGGCAGGCAAATATGTGATGGTGCCAGAACTGTGAGAGAATAGTAGGAGAAGCTCCAGACATTCAATCTCTCTTTCTCTCTCTCTCTCTCTCTCCCTCTCTCTCTCTCTCTCTCTCTCTCTCTCTCTCTCCCTCTCTAACACTTTGGAGAAGGAATGTGTGTGAATATTTGAGGGACTCTGTGTGAGCGATTCGGTGTGTGTGTGTGCGTGACTGTAATTAAAGTGCTGTTCTGCAGTTGTGCTTGTTCCTGTCTTCTGTGAGACTGATGCTTAATTAATGAGCGGTATTAATTAGAGAAAGAGAAGGAGAGAGGTAGGAGGAGACAGAAAGCAAATTTAAAGTGTGAGAGAATTAAAGAGATGCAGTTTAAGGGTGAAGTAGCAGATCTAAAAGCTATCTTTGTGTGCGAAACCTTGTGTGACCCTCGGACAGCATCATCTGGTTCAGGATGCGGTTACAAGCCGAGATTTAAGACAAAAAACACACACGCTTGTTGATGTGATTGATTTTCTTCGCTATATGGACTAGACTTGACTCAAGTATAGTTGGAATTACAACTTAAAGGGATAGTTCAACAAATTAAGTGAAACTTCTGTCATCGTTTTCTTGTGTCATTCCAACCCCATGAGACTTTCATTCATCTTCAAAACACAAATGAAGATATATTTTTATTTCCTCCATTGAAAGACTTCAAAACGTTCATAAAGATCGTAAAAAAGTCCGAGTATTTAATCTGTCTTCTGAAAGAGACGTAATTGCTTTATATGATGAACAGATTTAATTGAGCAGTTTAAATTAAAAAATTTAAACTGCTCAATTCATATGGATTTATTTTACAATCTCTTTCGTCTGTGTGAATAGACTTTCAATGGAAGGACAGAAAACTCTCAGATTTCATTACAAGTATCTCCATTTGTGTTTCGAGGATGTCTTGTGGGATTGTTACCGGTGTGTGTCATCATTTACGTCTTTCCAGATCGGTATGACATTTTTTCCTCTGCAAAACACAAGAAATTATTTTTTAAAAATGTGTATTTGAACACTGAAAGCCAGTGAAAGAAAGTCACAGGTTTGGACTGACTTGAGGGTGAGTGACAGATTTTTAATTTGTAAGTGAACTTTTAGATTGTCCTGTGTTAGTTCATGAAATATAGTTCAAATGATTTTTTTTTCCCCAAATAATACACCCAACCAAATCTTGGCATAGGAACTAATCAAAACATGAAAACGCTGATTAATTAATTCAATTGTAGCATATTAATGTTAATGGTAATTAGTTTGTGCATTGAAGTTATTTGATCGAATCAGATAATTCGGGACATTTTTTGTTTTAAGTGAACTCATTTTTGATACATTGCAGGAAAACAATACAACATTAAATGCAGTATAAAATACTAATCCTGCTATGAGTCCAAGTGTTAGTGTATGAGCACGTAAAACAGACTGTGGAGGTCAGATGCCAAATCTGACTATCTTCACATTGATTTTCTTGTTTTTGCTGTTCGATATGGTGTCAAAAGGATTAAGACAGAGAATACTCACAACAGAATACTTCAGATATAGTCATTTTCAACTGGCACACACATTAAGTTGCCCTTCAAACTCAAGCTGCATCATCTATAGCCAGCCCTTTGAAAGGGTACATGTATAAAGACATGCAGAATTGCAGCAAAAACACCTGAACATGCCTTAACAGAACGAGCAGATCAGACCATTTTGGTTCAGCACATCATCGCTGTTTACTAACAACAAAACGAAGCTTTCAAAGAGTTGAACACAAGAGAGTTCATTGATGTTTTGAACGGTTTTGTTTCTCCTGGCGATGGATACTCTGTATATGTGCATGGTTTTAAGCTGTCAAGCAAAAACTGGCGAGCACTTTAGAAAGAAGTGTCAGAAACCTGGTGCTAAGTGAAGGTCATGGGTCTTCAAGCACACACACACTCACAATAATTGTTCTGAAGCAACCAAAAAATGTGTTCAGATCTAAATCTCCCAGAAAACCTGAAAACAGTGAGCAGGCAGTGTTGAAATCTGGAGGAATTAAAGCACAAGAAGATCAGGCCAAACTGGCAATACAGTAGTGTGGGAAGCTTATCCATGGCTCTGAACACTGGATTGCTGTTAGTTTGTTTGTGTCACAGAATATTAAGTGTGCTGGGGAAAATGCTGTTTTGTTTTCTAGGTGGAAGAAGTAATTACGTGCATCAAAAGTAGTTTCAACAGTACTCGATGTGAAATGAAGGATTGTGGAGATTAAGTACTTTTGTTAATTTCAAGCAAAAACGTCTCTGAATCAGTGTCTTCAAGAATGTGTGGCAGCTTGTTCGGCACCATGTACTGTAGCACATGTTTCTGGTTCGCTTTCTCGCTCTCTTTCGGCACTTTCCTTATCGTTGCCAGTTAGTAATAAAAACCATGTGGAACAGACTGAGAGATGGATAGAAGTGTATTGTGTGTGAGAGAGTCCAGCCGCTGGACTTACTTGCATCACTGCAATGTTTATTCCAAATGAAGGGCCATTCTCAAAGGAATTGTTCATCTAAAATGAAAAAGAAAGATATTATTCACCAAGAAAGATATTATATAGCTTTCGAAGACTTAGCACACAAGTGTATTTTTTTCATGCATGGCAGTATATACAACATCTTTTATTATAGATCTCATTTTGTGTTTCACAGATGCTGGAATGACATGGGAATAAATTATATGATATTTTTCCTTTTTGTTTGAAATATTCTCTCTTGGATTTGTCTTTTCCCCCTCATTTTTTAGGATGTATATTTTTTTCTTCTTTAGTCCATTCACATATTCTTTCATCCATCCATCTCTTTCCTGAGCTCTCCACATCCCCTGCCTTTCGTCCCTTTGCTGCCCCCTGCTGCCATGTCCCAACTTCTTTGCATTTTTTATTTTAGCCTTTTCTCAGAGGTCATATTTTGTGTGTAGCTCACTATTGTGTTTGATATTTTTATGTATTTATAGGTTTTTGTTAGTGAGGGCTGAATAAAGTCTTTTATTTATATATTGCCTTTTAAATCGAACTATATTCCATTTTTTTTACTGGTTTAGTTACAATGAAGCCATTTTTGAAACCTTGTTTTCATGGCAGACACATTTAATGTTACTTTATATCAATATATATGGTAGCTGTATTTTTTAAATAATGAGAGCCAGGCCTTGTGAAACATCCACAATGCAATGGCATTTTTCAAGATGTTTTTTTTTAAATGATGTTACTAATTCTCTCATTCCTCTTAATTCCTACATTTTCCAAATCAGGCTTTGCACTAAACATTTAGAGTGATTGTTTATTATTGTGAGAGATCACAGACAATAAACAGTGTGCTACACTGTCTGTGAGGTTTTTTTTGCACTAAAAGTTGGCTAAATATGCTTTAAATTGTCAAGCGTAAAGCATGTAAAGCAGTTATCCACTGAGACATATGTCGTATTGCCATAGTGAGGCCTGCAATCTATTGCGTTGGAAAGGAAAACTATGTAACCATGGTTACCGTTCCACTCATATTCAATTGCCATGGTTACAACTGTTCTCTAACTGTATTGCCATAGTGACAAGTGTCCTTTCGCCCACAGGGATAACACAAAGCATGGCCACAGCAGCAGACATGGTAAGAACAACTGCAGTTATTTCTGTATAATGCTGTACAGTAATTGTTTTCAATTCTCACCAGTATGTCTTCTTTGTGTATTTTGTAACTGTTTCCCTAGGAAATAACTTCACTCCTGAAAAGTGGGACTGTGTGAAGTCTGATGGTCCAATTCATTCTGTCCACGTATAACATCGTGAGAGGAAAAAGATCAAACATCTTACCTGCTGAACTGGACCCAGCTTACAGTTAAACCGAACACTGAAACTTCACTGACACATACATAAATACGGAGATCCTGATCTGCAATTTTGGGGGTAATGAGCCGTCTGTCAGGTCGCCTGCGCTCTGGAGGTGTTCGCTTGAGTTGTGAGGCACTGGCTGACAAAGACTGCAGTGATGATGAGGGCCCCTCTCTATGGGAGGGGGATGAAGAGCCTGGGGGCACATCTGTAGGACCCACCGATTCCACTCCAGCCGGCTCAGTACATTACAGCTTTTATTCACCCCCCTCTTTAGCTAATGGTCTACGGAACCATGAAGAGCAACTTCAACGTAGGGCAAGGAGACGTCGGCAGACAGAATATGTGGAGCAAGAAATTCACATTCAGCAAAACATACAACCACCACAGATGCACACATCCCAACACTCACAGTCAAGCACACACATGCAGCCGCATACACACATTCCAATGGATAGACATATGTGGATGGACACAAGTACGCTAACACACAAGCGCACACTCACAGACACTGGCTCCTCACTTGTAGAGCTGGACCCCTCCCTTATTCCCGAAGACTTGTCTTTACCTTCAAAAACTGAAACGCATAATGTACAAGTTCACTCGGCCCCTTTGTTACATACCACTCCTCCCCCAAAGACTCCTCAGTCACCTCCTCAGTACAACCCTTCCTCTTTACCTAAGGAGGAGACAGAACTTAATTCAACATGTAAACCAGAAATGGATTGCACCACTGACCCAGACCAAGTTTGTGTAACAGGGCAATCCACTGTAGTGACCTCTGTGGAGGCTGAAAGGAAGTACACCCTACGGAGCTCTGGCCGACCACGTTTCCCCTGCCATCTTCGGAAATCGTCCCGATTACGTAGAGCTGCTGAGGAAAATATGTTCAAAAGGGAATTGGACCAACAGGATGAAGAAGAAGAGGAGAATAGGGACTGGAGAACAGAGGAAATAAGGCCGATAGAGGAGCATCCCCCAGAGGTGTGTGCTGCTGCCTCATCATTTGAGGTTTTACCACCACCAAATATATCAGCAAGTGTTACACCAAATCATAGCTTGAGAACATCTGAGGGAGAGTGCATTGTTACTCACTATGCAGTTAGAGGGAAGCGACAGGGACGTTATTCAGGTGTGAGAAGGATTGTGGTTAAAGTAGCCAGAATACCTGTTCATATGAGCCGACGACAGAAAAGCTACAAGATTTCATCTCTTGAGCCAGTGTGTGCTGCTCTACATGGAGACGGGGCCTCAACAGGAGAGGGGCCCGAGGGGGGTGTCGGAGGTGAGCCAGGAGCAACTGTTTCCAGAGAGCCAACCGCACTTCTCCACATGAAAAACAATGGAAAGAGTGTGATGGTAATGTTTCCACCGGGAGAGCTTCCTGTTATCTTGAAGCGACGTAGGGGACGCCCCCCAAAACAGGCATTACCAGGACAACCTGACATGCATGAGACCAGAGCAGGAGCAGCCAGTGCAGCAGAGCCCAAAAAAATTCGAAGGCGGCGAACAGTAAAGCTACCATCTCCACAGCCCTCGTATGTTAACGATACCAATGATGTTAAAGTAGAATATGCAGATGTACTTTCCAAATTGGCCTTCTTGAACAGACAACCTCCCAGCACAGGCCGCTGCTCCCCTCCACGCTGCTGGACCCCAACGGAGCCTGAAACTTTCCACATACCACCAGAAAATCCATCCCTTTCCACTCTTTTGCACCGTCTCACAGGATTTCGCAGAAGAGGTGGCCGTGCAGGCTGTATGGGGAGTAGAGGAGGGGGAGCAGCTGGATCCTCTGATTCTTTTAAGAGGTCATTCAGTGACTTCTTTGAAACAATTGGCAAAAAGCGTAAGGTTCCCGCATCTGAACCAGGAACTCCTCGTAAAAGAGGCAAGGGTGTCACTGGGGGAATAAATAGGGCAGCTTTAGATGACTCTGTACAAGGTGAGAAGGTTAAAAAACGCCGGCCACGAAAGAATGGGGCTTCAAAAAATTGTGCAGGTGCCCAAGAGCATGACTGGCAAAATGAGAACAGTAGTTGGATAGGGAAAGGTGACAGAGACATTCATGAGAAAGCAGGTAGTTATCAGAGTCCTTGCTCCCCTCGTGGAAATTTTCAAAGCAGTGAGGCTAGTAAGGGTGGAATGTACCACAGCCCCGGTATGAGAGGGGTGTGCAGTGGAGAAGAGTCTCAGGGAATGTTTGCGGGATATTTTCGTTCTCTACTTGATTCTGATGACTCCTCTGACCTGCTAGACATTGCCATGTCCAGCCCTGCTGGACGCCAGGAAGGCCGTAAACTCACCCCAGGATATGAGGGTGGCAGCCCTGGTGCAGCCCATCGTTGGTCTCCTGCCTTCCCTAAAAGAAGTCCTAAAGGAGCCGCCTGTCTTGGGGAAGGGGCGCCATTACCCTCACCCCAAACTCAAGGCAGCTCGGCAACTAAACCCTCATATTCATTCAGTGTCTCACAGACTTCTCCAACTCCATCCTTCCCTAAATCCCCTGCACTCTTGCTTTCCCGTTCACCCAGCTCTCCACATCCCTCTGGAGGTTTCCCTCTATATCCAGCTAGTTATAGTGCTGGGGTTCCTCAAGGAGGAAGTATTTACCCCCTCCCTCAACAGCAGCAGCAACAACAACAGCAAAGGCCAAGTGACTGTAGCTTTACATATGGTACAAAAACTCCCTCTGTTCCCTCTGCACAGTGTCAGATGAGTTATTCCAACTACCAGGGTTCTGCCAAGCGCAATTATAGTGGATATCCAGGCCCACCCCATTCAAACATACAGCGAGGGGACTCTGGTGCAACTTCACCAGGTGGAAATTATATATCAATGTCAAAGTCTAGCCCCTATTCCTTATCCTCATCTCCGCCTGAGGGTTGCAGACAATACACCTCTACATCTCAGTGGGGATACAAGCAAGGGGGAAATAACTGGGGTAGTGATGCATATGGTACTCAACAGTTTCATGGTTACTCTGATTATGGTGTAGCTGGAAGTGGATCAGAATCCAAAGACATTCTGGACATCTCAAACTATACACCCCAAAAAGCCAAACAACGTCCCTGCCTTGACACACTCTCTGAATCCTCCTCAGACTCTTCTCACACTGGTGGAGGAGGGATGAATGTTGTGGGGGGACCATTTCGCCCAAGGGATGTTCCTATGCCTGAGGGTCAGTCTAGCCTTTCAAGCCTGGAGAAGCTAATGCTTGACTGGAATGAAAATTCAGCAGGCCCTTCTTACAACTGGAGTCAGAATGTACTATTCCAAGGGGGGGCCAAACCAGGTCGTGGGCGAAGGAAAAAGTCTGAGACACACAATGAGAAGGAAGCATGCTCTGTTCCCCCAGGTTCACCTGCCAGCCCTCCTATGCAAGGAGGACCAAAACGGAGTGCTACAGGTGGTAGACAGCCAAGGGGAGCAAGAGGCAGGGGAGGATACTCTCCTTGCCAAAGAGATCGCCCCCCTCCAAAAACCAAATCTCAAAAGCCTTCAACCCCATCAGGGTCAGGGCACATGAGTTCGGGGGGTCTATACCAAGAAGCATTGGACTACTACAGTGGAGATAGTAGTAGCCTATCACCTCTCAGCCATGCCCCAGAGTCCTGTGAATACCCCTCTCCATATTCTGTCCACACTTCTACTCCCTCCTCAGATGAGAGATTTGCTCATGTCTTTCCTCCGGACTCTGCCTCTGTCTCCCCCAGTTTATCAAATCAGTCAGATGCTCTAAAGCAGTACCCTAAACCTGGTCCTCCCTCACAGACTTATGGGCATGCTGCCAGGACTTTTAGCCCAACCCTCTCCCCAACCCCTCGGCTTTTGCCGCAGTGTGGTTCTGCTATGAGTCCGCATCGGGTCCCAAAAGAGCAGTTCTCCCAGTATGATTCCCCAAGTTACAGTGGCTCTCCCTGCTGGTATGGGCAAGGAGGAAGTGTTGCTGGCAGCCCCCAAAATTATGAGGAACAGCGACCACCAGCAGTCTCTTTGCCCTCCCACAAACGGGACATGTCATTGATGGTCTCTGGGATGAGAGTTACATCCCATTCATCTTACCCTTCCCCTTTACAAAGAGGTCCCTCCATGTCAACTTGTGTGAGTGGGACTCTGGACTCTTCGCCTCAGCATGATGAGATGGCTTACCATGGTAACTTGGACAACTATGCACCTGTTGGACACCGTTATGCACCCCAAACAGCCCGGGGAGGGGTACTCTGCCAGCTTCTTGACCAGCCGAGCGATGAAGGCTTCACCGTCACCAGCCTGTAGTTGGATTTATCATGCCATCGCTGAAGAGGTACAAAATTAATACTGGTAAAGTTAAGATGATAGCAGTATGAAATTGTTCAAGTAAATGGTTTAATGCTACCACAATCTATATTGTGATACAAATTTATGTCATTATGTATTGAGACTAATCCTCATTTGATTTTTTCTTTTTGTCTTGACAGATGAAATGGACAGTACCCTTTTCATATTTTTAATCTTTTTTAAAGGATAAGCTTTGGGAGACACTTAGTGAGCTAGACTGAAGAGTTTCAGAGCTATGGACTAAATAAAGACTTCTCCAGCAGTGACAATCAAGATCCAAATTCACACACATGGACAGACGCAGAAACACATGCACGGACACAAACATTCACATACTTGCATATACTTTTCATACGCCGACTTGCAACTGCAAATGCACGCACAAAATGTTTTGCAAACTAATATTGCTACACAGCTTGGGCTAGGGACTTATTAAACAAAGAATGGAAACCACTTGTATCACGTTGAAACCAATTTGATGAAATGCAGGGAACAACCTTGTCCCTTTCTTTTACAGTGCAACCGTGCAAATGTGATTCACATATTCTCACATTTCAGTGATGCCCAAAAACTCAAACAATGTGCAAGACCACACAAAAGGTTTTTGTCTACATCCTGAACTTGCTCCCTTTTTGTCTGTTTCAGTCTCAAAAGCCTCCTCTGAGTTTGTCACTGGGGAGATTACTTAATCCTAAAGGTCCACTTCCTTCAGCATCTATGAATGGTGACTGCACAAACTCTGCCCTCTTCTCATTCTTAAGTTCAGCATTTTTAAAACAAAACAAAAACAGCATTTGTACATAAGCTACTCAAAGGGTTCGATCACTTGAGGAGCTCACTGCTATGAAAACCACCAAATCTCCCGCTGAAAGAGATATGGTAATGCAGCAATGTCATGGCAGTGTTTTGGAACTGCTGTAAGAACACATGAGGGAAATACCAGTTTTATGTGGCTTTAAATTGTTCAGCTTGGGTTTGTGCAAGTACAGTTTAAGTAATCTTTTTTAATCTGTGGCCTGGTCTGGTTCCACAGGAATGTGTCCACATTTGATCCCTTCAACCTCTGGATCTGCAGCATGGTCACTTTGTGCCCAACATCCAACTCTCATTTGTGTGTTTTTATCATAACAGGAGGACAGACACCCATGCACTGCCCCTGACAGATGCTGTCCTTGTCAAGATGTTTTGAGGCCAGGGTACTTTCTACCCTGGATATGATGGCCTGAAGCTCAGGGTGTGGACAATGCATATTCTCCTCCTCTTTTTCTTTCATCCCTTTGTTCGTATTTCTTGTGGTCCGCTGTGTCGTACAGTGATTTTTTGTGATGAAATATTGTATCTGTCTGTTCCATATACTGTATCTGAGGTGAAAATATTTAAATACACATTCTGTTCTGATCATTGTTTAATTTTGTCCTGCCTCTCCTCTGTGGTTGGGGAAATTCGATGAAAACTAAATGAGGTCCATTGGTGGCCAAGCAGGAAAATAAAAATACAATGGTTATTAACCTGCAGTTATTACTAAAGCTCGTCAGATCTCATTCAGGTGAGAATGAGGACCTTGAACCGTTTGGTTCCCATTGAAGTCCATTATATGGAGAAAAATCCTGGTATATTTTCATCAAAAACCTTAATTTCTTTTTGACTGAAGATAGAATGGCATGGACATCTTGGATGACATGGGGGTGAGTAAATTATCAGCAAAAGTTTTTTTTAAAAGTGAACTAATCCTTTAAATGGTTTACTATCAATATAATGTATGTATGTATGTATGTGCTGCATGAGAATGATCAAACTGGATGGTTCGTTGTAATTCCAAACATTTCTTTCTGAAATAGTATTGAAACAGTTCTTTTGTGTGAGTGGTTTTGTTGCCTCTTTTGCATTCTGGCCATGCAGCGTTACTCAGGCATTTGGAACGAGGCAATTGTGCTTGTGCCGACAGCGGAGCTCAGATGAGTTCAGGTGAGGACATGAACGGATTTTAGAGAAATTAAGCAAATATTTTATGGGAATTATGAAATATATGGAAAGTAAGTAACCTGAGAGAAGGAGAGCATGAGAATAGTGTGCATTTTTCATTGATTAGTTTGTATATGTTTAGCATTGGGGGGGGGGATTTCATTTCTCATCCTTGCACTGCCCCACTGTGTTGAGAATGTGAAAATATTGGCCAATTATGTCAGTTATCTCCATCACACAACCCAACGCCTCTAAAGACAAATGTTCTGCTTATCGTCTAATTTAATATTTAAGGCCTTCATGGATTCTGAAAGAGCATCTGGCACATATATAAAAGAAAAAGACTTAATCTGTTCACTACCCCATTCTCTGTGTTCTCTATTTGAGTTGTTTTAAAGTTTGTTGCCACTCTCTGGCTGCAGTTGTGCACTCCTGTTTCTTAGTTATGTTGGTTTCAATATATATATGTGTATGCAACACAAATGCCCTTTGCAGCACCTGGAAAATACAATATAACATGCAACAGGCTGATAATTTATTACATATTATTTCATTGTCCATTTGTATAAATACAAAAAAAAAGCTTAAAGGTAAAATAAAAAATAATAATGTTGGCTCTTTGTCATTCTAACATTAAACATAGCCAATATCAGATATGCATTTACCTGTTAAATTAAATTAATATCCACCTTCTGTGCAAACCATAGGCTTTTATTTTATTTTATTACTCAATTTGCAATTATTCTTCACATATTTTTTGGACCTAATGATAATATTTAACAATTGTTCAGAGATCACAAACAGATTTTATAAAAATACCATTAGTGTCATTAAAAAAAAGAACAACTGATACTTTAAGTTACAAGTTAGCAATTTGATTTACGGTTCATTAGGACTTTGCAATCATCAGTGAGATTGTCATGCGTGAACAATGTTAATTAAAAATAAACTCCTGATGCTCAACCAGACGTCCCCTGATTTAGCTGTCAGCTAGTAGCCCACATGAAATTGTTCATTAAGAAACATTAATTGTTTATTAAGGAACTAGCAAAAGCAGTAAGGGAAAGTTTTTTAATAGGAAAGAGAAAATACTCCTGACTAACAAGTCAATTTTAATGATTTGTTTGTGTTGTCTGGTGTATACACCATTTCTTCCACAAATTAGACCTTTTGTTTGCAAAGTGGACGTCGCAAAGCACCAGTAGGCCTACTTTCCTAACAGACTTGATCGGTTCGGTTCGCTTAATTGTTAGATTGAATGGTAGTGTTTATAACATTTAGCCGCCTACATTTGTTCATTTAGCTGACGCCTGCCTTATCCAAAGCGACTTACAATTGTCAGAGGTACGTCGTATGCCTCTGGAGAAACTAGGGGTTAAGTGTCTTGCTCAGGGTCACATTGGATTCGAACCCGTCTCTCACACCAAAGGCATGTGTCTTGTCCACTGCGCATCACCACCCCTCAAATTTGGATGTGGCTTATAAAGATGAGCCACATCCAAATTACTACTGAATTCTAATTTCTACCACTCTATAGCCTAATAGTGGGAAGTGTATGACCACAGGCTTGCTCACAGATTCCCAGCAGATGCAGTAGCCTACGTCATGGTGGTACTCACCTGCATCAATTGTGGCTATTTGGACATCCTACTCATTTGACGCGCTGTTTTACTACAAAGTAGTGAAATGTGTTCGCGTGCGGGGGTGGTGTGTGTGTGTGTGTGCGCGCACGCGACACTGTATGTTTGAATGGTTACGCACGCGTTCCACTGGCTTCTATGATCTGTCCTGTTCCAATTTCACTCCCTCAACCTCACATAAACAGACCTGATTTTTTTCCCCATTAAGATAATATAATATTTAGTAGGCCTATGTCTATTAACGTGTTTTTTTTCTTTGGAAACGTTGGTTTTAGGAAAAATCTTGACTCGGACGCACTAGACAGTCTCCAGCAGTGATTTCTATCCCAATGAGTGCCCTCGAGCCAAAGAGTCACGGTGGCGCCGACTCTTCATTTCTGGCGTCTGCGCTCCCACTGGTCACTCCAAGCTCAAATAGGGAAGGGATGGCCGTTTGTAACTTTAGCAGATTAAGAGGTATTTCCCACCGTGTGTTTATTATGGGTCTGTCGGTGCTTCTGCTCGTACAACTACTGGTTAATTTAAAGGTGCCGCGCGCATTTAGCAGCACGAGCGGTGACGAACCGGCTTTTCTCGTCATAAGCATAGAAAAGAGTGACGGGTCACTGTCGTCTGAGGTTAGAAAAAATGACAGGGATTTGGAAAGCGGTGTATTGGGTCTATGGACTGACGAGGATTCAGGACTCACAGGATATGAAGACGAAAACGAGCTTGAAAAACCTCAGGTAATTTCATATTCACTATGCAGGTTATTTATTTTCTTCTAGTTTTAGGGGGATGGTCTTCCTCATTTGGAACTCAAAAGAAAATAAATTGCCCTAGTAAATGGGCTGAATTTAAAAATGAATAAATTATGCAGGTTTTTTTTTTATCTGGAGGGATTGAAAAACATATGTGTGACTTGGCAAAATATACGGGGATCCCTCCTAGACTCTTTAACATGGAAAAATGTTCTGCAAAAGTCTCTCACTCACTCTCTCCTTTTCTGTTTGTCTCGCTGTCCGCCCCCACAACAGTGAGTTCCTCAGTGAGTCATATCTCCTCTTCCTCTAGTCTAGTGTGTCTCCATGGTTACGAAACAGGGTTGTTCTATGTTTTGGGAGAGGCTCATTTTCCAACATCCCATCAGGTTTAAAAAGTTCTCTCTTGTTTCTTTTGTTCAAACTCTGGTTTCAAAAGGGCACATTCTGTGACCCCAAAACAAGCTGCAACTTCTCCTGCCTGAAGCGCTGCACATGCTCACACAGTGTGGCTATCGAATGCCTGACCCTCCTCCACCGCATCCCTGTTTTTCTTTTTCTTTTTTGTGCATTTTAAATTTGGCCAAGAAAAGAGAGATCTTTGTGTTTGTGTGTTTACAGGCTGCAGCTAGAGAGCTGAAACTGCAGCCATGGGCATCAGACCAACCTTCGTTTTTCACAGAGCTGCTGCGTTTTACCCAGTTCATCACCACAACAGAGGTACGCAAACTTAATGCTTCCTGGCTTGATCATTCATGTCTTACATAACAATTTGCAGTTGCATATTATATGGACTTCAAAAAGCAAGATATCTAGACTTTTCCTGTCACATTCTGCAGGTGAACTGCTCTGTGGTCCAGGATACAGATGGGAATCAATCTAAACGCTTTCCTGGTCACTCTGATGTTTTGTGCATCAACCACTGGAAGGGCAAACAGGGTTGTGTGGCTTACTCATTCAGGTAAAAGTATATATTAAGTAACAGCAGAGTAACTCTTTCCCTGCCATTGACCGAATTTTCGTCTTTCACGGTTATAAGGTGCTATAGCATCTTCTGAAAGAGATCAAAAGACGTGTGAAGAAGACGTAGAAACAAGCTATAGCATATGTAAGCAGATACGTAGCTACAGGTCAAACTCGAAAAATTAGAATGTTGTGCAAAAGTTATAATTATGGCTAACTGCTTATGAAATCCCCAAATTCAAAATCTTATACAATTATAATATTACATGAAATCAATAAAAACTATTTTAAATAAAGAAATGTCGGCCCTCTGAAAAGTATAATCATGCATATGAATATAGTTATATATACAAAATTTTCACCTTTTAATTTGAATTACTGAAATACATTAACTGTTGTATGATATTCTAATTTTTCGAGTTTCACATGTAAAATAACGCGATCTTCAACATTAAACAACAGCATAAATCAAAACTGTCTAATGTTACTGAATGAAATGGGGACCCAGGACTGAAGCTTTGAGGTGTTGATGGACTTGATCTACTCCATCTGTTTTGATCATTGTTCTGAATCCCATAATCTTTGACAAAAACGTGTTTTTCTCTGCTTTGTTTCCAAATTAAACTTACCAACATTCAAGTGTTGATTAAAAAAGTATTGAGGTAGAATAAAGTCGTTTTTATTTTGTTTAAAAGCAGAAGCTCTGTTCTTTCTTTTAATATAATTTTTGGTTTTAATGGTAATAATATATACTTAATATTATAAAAAATAAGTTAATATATACTTATAAATTCTTGCCTGAACTAACTTTTTTCATGTAAATTACATTGTTTTTCTGTAGAATTTACTTCACCACAAAATCATTTTTATCAGTGTATAAGAAAATTTGACAGTAAATTAAAGCTGATAAATAATAGATTATTTCCCTCAGCTGAGACACTTCAGATGCCCACTGTTCACCATGATGCTTGATATATGATTGAAATCCCTTAAAAACTTTGTAACAATTATAATGAAAACATTATATATAACTGTGTTCTTGGGACATGGCTTTTAATGGTGAGATTTTTGTTTTTGTAATCAGGCACTCAAAAATTATATAAAATTTGGAATTTAGATTTATTGGCCAATATATCGGTAATCGGCTTTCTAATATAAAGATTTATCGGTATCGACCATCCTTTTCATATCGGTGCGTCTCTGCAGACATGTTCATTTCAAAAAATGTAGGGCTCCTTGTTTCTTGTTAGGTCTGAAGGGTAGGATTTGTTTTATATGATCTATGAAAAAACAAAACACGCAAAGCTGAAGGTTGTCCCAGATTCCTCAACGTGTCATGACGGATGCAGGGAAACAGTAATTGGTTGGACTTGTTCCAAATAATCTTTTGTCTGTATCTTTATAGTCTGGATGGGAAGGATGCTGCATTTTTAGACGCAATGTTGTACGCGGGGTGTGAGGTTCATCGCTTCAACCCCAGCGGTCGAGTGTGTCGACCCGCATATATTAAGAATCATCAGGTTTGGTTAGACTGGAGGAACCCACGCAGTCATTCGCATGCAAGCCTCGTGGGTAACATACGGCGCAGACTGCCTGACATCATGGACTCACTGGGACACACCACGGTATTACACCCAAATACACTCATTCTGATTCTCACACTCAAAAGTATCAAAAGTAAATGTCAATTCAAAGTTTTATTAGTGTTGCCTCGTTACAGTACCTTATGCCTCTGAAGCAACCTAGTTAATACACACACCTATCTGGGGAATTAAGAGCTATGTTACAAAACCTAGAATTAAACAACTGAATTGACAAGAAGAGACAGGCGTAATCATCTTCATTTTTTAATTTAACACTCCTTCCACCCCCACAAAAGAAGTATCCACCCATACACATTTGACTCAAGTGATCTGTAAATACAGACTGATATGGCAAGCCAAAATTAGCTTAAATTGTTCCCAGCGTTACTCGTCGTAATTGCATTTTTACTAGTAAGAATTCAATAAGAGAGCTATCTAATTAAAGTATTGCTAGTTAGAATTACAATTACAGAGCTCTAATTCAATTCTTACTAGTAACAATTCCAATTAAGCCCCTTTCACACAGCGCGTTGATCCCGGGAAATTGCCAGAACGTCTTCTGTGTGAACGCAAACATGACCCGGGATTGATACCAGCATCGATGCTAGGTTGGGGACCTAGTAACATTGCTCTGCTTTGGATTAAGTTATGCGTTAGACCAAAACACCAACTAAACGTGGATAAATTAAGCAAGGATGTCTACGATTTGATTTTGTTTCGAAATCAACAACGTATTTGAACGTTATCTTTAAAGGGATCCTCCACTTTTTTTGGAAATAGGCTCATTTTACCACTCCCCCAGAGTTAAACAGTTGGGTTTTACCGTTTTCAAATCAATTCAGCCGATTTTCTGATATTTAGAAGAATATCAGTATACGGATAGTTTTTTTCCTATGGAAGTCAATTAGACCAGAAACTGTCTGGTTACTGATATTCTTCTAAATATTCGAAAATCAGTTGAATTGATACAAAAACGGTAAAACCCAACTGTTTAACTCAGGGGGAGTTGTAAAATGAGCCCATTTCCAAAAAAAAGTGGAGTATCCCTTTAACATCTCTAACGTAATTTTAGCCTAACATTAGAAAACATTAACATTAGCTTCTAGCTGTGTTGTACATCATGTCACTTAGCTTCATTAACGTATCTGTAAATAACCGAGATATGTTAGAAATGTTATGCTGAATGATTCATGTAAATACTGAAGTGCATGAACAACGCTGATCCTCTATCTTGTTTTTTGAGATGGTGATGGCAACGCTATGCGGATTATCACGTTTACACTGTGACCTGTAAATTTTTGCCTGGAGCTGAAGCTTTTCATCGACATTCTCTAGCGCCTGTCCCCGAATGTTGACTGTGCGTCCGAGTGAGTGGAGGGGGTGTGGCTTAGCCTTTAATTCAATTACAGAGCCCTGCAATTATACATATCTTTAATTTGTTTTTTTACTTGTAAAAATTCAATTAGGGAGCTCTGTAATTAAAGGGGTGGTTTACTGCTTTTTTTTTTCTTTGCATGATTGTGTTTATGGGGTGCAATATAACATGTATTTGTGCTTTTTCTTTTTGTTTTTAAGTCTTATTTTTCATAAATTTCACCTTTATTGTAAGGCGCTTTCTCCTCTGTCCTTTGAAAGACCAGTTGACTTCCTGAGTCTAAACCACTCCCTTAGAAACAGGCAGTGGGCTCCGATTGGTTAGTTTGGGCCGGGGTGTAGTGATTGGCTAACCTGAGTAATGCACGTTGTCTGGAAAATTCACGGCCATTACCTTTTCAGGCGAAAGTTGCATGTGTGTTCCTGTCAAATGTAAATAATGGTGTCGATACTGCAGTATCAGTTTGAGTCAGAATCAGACCCAGAAAGCAGCGATGAAGAGAGGCAAGCAGAACCTCCCCAAACACGGCTGTTACAAAAGTTGGTTTTGCCAAATGGTAATTTGCCTATATATTTTATAACTTTATAGACTTTTTTTTACACAATAGCATCAAACTAACTGGCTACTATATACACAAACAGCGTTGGCACTGGTTTACGTTCTTGATCAAATCGAAAAATAACTTCATAAAGTATATATACATGAAAAATACATTTACAACATTAGTACATATACAAGTTCAGGTCCAAAATGTTTGTACGCGTTTGTTTTAGACACAAAATAGCATAACTAGTAGCCTAGTGGCTGGCATTTGATAAAACTAGGTCTGAAATTATACATGCAAATACATTTTGCCTACTTACTGGTTGTGGCCCAACTGGTTGTGCTGCCTCTGGTTTTAAAGTTGGAACTGCTTCATGTTTTAGTAACAGTTTCTTGTTATTCTGGAAGCTGTCTCTCGTAAATGTGCGGCACAGAGAGTTATGTCATTTTCAGGAACATAATCAAACATAAATTGGATCTATTGTTGACGAACTACAATGTCCATGGGAAGCCCAAACACAGAAGACCCGACAGCTGGATAAACATAACACACTTTCGACGAGCCGCAGAAATATGGCCATGCCCTTTTTGCATATTCCGGAGGGAGGGTTGATGTAAATGTATGGGTTAGTGATGTCTAAAACCCTGTTGGAGTCCCAATCGAGTCGTTTTTGTAGGCATTAAACTTCCTGATTTCTAAAAGAGGATATCTCTGCTTACATTGAACTTTCAGCGCTGCAACTTTGCAGATACTGTTCATGCACCAACAGCAACATTACACACTATTTAAAATGAAAAAAGTGAAATCAACCCCCCCCCCAACAATTTAACGGTACAATTTAAGCTAAAGTAGCTTGCCATAGACTGATGTATAGCTGAATAACTGCCCAACAGCAATACTGCTTTAACAAAGAGCAAAATAGAATTACTTGTTCGCCATGAATAGAAAACTTTTGAACCGTTAGTTGTGACAACCATCCTGTCTCTCACAGATCACTAGTAGAGAGAAATCGCATTAATTGCTGACAAATGACGATAAGAATGATTACTGATAGACTGTCACTCGCAAAAATACAATCACATTTTACAGACGAAAACTAACATAATTTCCACTCAAGGACCTTGACAGAAATGTAGTGGAGCAAAAAGTAGAAAATAATACTCAAGTATTTAGGCTACTTCGTTATATTTTCCATTACTACTTCGTCCACCTCTGCACTTAGGGCATATGTGTTTATGTTTGGTCATTTTACAGTAAAAGAACAGATTTCATACAAATACAATATTTTTGAAGTGTCATCTGCTTGGTCTCAAAAGGTCACATTCATTTAGTGTCTGTTTGTGTAGGTGGATGTCCTGCGTATGGATTTGGAGAGCGCTGAATGGCGTATATTAGAAAGCTGGATTAAGGATGGGACTCTCCGACGGATCACCCAGCTCATTCTGACCCTTCATCTGCAGTGGGCCGGATTTGAGGTGGGGGGAGCTGAGGAAGACGTGGTGTGCGTTTCTGGTACAGTGTGCTGAGAGCCGTCCGCATCTCTGGACTCCGACTCGTGCGTTTCACACGCGGACCAGGACACACAGTGCTGAGACACAAACTGGACAACTCACACAGCTCGTACACACTCAGCTGGATAAGGACAAGCGAGCATCCCAGATGACCAACTGCAAAATCTATAGAAACAGAAGCAAAAACAATGGATGGATGGATGGATGGATGGATGGATGGATGGATGGATGGATGGATGGATGGATGGATGGATGGATGGATGGATGGATGGATGGATGGATGGATGCATGGATGGATGAATGGATGGATGGATGGATGAATGAATACCTGGATGGATGCATCGATGGATGGATGAATGAATGAATGGATGAATGGATGGATGGATGAATGAACAAACGAACAAATGAATGAAAAAGATGATGATGATGTATACAGTAATGGTCAAAAGTTTGGAAACATTACTATTTCTAAAGTCTTTTTATTTGATAAAAAATACAACAAAAAACAATAATATTGTGAAATAGTATTACAATTTAAAATAATGGCTTTAAAATATCACTATAACTACTCCAGTCTTCAGTGTCGCATGAACCTGTCAGAAATAATTCCAATATGTTGATTTGATCATTAAACAGTTTTTTTCAGGATTTATTGATGAGAAAAAACTTTTTAAAAAGAACAGCATTTATTCAAAATAGAAATCTTTTCTAACTATATAAATCTTGACTATGACTTTTTTTTTATCAATTTAACACATCCTTGCTGAGTAAAAGTATTAATACCTTAAAAGAACATAAAGAAAATTACTGACCCCAATTTTTCAATGGTAAAAGTTAAATAATTTTCAAAAGTTAAATAGGCTAATGGCCTACATTGTTAAAAAAAATTGTATTATTTATTTATTTTTTATAAATGCTGTTTTTAAAACTTTTTATTCATCAAAGAATCCTGAAAAAATAGCACAGGTTGAAAATATATTTAGCAGCACAACTTTTTCCAAAATTGATAATAAATCATCATATAAGAATGAATTCTGAAGGATCATGTGACTCTAAAGACAGGAGTAATGATGCCAAAAATTCAGCTTTGATCACAGGAATAAATTACATTTTATTTTAAAGTATATTCAAATAGAAAAACATTATTTTAAATTGTAATAATTTATCACATTATTACTGCTTTGTTTATGTTTGATCACATAAATATGCAGGCTTGATGATCACTTGATGATGTTCTTTCATAAACATTAAAATCATATTTAAAATCATATTTCCAAATTTTGACCGGCACTGTATGTGTCTAAGATCACTTTAAACCAAAGCAGGGATGTTTAATGAAGTTAAGAAGTAAAAACATAACATTTTAAAGACTTAAAGCTGACATTAGTGCTATTTTTTTCTGTCTGCACGCCGTCTAGTGGTTGTGAACGGCACTGCAATGATTAAACAGCATTAAATCTATCACACTGTGATAATCCTTAAACAGACATATTACATTCATTTTAAAGTCCTTTTCATACAAAAGGGTTACGTGCAATATTTTTCAAGTGAATTGTTTATTATGATAATAAACTATACGCAACAAATAAGGTCGTCAGAATCGTATTTTTTTCCCGTGAGCATGACATTCTGAAAAAAAAAACTTGTATTACATGAAGTGGGGTTCTCTGAATTTCGCCATATTTCGGATTTGTTCCGACTGGCCCGACGTTCAGGAATTAGCCCTCCCTCAAAACAGATGTTTTCAAGCCGCTAGGGTGGAGTTGAGCTTTCAAGATTCCAGTTTCTATATACGCCCCTTTTTCTTTGAGTGACAAGCTGATCAGCCAATCGAATGTTTGGATGCACACCCACGCTCCAATGAAAAGTTACCAAATGCGGGACTGAACTGTCGCTGCCATACAGATCTTGTTACAGTACTTGTAGACATTTTGTCGGCTCAGAAAATTATGGACGGCATGAAACTCAGGGAATGGAACTGCTGAGGTAGTTGAAAAGCCAGAAGACGTCGGCATCTAAGGCCAAATCTATACATATATTCAGGTAAGACTGTGAAGTACTTTATATGCTCTTATATAGAACAGTTGGCGAGTTGACAGTAGAGAGCTAACGCTAATCACTTCCTGTTAAACACAGACGCTTCAGAGAGTTTAGGCCTCAGCTACTCGCTTTAGAAAGCTTTTTAAACATTCGTGACAAATAACACTGTCGTTTTGATATCGCAATAGCTTTTACTTCTGTGCTTGAAATCAGTTTCCAGGGAACAGCCTTGATTTGATTTGATTTTATCTTTTTTTTTTCACAAACAAAGTTATGCTGGTATGTTGTGAGCCTCCACTCCCTCCCAATATAGGAAGTCTGATGGGTGAACATTTAACTTATTCCCTTACGCTCAGGCAAACAATTCTGGTAGGAGGCAGGAATTAATGTGTAAAAATGAAACTCATTTTTATTGTATATTTAACACTCTCAAAACAAGTGATGTCTGGTCTGACATCTTCACCCCTTTATTAAACAGCAACAAATTATTTCTGTCATCACAGGTAATTTTTCATAATAAAAATAATAAGCATTTGTTTATTATGCCTACTCTTTATACACAAATATGATGATGAAATGAATTTGATTAATTCCAGATAAATAAAAGTTACATACATACTTTATGATCTATTATAACACCCAGAAATGTATTTTTATGCACTCTTTGCCGATTACTAAATATTATGAACTTTGTTTTAGTTAAATTCAATGGCTATCTATTATCATCAAACTACTTTTTAAGACTATTAATTTTATTTTCATTGTATTCATAAGCTGTTTCAGCTATTTTTAATATTTTAGACACTTTTCGATTATCATTTATACAGTTTTGGACCTAGCACTGAACCTTGTGGAACACCACAAGTGACATTCTTTAGATCCGATTTAACATTATTTATTTGTACAAATTGATATATATTATTAAGGTAACTTCTAAATCAAGAGAGGCTTTTCCTCTTACCATATCTCATTAATAAGCAGTAATCAGTCATCCTTCGCAGTGGAAATCTCTTCTACAAGTTCTATCACTGCCATTGAGGTTTCTGAAGGATCATGTGACACTGAGGACTGAAGTAATAGCTGAAAATTCAGCTTTGCATCAGAGAAATAAATTATATTTTAAAGTTTATTCAAATAGAAAACCATTGTTTTAAATTGTTATAATATTTCACCATATTACTGTTTTTTTTCTGTATTTTTGACCAAATAAATGCAGGTTTGATGAGCGTAAGAGACTTATTTCTGAAAAAACATTAAAAATAGTAATGTTATCAAACTTTTGACTGGTACAAATGTGGCCTGTAAGAGGAAACACTTTTTTTAAATATACTTTTTTATAAAGAACAACTTCATTACAAATAACTGAACTTTCAATATAAAAAATGGTGTAGTATTTACTAATAGCATGTCTTAGTATTGTATATAACTCATCATTTAGTGTAGCATGTACTATTGCTACTTGAAAAAAGACCCAAAGACGAGAAGTGTTAAAGGATAGTTTCTTGCTGGTGTTGAACTGCAGAAATTAGGCTATAAGTTGCATCTTTGCAGAAGAAACACAGCAGCAGTTTTGGTTCTGCTTTAAGCACATAAAAGGCTGTGAATGTGTGTGTGTGTGTGTGTTGGATAAGGGAATGTGTTATAGATGCAGCTAATGTCAGAATTTGTAATGCACTGTGTATGTGAATTTTATTTCTGTCTAAAAGAGGAAGGTGACTGATAAGCTCCGATCATGCCTTTGGTGACGCGAAACATCGAGCCACGGCACCTCTGTCGCCAGTCACTGCCAAATACAATCAAGAGTGAACTGGAGTGTGTGACCAACATCACTCTTGCAAACATCATTCGCCAGCTTGGATCACTTAGTAAGTGTTGGAGTAATGGGGTGTTTACTGAAGATAATCAGTTTTGTGTTTCTGCTTTTAACGTGTTATTTAATCATAGGTAAGTATGCAGAGGATGTGTTCGGCGAACTGTTTATTCAAGCCAGCTCGTTTGCTGATCGGGTCAATACGCTGGGAGAGAGAGTGGACAAGCTGCAGGTCAAAGTCACCCAGCTCGACCCTAAAGAAGAGGAAGGTGAGAAACAGACTGGCTTACATTCAAAGCATTACATTAAGTTATGGCGCTAATGAGTCATATGTAGATTTTGGACCATGTTGGTTTGTTGCCGAAAACAGAATTGTTGTGTTTTTTATATTATTATTTTTTTGTTTTATTGCATTTTCCTTTTTGTACTCTTTTACGATATGTTTTTATATTTTTCATCTTTTGTTTAGTTCTTTTAACTTTTATTTTGTTGATATTATTGATTATTTACACTTACAAAAAAAGTGTGAAATTCGATTTTTACAAATCAGTTTTCTGAAATGTGAAGTGGTGCTTGCAGTGGCAAAACTGCATGGTTGCATATGAGTCAACATCAATGTCTGTATGATATTGTGGAGCTGAGATATGTGTTATTCATGTGTTTGTGTGGTTACTAGCATACCCTATATCATTGCTATGGTGTGATTATACAGTTTATGAGATAATATTTGAAGACTAGTTGACAGTCTGAGTCAAAAAAACCAAACTCCATGTCTCTACTATTTACTGGAGTTGAGATATTGCTTAAATGTTGTTTAATGGTTACTAGGGTGGCCCTAAATGGTTGCTAGGGCACGACTATGAAGTTATTATGTCACTACTTATTGGCTGCTTGATAGGCCGATTCAATAGAGCCCAACCTCAAGTCTCTATGAGCTTCTTTTCAAAAGATATGATAACAAATTTTGTGCCAATGTTAAGCCTATGGGACTTTTTTCGGCCAATTTATCGCCCGCCAGACGAACATCATACAACCGATCTCTTAGAAAAGTCATAGCACACCTCTTCTCAATGAGCCGGTCGATTTGACACCTCACTCAAGGGGTCTGTGGAGGAGGAGTAGTGCACCAAACTTTGTCCAAAATAATAAGAATAATATATAATAAGTATGCAAGAGAACACTAGTGTTGCTTTGCCTTTGGCAAGCACCACTAATTAGTGTCCCCTTTATCAATAAGCATCATAATCATTACTATGGCTACACAAATTTGGTATCTCTTGTGAAATGGCTTACCATAAAATAGGATCTATGTGCAGTGTGCACTGTCCACACCAAGGACCATATATAACTAACAATAACAAGAAAGGTCTAAAAACGATATGGTTGGAATTACTTTCAGAATGATTATTTTTTTTCTGCTGATGCTCAATAAAATCAATGACAGCCAATCAGAATCCACCAGACTTTAAAGAGCTTGAAGATTTAAAGCGACAGATGACGAAATTGCAGTGTGTGCTTAGAATAAAGCGATATGTTTTATCTGTTGCTGTGGATGGGCGCTAATACAGTTATCGTTATAGTTACCTTTATAGTTGTCTTTCTTGGTGAAAACGGGCATTTAGTTTGTGGTTTTCAAACAGTGATGAATTTATTCTAAATGTCATTATCGTTCTTTCTTTGCCTGTTTCCCTTTCTCCAATTGTTTCTTTCTTGTTCCAGTTTCTCTTCAGGCAATCACCAGCCGCAAAGCCTTCCACTCCAATTCCATCATGGATCAGCAGCTCTTCATTAGGTTATCACTACCACAACCAATCCATGAGACCTATCTGACCTGCAACGAGCCACCCCCCCTCAACAACCTGAGCTGTTACAGGTATACACATTAACACATTTACCACATCTGACCACCGTTTACCATCCAAATAAAGAGGACCTATTATGTTTATTTACATCTTCAACTTTCTTTAGTGTGTAATGTTGTTGTTTGATTATGAAAAAGCTCTGCAAAGTTATAAAGCACAAAGTCACTCCAGCTTGAGTTGTTCTCTATATCAGTCAGTTTTTTCTGACTCCATTGTAGTCTAGAGTTTTCTTCTGGAAACGAACAGATCACAATATTCCTCATTTAAATAATTCTCGTCCAAGGCACATGCAAAATAAAGAGGTTAAGGAGTTAGTTAGAAGTGTGTTGAAACTGGCTGTTATGGTAAGGGGCAGGACATTTCCCAATCACACTCAAAGCACTTGACCAATCACAACACACTGATCCAGCCGACCAATCAGAGCATAGTGTGCTTTTCAGAAGGAGGGGCTTCATATGTGTTTTTTTAAACATTCAAGCATGAAAACAACAAAATTAAAGGCATTGTAGATGCTCTTTATCTTTATTTTTTTACAGTGTTCATGTTTTTTAAGTGTTCAACCTGATAAAAGTGTTATCTGTTTTTCCAGGGATGATGGTAAGGAGGCTCTGAAGTTCTACACTGATCCGTCATATTTCTTTGACCTTTGGAAAGAGAAAATGCTTCAAGATACCAAGGACATTATGAAAGAGAAACGAAAGCACAAGGTAAGTGTTGCACCACCTTAAAATACCTTTCAGAATGCACACGATTCTTCAACGTGTTTGTGTTATTGTATTTCTGTGTTTACCGAGAGCAGAAGAAGAAAGACGACAACCCTAACCGAAGGAACTTCAACCCGCGAAAAATCAAAACCCGTAAAGATGAGTGGGAACGCCGGAAAATGGGGGAGGAGTTCGTTGTCCCCAAACTCGATGCCATGGGGTAATAAAAACAACATGCACAGGATACTCTTGATGTCTATGTGAATTTAATATTATTTTTATGTATGTGTCTTTATCAGTAACTCCATAGAAGGGTTGAACGGCAGTATTGGCTCTGGTGATGATGGTTTTAATCACTCTGATGGGTATTTGGACCAAAGCACAAACTCCTACAGCTATGATCCCGGCTCTCCTCTCCCACCTCCGATGCAGGAGGACTTCCCACCACCACCTCCAGATGCGCCGTGAGTGTCTTAAAATAGCCTGCGATTACCCTGTTGTTGAGTATCCAATCCAGGTTTATTTCTGAGCTTGTTCTTACTAATCAATCAAAACTAACTTTAGCTGGACAGTAACTTTATTCTAGAGCTTCCGCGATTTCCTATTATCACTGTAAAGCTACTTTCGAACAATTCTCTGTATATATACTCTGTATATTTCTACGGCATCACTGTCAAAGAGTAGTTAGCTGGTGAAGTGGATTTACTTATTGTAGAGTTTACGAAAGTTATCACGAGTATTGTAATTTCTAAAGCATATGTCTCAACAAATGGGACTAGAATGGTATTGTCTAAAACAGGTAGTTCATTTATAAATATGTAAGATTGCTGTGGAAATACAAAGTGGAAGATTAAAGACAACAAGTGCAGCGCTGCAAAGGGGCGGGGCTACATGAGGTATATATAAATGAGGGTGACTTGACTGGACTTCTCTCCCAGGCAAATTGTCAATGTACAGTATCGCAGACCAAAACAATAACAAACATTCCAGCCTGGAAACGCACATTTCAAAGTGAAATAACTGGCTGTGTTTTTTTTTTAGAAATGAGAATGTGAACTTAGCATGTTTGCTCAACATATTATGGTATTTTTATGCTTTAGTAGAGTGCACCTTTGATTTCCTATTATCACTATAAAGCTGCTTTGAAACAATCTATTTTGTGAAAAAGCTCTATATAAATGCAAGTGACTTGACTTCTCTTCTAGGTATAACGAATCTGGTGGTGCGCCTCCAAAGCGTGGCAGTCTTTTAAGTCCCAGTCATCCTCCTCCAGCTCCACCATCGATGCCTTCTTCTCCAGGCCGTCCAAATATGGCTCCACCTCTGGCGCCGCCACCACCTCCCCCTCCCGGTGGCATGATGCCACCTCCACCACCGCTAGGTTTCGATTCACCACCGTCTCCTCCCCCATTCTCTAGCAATTCTGCTTCTATCCCACCTCCACCACCCATAGAAGTCTCTATTCCAGCTCCTCCTCCTCAACCCATTGGGGGTGGACCACCTCCTCCTCCCCCTCCCCCTCCTCCTCCAGGCCCTCCTCCACCCTCCGCTCCTGCTCCTCCTCCTCCTCCTTCAGCAACAGTTCATGCTCCCGCCGCTCCCAAAGCCCATCCTCCTGCCCCTGAGGGTGGTGTTCGCAGTGACCTTCTTTCAGCCATCCGTCAAGGTAACATAATTAGATACATTCACATACTTTTTAAAAGCTTAATTTAGTCAGATTAAACAAGAATTAAAATTATGCTTCAAGGTTCATCACATTTACCCTTACCAAAGAATTTATTCATATTTTTATTCACATTCATATTTTATTTGTATACATTTTAATCATTAACTTTAAAAGCACACTCTTTTTACGACTGAAATAACAGTCAAGGGTTAAAAAAATAGAATTCCCAAAAATTTAAATGGAAAAAAATGAATTTGGGAAAAAATAAAACGGATTCCATAGGACCCTAAAACACCATCGTCCGCCATTTAAAAAATGAAGGATTAAAGGGTACATATCATGCTTTTAAATCATTCATTTTTACTTATAAATCATACATTTGTGGTCTATATAAAGCATAACTGCAATGCTTGGGTCTGAATTCCACATTATTATAGCTCAACAGGCCCCTTTTCTACCCCTTTTCTGATGTGCTTCTGTGAGCAACCCGTTTCGAAGCGTCTCCTTTAAATAAAAAGGAGTTGCGTCTTTCCCCGCCCGCTCTCCAGATCGCTGAGTTCACGTTCGGTTCAACTCCCCGCGTTCAGTCATTATTGTAGTTTGATAAGAGGTATACGATTACTATAGTTTCAAAGAACATTTTTATTCACACGTTAACAAAATGTCAACAAAAGACTTGTCCATCAAGCGTTACGTATTCGAGCCAGAGCGAGCGATTTGAAAAAGACGACGACGAACCTGCAGAACAACGTCTTCATAAGGATGCAGTGGTATGTAAAGTTAACTATGTTGTGTTATTAGTGAAAGTCGACTATTTCTCTTGTTAAAACAAGCACTCTGACAAGATAAATGACTGCGGTCTGATCTTACCACTAAAAATCTGTATGATAATAATATGATAACTTGCGTTTAGAAAGCGTCAGAAAACACAGCAGCTAATGATAGAAGGAATTTACCCCTCATTCAGACGAAGTCGATCGGCAAACCCTTCTGTATACTGGCGGAGGTTGTTGGATTGGGGATCCTTGAAGTGATTCAGGTCACTACATCCAACAACCGAACATTTTGACTAGCCCTCCCGTAACTTCTGCATCATTGAGCTTGGACTACAAAATCGGAGCGAGAAATAATAATGGCGGATTGCTCGAAGTGTTGGACCGGTAGTCAATGTCCTTATTTGTCAGTTCCGCTGCAAATACTGTGACGTAATTGTTCAAAAAACGTAATAGACAACAGGAAAATCCGAACAGGTTGAAAAATATGACCAAAACAGAATATAAAGATATAAACGAAGCACCTGAAGAGAATAATTTCATCTTTTCTGTACTTATAAACACTCCAAAAATACAACAAAATGCATTTAAGGGCTAAAAAAGTGGATTTTGCATGATATGTCTCCTTTAAAAAACTGGAACATGTGAAACAGTGATAGATGGGCTGCTTAAAGGGATACTCCACTTTTTTTGGAAATATGCTCATTTTACAACCACCCCCCAGAGTTAAACAGTTGAGTTTTACCGTTTTCAAACCCATTCTGCCGATTTTCTGATATTTAGAAGAATACCAGTAACCAGACGGTTTCTCTCATTGACTTCCATAGTATATTTTTTTCCTACTATGGAAGTCAATGAGACCAGAAACTGTCTGGTTACTGGTATTCTTCTAAATATCAGAAAATCGGCAGAATGGATTTGAAAATGGTAAAACTCAACTATTTAACTCTGAGGGAGTTGGAAAATGAGCCTTTTTCCAAAAAAGTGTAGTATCCCTTTAACCTTCACGTTGAAGGAGGAAATCCAACGCAACTTTGAGGGGACGAAGCAAAACATGATTATGTATTTATTTCTGCTCAGCAACACTGGACATCAACCACACGGCAAACGCTTATAACATTTAATTTCTGTCTACTTTCTATGTATGATCTAATAACGTATTAGACAGGACTGTTTGACAGATTGTAGAATAATTTGTTCTCATTGAGTTCTCATTGCAGTCAAAGTAAGTCACAACAACAAGAGTTCCTACTGGTGGTGCAAATACAACCAAGAAAACGTTCCTGTGGGAACCATCCTGGTGGCTAGATCCTAGAACTATCTGGTTGCGAAAGCCTCTAATGAGACCGTTGTTGTCAGGTTTCAGTGGTAATTTCAAATATGAAATTTAATAGTAAGCTTTTGGAGAATTTGAGAGATTGGAAATCCAGTCATTCCAATAGAAATCCACTCTATCTTTGAAGGGGAAAAAGTTTCATGCAGATTTCCAATTCGAAATTGTATCACTACTGTTTTTGTGAAGTCAGACTAATAGACCTAGATGATGTAATCGTTGCACGTCGTCACCCGGCATGTATACACATTAATCAGACTAATTGTCCTTGGTATTGTGTACACTCAAAAAAACGCATTTCATATATCGTTTAGATAATTTATTGTGCTTTTGTGCCACGTTTTCTTTGATAGACAGATAATGACTAATTCAGCTATTTCAAAAAAAGTTGCAGCTCGATTATAACTGCAATGTAAACATGCTGACTGTAAATTAGTTTGAACACTTCTATTTTAGGTGATCTGATCTCTAGTGGTTAAACTTTAACAAGTTATCTTAAATTTAGTTCAGTTTAGCTTAATCTTTGTCACTGGAGGTCATTAAGGTGCACTTAAGAACTTTATTTGGGGTTGTCAAATCACCTAAAACAGAACATCAGGAGGAAGCAAGTCTTTTAAATCAATTCTTCTCAGGGTCAAAGGTTACAGACATGTGATTGGCTCCTCATTGAATTATCATAATAGAGGAACACAGTCACACATTTATTTGCTTATTCAAACGAGGCCGTCATCATCAGAGATGCTGTACTTACATTAAGTATATCTGTCCTTAAGTGGTTTAACATATTGCAGTGTTTCTTTAAATGTGACCGAGTTTGATGAAATTGTGTGTGTGTAGGATTTAACCTGCGTAAAGTGGAGGAACAGCAAGAGCTGGAGAAGAGAGGTCGCACAGATAACGATGTTGCAGCCATCCTGTCCCGTCGCATTGCCGTGGAGTGCAGCGACTCCGAGGACGATTCATCCGAGTTTGATGATGATGACTGGTCTGACTAAAGCTGTCATCCTGCTCTTCATCACTTGTGCTATGACATTAAGATCATTCCTTTTAGACTTCACACTTCTCATATTACCTGTTTACCTGCAGTGAGGCCAAAAAAGTGTGTGTTTGGGTGTGTGTGTGTGTGTGTCAAGAGGGTTGAGTCTAATCTAAATGAGAGAGTGAATTATTTAGTTGATAAGCCTTCTCCTGTTTCAGAGCGGCTGTGCCTCTTTATAATTTGGCCGAAGGTAAACCGAGTGTGTGTGTATGTGCTTCTATATTTTCTTCTTTATGCCTCAGCGTTGTTTCTGTTAAAATCCCACGATTTAACATTACTCTGTATAAACTAATCAACTAAAGCCTTCCTTACAACTAAGACGAGACACACTTTATAATGCAGATATTTAAAAATAATAAGATGTGTGTCTATGGTAGTTCTTGCACCTTGTAGGATGAAATAACCTTTTACTCCATCGCAACACATGTTCATGACCAAAAGTCGTTGTCTGTTTAAATGGCACCGGCGGTGTCTGTACGGTTTTACAGCCCTCAGGTCTGACTGATGTAGGATTTTTTTTCTCCGTTCAGCCCAAGTGCCTGCTTCTTAATGCCTGTTGTTTTAATGCCAAATTTTTTAGAAATTATGCAAGATTTTGAAATCAAAGAAAAGTGAGTTTTTTTTTTATTTGATGTATGTGGGTGATAATTACAAGAATTTTCTATCAACAATTGAAATAAAATCTAAAATATAATGTTGTGTCTTGCTGCTGTTACAGTCTTTTCATCATAAGTGTTCTGTGTGCATAGCTGAACTGTTTCTACATGTCTGAGCTTGTGTGTGCAGGGGCTTCAGAGAGTCAGACTACATGCCGTTCGTGCTGCTTTATTTGGGGAAACATTGAATCCACACACAGGTACTCACTCTACAGCTTTATGAATGTTTTGGTAATGCATAGAATAATGAAGGATGCAACAGTCCAGTCTGTAATAAAACTTCTTTCTATGGGCCTTATTTATATAATGTTGCATAGAAACCGTACAATGAGCCTATGTTCTGATGGACAACCCTGTTACACCAAGTCAGCAGTTTAGGAGAATGACATGGAAGAGAAGTATTATACAAAAAGTATTCTTGTAGCTTGATAAACTAATGGTTGAGTCACTCGGACTATTTTAAACATTGTCTTTACTAACTATTTGGGCCGGCAAGTTTCGATCCCATAGAAGCCTATGGAGGAGTGATCCAGCTCTCGGATTTAATCAAAAATATTTGAATTTGTGTTCCGAAGATGAACGAAAGTCTTACGGGGTTGAGCAACATGAGGGTGACTAATTCGGACTAATTACGGACATAATTTTCATTTTGGGGTGAACTATCCCTTTAAGTGCATAAGCTTGTTTTTAATTTTTTTGACGTCACTTTCCCGCCGCAACAACCCCCCTCAGCCTGACTGAGATTTGCTTCGTGACTGGATTTAATAGGGGAAAATGCGACTAAAACCAACAAATTTACTGATTTAAACTAAATGTTGGACTCAATATTGTGTTCCTTACAATTTACTAAAGATCCAGTGATCCATCGATATTGACATGCAGCCAGGAATCGTGTTGCCTGACATTTATGTTTGCCTGATTTCAACACCGGGGGAAATAAAAGCAATATAGACCTAAACATAAAGGAAATTTGCCTATGAACGCTTTATATAAATACAATATAGGTGCGTCTAAATTCACTTAGTGAATCACTTATATCAGTGTTATATATAGCTTATATATCATTATATCGCCCAGCCCTAAAATATACTTTTCTTTTTGGTCGGTGTTTATTAAAGGGGTGATGAACTGAGAAATCAAATTTTCCTTGAGCTTTTGACATCCAAGAGTTTATCATATTATAAGAATATCCTGTAAGTTTCAGAACTGAAAATGTCCTTGTTAGTCCAATAAAATATTTTATTGACACCAGCCCCAGCAAACGACTCGTTTTTAAAAGTGGGGAACTATGACGTCAAAGGGGTTAAAACACCACCCCCGCAGAAGAAGATCAACGCCTACTTCAACATGGTCGGTTTAGCGCCGCCCACCGATTCGCGCATAGCTAGGTTAGCTATGCTTGCATGGCTAGCATAGCATAGCTAGACGTCCACTAAAAATCAAGTGTTTCTGAGCTGGGCTGAAAACTAGGGTAGAATCAGCCTATTACTTATTCATTTTGATGTTTTTTGAATGCAAAAACCAAGCGAACGTCATAATTTCACCTCAGATAACAATATAATAAAATTTAAAAAGCCAGTTCATGACCCCTTTAAAAACAACATCCAATAATGCAGAATATGCAATGATAAATATTTAATTGATCAGTTGTTAATATATATATATATATAACAATAAAAAATATATGGGTATGGTTTTACACCTAAATTCAGCATATTGGCACAAAATAATATCTGCAAATCCACCTTACGCTGGCTGGAGTCCATTCCTCTTTCTATAGCAGTCTGTAAAAAATATACCACCGATGATTTTTTTTTTTTTTTTTTTTTTTTCCAAATCTAGTTGTAGAGTCAATAGCAAAGCTCTTTCCCACTTTATATGTGTTGTTGTGTTTGTTTTTCGCGGCATTCACGCTGAAAACAAATACAGCCGCTCAGTCTTTTTGCCACTCACTGTGAGGAACTGCAGGCACTCCGACCGACGGTGACGTCACGCGCATACCCTCTGTATATAGTTTTTATTTCAGTTGTATTTATTTTATCAAGTTAAACTGAATAAATTGGGAAAAAATGCAACATTGGCAACTAGCTTAAATAAAATACATTTATTTAATTATTTAATGTGTTTTTTATGGTTTTAGTCAGCTTATAACCCTGATTCATACCCAATTTCTTTGGATTAACATTTAAATTAAGTTAAAACCACAAACTTTCACACTTTTGATATAATAAAAATACTTGCAAAAAACACAGAAAGTGTACAAAAGTTACAATTTATTATTTATAAACATATTCCATAAAACATCTCATTTCAACAATAAAACATTCACTCATACATTTTGTGCAACATTAAAACATTGTAAGTGCAAACAAGACATTTAGGAAGTATAAAAAACATCAGTCGGAATAACAAACGGCAAATCATTTTAAAATTCAAATAAGTTTCAGCTTAAGAGTCAAGTCATTGTCGTAAAGTGCAAATGATTTTTCCATCAGTAACTCTGAACTTCAGAGGACATAAAATGAGGCACAAATCTGAGACGTTAAAAGCGGACAGGAGAGTTTCTGCTTGGACCCTTTTAGTTGGCAACTAGCTAAAAGGATACAGTGGCAGTTTTCTCAACCAAAAACAAACAACACTGCTACATAAACCCGTTTCAAATGAAATAAAATAATGCAGAAAAGATTAGGTCACTGTGAGGAGTGATTTGGCAACTGTGATGTTCCCAAACAGGAACAGACATAAAATGTAGAACACAATCTTTAATGGCACCATAGAATCTTGTTTTTTTTAAAGTGTTTTTAGATTGTTCTAAAGTGTCAGACATCACTGGGTGTGTGTGTGTGTTTGTTGGGTGTGTTAGGCAGACAGCAGCAGCAGGCCTGTCGCAGCACTCTCTGTATGTGTGTGTTCCTGTAGGCATAGATCAGAGGGTTCAGCAGAGAGTTTCCAGTGACCGGAACCAGTGTGGCGTAAGTGTAGAGAGCCGGTGACGACCCGTCGGCCAGAAGTCCGTACAAGGCGAAGGGCATCCAGCAGCTGGCGAACGTGGTGAGGATGAGCACAAGGGTGTGAACCCGACGGCGCGTGTGTGTGCGAGCGGACGGTAGTGTGTGCCTCTGGAGGGCGATTTGATGCGAGTGGCGAAGCACGACGCTGCAGATTCGGGCGTTCAGCTGCAGCATTAAAGCTAAGGTCAGCAGAAAGCCTCCACATAGAGTCGCCAGGTGGACTCGGGTCAAAGGTCGAAGCACGCTGCAAGATTCTCCATCATGCAAGCAGTTCCAGCCCAACGCAGGAAGAGCACCTTGAAGAGCCGCAAAAGTCCAGCCGACGGCCAGAGCGCAGAGTGTTTGCGCGTGTGTGCGACGGGATCCGTAAGTCAGCGCGCGATGCAGCGAGAGGAACCGGTCCAGGGTGATTCCCAACAGAGAGAAGACTGACGCACTGAGCGCGCTCACCAACAGACCCACACTCCCCAGCTCCAGAGCCTCCGAGTAAACGCATCGACGGGACAGGAAGTGTAAAAGAAGCCCCGCCCCCGCCAAGAAGTCGGCCCACGCCAGGCTGCAGATTAACAGGAACATGGGAGCCCGCAGAGACGACGAGGAGAAGATGGTGGCCACGATGATGGCGTTCTCACAGCAGATCACAGCTCCTGATACACACAGGGCCACGTCCCATGGGGTCATCACTGTTGTGGACTCCAGGGGTCTAGGGGTCACGTCGGACGGGGTGAGCTCCAGGAGTTGGTCCATCGCCAAGATGACTTCTAAACCCAATTCGGAGTTGTTCAGGGCCATTTCTGTGGGCGAGGGAGAGAAAGGTTAGTCACGCAATCCACAGCAGGGACACTGTCACATGTTCAGTTCAGCTCTAGAGCTCATGCACTGAGAACCCTAACCTCCAACGCTGACCTCACTATTGCCCCTTTAAGCATTTTGAGAGCCGGTCCCTACTCGCGAACCAATTCTTTGTGTTTCGACCGCCAAAGAACCGATTCTCTGCCAGGAAAATTGGTTCCAAAGTGGCTCCAACTCTTTGCTGGACTAGAAACAGAGAACCGTTCTTTTACCATGTCACCCTTACGTCGGGGGCTGGGGGCGGGGTGACCAACAACACGGCGGGAGAAGTTGTGACCCCCATTGCTAAAAACACAGTGCTAGTAGCAAGGTAGTCTGACCCCAATGTAGGATCGCAAAGCCAGGAGAAACATTTGCCAAAAGACGATGTAGTCCGCCATTGTAATTGTGATGCTTAAAGTTGTCGCAAGCGATTCGGGGGACAAATGGCGACGTACACAGTGATGTAACAACGTCATTCGCTGGGTTTTCTAGTCAGTGGGAAAACAAACAGATTCTGAGATGAGTTGCAAGTTGAACCAGCACCAGTTCCAAACCATTTATTTTTGGGTGGAATAGGGTATGAGACGCGCAGAGTAAAGGCCAATTTATACTTCTGCGTCGAGGGTACGCCGTAGTGTACGGCGATGGCTACACACGTAGGCAACGCCATTGTGAGCATTTATACTTCTGCGTTCAGGTCTTGGTTGCTCTGCAGTACTGCTCCGAAACGCTAGTTGGCGGCGGAGGGTTTTAATGTTCCACTGTGTTTAGATTCCTCGCGGCTAGGCGACTGAAAGAGAGCGTATCATGTTGGAGTTGGAGCTTATTGGGGTGGAAAAACAGTTAATTTTAGTGAAATTACTAAAACTGTAAGGCAGAAATGAGAGAAGACGTTGGAGGAGATGGTACGTGCGGAAATGCGTAGCAGGAAATGCGAGGCTACCAAGCCGACCAATCACCGATCTTGCGGTCCGCGTCGTCGCGACGTGTAGTTACATTTTTGAGGAGGTGCGCGTCAGGCTACGGCGAAGGGTACGCGGTATGGTACGTGTCTGTGCGTATGCTACGCCGTACCTACTGCGCGCACCCTATGTAGAAGTATAAATTGGCCTTAAGACCTCACTAAGACACGCAGAGTAAGACCTCACAATGACACGCAGACTGAATTGTCAGCATCATGACTCCAGTCTTCAGTGTCACATGATCCTTCAGAAATCACTCTAATATGATGATTTGCTGCTTAAAAACATTTTTTATTAATATCAAACTTGCTGTTAGGTAGCCTAATATTTTTTGTGAACAGCATGGGACATTTCCCTAAAATTATAATTGTCTTTAAAGTCAGCTCTATTATATAAAATTAATAAATATTAATAAAAATATTAAATTTTCTAAATTTTTGTATCTGTATACCCAATATATGTTACATTTTATGTATTTTTTTCACTGCATATTGCATTATTTTAGTGTTACCTTGGTGGCAGGTATTTTTGGTAACATTTCACATTTACAATGTTCATGGCAAGGCTGATTTGAACTTGAGGCCCTATTTTCATATAATCTATCTATTTCAAAGCAATGTTTTCCAGCCTATTTGCAGCTATTAGTAAATCTCACACACTCCATTCAAAATTGAAATCTTTATCTTTCACATGACCCACGAACCATTATTTCAGTACGTTTTGTAGGTTCATAATCAAATGAAATATTTTCAAGTATATCCCCTGAATTCTATGGGGTTACACGTGCGCACGCATGGGAATCACCGTTTTGAACTTCAAGCTGATTGGTGTAACACACGGTTATGTAAAAACAAGCACCTATGCAATCCTGCATTAATGCATTCAATATTCTCGATGAATTTTTACAGCGCCTTTCTAACAAGTAACAACACAGCTAGTCAACTAAAATGTAACAAGGTTTCACATAAAGATGCATTAAAAAAGACTTACGGAAGACGATTGCAAAGCGGACAATTCTTCACGCCAGCATCCAGCAGAAATCTGAGCTCGTGCCGCCGGTGAATAAAAGGGATCCGGCGAGACGCGTGAAAATCCAGGTCTTGTGGAAAAGATATGTCTCTTCTGGCAAAGCTCAGCTGTACTCGGTGTTTCCAGCGCTTCTGTATAACACTAGGCTCCGGTGGGCAGAGAGCTATACCCTCACCGATTCCCCATGACGTCAGTTACGATGATGACGGGTGATTCTGCCCCGGTAGACCAATCAGGAGACTCGCAGGAACACCAGCCTCTGTTGTAGCTTTTTTCATTCATAAAAATACCGCATTCTTTCACTCCGCCCACTGCGACGGCGGGAGAGAGAGAGATGACAGAGAGTAATCAATTGGCCTTGTTGAAGACAGCCCTTGCGTGAACCAAACGACACAGTCAGGGTTTTCCTTAAAAATTTCTAAATATTACAACTAGTTGACTAACACAGCACACATAATGCATGAAGCAAGGGTGTGTTTTGCATGCGCTTGACCGATGGAGAGAGTGTGAGAGCGAATGTGATGGAGAGTGAATGTGAGAGTGAGTCACTGCTGTCCATGGTGCTGAAACACTTGATAGTGACGTCAGGTGTGCCGCACTATTGGGGTGCGTGGCACGATTTTTGCTTTCACAAAATAAATCTCATTTGTTCATGATCTATAACCTTGACTAAGCTAAATGTATCATGTCGCATGCACGTACGCACACAACTGCCTAATTTAAAATTTAATTTTAATATGCTGCTATTCGGATGCCTGAAGGTTATACAGCTGAGCTATGACATAATTTCCCTGCAGATGAAGGAGATTATGGCGCTTCCCGGCAGATTCGGCGCGTGGGCGTCGCAGTGCTCGCGTGGCTCTGCATGTCAATGAAGCGAGTGGGCGCGCGCTACAATACGGGGAAACTCTCCTGTTCTCTATAAAAGGGCATGTGCTTCCGGTGGTCACCAGTTGGAGGAATTTAATATCAACCTCCTTAAGATGCTGACTGATGATACACACTGAACACTCTGTCAAGCAATCCTGTTTTTAAGAAATGCTATGATTGACTACCCTGTTGCGGGAAACATCCAGCTATGATAGCTGGTTTAACTGGTCTAAATTAGCGGGTGCTATTTAAAACATACATTGGTTGGCTATGGTCATTGACTAAGCCAGGGTTAGGCCTTAGTTCAATTAGGGCATTCTTATAAACATTTCTGGGGTGCATCCAAAACAATAGCACTGACATATGTATATGTCAATGCAAGTTGCTTAGTTATAAACAGCTCAAATGTGCATTTTAGTCCGGGACTAGACCGGGAGTATGTAGCTATTATAGATGGTTTGTTGGCACAATATAGTCTACAAATTTACTCCAGCTAATTACCAGCTATAAACTAGTTACACTGAATAACTCAACCTAAATACATTAGAATACACCAACAAGACTAACAACTGCACCATGTTCCTAAAGGCAGCTAACAGTTTTCCAGGATTTCAATCCTTTAGTGTTTGCTTTATCAAACTTGTACAAATCTGTTTAGTAACAATCTACAACTAGCAATAAAACATCAGTGGCCTAATGGTAATGCAGTCATGTGTCAGTCAGCACCCCGCAAATATACAGCAGAAGCTCATCTCTGTGATTATGTCAATGAGAGAAATAAGAGAACAGACACTATTTAACATTCTAGCATTGTATCTCCTTGTCCTCGGATTCGGCGGGAAGTCTGTGTGTGTGTGTGTGTGCATGTGGTTGGGGGGGGGGGGGGGGGGGTGTACTGCGGAATTTCTTCCAGTTACCTAATATCTGCAGAGCGCATGCGCGGCTTTATCTCTGCACCTAGTTCTCCCTAGAGGAGGACGCCCACTCTCTCTCTCTCTCTCTCTGTCTCTTTATGTCGTGATCTGATTTTTTGGGTGATCTGCCTGTATGTCGTGGGACATTATTACACATGAGTTTACAGAGTGATGGGGAGATTCTCAGTGAGATTTGATTGAACGGTGGGTCAGCAAACAAATGCTGCCCTGATTTGCAAAGATCCCAGATGTGTAAAATGATGTGGCACTGATAGTGGCGACTGCTTCCTCCTACATAAGCATGACCTCCTGCTCCTACACATCTATTACATCATCACCTCCTCCGTTTATGATGTTGTGACTTTAATGATCATCCTGGAGGGTGACTTGAAAATACAAATTCGGGCTAAAATACATTTAAAAAAACGATTATTCAGAAGGACATCTGTATAGTTTGATTTTCTTAAGGAAAAAAAATCTTAAAAGGGATCCCTCTCATTTAGTACATTACTATAATATTACAGCGATTATATTCAAATGCTATTTTCTGATATAATTACAGCGAGCTACCAAGCAATACAAATTATTGTGCAGTGCCTGGTTGTGGAAGAAGACAGTCGCTGTATAAGCTTCCTCTGGATTCCAATAGGACTGCATGGATAAACTTTATTTTTAATGATGTTCCCGCCGATGAGGTAAAACATTGTCCGTCTGTTCGCTTCATTTCACTGTGGATTGTTTTGTAAACAAGGCTGGATTTGGAGACCGATTAAGAGTAAAGAATGGTGCTGTGCCGTCTATATTGGATCCAACAGAAATTGTGCAACACACAGACTCTGGGTCGAACATGTATGGGCGAATCATTCCGGTTGCCATTTTACAACATTGGACGTTTTCTAAACATAGACGGGTGAGTCGAAGCTCATTATAATATGCAAAACTGATATCCACTCACAGCAGTGGGCGTTTACTTCCAAGTCTTCAGTGCGAGACGCCCATAAAAACGATAAAAACCGAGCGTTTTTCAGCGAGGCTCAAAACTAGGGTACAAAATATTCATTTTGATGTTTTTGAAAGCAAAAACCAACCGAATGTCATAAGTTGACCTCAGACAACAATATAATACAATATAAAAAGCCAGTTCATGACCCCTTTAATAATGAACAGTGAATATTTGATAATTCGACACGCATTGTCGCGCCCTGTTGATCGACACGATATAATCTGCTTTTTAAACAATCGGCTGGTGGCCAATAAATAATTGCTTTTGTTGCCCGATATATACATATATAGGACAGTATAAATATAAATAGAATGAAAATATACTAAAAAAATCCATTTAAGTAACTAAAACTTGTTGAAAATATATTTATGTTAAAATCTACATTACCAATATATTTTGGGCATTTTGAAACATATAAATATTTTATTTCTTTTCCCTTTTGGTCTGTGTTTGTGTGTTATATTAAATATATAAATACGCCACAGGCATAGGCAGACTTTTACCCTTACGGAATAAATTACAGCTGTATCCCAAAAGCTTTTCTGGGCCACCAGACAGATAGACAGACAGAAAGGAGCTGGACCTGAATCTGTTGTTAGAGGTGTGACAAATTTCTGCAGTCTGCTTGTGAAAAGGCTAAATTTCTTCAGTGGTGTAGATATCAAGACATGGTCATTTGACATTTGGTTGCCATGTTACCTGTCTCACATTACACACCTTCCAGTCCCACTGAATCAAAGTGCATGACGTCAACAGACACACACACACACACACACACACACACACACACACACACACACAACGACCTTTCATCTGGAGGACACAGACATTTAGGACTGGATGTTAGCTTGACAGACACGTGTGCGTTTATGACTCCTATTCTTTAAGTTGTTAGTTTTCGGCTTTCTGGGGTGAGGAAAAGTTGTGTTTTGTGTTTCACTTTCAACTTGTTGGCTTGTTTCAGCTTGTATTTGCTTTATTGGGCTCTGTGTTCAGCTGAGTAAGTCTGACTGTAAGTTAGACTGATTCATTATTATAGGTGGAATCATTGTCGACTTTTTGAGGATGAGGTGTGTGTTGGTCGCACTCTGTGGGATTGTACTTCTAACGCAGGTTATTATAACCGATTCACAAGAATCAGGTAAGTGTAGAAGTTTGTATATGTATGCTGATGAACCTTAACTTTAAAAATAGTTTTCCCTTAAACATCCAATTGCAACTTTGATTCAACTTTTATTTGTATCATTATATTTATGATTTTAGCTATAAACAAGATATATTAGAAATCGCTTAAGAATACTATAACTTTAAAACATTACTCTAATTTTTGTTGTTGAGTCACTAAGCCTTTTTAAAAAGTTGCATTTGAGTGTTTTCTGCTGAGTGAGGCTTAAAATTATTAAGAGATTATTTTGTCTCGATTACCATGTCCCGCTGTCTTGCTTAATTGATTTCTAACTTCCCTCTCAAACATAAGGGCTTGGTTTTACAGACAGGGTTTAGATTAAGCCAGGAACAGGCCTTAATTCAATTAAAACATTTAAATAGCTTTAAACATGCCTTAGCACTGAGCACTCAAAACATTAGCACTGACATATTTTAGGATCAGTTGCTTTCAGTTAAAAAAGCTCAAACATGCGTTTTTTAGTTAAGCCTTGTCTGTGAGACCAGGAGATGAAGTGTTTTGTGAGCAGGTGAGAATATAAGCTTACATCTTTTATCTCCTGATGGATTGACAGATGCTTCACTCACTGGGGACTGTTCTCAGTTTAACTCGTGTGATGGCTGCATCAGCGGAGACCCGGCCCTCAACCTGACTCGATGTGTCTGGCAAAGCTGTAATGACGGTAAAAGAACACATGTAGCGTATGAGTTTGAATGTATTCTCCTGTGCAATGTCTCTGTTGTTTATGCACACATACATACAGAGGATCCCACTGACGGACATGCGATCCGAGCCACGGAGAGCGAGCTCAGGAACAACCCGGTGAATTATTCAAACGCAGGCAGTTACAGCTGCTGTCCACAAAGACATCAGACTCAGTAAATAATTCAACACCATTATCCACCCTGCTGGAAATAAGTGTAAGGGAGACATAAAGAGAGAGAGAGAGATGTTCAACAAGAAGTAGCATCTTTTAGTCTATTCATGCTCTGTTGCCAAGGCAACCGTTTCTGTAACACAGTTTCTCTCTCATTTAGACCCATATATCGAAAATACAGCTTATGCTGCCCATACCCAGCTTTACATAAACACAATTGAACTATTTAAAGGGATAGTTCACCCAAAATGCAGATTATGTCATAATTTACTCACCCTTAAGTTGTTCCAGACCTGTATGAATTTCTTCTACTGAAAACAAAGATATTTTGAAGAATGGTGCCCATTGGCTTCCATAGTATTTTTTTTTTCTATATTCTACTATGAAAGTCAATGGGGTCATCAAATGGGTTTGGTTACAGATGTACTTCAAAATATCTTCTTTTGTGTTCAGCAGAACAAAGAAAAATAAAAACCATCCCTTAAAGGAGTAGTTCACTTTAAAAAAAAACTTTTGCTGATAATTTACTCACCCCCATGTCATCCAAGATGTCCATCTCATTTTTTCTTCAGTCGAATAGAAATTAAGGTTTTTGATGAAAACATTCCAGAAACATTCCAAAATGAACAAATCTTTCTCCGAGTCAATTCGTTAATTTCATTCGTTGAATGAACCAAATGACACGAAAAAAGATTTGTTCATTTTGATGAACGAGTTCGATCAGGAGAGTCACGAACGCGCATCACAGAACAGAGCAAGGCGAGCATTTGTACTTATAAAACTTAAACTTTTTTTTTAATGAGTGATCATTTCGCTTGATAAGACCATTATTCATCGTCTGGAATCGTTTAAAGCCCTTTGAACAGTTTGCAGTTTGCACTAAAACTGTCTTTTAGACCTTGAACTTTTTGGTTCCCATTGAAGTCCATTATATGGAGGAAAAATCCTGGAATGTTTTCATCAAAAACCTTAATTTCTTTTCGACTGAAGAAAGAAAGACATGGACATCTTGGATGACATGGGGGTGAGTAAATTATCAGCAAAAGTTATTTTAAAAGTGAACTACTCCTTTAAGGACGTGTTTTAGGGTAGTGCTTCCCATTGGACAAAGCGTAACGGCCAACCTTGATAACCAATCACATTACAGCCTTGGCGTCATTGAATTTCTCCAGAATTTCTCTCTCTCAGAGTTGTGCGACAGTCAATCACGGTTTGCGGATACCATAGAAACGAATTAAAAATGCTGTAAATGGAATCTGTCGTAAAATAGTCAGCAACTTCTCTTATAAAATAGCATTTTTTCTGCATAAACTCTTAAATGATTGTCAATGTAAAGAGGAAAAAAAAAAGTTTATTAAGTTTATTAAAAAAACTATTTTCTGTTTTTTTTTTTGTTTGTTTGTTTGGGTTTTTTTTCTTGTTACTTTATGCACTGTATGACTTAACGAACATTTTGTCTGCCTTGTACTTTTTGTGCCATTGCCTGAAATAAATAAATAAAAAAAAATAGATCAATCCAAAACGACTGTTTAATGGCAAACATATTGAGGCTTCACGTCGATTCATTAACCGATAAGCTGTTTTCCCACAAAAGCAGGTTATTCAGTGTAGCGAAGCCTCTCCTCCATTATTAAAGAAGAAGGCGTCCTTCGGAGGCTTGCCTTAAAGTGTAACAAATGTGTTTCATTTTCAGGAAATGACACAAGATGCATGTCTGACATTGAAGACTCTGGAGGCTGCTCTGTCTACAACGAGACCGGCATGTGTCAAAGTGAGCAAAACACTGATAATCACAGCCTGCATACATTTGCAAATGAATCTTTTATAAAATGAGGAGTGTGTTTATATGTATGTTTTGTCTATTATAGCAGCAGATGGGTCCACTGATGTTGGAGGCAAAGGCAAGGCATTTCATTTTCTCTGTTTAAATCCTCACGTCTATGTTTTTGTTTTACTGAATTTTTCCTTCAATTTCATAACACACACACAGATAACACGAGCCCTGAGTTCTCTCAAGCATCATTTGACCTGTCCAGCTTCATCGGGGGAATCATCCTGGTGTTGGTGTTGCAAGCTGGGGCATTTTTTGCCATGCGGTTCCTCAAAACGAAAGACAGCACCTATGAAACTATGTGAGCAAAATGCATTTATTAAGTGAAATGTTGTCCTTCGGTATTTAATGTAGTGTATACAGGGCAGCGTGATTAACTCAGTAGACCAGTAACTGTTTCCCCCTTCTTTTACAGTGATCCACCTCAGTGAGAAAAGGAGTCGTGAATGAGAGAGAAAATTACAAAACAAAACATAAAGAGAAGCAGATATTCAAAGAGATAGATGTTGCATCTTCGGGAAGTCTATAGACACTGTTTTCTCTTTTTGACGGTCCTAAAAAAGTAAACGTTTAATTGCTTTGGTTAAATTATCACCAGTTCTAGAATGACAAAAACTATAGTTGTGTGTGTGTGTGTATATATAAGAGAGAAATATGCAAAGAAAACAATATGAGAAATACATTAGAGGATTATTCACATGATTTCAATCTCTTTGGTTTGGCTCCGTTTCTGTTTGTTACACTGATTTGAGAAATTGTAGAACTATTCTGTTTCTTATTTTGATTAATTGCATGCCCTTTTATTTGCTTTTTATTGAATGATATGCTATGTTTTGTAGTTAGTTATGGATTCATGTAGCTTTGAGTTTGTTATTCCTTCATGAATAATGAAGCAATAAAGTAATTAGACTCTGGGATGTTATACAGCATTACTCCTATAGGTGTCAGTAGAATGCAGTTATTAACTGCACAAACACAAGATAAACGGGCAAATTTTGGACCCTATTCTCCCCTTCTGACAATCCTAAAATCCCGATTATTTTGATGGTTCTACAGATTTTTTTAATCAGATCTTCCTGTGGTGTGAGGTGTGTTAAGAGTGGCTGAATCTTCTCAGAAGAACGTCCCCCAAGCACCTGTTTGAGTTTCTTTCCTCTGTTGAACACAAAAGAAGATATTTTGAAGAATGTTGGTAATCAAACATTTGACGGCAGCCATTCAAAATATCTCCTTTTGTGTTCAACAGAACACAGAAACTCATAAAGGTTTGGAACAACATGAGGGTGAGTGAATGATGGCAGGATTTTCAGTTTTGGGTGAACTGTCCCTTTAAAGCTGCTCTTTGTTGACCTCCAATACCAGTAAGGATATAAATGAGACAGGAGGATGCGTTATTAATAAAACACCTACAATAAATAACTTTTGTTGTGTTTTTGACAATATCTTAAATGGTCCTTCAGCTATTTTCTCTTTAATCTACTTTCAACATAAATTTCACCAGCCTATACCTCAATTTTACAACCCCCTCAAGTATGGTATTCGAGTAAAAAGTTTTTATTATTATTTTTTTCTGTAATGCCTGAAACATTCTTTATATATATATATATATATATATATATATATAATAGAATGAGGCTTATTCTCTCATTCTCTTGTGTTGGATTTACAAATGCACACATTTTACAATCCACACACTCTTGCTATTCTTTAAGTGGTTTACTTTGTGACTCAGGCTGCAGGATTGCCAAATAAATAAAGAAACGTTATCAGCAATATGATCAAATTTGCTACGTATACCAACATTGGAAATAAGCAGTTAAATAGCAAGATATGTGGGAGAGAGCATATGTGACCATTTCATTGCAATTCATTTCAGAAATGACCGTTCATTTCTGTTAACTGAACTTAAGCTAAAATAAAATACAAATATTAGTTGAAAAACTAAGGAAATGATGCCTATTAATAAACTAAAATGAGATGAAGTTCTAAAATTATTAACTGGAAATAAAAGTAACTAATACTAAAACTGAAAATAAATTAACCTAAATAGTAAAAGAAAATAAATGGAATGACAAAAAGGACATAAAGGAATTAAATTAACATGAAAACTAACAATATAAAAATAAGAGTTACAGCTAATTCAGGATTATGTCAAAATAGATATAGGCTATAAAATAATACCCGCTCATTGTGGATACCCGATACCGATAAAGAATAAAATATAGAAAAATGACATTGAGGTCTTGAGTCTGGCATATAACCAGTTGTCCAGAGAGACAAAGCTCAGGTAGAAAGGAAGAGGAAAAAAAAGAACCAGAGGAACAATCTTCTATTTCCTTGACCATGTGACTGAAATAACAAATATTTAAGTCATTCAAATGGACCAATCAGCAGATTAAAACTTCGCCCACCGTAGCATGCAGAAACCCCTCGATCTCAATCACATCAGTGACTGTATGAGTGATGTACTCACATGTTCACACATAAGAGATATATCTTACTGGTGCTTTTGTAAGATATTGGACGCAAGGCACTAGGTTACTTTTCCAGAAGCAGTGCTTGTAAGACATAAGATATAGTATTTGAGAGTCCTCTCTTTGCTGTCTTTGTTCTGAAAGTGTTGAACCACTAACCTGTCTGTCTATTTTTTCTCTATCTAAGCAGCTGTAGCATTTGACCGGTCACACTGACCTAGCCGTACTCCAATGGATAAGTCTATATTTGACATTTTCTTATCTGGCATAAACACAGGTTTGTGAGGATGTAAGTTTGAAAATGGATGTAAATTTCCTGTCTATCTTCTTGCTCTCGTCTAAAGTGCCCTGGTCTCTTCACAAAGATTAGCCTATTATACTCAGATATGCCAGACTGAAAGTCAGATTTTTTTTTCACTTATTTCGTTTCAACATTGTATTGTTCAAACGTTATTTTTTTTGGGAACCAAACAATCAAACATTATATCTTGTTTGATTTAAGAATGTTTCGATATTTGTACTGGAAAAAAAGACAAAAATACTGAGGAAGAAAATCTTTTTTTTTTCTTCTTCAGTGCATGACCCCAGACATATTTGCATACAGGGGTTAAAAGCATTCCTCTCTCAGGTCACCCTCAGGTCGCCTCTCAAATAAAACATGGCATGAATAAATGCACTTAAGAAGACTGTGATTAACTATAGACTAATAATTATAATTTGGTAGCTCACAAGTGACTTGTATCATCTGCTTGTTTCTACCGGTAAAATCTGTGTGTCAGCGACCTGCTTTCCAGTTCGAGCATGATGCCTGGAAACATATATCTTAAGAATAGATAAAGAGGGAAGTGGTACGGGCCTCTGAGACAGATTAAATAAATGCTCATTTAGGAGATTATTTAACTGGTTATTAAAGTAGCAGTAATTCTTTTCTCTAATCCACTGCCAAGGCTGACAAGGTCGCTCTGGGCTTCAGAGAGACAACACAGAATTTGTGGATAGTTTATCACTTCCTCAGCCTTGAAGTGGAAGGAGATCACATTACAAATCACACTAAATAAGTAAAACTATTCATTCCTAAAATCTGAAATCTAAAGACAGTGCATAAGATGCAAAGGATTAGAAATAAAAAATCTTGCATATTAAAATATATAGGTTAGATGAATTGGATATCAGAACGAAGTCAATGATCAATGCAGGGCAGAGTAATAAATAAATAGAGGAATAAAGAATGACACACTAAGTATAGTTCATTCATTCAATAGTCTGCTTTGTGCTTGTGCCATAGTTTATATATATATATATATATGCTTGTGTGCTTTATTAAATGTAGATGTGTTCATATTTTAGATAGATGAGTATTTACAACAGATGATCTTATATAGATGTGTTCTTTAAACATAAGTGACCTTATTTTATATAGATGTGAATTCATTCAAAGGTAGAGTGTGAAAAAGAAAAACTGCAAGATGCATTACCTCCTATGCAAGTGGGAGTGAACAGAAAAGAGGATGTTAAGAATGTACGAACAGTTTGAACATTCTCAAAAATAGATAAGCTTGCTTGCACCAAGAGCAGAAACATGTTATGCAGGAAGATATCGTTAAGAAATGACATATGTGTCGTTACTCTGAGTAAATTAAGAAGGGGTGTCAGGCTGTCAAGGGGTCATATGTGGGTACAGTACTCTAAAAAAAATGCCGGGTTGTTTTAACCCAATTTCGGATAAAATATGGACAAACCCAGCCATTAGGTTACATTTTTAAATTACATTTTTTACGCAATGGCTGGGTTTGTCCATATTTTACCCAAAACTGGGTTAAAACGACCCAGCATTTTTTAGAGTGAGAGGAACTTGTAACCTACAAGATGTTGTGTGGAGATAATAGGGGGAGGTGTATGGTTTTAGGGTATGTATATAAACTGTGTGACATGGGAGGACCTTTACGCTTCTCATGTCAGACTCTGTGTGTGAACTGCCTTTCTTAGAAATAAAATGCTTATGACTTTCGAGATCTTCATTTGTTCTTTAATAGTTGTTTAAAATTCAGGTAAAAAATTACCTCTAAACAACTCTCTAAACAGGGGGTACAAGAAATGATTAGATAGACAGAAAAGGATATGCCACATATTATATTTATCCTAACACCGGCCTTCAGAGAGACAACAAAAATTTTGGAATGGATATCATTTCCTCGGCCTTGGGAAGGAGATCACATTACACACTACACTAAATAAGTAGGCTACAACTATTAACTCAATCTAAGGACAATGCATACGATGCAAAGAATTAGAAATAAAAACGTGCATATTTAAATATATACAACAACGAATGCAAATTGTGCAACTGTGTCCATCAGTGTGATTGAGCTTGCTTCACATTTTAACTCTTTTTCAGGCCTTTAAAGTTTGTCTAGAAGAGTTTTGTTTCTTCATTCGTATTTTCACCACAGGAAACAAGATTCTCGAGCATGAATATACACGAAGTAGTGCTGACGTGTTAATGAATATTCACGATTCTAGCACTCCTCCAAACTTCTCAGCATGCGAGCGTGCATTTACCTCACAGAAGAATAAAGTACAGGTAACGTTAGGCACGCGGATTATCATTAACCTGTTTATAAACCACTTCATATCTGTTTTTGTTTGCAGAGTTCAGAGTTGTATTGGATTGTAATCGACAAGCAAACCGCACGTGTTTTTGTGGTAGCGGTACGTTCAGACTTTTACGTTAACTTACGCGACGTCTCCATTCTCATACCGATAAAAACGCATCGATTGCTTGTTGGCAGTTTGCCGTCATGTCGAGTTTATAGCTCTTCATTAATAAACTAAACATTGTAATTGTTATGATTGGAGTAGCACAACCAACGATAGGTTGCAATTATTGAGATGTTAGTTCGCCAACAAATTCATATATTGTATTATCAATATCTTCGGGTTACGGTTTAGTGAGAATCCGTTGATTTTTTTTAAACAACAGCACACGTCATATCTCGCCTGAGTTAACTTACTGCGTACGACGTAAGTTAAAATAGTTTGTAAAACAGCACAAGTGATCAAAGATAAACATAATTGGCATACTTTACATAGTATATTCACATTGTACACTGCAGAAAAGGTAAGACTATGATGTTAGTATGCTTTTCTGAATGCACTTGTGGATAGCTTGCAAGTTTACTCTGTTTTGTCGTTTTCTTCATGTTTCTTTGTATTTTCGTTTGTTTTCTTCACTGCAGCCCAATTATGTTGTCTTCCAGCAGCTCGGCAGGTTTGTTGTCACTGATTCTTTCACACTTCTGCTATTATATTGTATTGTATTATATATTATGCCCCAGTTGCCGTAATTGTAGGCAATTGTGTTCCAGGGTGCCAGAGTCAACTGTATAATGCCATACGTTCATATCTGCACAATCAGAACAGAGAACAGCCCATCATTGGTGAGAGACATTACATCATCTAAAACGATTTGGAGTGTGTTCACACTTGGCATGTTTAGTTTGATTACAACTGTAAGTGTGGCATTGTTTTAGATGTTCGGTAAATTCCATTTTGAAACATACAGGTGAAACTCGAAAAATTGGAATATTGTTCAAAAGTTCATTTATTTCAGTAATTCAACTTAAAAGGTGAAACTAATATATTGTATAGACTCATTACATGCAAAGTGAGATATTTCAAGCCTTTATTTGTTATAATGTTGATGATTATGGCTATGACTTTGGGTTTTTCATAAACTGTAAGCCATAATCATCAAAATTATTACAAATAAAGGCTTGAAATATCTATATGAGTCTATAGACCATTTCACAAGATGTAAAACAACACTGGTCCAGAAACACTTCCTGTTTCAGTTTGTAACTGTTTTCTTTATTTCACATGTAAAGAAAACATCTTAAAGATGTTTGTTTAACTTTTTGATTCAGTTTTAAAAGTTCTGTTGGTTGTATTTTATCCCAGCTTTTATGTAGTGTTAAAAAAACTGAAACAGGAAGTGCTTCTGGACCAGTGTTGTTTACATCTTGTGAAATGGTCTATATAATATATTAGTTTCACATTTTAAGTTGTATTACTGAAATAAATGAACTTTTGCACAATGTTGTATTTTTTCGAGTTTCACCTGTAAATCATAAAAGTCAACCAATCAGGTTTTGAACATATCTCTGTGCTTAGATTCGGTGTCCGTGTTAAAAATGCAGATTTTTGGTCCAGACCAAACTAACCAAGCAAAATGAACTAGAAATGTGTACACACCTACAGTTCCACACCCTTAGTTAAGAAAACATCTGAAATCTGCTTTATATGTGTTCATTTAAACTTGTTTGGATGTTTCAGGTCTGAACTCCATCACTGAGGTGTTGACGCACTGTCAGCCTGCACTGTACTTTTGTGATGTCTGCTTTTTGAGAATAACCAAGCCTGACATCAGAAACCACATCATGGGCAGCATTCACAGATACAATTACATTGTAAGATATTGATATTTTTATATTTTAAAGGTCTTTAACTTGAGATGACACGTTCTTACAGAGTTGCTATTAAAGGGACGTGGTGAAAAATAAAATATGAAACGGGAGGAAAAATAATAAGCCAACGCTTTTGCGAGCGAACACAAAGTTTCTCAGCAAACACAAAAGTTATTATTAAAAGTTAGTAGACTTTATTTTCCCTCCCATTTAATATTTTGTTTTTTATTATTATTATTTTCCTTGATTGTGTCCCTTTAAGGGCACTGTACTTTCTTCTGTTTCTTTTATGTTTTATAGATATTTGTATTTTCATTAGGAAATATGAAAATATATGATTTCATCATATATTATCAATTTCCTTTCATTGCTTATATTCTTTGGACAAATGCACAATTAATGTGGTTATCACAAATTTTTGGGATTGGTTCAAATAACCATGATTTATCCATGATCGCGATAGGCCTGCTTGATTTTTGTATTTGCTTCAAGTTGTCATTGATTGTTTTCTTATGTAATTTTTTGGGGGGCAAATTTCCGTAACAGAAATATCACCATGCTTGTGGGTGGAGAGCTTACACAGACCTGACTCTTCTGGCTCGGCCTCTCATGGATATCGCAAAAATTGTTGAAAAGAGGGAGGGAACAGGTGATGTACAGGTAAAATAAAACTGTGGAGTATCAAAATAATTTTGCTGTATATTAAAATATAGCTTAGCTTCCTCACTAACCTTCCATTTTTTCTCTTAAGGTTTTGTGTGTGGATGAAGTAATCTACAACACGATGACATCATTGCCTGTCACTGATGGTCTGTCTTTTATGTCTTATCTTATTTCTCCAATTCGCCTTCATTCAACACTTAAAATGGCTGCAATTAAAAAAACACTTATTTGCTTCTCTGGACTCAGCATTTAAACATTTTTGACATGTCTTCCTGTAGTGACCCTCATAACTCTTTCCTCAATTTTCTTAGCTTTTGCTCAGATGGCGACAATTAAGAATCAGCGAAACACCCCTTCTGAAGGTATGCATACTGTAATGTGTTTAATATGACTTATACCATGGTCTCGGTGAATACTCGATTCTGATTGGCTGCAGGGTGTCCATTACGTAAGGGTTAATGCCCGACGAGGTGTCCATTGTCAGGTTTTAATGGACGACGGCGAGGCGTAAACCGGCCGACGCGCAGCGAAGACGGTTGCCTCCGCCGAAGTCCATTAAAACCTGACAATGGACACCTCGTCGGGCATTAACCCTTACATAGAGGACACCTAGTAAAATTACCGTTCAAAATTAATAAATGATTGCGCTGGCTACATCAGCTGTGAGTAACCATAGCAACAGGCAGTCAAAGTATCTGTTTACAATTTATTGTATCAAAACAGACAAGACATCTTTTCAGCCGTTATACTATGCCTCTCTGTGTGTTTTAATTATAGGTTAAAAAAACGAAAGTTTAACGCCTATGGCTAGACAAGCCTAACTTACATGAAAGAAAATACACGTTTACATTCTGGTAAAAAAATATAACTTAATGTTTTAAAATTGTGTTTTTTCGCAAGTGACCATGGTATAAGCAGGTTAATGCCCTTCGAGGTGTCCATTGTCTGGGTAGTCGAAAAGAAATTAAAGTTTTTGATGAAAACATTCCAGGATTTTTCTCCATATAACGGACTTCATTGGGCAACAAACGTTTCAAGGCCCATCAAAAACAAGACAAGACATGTTTTCATCAAAAACCTTAATTTCTTTTTGACTGAAAAAAGAAAGACATGGGCATCTTGGATGACATGTGAGTCTTGGATGACATGTAAGCAAAAGTTTATCTGCAAAAGTTTTTTTTAAAAGTGAACTACTCCTTTAATACCTGACAATAGACACCCTTACTTAATCTATTCTGATATACTGTAGTAATTAGATATTGAAATATGTTTGGTATATTTTAATGTATCTACAAGGGCAGCGAGAGTCTGGATACACAGATGGGACTGCACAACTTCTAACTTCAGGATGTTTGTTCCCAACGCAATCTGTATCTACAACAGCAAATATGATTGAACCTCAAACAGTCTCAACCAATCCAACATCAAACGCATCGCCACCTAGAACCGCAGGTCCTGTCAAACCATTACTCAGATGCCAGGAGGCATCTACACATCAGAGTCTTGTGGATTCTCATTTTTCATCTACAATATCTTGTCTAGAAAGCTCCCAATCTCCAGCCTTCAGCCAACACACAAATCAGGATCAACCTCTGATCGCAGACAGAAATCAGAGTCTACAACATTATGTGATGCCATCTGAAAACCACTGTCTAACTGAAACGAGGGCAATCGCTGTCGTAAGACCACCAAGACAGTGGAGCCCCATTAGGTTTGCTTTCCAGAATGACACTTTGCATGCTAGTGAAGAACATGGGAATAATGTCATGCATTCGTTTGGAGTCAGCTATGAAACACATCCTCTGCATCTGGCCCAAACCCCGTCATATGAAGCCCAGTGGCAAACACCAGTACACCAGAACAACATGGTACCAGAGATAACCCAGAGTCTAACAAGCAGGCATAGATTTTTCATAAATGAAAGCTCACCTGATAGTCCAGAGTCTGCCAGGAATATGCCGATTACCAGTGTTGTCAAGCTCATCAGAGCCCAGACGCTAACAAAAGCATTGGAACCTGCTGCAACGCACGATTCAAATCAGTGGAAGGATGAGGCGAATCCAAAGAAACCAATCGTCAACCGGGTAGCATGTGGTACTGTACTTTTTTTTACTTTCATTACGATATTTACTACTTTTGTTTATTAAACAGTCATTTATAATGTTGCAAAAGATTTCTGATTCAAATAAATGCTGACCTTTCTTGGTTTGCTTCATTTCCACAAAAATATTAAAACTGTTTTCAACATTGATAGTAATGAGAAATGTGAACAGCAAATCAGCATATTAGAATGATTTCTGAAGAATCATGTGACACTAAAGACTGCAGTTATGATGCTGGAAATTCAGCTTTGATCACAGGAATACATAACATTTTTAAATATATTAAAGTAAAAACGGTTAATTTAAATTGTAATAATTCAAAAAAATGTTTTTATCCAATAAATTCAGTCTTGGTGAGCAAAAGAGACTTGTAACCCACAGCTACAATAACTGTGTAACTTAATTATCAAATATACTCTCATTTAATCCAATGGTTTTCCCAATGGAAAAGTGTAATTATGAATGTATAAGTTACACAACCATATATTAAAGGGTTAGTTCACCCAAAAATGAAAATTATTTCAGTATTTACTCACCCTCATGTTGTTCCAAATGTTCCTCTATGTGTTTATTTGTTCTGCTGAACACAAAGGAAGATTTTAATCAAATAGATCTCATTCCCCATTGACTACCATAGTAGGAAAAAATACATACTATGGTTGTCAATGGGGAATGAGATCTGTTTGATTAAAACATTCTTCCAAAGATCTCCCTTTGTGTTCAGCAGAACAAATAAACACATAGAGGTTTGGAACAACATGAGGGTGAGTAAATACTGACAGAATTTTCATTTTTGGGTGAACTAACCCTTTAATTGTGCTGTTCTGATTTCTTTAGTTGAATATGATCATTGTTGTGCACATTCTTTTTGAGCATAAATTTGACACTATCAATATATTTAACTTATTTTCTCTAATTTTCATGTATATTTACAGTGGAGGCTCAATCAGACAACTTTGAAGAAGAGGACGTCTTTCTGTTCTCACAAAACCCTATTGCCCAGTCCCCTCTTGCTCAGACTCAAAGCTCTTCTGATCCCAAAGTTGAGTCCCTTGAGGATTTTCTAGAAAACTACAAGGGTCGAAAGCCTCTTATCGGTGAGTGCAGCCACAATAGTGTTGTGTGATCTCAGTACACCCCAGATGGAATTAAGAATTCCACCCTTGAGCACAGTAGTCACGTACAAAAGATGATGCCTTGATTCAAATTCACTGCACTAAACTGTGTGTGAGCATGTTTGTCACAGGTCTACAAGCTGTTATCAAGTGCCAGAGTGTGGACGGGTATCCACCTCCATGCTGTTACCTGTGTCAGCTGTGTGCTTTGAAGCTGAATAAGAAGAACATATTCCGCCACTTGACTAGCTTTGACCACCGGCGAAACTACCTAGTAAGTGTTTAGTGCTTTCTTTAACTTGTGAAACTTAAAGGAGTACTATTATGTCCCTCCTGTGGGAGTTAATCTCTATGTCAGTGTCAGTGTTTCTGAACTCCCTGAAACGCCTCCATGGTAGTCTTGAGTTTTCTTCCGGGTTTGCTGGTGCTAGTGTTATGGAGCGGGCATGTCATTTTTTAGCAATCAAAAAGCATGGCAATTGAAATCATATATTATGAACATTTAAGAAAAAATATATATTTATGAAAAAATTTCACACTAATTCTGTGTTGTGTTTTTGCTGGTAATAAAATGAAGCCGTAAAACACAAATTTTATCATTTATCATAAACTTTTTTGTAAAATAACATGCTGCACAATGAGCTTCACTGTTAGATTTAAAACATGGTTTATTCCTTAAATTCAGTTTTGTTTAAAAAAATTCATATTTTTTTTGGATTAGTGTTAGTATGATCTTAGATCTTATGGAGGCTTGTTTCCACCATAGAATGAAAAATATAAAAGGTATTTGCGACTTTTTATCTCACATTTCGGACTTTTTTCCTCATAATTGAGAGTTTACTTCTCGCAATTCTGACATTATTTCTCAGAATTGCGAGATGGAAAGTCAGAATTGCGAGATATAAAGTCAGAATTGTGTGATATAAAGTCGCAATTGCGAGATAAAGTCAGAATTGTGTGATATAAAGTCGCAATTGCGAGATATAAAGTCAGAATTGTGTGAAAAGTCAGAATTGTGTGATATAAAGTCAGAATTGCGAGATATAAAGTCAGAATTGCGTGATATAAAGTCCGAATTGTGTGATATAAAGTCGCAATTGCGAGATATAAAGTCAGAATTGCGAGATATAAAGACAGAATTGCGAGATATAAAGTCAGAATTGCGAGATATAAAGACAGAATTGCTAGATACAAAGTCGCGATTGCGTGTTATAAAGTCAGAAATGCATGATATAGTCAGAATTGTGAGATATAAAGATTATATAGATTTAAACTATTCTGAGGGGAAAAAAGTTAGTCTTTTTTTCGCCAGGCATCCATGGAAGTCACGTGACTACAAAGTATGAATACTGTATGCTTTATACTGGCACCGTATTTGTAGTTCCTGCTCATGCAAATATCTTCATGTTGGCAGAAAGTTCTCCACCCTCAGCTCCTGCCTATAAAGCGTAAACACTGCAACACAAATGAGATGCTTGAGGATATTGCTACTCAGCTGGAGAAAGAGGACGGAAGAGGTCAAATAAAGGTACTACCTATGTTCATGTTATAAACTAATGTGAATTTTATAGCCTTATTGGTATTAGACTTGATTTGTAGAGCTGTTTGGTGATTTCATCTTGTTCTGAAGGTGATGAGGTTGTCCGCATGTCTCATAAGCGATGTACTGCTCAAGGATTATCAGTGGTGTAAGTACAGCAGATGAAAGCAAAATGCATTATACTTTGTCAGTGAGTGCCAAAATTCTCCTTTCTTTACCAAAAAGGTATGAATGTGTTGAACTGTGGAGCTGGTGTGGAGTGGAGATCAGATCTGCTGTCTTTCAAGGATAGAACTAACAAAACCACAGGTGTGTGTGTGTTTTGTGTGTGATAGCTAAATCAAGTTACACAGTTTTTGACCTGTGAATATCAGATAAGCATTCTTTGTCCATCATTACATTTACATTTATATTTACAGGTTATAAAGTTTAGTGATGCCACGTGTAGTCGCTCATGGTAATTAAGATAAAATGCTAATTAAGACAGTATTGTCTGTGACTCGACGACAAATGCGAGACTAAGACAGTATTGGCTGTGACTCGACGACAAATGCGAGACTAAGACACTCTTCAAATACATAAAACATCAGCCTTTATATATATCTTTTTCTAAAGTAAAGAAAATGTTGTGCTTTTTCGAACAACCAGTTGTTTATTCTCCTTCTCATTGCAAACGCCCCAAAATGTGTGTGGCTCTTCATTCATGAAAGAGGTAGGTGGAGTTACGTGGTTTGATTGACAGTTTGAAGATCCAATGGAGTTACAAGGTTTAGCGGCAAGCTCTTTTTAATACTTTTCATTAGTTAAATATTTGCTAAACTCACTAAGGAAGCCCTGAACCCCAACATAAAAAAAAAGAAAAAAGAAAAAAATCTAGCGTTTCGAGATTAAAGTCTTCCATAGAAGTGTGTGCATTCTTAACAGTGCGCGTCCACTGGCTCATAGCGCATGCGCGTGTTTGTGTAAAGAAATGCACTTGTGAAATCGAACTGCCATGGATTAACACAAAATAGTAGCTTTTTACTTTTATCTGGGTTTTCAACAAAATTCTACACACGTCACACGTTCTAGTGGCGGTGTTTTCGTGCTCGTCTAGTCAACAATATCTAGGTCGAGAACACAACAGTAACCGTTCTGTCTCCCTCTTCATCGTAAATATGCTCTGGATACATTTTAAGTGCATCATTCTGTATCCAATCATTTGGCCGGATCCTGTGATTTCCTCAGATTTAATAACCACTGATGGTGGTTGAGGAGAGATTCTCTTATATGATCGTGAAGCGCTTTGAGTGTAGGCCAAGTAGACATATGAAAGCGCTACATAAATGCCCCATTCATTCATTCATTCATAAAGCTGGATTTCTCCATCCAGTCTGAAAAGTGTTTTCCGTGTTGGTTTTTCTATAGGCTAAAGTCTAAACAGCGCAGTATATTTTATAACGTCCTATAATGGTAGTCTAATGCTGGTAGATTGGCACCTGTTGAATTTCCTTTGATGAAACAAAATACACACACAAATTATGAATTATGGCCATTATGAATGCCTGTGGGCAAACAGCACACACGCGCAGCTTCTACGGAAGACTGTATTCTCTCGTTTTTTTATTTTACAGTTTTTTTTTTTTTTTTTTGGTTGTGGTTCAGGGCTTCCGTAACTCACAGATGGACGCACAGTGCGACCAATAATTAATGATTTATGGGGACAAAAATTCAAAGATATTAAAAAAATATATCAAATATATTTCAGAGAATATAATGTATTTTATATTCAGTCTAAATCATTTTCATTTGATTTAAGCATAAATCTAACTATAGTTAGTGAGGTTTATACTTAAAACATGAAAATACTATTTACCGTTGGGGTAAGCAAAAAGAAAAAAATAGAGAACTAAAATAGAAAACATGCTACCGTTTTGTAAACAAGAAAAGTTTTTAAAAGGGGGGGGGGGGATTCACTCATTTATGGGTGTGGGTTTTAACTAACACCAACAAGATTCCTTAAAGATAAATAAATATATAAATATTGCACACAACTGGAAAGTAAGTGCCTTTTCTTCATTATTTTATCTAATATTACTCCTGAAGTAAATGTTTTTTTTTTATTTCAAGGATCTTGTGATATTCATACTGGAAAACAAGACAAAGAAAATGATTACAGGCAGATAATAACATATTCATCTATTTCTAAAGGTCCCAGTCAGACTCTTAAACGCCCAGCCGAGTCTCTGCTGCCCCCTTCTGAGAAATGGCCTGTTAAAGCTCCTGATGGACCTCCAACTCATCAGATGGCCAAAAAAATGAAGAATGGTCATCCTAAGCATGTCATGAGCACTAAAAAAGTAAAGAACCCTGTGTTTAAGGTAAGCCTGTCTCTGCAGGAGGGACCTGTCGTGATTCAGAGAACTTCTCTTAGAGACACAGTCACAGTGGCGCCTGAGATCGAAGGCCAAAGCCGTGCGTCAACATGTGTGGATGATGATGATGATGTGATGAACACACATCCTGAGGGACGCCCACACACAATACACTGCGAGAATACACAGCAGTATCCTGAAGGAGATGCGCTCGCTCAGACGGACATTCCCACACACACGGAGGTGGTCTCACACGCAGACTGCCGTATGTTTGAGGATCAGTCCATGAATCCGGCTCAATATGCGTACTCAGGGCAGTTTGACCAATCTCAAGGCATTCAAAATACTGACCCATATATCAGACCTAACGACTGTGGTGCGGTCCAGGAGGTGGTCCCCACCACATATGCTGATTGGCCGGGGCAGGACTGGTCCTTCTATAACAACGAATGGATTGCGATGAGGCAAAACCAGTTTGGAAGTGATCATCGGTGGTGTGGTTACATGCAGTACTGATGAGAATGAGTCTTCCAGCTCTTAAGCGTCAGGAACAAATAGGTTGAGCCTGTTTCTGAGAAGTTTTTGCATCAGAGTTCAGTCCAAACTGTGTCGTTTTATTATTTTGTTTTTTTTTTAAGCAGATTTTGTGCCGTTGGTAAAAAAAAAAAAAAAAAAAAAAAGACTGAACCATCAATAAATTGTTAAACTGTATTTAAATCTGAAGGGAAAAAAACACAATTAAGGCCTTCTACTTCTATTTGTAGATTTTTCTTCTACATGATTCATTTTACTTCCTCTATCAAATAAACATTTGATTATTTGTTGGTTAATACCTGCCTTTGTTGTAGTAGTAGTATCAATTATTTTGAGACACACTATATATATATAGAAAGCAGGTTAATCCACAAATTCAATGGATTAACCTGAACTAAACCATTAACTAAAGAAGCACAAACTATAGAGGCCTTTTTGTGTGTGTGTTTTTTTCTTTAGAATTCTAAATACGGCTTAATTCAAATAGTTGTTGTTTTGTTATACATGTAAAATGCACGTTATCCTTGGTTCAAATGGATGTTTTAGAATCCATGAACAATGGATCTGGTTTACAAGCATTACATGTGTGTTAGACAAGTGTTACTGAAAATTCATATTCTTTAAAATTCATTTAGAGAGACAACAGTTGAAGTTGAATGTTAAGTCAATACTTTATTTTTTGTCACTGCTGTCATAGTTGAATTTTAAGTTCGTTGTGAAGTACTAATATAAAATTATTTTTATTGTAACTGATTGTTTTAACAGTTAATTCCTATTTCTAAATAAAAATATTGTTTTCACAGACTTTTTTTTGTATGTTACATATTTAGTCTAATTTATAAATTGATAATCGTTTTTAAAAGCTTTTTAACATGGACATCCTAAAATAAAGTGTAAATCAGTGTAATTATACGTTTAAGTACTTAATAATTAACTACATGAACTTACTATTACAATTACGATTTATAGTTATTATACACTATAGTAACTACATGTAACGTGCAACAAAGACTGTAAAATAAAGTGTTTCTTTAGTTTAAACAAATCCCTCACTAGTCTGATTCAACACTTGCTTAATCGAACAGTAGTTTGCATTAAACGAGTACCAATAGGACTCAAAAAAGAGACTTGTAATTTGCATATTAATTTTTGTTCATAATTACACGCTGCTTGTAATCACCAGATGATGGCGCCAAATTACCAATTTACAACCAAATGTAGTGGTCTGTGATCCCTCGATATGTTGCTAAATCATACATTTAAATTAATTAATGAAATTAAGTTTAATTATATATATATATATATATATATATATATATATATATATATATATATATATACATACTAAAATATTATTTATTTATTTATTTTTTTCGAGAATACCCAATACTTTATTCAAAAGACAGCTGCGCGTGAACAGCAGTTGTAAAGTGACGAAAGACATCAGATATTCCAACGGACAACGACAAACGACATTCTCATTAACATAATTGATTACTGTACACATTTAGAGTTATTTCGTTGTATTTAACTCATAACTAGCGTTGTAATGAGTCTGAAACTAGGTGGGTTTTGTTTTCTTGTTTGTTTTTGTGTAGAGGTGTCGAGCAGTCAACTAAGTAAGCAGGTTTAGTTTGATTTTCGAGAATTGTAGCTTGCTATGTTAAATATTGTTTTGTACAGAGTCATCATTCAGCATTGAAGATATTATAAAGACACCAAAATGTCCAGGTATGACATGAATCACTGACGAGCTATTATATTAATTATTTTCTATTAGGCTACAATTTTAAACAATGTAGTTAATTAAAAAATAATTCCAGTTGTGTTTGTTTTGTTAACTTACTTCACAATAGAGAAGGCCTCACCCATAAACCAGATCTTTAATGTTTGTCCACTCAATGGGACTTCATGGATTTGTATTTCTTACATAACATTTAGTATTGTTTTATAGGCAAGGGAACAGAACCGAGACCAGGGGAGCTGTTAATCAAACTCAGAAATCTGCAACAAGGTAAATTGCCTGTAAATTAACACTTTTAAAAGCAAAAAATGAACACCCATATTAATTTCAGCCAAGAAAAGCCTTGAAGATGAGGTGAAGGAAACCATACTCTTCATATCTGCTAGAAAGGAGGAGGAAGAGACCTGTATGTATGCTTGCATTACCCTTAGTTCACCCAAAAATGAAAAATTGTGCCATTTACTTACTCCACCTCAAGTTGTTCCAAACCTGTATGAGATTCTTTGTTCTGTTGAACACAAAAGACTATATTTTAAAGAATGATGGTAATCAGAAAGTTGACGATAGCTCTTGACTTCCATAGTAGGGAAAAAAATTACTATGGAAATCAATGGCTACAGTCAGCTGTATGGCTACCTACATTCTTCAAAATGTTTTTTTTTTTTTTTTGTTCAACACAAGAAAGAAATTAATACAGATTTGGAAACACTTGATGGTGTGTAAATGATGACAGAATTTTCATTTTTGGACGAACTATACTTTTAAATGGCAAATGACCATGAATTATACATTACTATTCATTCAAATGAGTTTTTGTTTTGTTTTTGTTACAGTAACTGCTGAAGCCTTACAGTTAGAGGCAAAATTAAATGAAAAGGAAGGTGCTTGTCTAAAACAAAATCCTGAGGGATTTGCATTTATATAACACTGTATAGAACCACACAAATAGAATGATCATTACTGTACATGAAATCACCAATTAGTTACATTTAAGCCTTGTTATCAGATATATTTACAGTGTTACCACAAATATTCTTTTCATACAGAGTTAAATAGATCTTTGCAGCTCAAATGTGAGGACATCCAGCAAGAGGCACAAAGGTAGATATCCACCTTACAATAACACTCATGGGTATTTAAGCTCTGAATTACTGCACACTATATGGAAACTGCTTACAGGTAAAACACAACATGAGTCATCTAAACATTGAGCTTCTGTCTCATACAGGGTGTGCATTCACTCAATACAAGTGCATAAATCGCATTAAAAATAGGATGACGTTGAGAGCAGAATTTGTTCTCACAGAAATGTTTGGGGTGTCATCTTTATATCTGATTTAAAGTCTAACTTGTAATTCTGTAGGCAGCTTGAGCAGAACCATCAGAAAGAGGAACTGGTAAAGCAGTACTGCTTTCAGATCCAGGAGACGAAACTAAAGCACAGAAAGATCCGGTATGACTCACTATCTATAACAGCGAATGGAAACTCCTCCTTGCATTTAAGCATTACTATCTCTTTAGATATCAGAATTAGATAAATGCTGTCACAACTTCTTAGAAATGAACATACTGTACATTTTTGCATGTATCGCTAGAACATTTATTGTAATGCCCATTTTCTAAATGAAATGCGGAATTGATGGATTAACAATTGTAAAATAAGAGCGTATTGGATATTGAAACAAATTTTTTATCTAATTTATTTTAGAATGAAGTTTGAGAATCAGCTTCAGCAGTTAATGGAGCAGCATAAAAACCTGTCTACTGTCTTTGTAAGTGGTCTAATAGAATGGATATTAAAATAAAAACTAATAACCTTTCTCTGCTTGTCAAATATAAACAGCTAAGATTGGTGGCATTTTACGTTCCATTTTCTTTTCTTTTTCCAGGCTCCGGAAAGACTACCAGCAGAAATACAGTCTGCTGAATACACCACTGAGCAGCTGCTGAAAGCTGGTACGTTTTGTTCATTTTGTTCCATTGCTTAAGTTTTATGGCTCTTTTCAGTATGACCAGTGTGTAGCTGCACGTTCAATGTGACATTTGATGGTTTCTGGTTTCATTCAGACATTGAAGTCAAATGAATCCCGTCATTTTTCCGAAATGACTCATTTGGCCCGTCCTCAAGGCAGAACGGCATATACATTTAGTGGCCAAAAGTAATGTCTGGAGGGGATATTTGTTTTAAATAACCCTACAAGTTCAATTGAACCATCAAAATATGAGTAAAAAATAAAAATAAAATTTAAATATGGAGGGACAATACGCAAAACTTGGTTAAGGTATTTATCTGGCGAAAATATTTAGCAAAAAAAGGCAAACTACAGCAACAGGTTTTTCATGAACACTGTTCGCCCCAATGGTTTTAAATTGCTTGAAATAGGAGTGGAACAGTTAAGTGCAATGTGCAGTGCAAGTCTGTCATATTGGCTACTTAAAATTATTATAAGAATACTACTGTAAATTTAAAGAATGTGTGAATTCTTTGTACGTCCCACTCCTTCCTGACTAGCACAGTCAAGTTTGCGTGTGCATTCGCTTTTTAAAGCTTTTCTCGCTTGTTTTTGCATGTTCATAAATTCTTTGTCTGACAGCCTGGCCAAAAATGATGTCTGCATGTTTCATTGTGTTATCACAAATAAAACAGTCGACTCCAGGCAAATTGACTACATAATGTCCTTACAAGGCTATAACATCACTTTTGCCCGCTACTGTATTAGCATGCTACTTGCGCTGAATAAAGATAGTATAGTAAGGTGACTTGCAAGGATAGGATTGCACAGTAAAGTAACCTCATACACAAGTGTCCTCAAGACCTAAAACTGAGCTCTCAGCATCCTTAAACAAGAGACCAACTTCATCCTCAGAGTAATCTGATACTTTCCCGTGTGTTTGTCTGTCTATCCCTACAGAGCAACAGAAGCGGGAGCAGTTGACCAAGCTGCTGGACGGGTTAAACCACACCCAGAATGCAGAGATGCACATGGACACTTATGAAAAAGCACACATTTCGCAAACTTGAGTTGAGTCCCTTTTGTTTTCCAACAAATGCTAATCTTACAGCAGATAGAGAAGTTAAGGAAGTGTTTTTTCCATTGTATTCTATTCTTCTATTTTAACCTGTTGCCATATGTGCCATATGTTCGTTGTGTTATGCCATAAAAAGTACAAATACTGATATAAACCTCAATCAAATCATACCCATACCTAGTATATAAACATTTCTAAATCATTTATTCAGAATTTATAAGACACAATAAAAAAGTTTGTAAACAAGCCTAAATTCCCCAAGATTTGTATTTATATACATAAACTATCGATGACACTCTATCAAATTCAAACTCCTCGACCCGATACTCGACTTCCAGTTTCCATAAATCAGTCCTATGACACATCCAGCAGGGCACTCTGGGAATTCTTTGGTGTTCAGTAATACCATTCTATCTCAATTTCATTTTGCATTGACAAAATACAGGCCTAAGCCCAGTCCTGAGAACATCTTTATCAAACTAATATTTTACAGATTCTCTTGACAACACGGTTCATGCATGTCTAGTAGGCTAGTTATGCAGCTATTATACTGCAAAATCATTCAACTTCCTCCAAATCACTTTCTCAGCTTTCAATCCACTCCCTTGACAGCACCGTTTAAATAGGGGAAAAAAGGAATGAATAAGCCTCCTTTCATTTTCATACATCCCTTACATACTTTCCAGTCATTTTCGGTTTCAGTGTTCTTTGCCTTCAAAAGTAAAAGCGTTGTCTACCAACCATCCCCGTTTTCCTTTATGCTTGTGATCCATTGGCACAGTCACCACCACGAAAGCATAACTTCAGCATGACGTGTCCTGGGGTGTTTGTGTGGTGTACTTTAACAAAGGGTGTGTTTTAGTGCCATTAGAGTAGCATATCTCAGGTTCTGCCCTGACATGTTAATATCCTTACCCAGAGCAGAAAATGGCATACATATGCATCACAAGGAACTAAAAAGGTCCAGTAGAACAAGAACAAGCTGAGAAAAGCCTCTTGACGTTCGAACGCTCCTTTGGCCTGATTTTGTGATTCTCTGTCCTGCAGGGATTGTTTGCGATTACTCTTGAGGTATGCCCTGATGCCTTATAAGGGCAAAGTAAATCATCTGTGGGCTCAGATTGGCACAGAGCGAGGAATATTTCTCCTGCTGCAGCAAGACTCCTCATATTTGAGCTTGTGCTATTTTGGTGATGTTTATACGAGATCCATGGACCATTTAGGTTACTAGTCATTTAGCAGACGCTTTTATCTGAAGCGACTTACTTGCTTCACTGTCAGTTCACAGCAGTATTGGGGATGTTTGGTACAATTTTTAGTTCAGTTTCAGGTTCTCTTTAGTTCTCTGTGAGGAACATTGGCCCCTTCCTCCAAGTTTTGTTATCCCAGGTTATTCCCCATCTGTTGAAGTAGAGTGACAGATATGTGAATAAAACATCCCACAAATAGCACAGGAGATAATGTGATTTATTTCTATCATAAATTAAAACATAAATAGATGAAAGGCTGCATGAAATGGGATATAACGACACTGCATTTTTAATGTTGAAATTGGTCAGTTCTATGCATACCACAAGATAATGTAAAGGCAAATAATAAATAAACAACGTAAATGGAAAACGACAATTCGTCAATAAATATAACAATGCTACATTAAATGCTTTGCTTAGAATTTATATATTGCACAAAATACATTACAAATATTGGATCTCATGAGATTAATGTAGTCAGACTTGCTCTGCCTTCTCTTTATTTCCCTGTTTCCCAGCAACACTCTTCTTGGTTACGAAAAAGTACCTCAAAGCGACTGTAGACTTTCTTTTCTTTGCGCATGCTCTCTATTCTCTTCAGCAGATTGTCCCTCTCCTGTGGGTTGACTGGAGTTCGGCCGAACCGGTTCTTTGGAACCTGTAAGGATGAATTGGAAACGTCGTCTTCCTTGCTCCCGTCGCTTTTCCCAGACTCTTCATTCTGCTGTCTGTTCTTCTGGCTATTTGCTGAGATTTGCTCTAGGATCACCTTGGTATCGTCCCTGAGGTTGCTACTGAATATTACATTCGAGGTAGAGGACTGGTAGCGTGATTGAGTCGATTTAGCATTGGGCTTGTTGGTCTCTACTGTGGTCAAAGATGATTTGGATTCAGAGGGTTTCTCTTTGTCTGAGGGATCCTCTTGCACCTCAGGGACTGTTTTCATTGACTTGTCCTCTTGAGAGTTGGACACTCCTGAGTGCTTCTTTTCTCCCTTTGGCCCAAGGAAACCCTTCAGTCTCTGTGTTTGTTTCTTGAGGAAGTCAAGGGCCTTTGTATCTTTGCCATCAGAGCTCCCAAAGTTTAGGGAGCTGAGGCTTTCTTTGGACTCTGTGCGGGACATGCCAGATGAGCTGAGGCTGCGGGACTTCTTAAGCTCGCTCTTTTGAGCGTCTGTCGCATCCGTGAGAATCTCTTCACCGCATGAGATCCGACGATGAGAGGACTGAGAGCTTTTGAATGGTTTTAAGAACTTGGGTGAAGGGAAAGGCCGGAGTGACTTAGTTGGTTCTTTAGCAGGCTCTTTCTTTGCTGCATCAGCTGCATCAACTGTGCTTTCTGTCAGAGATTTGCTGTTTATGTATGGGCTGTCCACACAGACTTCAGAAGGTTTTGGATTTGATGTGAATGCCAGGTGCTGTGTTACAGGATCTGATAGTGTAAATGAAGGTTCTTGTGTCTTTACAGTGGACTTCTCTGAAGAAACAAGCACATTTGGAATTTTGGTTGCTGCATCAGAGATGTCTGGCTTTTTCATGGATTCTTCTTTACTTTTAACCAAATCTGACTCTAATTTTGAGGTCTTTCTCTTTTCCTCCAGATCTTTGAAATACTGAAGTCGGCTTGCTGGATCATTCACGTTTAGGGAAGAAGTTGTTTGCTGAGATGTCGATGGCTTGGTTGGCTGTGTAACTTTGTTGTCCTTAGGTTCAGGGTTGTCAGGTTTCTCCTTTTCTTTGATGGGCTCCTCTTTGGAGTCTCTGATTGTAGTCAGGTCTCCTGTTGATGTGTCTTTAACATCTTTTTCATCTGCTTTTTTATGCTTATTCCAATCAAATGGCTCTCTTGACAGCGATCTCCTCTTCTCGAGAATCTCTGCCACAATGGATGAGTATCGAATAGGCTCACTCTCATCTCTCTCCCCTTGTACCTCCCCACCAGACTTTGCTTGCGCGGAACTGTGTTGCTCCAGCTTTGAGGAGCTGAAGATTAAAGAAGAACGTAGTCTTGAGCTCCTTTGCAACATTGGGTTAATTCGAGACCGGTACGACTCATGCTTGGTAATGCTGATTTCCTTTGGTTCCCTAGGTTCCCTGGGTTCCGCCTCTTTCTCGTTGTCTGTTGAAGATGCTAGTGATGAAGCTGAAATAGCTGGCTTTAATGTATCAGTACTTGTGGGACCCACGTCAGAGAGAGTATCTTTTACCTGATTCCTATCTTGGATTATAGGTTTACCAAAGCGCGGTCGCAAGTCAACGTTTGGCTTAGTTGGGATATTTGGACGTTCTCTATTGGGAAAATTAAGGCCTGGCCCCTCTGAACTATAGAGTCTGCTGTCAGGTTGTTGATGTGGCTCATCAAAAGTATCAGGACCCATAGGCTGATGCAGGCCCTCTTCTCCTGTATCTTCATAAGTGCTGAGATAAGAGTTGATTCTCCAGCTCCGCAATCCCTGCTTCACACTGGGATCCTGAGACTGGCGTACCTGCTCTCCAGAGGAGAACAACTGCTTCTGGTCTGGAGGATGAGGCTGAGTTGGTGAACTCAGACAGGCATATGAGTGGCCCGCAGCAGGCCTCTTGTGGCTATGTGGATCATAGCGTCCCCCTCCTGCGTAATATTGTTTTTCTGAATCACTTTTGAGGTCATCAGAGGATAAAACATTCACATTTCCTGGTGCTTCAAGTTCAGGGGGATATGCAGAATCAGACTGCTGATCTGTCTGGTACGTGCCATAGTTAAGACGGTCATATGGCCCACGCTCAGAATCAGGTCCCATGCCCTCGCTCTGATAGTAATGTTGTTCTCGCTGGTAATGCGATTCCTTCTCCTCCAAGTTGTTCATTACACGGTGTTTCATGTACTGCCGGGAAGAGGCGTAGGTCTCGCGGGTTCCCTCTGCATAGCTATGTCTCTTAAAGGCGTTCATTTCCAGCTGCTGGGACGCCATCATTGAGCGTCCTTGATCCAAGAATGAATGTTGCATCCTGAACTGCTGTGTTGCATATTTTGTGACCTGCATAGCACCGGCACCTGGTTCAATCGTATGGCGGAACGGGTCATCCCTCCGAAAAGGTAGAAAAGACTCAAGACGTTCTCCGTATGGGTAACCAGTGAGTTCAGGCTGGCGAGGATTTCCTCTGGGATTCCTTAGTGACTGAGTCCTTTTAAAGCCAAACTGGCTGCCAAGGTAACTATCTTGTGGCATGGGTACAAGGGCATTTTCAACAACAAGAGGCTGAGATTGAGCAAACAAAATACGAAACTCCTCATCGAAAGTGGCAACTAGTTCTCCGAGGAACAAATGGGCGATGCAGCGGTGGATCTTCTCAAAAGACCACATAAAGCTGGAAAAAGAGAGAAAGAAACATTTAGAATGTCATACGATACAAAGAACTCTTATCTGCATTCAAATGTCACTGAGCTCACCTGTAATTTCCACTGATCACTGCTCTGCAGTCTGTCAAAAGAAAGCGGTCCATCACTTGACCTTTAAATGATTTCCCTGAGCGGCAGAAATAGGTAATGCCAGCAACTGTCCGTACCCGCATCAGCTGTAACCAGTGAAGTCACCATTAAACCTGTATTTTCTTAAAATCGTAATTAAAACTTAGGCTAGTTGAGATCAGCTAAACTTACATGGATCATATCCAGGTTAACTTTACAGCTTGCCACCATGTTAACAAAATGATGGGAATTTTGTTCATCCAGCAAGATATAGACAGGCACATGACGCGCTGTAGCATCCAGAAGATCAGAAAATATATCAACATCTGTGAAAATATCCATCACCACTGCAATGACCTGTTTGAAAGAGAAAGAAAAAAATAGCAATAAGGAATCACCTTGACTCTTAAAACTAGTCAAGTTACAAGATACTAGCTTTTTTGCACTTTTACTAAAGTTTACTTCCAGTTCAAGTTTGTAAGAAAGAAAAGATTTAAAAAACATAGCTTTTACCTAAAAAAACAACTGATGATGTCTAAATCCGATTTAACATGACATGCAATTATGGCCCAAAATTAATATGATTTACGTTTTCAAAAGGTACACGTAGTCATTTTTATGTTGCACTGACCAATATCAATGTCAGTGATATCGCGATCAGCACTGATCACACAAATAATTTCATTTACTGAAGCCATTTCAAAAATGCCCTATTTTCAGCCTGGCATGATCATTTTATTCTATGTGCAATAACCAACTTAAAATTAGTATTATTTTGGCTGGTCATAGTTTTCATTTCATAATTCACATAAGTGTTCATCATTTTAAGAGGTTTTTTTTTTTTTTTACTGATGTTATTTCTAATTATAAATTAGAAATCACTAACCTGATGAGCGTTTTTGATGAGTCGCCGTGCATGCTCCTTAATGCTAGGCACTTCGGGGTCTCCAGGGTTTACCAACATTGTGACCTCTGTGGGTCCCACAAAACAATGTTGCTGTAGAGGCCAGCCAAGGTCTAGTCCTGGTGCATCCAAGTCAGAATGCAGTGGCCAGTATGTGTCAGAAGACCCATCCTCATCTATTTCTCGATATGGCAGTTCTGGTACATTTCCAGCACACTGTGGTGAATGTATAGTGCTTTTAATATGCTCAATCTCTGACCTTGCTAAAAAGTCTACTACATTAGCACTTTGTAAAAAGTTGTAGTAGCCCTCAGTGTCCTCCTCCACCAGGGCATCAATAGCCATGCGATACTCTTCCCGGTAATGCGGACGTAAATAATTGGGATCCAGGGGGTTGTCTCCCAATGAAGAACTCTGGGAGCGGTGGGCCATGGTGGAGCAGGGAAAACAACCTAAGAAACAACATTATTTCATAAATAAGCATGTGGAATAATCTAATCAGAGCATCTGGAAACAATTCTATTACGCTGTTCAATATAATTGCAGAAAATGTTCACAATTGTTTGCTGTAAGCAACGTCTGCCTACTTCTAGGCAATAGGAAATAACACTTTTATAATTTACTATATGCACTATGATACAACAGGATCCAGGAAGCACAAATTCTGCATGCCAGGCCAATGTTATTTATTGTTCAACTCAGTCAAAAGACTAGAAGTGTATTATGAAATATTTATGCAACCAAGAAAAAAGAAAAAAGTCTAGTTAGGATCAACCTGCCGAAAAACTCTGCTGGATTCATTGTGTACATAAGAAATTCCTATCTGTTCTGTGGCCTTCAGACAGTGACCCTTAAGCAAGGTTAGCCCACAGTATGAACGTTTTTGAAGGTTGTGTGGCCACTTGTGAACGTTTGTTTGTATTTTAGACATCACCATGGAAATGGTGTCAGCCTGTTGGCGAGTGACTCATTGTGGGCAAGAGGGGAAGCGAAAAGACATAAACAGAAAGGGAAAAACTGAAGACACATGTGACTGAATCAAAGAAGGGAGTGTTTTGCCTGATGCTCTTGTGAAAGAGACTCGCTGCGTTAACTAAGCAAGTTAGAATCAGACTTTGAGCAGGTCATAAATTAACCAAGACATGTTGTGGCTAATTCATGATAGCATGTCTATTATATGTTGTAAACTTCCATATGTACAAGAGATTCATAAAATACTGTTAAAAGGAATGTTATGCCAAAAAGAAAAATACATACTCATGACTTGCCTTGATTATCATCACAATACATTTTTTTCAGCTAATCTGAAACCTGTGCTGTCAGCATGTTTCCTTAAGAGAGTTGACACCCAGACCAGTAAATCATGTAGGAGTGGATTCATCCACACTGAACTGCTTCACTTTATTCTAAACTAAATTTAAACCTAGAGACTGACTTCTAATAATAATTCATATTGTATTGGTTTCGCAAATGGATGGCCAAATATGAAAAAAAAAATACCTAAAAGATGTTATGAAATTACATTGAACTAGAGCAGAGAAATTTTATAACTCTGCAAGTGCCAACAGTTAGATATGAGTCACTTTTACTTTTAGAGATTATGCATGTCTGCACAATACAGAATTCTCATATTTCAGTGAACTATCCCTTTAACAACAAGCAGTGACACTATTTCAGTATAGCTTAGTATTTGTAATTATTTTCAGTAAGCAAAAAGAGATTTTTGCATGGCCAAATAATTTTCATAATGAACCCTTGATTATAATATTTGGCTCATAGTGAAATTCTGTTATATTTACAGCTGAAACAAATTGCATATGATATTCAAATGAAGAACACTTCAGAAATACTGAATGCGTATGTATAAACATCTTTATTTGGATGTTTGAAAGGACAGTTATACTGGCTATCGTATCGTTACAATATCAGTATAGTGTTATTAGAAGACATTAAAGATCTTATTAATGTATTGATATCAGCCAATGTTGTATATTCAATTGTTATTTTTACATTTAGATTAGCTTTGCCATTATCTAATTCTCACTTACAGTTCATCTTTATAAACACTAATAATTCAATAACACTGTTGCATGTTAATCTTGAGCAAATCTTAAACTGAATAACTCTTTCCATATAATGTGCATTATAATGTTGTGATGCCTACCTTCTCTTGTATTTAGAACAACCGATTTTAGTGTTTTATTTGTACTTTTAGAAAAAATAGAATAGAATTTCAGCCATTTATCATTTGTTGGCCATAACATGAAAATAATTATTGTTTTATCGGTATCAGCAATAATATGGGTGCATCCCGAATCCTGACATGCTCTTCAAAATCACATTACAACATCCTGTCCAACACAAATGTGACATTGAATATTTGTTTTGATTGTCCATTATATTATTTTAACTATCGTCCATCAACAGGTTCTAGGAATTTTTATCTCAGCCAATGGAAACATCCAAGAATTATTATAATGTACCAATTTAGTCTGCCGGTAATCAACTACTAACAACACCCTTTTAAAACTTTCCTACAGAGCTTCGTGTTTCAACAAGTGAAAAAATAAAATGTCAAATCATAACTCAAGCTCAACCATGTGTATGACATTTATGACAAGATGGCAGTGATAGAAATACACATGCATGTTCATGGTGAGGTTTTACCTGGGCCTCACCCACAAAAAGAATCAGTTCAAGTACAAAATACAGATTGATAATTTAATATTTCGAGTTGTGCAATGTTTTAAGACAATGTAAGGAGATGACATCGTGAACCAATCCCTAACCAAAGTCCTACTTGATAACAAAGGAACAATTCTATGCACCATTTCAAAGATCAATAGCAGACTTACTCTAATAAAATACTAATATTTCGTAGTTTTAAGAACATTTAAATGATGAAATGATCACGCACAGATGTCAAAGCTTCACTCCTCCATCACCCCCAAAATGACTGTTCCAACAAGTTAGGCTACTCGATTGCTACTTACTTCAAAGTCTTTCAAATACTGGAATAGTTAACCATTTCCTATATGTTTTGGACTAAAGTGCAAAGAACGTTTAAGAATATAAACCTTTTAAGCAAGCTTGAAGATAGTTTCCATACAAAGTTTCTGCGCTGTCAACCCTCAACTGCTCTTCAACACTTTATGGCTCTCTTCAGTTTCATAAACTTGAGACTTTCGCGCTCGTAAGTTGAGACTTCTGAACTCGTTCTTACCTTTACGGTTGGAATACTAACTTGTAGTCGCCGGGGAATAGACTTTTTTACGTCCCTAAAAAGTCAGTTATTTTCTCCCCCTGTTCAGCGAACGCATCCGCGATACATTCCTGGTGTCGGTGGAAACCCCACCCAATGCTATTGAGCTTCAAGGCGAAAAGCAGCCCTGGCGAAACCTGTTCGCGCTCGGCCGAGTCCTGCCCGCTCGAACGTCTCGGCGCCGATAGGGTCGGTTCGTAAATCGTAATGAACTGCTTAACCCTTTCAGTTGTGAAACTCCTCCCAACCATCGCCAGCGCTCACCTACAGCCACAGCTACAAACACAACGAAGGTTTTTTACCGCAGGCTTTGTTTGAGTTTGTCAATTTGCATAACCGGCGAAACGTACAAAACACTTTCCCTGTGGAGTTTCACAAACGCACTCCATATCCCAGCTCTCCCTTTTCTTCCCCTTCTTCCTCTTTCCAAGGCTAGCAGACAGACAGATGGTGGATTGTTGCTCATGGGACAAAGCAAAGGCACACCCAGGTCATGATCACACTGTTGAGAGTTGTGTATGTCTGCCATGCATGCCAATAGATGGTATACTATAGAAAGATTAATTATTCATTCATAATGAATGTTTTAAAGCTCCCCTTTTCCATCCAAGCTCCCATCAAAGCATGTGTAAACTGACTTAAACTAACATTATATTAAAAAAGCTTATTAACAGTTAATTCAGGTATTTTTCCTAACAACAAAGATTTTCTTTTTCAATAGTAAATACGATTTGACTATTTATTCTTTCCATATGTGGATTTTATAGTGGATATTAGGCTGTATTTTAGTGCTGTCAAACCATCTATCATAAAAATTTGTGTATAAAATATAGTCTGTGTGTGTGTGTCTGTCTCTGCGTGTGGATAGCATACACATATATTATATAAACACAAACTTTTATGTTAGATGCAATTAATTGATTTGACAGCACTGCTATATTTTATCAAGACTTTGCCTGAACAATTTTTACATAACTTTATTTAAAATGAATTTCATAAATATACATTTTTTTAATGTTTTAGACAGAAGACAGTGCTTGCCATTTATTTGATCAAAAATACAGTGAAATATTATTACAATTTAAAATAGCTGTTGTTGTTGTTTTTAGTCGTAGATCAGTGACACTGAAAGATTTCCTTGATCTACACAACCTTTCAAAAGTGATTCTCTTTTTAACAAAGTGTTTAATAGGCATTTGCCATTTTATATATATATATATATATATATATATATATATATAGAGAGAGAGAGAGAGAGAGAGAGAGAGAGAGAGAGAGAGAGAGAGAGAGAGAGAGATATTTAATGAATGTTTTAGATCCTAAAGGAATGGAATCCCCTATTTGGAATGACACATCAGTAATATATTTCAATATAAATGGACTTCAGCTTAATATATTTAATTAACAAATTAATTTTTAAGTGAGAACAAAGTACAATTTGATCTGTACATTACGTCTTTATGAGGCTGTAATGATTGCTTTATTGCAATTTGTGTGTATGAGTAAGTGCATAATTCACATGCATGGGAGTGCACATGTGCAGAGGTGGAGAGACTGGAGGATTTTGCCCCACCTTGAAAAGGAAAAGCCTAAAACATCCTCATTCTGCCAGACTTTCACCCCGGTATAGAGAAGTTTTGTTTGGATTCTTTGAAGACGATTTAAAAAATTTTTATGAACAGTTTTATGTTCTCTTCCTTGGGTTTATGATGTGTGATAGATTCTGAAAGTTTATAATCTTGTCAGTGTGTGTCTGTATTTAGTTTACCTTAGCAACCACTCAGGTAAGGGAGGGTGTGAGAAAGGGTGCGGCCCGCCGAGGAATGTGCCAGCACAACTGAGCCATTTACCACGCCTAGGACACGCTCATTCCTCACACACACACACACACACACACACACACACACCACCACCACCACCACCACCACCACCATACTTACCTTTTCTGATGTGTACATAACCTTGCACACATTCACTTGAGGTCACACAAATCACACAACAACAAAAAAATCATTATTGTACCATATGCAAACACTCAACATTTTCATACTTATTCAGTCATATCAAAACATTCAGTTTTCCAGTAGGGTACATCCTGACTGTGATATATGTGATGTGTTTCTCAGGCCATTTAAGCCTATAAACAAGGAAGAAAATATAATGTAATGATATAATGAATTAAAATGTTTGTTTTTTTAAAGCTGGAGGGCCTTTTACTATTAAGACCAACAAAATTCTACCTAGCTAAAGTTTATATAAATATATATATATAATATATACAATCTAGAATATGTCGTAAGACATTTTGAGATGGTTTTTCTGCAAACTCTATCTTGTTTCATAACCTAAACAAGTTTTAGCATGATCTGCATCCATCCATCCGCTGAAGAGTGATCTTTAAAACAGTACTTTGTACAGTGCTGTCTTTGAAACGGTGTGTCCTTTTGCTGTCTGCCAGAGTCCCACCCACAGTTCCCCTCTCCTGCTGTAATATCACACCTGCGGATCATGTGACACAAGACAGCTCTTAAACACACACAGATGCACATAAACAAACTTTCATTATTCAATGTAGTGCAACCTTTAATCGCATCCAAAATAAAAGTTTTGTGTTTATATAATACATGTGGGTGTACTGTGGAAAAGTATTTTGTATAGATACACACACATGCATGTATATATTTAAGAAATATTTGCATGTATATACTGAATATGTATTTATATAATTTACATGATATATAAATATTTGTTATATAAATAACACATTTAAAAAAGAAACATTTACATGCATGTGTGTGTATTACATTGTAGTAATTGTATTAGGCCTTCTACAAAAATCCTGGGTTGTTTTAATCCAATTTTGGGTAAATTATGGACAAACCCAGCCATTGGGTTACATTTTTAAACTACATTTTTAACCCAATGGCTGGGTTTGTCCATATTTGACCATTTTTTAGGTTAAAACAACCCTGCATTTTTTTAGAGTGTAATATATACAAAATCATTTCACACAGTACCCACACATTTATTATGCAAACACAAAACTTTTATTTTGGATGCGATTAATCATTGCACAAGTAGTTATGCATAGTTTACATTTTATACTCGCACTACCACATTTCATTTTTTAGTACACAATCTCTTGCACATATCGAAGTACAGCCAAGTGAATTTTCACGGTGTCCATTCACGTGTGATGTATTTGTTTAGTCATGTTTTTAATTATTGCTTGTGTGTGCTGGCACATTGCTGTTACGTTACTGATAAGTGCGGGTGGTTTGTAATGTAAGGCTGAAACCTGAAAAGTAGCATGTTTTCACATCAAATGTCAAACCCCTGAAGCAATAGCAGTTTAATGCCACCTCTTTTCCTGTAATCATGTACACCTCAGGCTGTGTCGCGTTTAATTGTATTTCATTACTTCATGCTCCGTGTTCATCACACAATCCAAGTAAGAAAAACAATTCAGCCAAACCAGTCTCATATCTTCATATGTGCTTAAATGATTCAGAGTCTGACAATTTTTCATGCACGTTGTCTCATTTGAACTGATCTCTATCAACCAAATTATTTAAATACCATTAGGTTGTACAAGCAGTAAAGTTATCCAAGTGCCTTAAGAATTTGTGTCCGTAATTTAGCCATCATTGCCGTCACGTTTTCAAGAGAAGCCGCTTCCAGCACACTTATTTCAGCTTTACTGGATTCTTTTTACCATTGAGATGACTGAGAAAGTGCCTGTGACTTCAATGTTCTATTATTAGTCAACTGTATAGTTAGCACTAGTTTCAACAAATAGTAAAAAAGGGATTTGAACGGATTTAGCTCTGATTGACTCACCAGAGGAGTTTTGCAATTTAATTATTTCAGTTTCTATAGTTATGATCAAACAGAAGAATGACCCATCCACGTTCACCTATTATATCATGAAACAAAATGCTAATGTAGTCTACATAAACCGTCATCATTCATCACATTAACATCCACACACAAACGCCATAATATGTGGTATACTGACTTTTTATTATTTTGTATCATTACATTTTTTTAGAGCAAAATAACTGATCTAAGAACGAAGTAGTTTTTACACACCTATTTTTTCATGTAATTAAACAATATTATTATCATTAATCAACAGCATTTGAGAGTTTAGTTGATTGATTTCTCAGAATTTTTTATGTTAAATTAATTTAATTTCATCTTGTCTTAGGGGTTAACACAAGGACCACATGTTTGAAAGAAGATCCGGAGTCAGAATTATACTAAAATTATTATTATTTTTTTTATTATAGAAGGTAAGTTGCAGTTTCATCAGCAGAAGTTCAGCTTCAAGACTCACACAGGAGTTTGTAGGCCGCCCGTTCTAAGTTATATGTCCTTTCTTCAGGTTGAATGATTCTCATTGGCTTAGAATATAAACATAGTAATTTTCCACTCATATACAGATAGACAGATAAGCATATCTCCAGATTGACACTCGGAAAAGCATATCTTCTTTCTCTTAAGGAGAGCTACACTTTAGTCTAACTGAAAAAAATGGTCCCTTAAACTATTGACTTCAATGACCCCTTTATGTTTTAACACGTTGAAGACCTTTCTTAAACACAACAAGTCCAGATATCAAATACAGACATTAAAGAAGTCATAAAAAGTAATCACACTGGTAACTTCTATAACAAAGTAAAATCTCCAGAGTACTCATTTGTTATTTAAGGAAACATTGATTAATACCTTGATTATAATCACTCATGACACATACATTGAAGCAGCAGTGCATTCCAGAATACACACCTTCAGTTATTTATACATCATTCATGGAAATCATCCATTCATTATGAATCATTTTAGTTGGACGTTCAATGTTTTTCAAGCATTACTTGTTTCAAACCGTTCAGAGAACATTCTAAAGTAACATTCTCATAATTGTTTGCACTAAAATTCTAAAATGGAATGTTACTGTTTTCACTAACGTTCACATAAACGAGAGAAGTTATCGACATGTTCTTAAAGGAGTAGTTCACAGCAAAAAAACTTTTGCTGATAAGTTACTCACCCCCATGTCATCCAAGGTTTCCATGTCTTTCTTTCTTCAATTGAAAAGAAATTAAGGTTTTTGATGAAAGGATTTTTCTCCATATAATGGAATTCAATGGGGTCCAAATGGTTCAAGGTCCAAATGAAAGTTTTAGTGAAGCTTCAAAGGTCTTTAAATGACACCAGACGATGAATAAGGGTCTTATCTAGCGAAACGAGCGGTCATTTAAAAAAAAATAAATAAAAACGTTTAAGTTTTATAAGCACAAATGCTCGCCTTACTCTGTTCTGTGGTGCATGTTCGTGACTCTCCCGTTCGAACTCGTTCATCAAAATAAACAAATCTTTTTTCTAATAATTTAGTTCATTGAATGAAGCAAATGACTCGAAAAATGTTCTTTCATTTTTAATTTATTTTTGAAACTGATCGTTTCGCTAAATAAGACCCTTATTCATCATCTGGTGTCTTTTAAAGCCATTTGAAGCTGCACTGAAACTCTCTTTTGGACCTTGAACTGTTTGGTCCCCATTGAAGTCCATTATATGGAGAAAATCCTGGAATGTTTTCATCAAAAACCTTAATTTCTTTTCGACTGAAGAAAGATAGACATGGACATCTTGGATGACATGGGGGTGAGAAAATTCTCAGCAAAAGTTTTTTTTAAAAGTGAACTACTCCTTTAAAACATATTTTTGTTAGCTGGGAATGACTGGTATTTAAAGGTGTTCTAAATGATTGTGAAATGAGAGATTTCACTAAAATCCCACCTTCTCTGTAACAGCCCTGCTCTGTAAACCAAGCTCTAATATACCTCGAGAATACTATCCGATAGCATTCCCACTCATCTGTGGCAGTTATTCAGCTGAACGTATTGGATTTGTCTCTTCCTCCTTGGCCTCAGTTTCAGATAGTTTTCTAAATCTGAGTAAATTATAACAGAATTGTCTTTTTGAGGTAAATGATTATGTGGCAATATGTCATCAGGAAAACCTGCTTTCCCAAAGGCATTGTTGCAGTGAGGAGTGAGCCTCACTGCTCAAACACAATACTCAGACTCACCACCGGACATGCTCTTAATCTCCGGCTCCATTCGCAATCATTTGCAAATATCCTGCCACAGTTTAACATGGCCTTTCACACACGATCTGGATGGCCAATGCAAAGTATGAAGCAAGTGTATTCCCTCCTTTGCTGATCTGAGGTCATCGTGCCACAAGTGACATGGAATTAAGATGCAAGTGGTAAAAGTGATCAATGCCCTGGAGAAACCTGTGCTGTTGAATACACAGATGGCGTGTTACTGATAGCTGTCTGTGTTTGTTTGAAAGACAGACCTGGTGTGACCTCTGACCTTGATGATGCTGCATCTTCAAAGCGTCTAGATAAGGGCTTTTAATCCTCAGAAGAGAGTCTTCTGGTCAGATATGACATCATTGATAACATCTACCCACCCTGACTCATTCATGTCTAAAGCCCCAGATGTTTCCCCAGGACATGCAGCATTCTGTCGACTTCCTGGCTATACACTTCCAGGATATGTCTGATAAGTCTATAGAGCTTGAAAGAACTATAGGCCGATGTAAAACACAAAACTAACACAAGGAATATATGTGAATTATGTATAATATCTGCTGTTTTTCAAAAGCCACCTTTTGCCTAGATTACAGCTCTGCATGCACACTCTTGGCATTCTCCAATTCAAGAGGGCCCTGCTTTTTCTCTGGCTCATTGCTAGGAAAAAACATAATAATATTAATTTTTGTTTTTGTATGTAGCATTTTGTGTCTAAAGTGTAACATTTATATTTCCTTAATTTAGCTAATTTCACCCACACCAGTCCAATTTCTTTAATAGTAGCCGACTGCAGGCTTACATGTGGAAGGCTTGCATTCCCCCGCCTTATAACGTTAGCCTTTTTACATTAAATGGGGACAGATGGACGCAAACAGGAGACCTTTTAATGTGAGACTAGTCGTCAGAGAGAGAGAGAGAGAGAGAGAGAGAGAGAGAGAGAGAGAGAGAGAGAGAGAGAGAGAGAGAGAGAGAGAGAGAGAGAGAGAGAGGCCAGCAAGTAAGATAAACAGCGCTCTCTGGTGTGGTGAAATAATATCTAGAAAAAAGAGTCCAGATACCAGCTAACACACATGAATAACAACAACAAACGAAAACAATAAAATTATTTTATAAGTGATTCAGTTTTCAGATGTCAGATAAGTCCCTAGCTATAACATATACAGGTATTACATTATAGGTTTTATATATTGGAGCGAGAAATTAGAAACGGAAGTGACGTTTTGGGGGATGTTTCAGCCATGTTTGTGAGTGGCATATTCGTTATGGTTATGATTAGCTTAATAAATTGTATTTTTAAAACTCTATTGATGATTTTATATATTGATAACTTCTGCTGAAGTTCTGTTTTGTGGTCGAATTCCAACGTTTTAAAACGATGACTCGGTGTGCGGGGCGGAAATGCGACGGTTCGTCGTGAGCGCGCGTCTGTTTCCGTCCGTGAGAGAGTGTGAGAGATTACTGACCCAGATCGAGATGAAAACAGGTCCTGCTGGAAGGGTCTAATGTCATTTTGCGCCACAGTAATCTGACTTGACATTGAGCAGGTGAGTGACATATTTTGATACTGTTTATCACAATATATCGATAAACACAGAGCCGCGTGATGATGTTGGCTCGTTCGTGAGTTAGTGGTTAACTATCACTAAACAGCTGTTAGCAACCTGTCCCCTGGTAATTACCAAAAACTGCATTATACGCGCGAGCCTCAACTAGTCATGGATAAAAAGAAGCAAAATACATAATGTCGACTAAACGCGACGTTTTGTGGGGTTATACATTTAATATGCATCAGTGCGCAATGTGAGCGTTTCCAACTTGTAAATAGTGTATTAAAAACGCGTTGAGATTCTGAACTGACATCCATTTTAATTATAATGTAAACCGTGAAGATGATTAGTGCCATACAGTAAAATATTAATTTGGTATTTTAAGATGTTGTCATCGCTATTTCTTAATTATCCGGACACTCTGTTAAATGACATCGCAAACTCAGCATGCGCTTACACGGTAAATAAAACCTGCATGGATTACTCTAATGAATCCGTTTACTTGTAGTTGTATTTGTGTTGGCACAAAGAAGGCCTGTAATGACTGCTTGCCAGCCCGGATCTTAACACGTCTTGCACACACACCTGTCTCTGTCTCAAACGCGACGCGATACTGTCACACCATCGCGTTTGCGGCGCGTCTGACAGACTTGTCTGTCCATCATAACATCGAAAGGTTTTAAACCAGTGTGCTTTAGAAGCTCTCTTTGAGCTATTTTGAAAAACATGAAGTGGATTTAAAGGAAGTCATCCATAAATGCGAATTCTGTCGTCATTTATTCGCCTGTGTGTTGCTAAAACCGCGAAGGACAGTCTTTGTTATGTGGAAAAACTGCTTCTGTCACCTTTCACTTTCATATATTGAACGATGATTGAAACTGTCCTTCTGCCAAACCATCTCCATCTGTGTTCCACATAAGATTGAAATTGTACAGGTTGGACACAATATCCGGGTGATTAAATGACTGAAGAATTAGTTTTGTGTGTGTGTGTGTGAACTGTCTCTGTTCATTCCAGCCATCATTTATTTGACACTTTAAGAAGTATGTATCTGAATGTTACTGTTTGTCAAGTAATGTAACCAAAGATCTTTGAGACTTGAACTTTTGGTTTTATTTTTCAGTCAAGTGACATTTTCTCCAAGAATGGTTGTTCGGTTTCTTACTTCCTCATATAAGTTGTGACATCTGGCTTTAGATTGTTAAATTAAATATTAATTTTAAATCTGTTTGAGAATATATTTAAACCTTTATATTTGCTTTATTTGTATTATATATACTTGTATGTTCATATATATACTGTATATACTTAAGTTAATATTATATATTCATTATTTGTATTACATTTTTTATATTACTTTTTAGTGCTGTCAAATCGATTAATCACATCTAACAAAAGTGTTTAAATATATTAGTGGTGTCAAATCGATTATTCCACATCTAACATTCAAGTTTTATGAATATAAATATTTAAGGGCTGTCAAACGATTAAGCGTGATTAATTGCATTCAAAATAAAAGTTTGTGTTTACATAATAAATGTGGGTGCACTGTGTATAATTATTTTGTATATATATAAATACACACACACACACACACACACACACACACACACACACATGCATGTATATTTAAGAAAAAATATTTATATACAAATTATTTATATTAATATATAATATAAATTATATATAAATCTATATACAGTATTTACATGAAAATATTTCTTAAATATATACAAGCATGTGTATGTATGAAGAGTTCAGATGCACAAGCCTCTAAATGCCATTTGAAATTTTCTTCTAAAATGACCATTTTTTATCAAACTTGTATATTTAAGTTCAGTAATTTCACTTAAATGACAATTAATAGGTAATCTTCAATGCCATTAAAGTGAAATTACTGAACTTAAATATACAAGCTTGATAAAAATGATCATTTTAGACGAAAATTTCAAATGGCACTTAAAGGCTTTTGCATCTGAACTCTTCATATATATATATATATATATATATATATATGAACATATATTATGTAAACACATTTATTATGTAAACACAAACTTTTATGGATGCAATTAATCACGATTAATCGTTTGACAGCCCTAATTTATATATACAAATATATATATATATATATGTGTGTGTGTGCGCGTGAATACATATATATTTATATACACATATATATGTAATGTATAAATTGTCCTATTTTTGATATTGCAGTATTGTCTAAGTTGTCAGTAATTTAAAATAATAATGGAAAAGCATTAATTAGATTAGGACACATCGATACATACAAGTTTTTTAATCAACACTAAGCTAAGATTTTTGCTCTAAATCTCTCGTCCTGTCCATTTAATATGAATTGTCCAACAGAATTGGCAGCGCTGTGGTGCCATGCGGCTGTGGCTTCAGGAGGTGTTTGTGTGGACGACTCTTCGCCTGTCTGCTCACATCTCACATCATTTACCTCCCTGTAGCACTGGGGTTTCTGTATCATTTTTGGGGAAAGGTATGACAAATTCTCTGCTATTGCAAGCAACTACAACACAAACTAATCTCTGTTGTAGCCTTGGCTTTTGTTTAACATACGTAAGATGAATTCGCTGTACGAGTCTGATATCTTTTTTTTGCTTTCAAGGTCTGTGCTCTTAGTTAGAAGATGCTCAATGCGGCGCTGAGGATGCGCAGATGGAAATGGCCCATCCAGTTTACCTCACTGTACCTGAGCTGTCTGTATTTCTTCTGTTCAGTCTCTGGTAAGCAGGTCCCGTAGTCATTTCTGTGATCTCTGTATGAAATAACTCCAAATCAGTGGCATAAGAAGGATGATCTAAAGAACTGCATGATAATTAAGGAGGTGTTCACACTTAGTTTGGTTCTTTTGGTTTGGACCCATAACAAATTATACATTTAAAGGTGCATTGCGCAACATTTCATGTTGAAAATACCCGTTTTCTAACCCATACATGCGTAAACAATTGCCTATAATATTGCCTACAATTGCCACAATATTGATTTTAAAATATTGTACAGTCAAATAAATAAGAGGGATTCGGGACGGACTTTGAGAGTGAGCGTGACGTCATCCGCTTTCACACTTACCTGGCGATGTCTGGCAGGTTTGTGTATTCTCCGCCATTCTCCGTATTCGAGAAGACAACTCAAGCGACAAAACTTTAGTCAACTTTCGACAAAAGTAGAAGATGGATTCAAAGAAACCGGCTTGTAGTTCATTCCAAACTCCACGTAAGACAAAGAAATTAAAACTTTTGTCTAGAGCGTGCACACCTCTGGTTGCGGTTTCGCTTGTTGCCAGAGGGGGCGTAGTTCTGCAAAAACTCAAAGACTTGCGCAATGCATCTTTAAAGGGATAGTTCATCAAAAAATGATAATTACTCGCCCCCATGTTGTTCCAACCTCATTAGACTTTTGTTCATCTTCGAAACACAAATTAAGTTATCGTCCACACGGATCCGGCGTTTTGGGAGAGTGAAACCGCTGTTTATTATAAACCTGGTCCCAAAGTGGATAAATCTGAAAACGACTCCCTTGCGGTTTCGTGTGTACAGCCAATTCGTATATTTTGTGAAACGATGATGTCATCACATCACATGTCGGCTGCGTCACACGCCATCTTCGTCTTCTTCTTGGTTCGTATCAGGTTCGTATACAGTGCGCAAGGTTATGCACATGCTCAAAGTCTTCTTCTCTGTGTATAGTGTATCTCTGTGGCAGAATTACAGCGCCTCATACTGGTCTGGCATATATACTACACTGTTTTCAGTCGGTTTCGTGTGTACGCAAATATCTCTTGAGACAACGCCGAGTTTACGGATTTTTCTTTAGAACAATGAAAAAAAATCAGATAGGGAACACACCGGCTTCTTGTGGACGTGGCCTAAGTCAAACCGCACTAGAGTCTTGGTCCGCTTGTTTAATGCGCACCAGAATTCGAATGACCACGTTCACACTCGTTCAAATGATCACTGTCAGAGCATTCGCAACAGGGTTTGCTTTAATCAAACTAAAACCTGCCAATTCTGAATATAGCCTAAAACAACACAACTATAAATATAAAAACTAAAGCAAGAGCATTATTTGAGTAGTTGGATCTTAGACCATTGTTTGTATATGTTTGTTACTTATTGCGGTGATGAGTGATGGCACTGATTTGGTGGATTACAAAGTGGGAAGCATAATGGACACACTGTGTTCATTTCCACAAAGGGGGGAAATCGCACAACAGGCCTATAGTCCCCCACCCCGAAAAAAAAAAACGCACGGGTGGGGCTTCCAACTGTGTCCTGCAGTTTAAGTTTCACTGCCACCCCATAATTAACAACCCTCTGTTGTCATGGTTACAGTCTTTAGAGACAAAACTGTGTCTATGAAGGGATTGGGGAAGGGGGTGGATGTCTAACTGGACTCTGACTTCCTGGAACTTGTCAGTCCACACAAGTGTAATGTGTTAGTGACCTGTATGATAAACAGCCTTGTTTTGCAGTGAACAGGCATTATTTCCCATCCAATCAGGGCTAGATGTGAGTCTGCATGGACTGACAGTATTGTTCTGAGCTCTGTAGTTGAGCTTAACTAAGAGACCTGTTGTTTTCTGAATTTAATAAACAATTGCATGGCTTATAAATTGTATATTATTTCTGATATATCTGCAAATATTAGCATATGTTTAATTTTTCATGCTGATTATTTTTATTATGTAATATATTATTATTTTTTAGATTTAAATTACCTTGCTAATATTTTACTTAAAATGATAAAATACTAGTTTGAAAATGTTTTATTCCATTTAATTTAATAAAAATTCAAATGTACTATTTAATTTAATATTTAATAATTAAAAATTTAATAACACCTTTAAATGTATAGAAAATCCAAATATTTTTAAAATGATAAAATACTAGTTTGAAAATGTTTTATTCCATTTAATTTAATAAAAATTCAAATGTACTATTTAATTTAATAATTAAAAATTTAATAACACCTTTAAATGTATAGCAAATCCAAATATTTTTTTCACACTGTACAATATATAATATTGTATAATATTGTGGTGACTAGAATAAAATCATATAGAATTTTACTATCAGACATATATTGGCTATTAGACAATATTACGTTTATTTTTTAATTCATTCTTATGTCAATTATGGATTTATATCCTAAATTGGATGTTTAATGACACATGATAATTTAATGAAGTGTATATATATAGAAAAAATGTATTTTAACTTAACTAAAATCTCCTGTGCCATTTAAAGCCACGGATTTTATATATATATATATATATATATATATATATATATATATATATATATATATATATATATATATATGTATTTTATCAACTCTAACACAAAGATATTTATCTGATTTTTGGTATCCTGATATTTATTTTTCTGATATTCCAGTGCAAACAGTCCAAAACATTGACACCTTTATTGTCATAGCTTTACCATATTCAGTAATCTTTTCTCCCTCTCAGCTCTATTTTCTCCTTGTCAACCTTTATTTTGGCCTCGTTTGTTCCTCTCTCAGGGGTTTCGGGCAGCATGTGCACAGTAACGGGTGGTGTCCTGGGTATCCACTGGAGCAGCGTCATCGGTCTGGGCTGGCAGCCACTGGCAGTGGACCATTTAGGGGCTCGATGCTGGGAATCCTGCTGTATGAAGCCATCCTGTGGTGCTGTGTGGAGCCTCGGTGGACGATGTGTGTTGCTGGCCTGCACTCGAGCGAAGGGCTGCGGCGTTAGGTCTCTTCCTCAGCCGTATGTAGAATCTCTGGGGCTTCTTCAGCATCTGAACACGGGCATGCGCAGTAAGAGGGACGTTTTCAACGCTGAGGATGTACGAGTAATCCGGGAGACGGAGCATGTAAGCCATATTATATGATCTCAAATGCGTACAGTAATGGGTCTCATTCACTAATAAGTGCAATTAAGTGTCCTTACTAATAAATGTGTTAAAAATATCCACCGGCAAGGTATGCTTGTGGTCACCCTCGTTCTAATGTTGATTAATCTAGATTATTCTACATGAGCTAGTGAATGAGACCCACTATCCTAAAGAATAAAATATTGCACTAATTGTTGATTTGCAGCATATACTGTATATATTGTCTGATTAATGGATACTTAATTGTGCATGCTCATTTCCTTTTTTTAATAGCAAATCTCACTTTTATTTTATACTGTATATTATAAAGTTGTGGTGACTTGTTGCTTTTACAATTTTGGGATTTTATTAATTTATTTTTACTTTATTTAGACAAAATGGTATATTTTCTTTTGATTCTATTTATATTGTATTTGTTCAATTTAATTGTGCATACTCATTTCCCCCTTTTTTTTACTGCGATCACTGTACATTATGTTGTGGTGATAAGTGAAATTTTCAAATAGGATTTTTTTTTATTTATAATTTATTTAGACATACATTATTTAGAATTGTAATATCACTGTCCTGAAGCATAAAATCTTGCACTTCAACTCTTTATTTGGATCATAAATGCATTCAATTTTATATAATTTACCATATTTTCCATTTAGAATACCTTTGCCATCATGTAATGTTTATATAAATGTCATTTTTAAGTTGTATTTAATAATGAAAATAATTTAATAAGTGTTAAATGTAGTTTAAAGTCTAAAAATGCTTAATACTGTTTATTTGGACAAATTTGTAATCAAATTTTAATACCACTCTCCTAAAGCAAACCAGTTTGCACGTTTACTCTCATTTTGCAGCTTATCTCTGTGAACTAACTGATATTTTCACCCTCACAGGACATGTCTGTTAAACCCACAGTGCCATTGACCACATCCCATGATACAGCACTTCCACACACACCCGGTGAGATCTCCATCCAGTCCACCAGTGGCAGTGGCGAGCATGAAGCTGTCTCAGTATCTGAGCATAATTCAACACTGGATGCAGACACTGGAGACCATTCAGCATTAAACAACAGTAATCAGTCTCCACAGCCCACGTCTGACACACATTCAGTGACTCCAACAACACCAGCTGGTACGACATACTGCTCTATAGCTATGTGTTGTGTTGTACTGTATTTATTTATTACCCTCCATGTGAAGTTTTCAAAGTAAATGAAAATCAAGGTCTACAAAGCAGACTATTTTGTGACGTATTGTACCAATTGTTTCAGTGCGAGAGCTGGTCGTGTCTGCTGGCAAAAATGTGGAGGTCACTTTACCCCGCAGTGAGGTGGAACTGAACGCTTTTGTGGTGCCGGAGCCGCCTTCAGGTACTGCTCTAAATACGCCATTGCAGTCGGCTTCTCCTCCTTTATCTTTGTTATAATTTCTCTGTTAATTCCTTTAGGGGCTAATTATGACTGGCGTTTGAGGACACATCCAAAAGACTATAGTGGTGAAATGGAGGGTAAACACAGCAAGACACTTAAGCTCAGTAAGGTAAATAAAAGTGTTCATTGTCTACAGGAGCAGGATTGGACACCCCTGGCCTAAATGTGTTTTAACTTATCACATGGCAGTTGCTTCAATGCATTTAGGGGTGTGGTCCTGGTCAAGACAATCTCTTGAACCCCAAACTGAATGTCAGAATGGGAAAGAAAGTATTTCACAATCCGCTCAGTTACTGGGATTTTCACACACAACCATTTCTAGGGTTTACAAAGAATGGTGTGAAAAGGGAAAAACATCCAGTATGTGGCAGTCCTGTGGGCGAAAATACCTTGTTGATGATAGAGGTCAGAGGAGAATGGGCCGACTGATTCAAGCTGATAGAAGAGCAAATTTGACTGAAATAACCACTCGTTACAACCGAGGTATGCAGCAAAGCATTTGTGAAACCACAACACACACAACCTTGAGGTGGATGGGCTACAACAGCAGAAAACCCCACCGGGTACCACTTATCTCCACAACAAATAGGAAAAAGAGGCTACAATTTGCAAGAGCTCACCAAAATTGGACAGTTGAAGACTGGAAAAACGTTGCCTGGTCTGATGAGTCTCGATTTCTGTTGAGACATTCAGATGGAAGAGTCAGAATTTGGCATAAACAGAATGAGAACATGGATCCATCATGCCTTGTTACCACTGTACAGGCTGCTGCTGGTGGTGTAATGGTGTGGGGGATGTTTTCTTGGCACACTTTAGGCCCCTTAGTGTCAATTGGGCATCGTTTAAATGCCACGGCCTACCTGAGCATTGTTTCTGACCATGTCCATCCCTTTATGGCCACCATGTACCCATCCTCTGATGGCTACTTCCAGCAGGATAAAGCACCATGTCACAAAGCTCGAATCATTTCAAATTGGTTTCTTGAACATGACAATGAGTTCACTGTACTAAAATTGCCTCCACAGTCACCAGATCTCAACCCAATAGAGCATCTTTGGGATGTGATGGAACAGGAGCTTCGTGCCCTGGATGTGCATCCCACAAATCTCCATCAACTGCAATGTTTGTGTATATTTATATATATAAAATAAAATCAAACCTTTTAGACCTAGGTTGTCCAATCCTGCTTCTGGAGAACTAGTGTCCTGGGGCCGGTTGCACCAGCTGTGCGTAAGTTACAACTTAGCCTAATTTTGACGTAAATGGACACTAAGATACAACTTACACAGTACTAAATATTTTTGCGTTGCACCATTAAACTGAGTTGAAGCGTAATTCTATGTATATTTACAGAAGCTTCTGATCAGGAGTAACAGTTGGAATAAAATAACAGTCAGACTGATCTGCATCAATCAGCTATTCTTTTACCTGACAGTCTTCAATTCTTTAGACTTATATGATCATGCTGACATTTGCACTCGGTTACATTTTAAGAGAGAGAACATAATGTGAATAGATTACTTTGTTAGCGGCTCATCAATACGAACCCTTTCTACAGTGTGTGCATCTGTCCCATTTATCCTTATTAATGTCGTACAGTTTCTGAATGTTATTTACATATAAAAGCACTTATTCATGATTAAGGGTCCTATTTAATGGAATTTTTTTTCTTGTTAGTTAATTAAGGCAAAAGAAGTTAGAATGAATTGTTAACTGAAATTCCCAGCATTTAGGCAATTTCAGCTCCTGTATTTGAAGGCTGGATCAATGAGGGTAAATGTCATATTAGCCTACTTTACAGAGTTTACGACCTACTAGCTACATTCTGCCTTACGAACAGAGTTAGTTACAAACTAGCTAGTAGTTACTAAGCCTCTCGTGTGGACTCCAATTTAAGGAAGAACTTTCGTACGGCTGGTGGAACCCGACCCAGAATAATTATATATGTATATGTGTATATATATATATATATATATATTCTAAACATTTCTAATATTCCAAATGTTTCCCTTAGCTGACAGTGGGTCTCTATGAGTTTGAGGTGGTAGTGGATGGTGACGGTGCTCATGGGGAGGGATACGTCAACGTTACTGTCAAACCAGGTAACTTTAGTATAGATGTATCTGCTAACTGTATGCTTGAATCAGTTTTCAGAATTTTCTTTGGTCAGCCTATATAAGTCCTGCATTTCTTGCTTCTACAGAGCCCCGAGTGAATAAGCCACCTGTTGCTGTAGTTTCTCCAAAGTACCAGGAAATCTCCTTGCCTACAAGCTCCACTGTGATTGACGGTCAACGTGCGTATCACACTTTTTTTTTTTTGCTTTCACTAAACCAGTTTTTACTGCTGTATGAGCCATAATAGCCATTCTATTACTTGCATTATTTAAAAAATAAATAAAATAAATGTACTCTACCTTTCAACGCCAACACCTGCGTGATGACGCAAACATGCACCAATGCTAAAACTTTCTATATGGCATGGTCATTTGTTAAGAGCTCATTGTTGCTGCCTTAAATTATGACATTGTTTAAATAAATATATTTTTAGCCCAATTTGTATTTGTACATTTCTAAAATATATAACTCATCTCTTTTCTGTAAAGCTGCTTTGAAATGATGTGTATTGTGAAAAGCGCTTTACAAATAAATGTCAATTTAATTTGGGATCAGTAAAATATTTTGTTTTTGAAAAATGTTTTTATGCTCACCAAGTTTGCATTTAATTGATTAAATTTACAATAAAAACAATATTGTGATTGATTATTAAACATCGTGCAGCCCTACTTTAACACATTGCTAAATATCTTAAATATAATGTTCTCCGCGGTGGCCAAGAGTGTCTAATGAAACATTTGTGATCATTGTCTTGTGTTTCTCAGTGAGTACTGATGATGATAAAGTGGTGTCGTGGCATTGGGAGGAGGTGAAGGGGCCGCTCAGAGAAGAAAAGGCCTCAGGTGATACTCCTGTTCTCACCCTCACAAACCTGGTTCCTGGTAATTACACCTTCAGGTATGTCTTATATCCATTTTTGCTCATTTTTTATCAGCAGATAACCACTGCAAAACCTGGCAAACTAGTCTGTCCTTCGGAAAACTGTTAAAAGACACTCCAAAATAAACAACAAATAAAAAAGGTTGTTATACTATATCATATTTTTTCTTTAACAGACTCACGGTGACTGACTCGGATGGAGCTCAGAATTCAACCCAAGCCATGTTGTTGGTCAACAAGGCCACGGACTACAAGCCTACAGCCAACGCTGGACCCAACCAAGTGATCACACTGCCACACAACTATATCATACTGTACGGCAACCAAAGCACTGACGACCATGAGAATCTGTCCTATGAATGGTCTCTCAGTCCTGAGAGCAAGGGCAAGGTGGTGGAGATGCAGGTACATGAGAAACACAATGCCATTTCACAGTAGAGCTGCATGATGACATCATCTCGATTCAAACACCCACGCTATTTGGCTATGTCTATTAAACCTCTGACAAGTACAATCAGCAAATATTCAGATCTGTGTTCTTTAAAATTATCTCAGAAGTACTGGGTTACTGATATAAATAAATACTATATAAATACAGTAAATAAATACTGATGTTTAAAGTAGTGATCAAAATAGAGTAAATCACCTTTTGAAAGTAACTTAACACTGCAAATAAAGATTGTATCATTACATTGTTACACTAGTAGGTGGCGACAAATGACTGTTAAAAAATGCATGTCATTGAATCATTTACTCAAGAGATTTGTTCATGCAGTTGTGCAAACCTGTGTTTGAAATTGCCCTATTCACTATTCCTTATATTAGTCCACTAATATTGTCCAGGTGAAGAAGTGAATGACAACAAGTGAGTGAATTTGGACACTGATGCCCCGTCCACACTACTGTGTTTTTGTGTGAAAACAGAGAATTAAAACGAATACCATCTCCGTCCACACCACCGTTTTATCTGCGTATTAGAATTGATCTCCGTCCACATTAAAACGACTGAAATGCGAATCACGTGACCATTTACCAACACTAGGCATGCACACACCGGTGTAAACAGGAAATGGATTGACTATTCCCAAACTATTCTCTGCTATTACTCAGATTTGGGGACGGGGACTGGTCATGTGATAGGTGGCTAATGAATCAGGGAAGGACACGTCATGACTGATGACACCCAATCATAGAGCCGAGCGTGAGCCTCTGCGTCATCATTTCTAAAGTTCTCCGTTTTGTCCCATCTTCACTAAAACGCCCTCCTGAGATTCAAATGCAAAACGGAGCTGCTGCATTTCTAAACTTCTCCTTTTTAGGTCTTCGTTTTTTTTTCCGTTTTAGTCTGGACGGGAGGGGCAAACATAGCAAAAGGTCTCCATTTTTAAACAAATGCGCTTTAGTGTGGCCTGTGTGTGCCGGAAGGACTGCCGTTTTTGCGTAGTTTGCGTTTGCGGTTTAGTAATCATTTGAAAATTTGCAAACTGGCTGCTCCAGTAGTAATGAAAACATTTAACTTGAACTACCCTCATTGGATCAGCGGTTTGGAAAATAGATGTAAGGATGATTCAGTTGCAGCACCATCTTCTGACAAGACTTGGGATTATTCGGCATAACCATCACAGTGCATTATGAGTAATCTCTAGCTTTTGAGCGTACATTGGTTGTAATCTCATTATTGCAGTGCATTTGGGGATTGAATGAGTGCAATCTATAACATCCACTATGATTTCGGACACCACTAAATTGCTGTCCTCTCAAATAGGGCTCTGTTTAAGGTTTAAGGGTATAGGGGTGATTTCACACACAGCCCAAGTCTTTAAGAGTGAGTCGTTGAATCATTCATTCAAACCGATTTTTTAAAAATAATTCATTCAAATTAATTTGATATTTTTTAAATAGACTGCAGCAATTAACATTTTGTCAGAACATCTAGAAAATGACATTTTATTATGTTTAGTTGTCAGTTCTGAATCGTGATCTCTATTAAAGAAAAAAAATTGACTTGCTATTTTGAATGCAATTTATGCTTATTATTTTTAAGTACATTAGTGAGAATTTGTTCTCCATAGGGTGTGAGGACGGCCACTCTGCAGCTCTCTGCCATGCAGGAGGGCGACTACACCTTTCAGCTGACTGTCACTGACTCGTCTGGCCAGCAAGACACGGCTCAGGTCACAGTCATTGTCCAGCCAGGTATCTTTTTAAAAACAGGACACAGTGATTCATACTTAACTTGTAAATCTACATTTGAAGCTTTTGTTTGTGCTTGATCTCTCTCTCTCTATGTGAAATCCCTCCAGAGAATAACAAGCCTCCTGTAGCGGATGCTGGTCCAGATAAGGAGCTGACGCTGCCTGTCGATCGCACCACACTGGACGGCAGCAAGAGCACAGACGACCAAAAGATTGCCACTTACCACTGGACAAAGAACACGTCAGTTACACACAATCTTCCCGCATTGATTTTTTTTGTGTATTTGTGAAATGTTCTTGTACAAAATGTACAGTCTCATTTTATAGACTAGATTTATTTTGTTTAAGTTACACTGTGTGATTTTTTTTTTTTTTTTTTTTTTACGCCCATCTAGCGGTGAAATGGTATATGACCATCCAGTGAATATTAGTTTCTGTTCCTCTCAATTTCGATTTCGTTTTAACTCCTACGGTGGCCAATGTAGTCCAAGATTAACATGACTTCCAATTCGACTTCGCCCATGAGTGTTAACTCCAACGTAAACATGAAAGGCGAAGCTTGAATTAACGGGTATGTCTCTCTTTGGCTAATGTACTTTCAAGATGGAGGGGGAACATGGCTGACATTAGAACCCCTTACCCGTATGTATTTTCAATGGCATATTATACACTCACGAGAATACTTTATTACTTGAACGAAGTAAATATACATTAATGAGCACATATATTTTTGAAAGAACTAAGTGTTTTAGCTAAGAATAAACTAAAAGAGTTACACAGTGTAGCTTTAAGGCCAATTTAACACATTTAGCATACAGTACCATTCAAAATTTGGGGTCAGTACAGTATTTATTTGTAAGAAATACTTTTATTTAACATTCAGTTGATCTACAGTGACAGTATAGAGTTATAATGTTATGGTAAATTTCTGTTTCAAATAAATGCTGTGCTTTTGGACTTTCTATTCATCAAAGAATCCTGAAACAAATGCATCACTGTTTCAATGAACATTTTAAGCAGCAAATAAGAATGATTTCTGAAGATTGGAGTAATGATGCTGAAAAATGCAGCTTTGATCACAGGGAATAAATTACATTTTAAAATATAATAAAGTAGAAAATGGTTATTTTAAATTGTAATAATATTTCACAATGTTACTGTTTATGCTGTATTTATGATCAAATAAATGCAGCTTTCGTGAGCAATGAGAGACCCTTCAAAAACACTTCAGCAAAGTAAAAAAAAAAAAAAATCCAGCAAAGTAGTTTGTGTATATGTATATACTGCATATTACAAAAAATGTATTTATTATTCAATGGCTTACTCATCTATTACAGTAGTGTGATGTCTTTGGGAACTGTTGTTTAGCAAATATTATTATGAAAATATTTTTAAATAATCTGCATGGGTTTCATTCATTTTTAATTGATTTACATCCCGACTTTTTTGTATCAAATGTCTTACTTTTCAAATGTACAGGGTAGTAAGGTAGTTATTTTAGTTGTAGACTCGTTCTTATATGTTCTTGATGGTGTCACAGGGGCCCAGAAGGGGTGAAGATTGAAAATGCGGACACTGCGATTGCTGTGGTGACGGGTCTGCAAGAGGGCGAGTACATTTTCATGTTGACGGTGACGGATGAAAGGATGCTGGAGAATTCGGACACCGTCTCTGTCATCGTCCGAGAAGGTGTGCGTCCTTAATTAAATCTGAGAAACGTTTTATGTTGGTTAGAAAACTTTGTTCATTTAGTTCAATGGTTCTCAACCTTCTCTTGCAGGGACCCCCAATAGGACATGTTTTTGTTTTTACCCTGAAATGGCACACCTGATTCAATTAGTCAGCTACACGTTAAAGGAGCTGTATGTAAGAAATTTATTTCAAATAATCATAAAATGACCCTGATGTGTCACTAGACATTAAGAAATCATGTTCATTTCAAATACTTTTATCACTGACAACAGTAGTCCGGCCAGGATATTGTCATTTAAAAAGTGTTGTTGCAGCCCTCAACTGTCATGTTGTGTTTTGGTCTGATGCTCCACCCTCCACCAATCTACCAATCACGAAGTCATTAGTGTTGCAGCATTCGGGTTGCCAGCTCTGCTCTAGTTACCACAGCTGCAGCTACAAACGTTTGGGGTAAAAAAAGTTGGATCCAGCAGCATATCTGGCAACCTGGGGTCAGGGGGGAGGGGGAGGGGATACACCGCTCTACAGTATTTTGAAACTGATTGCAGTACCAGTTTTGGCCACAATCTTACATACAGCTCCTTTAAGCCTTTGAGCCTTTAATTAATTGAATCAGGTGTGCCATTTCAGGCTTAAAACTAAAATTTGGCTGTCAGGGTGTCCCTGCAGGAGAGGCTGAGAACCACTGGTTTAGTTCTATTGTGGTCTGTCTGTCATATTAGAAACAATTTTGCTTTTGGCTTGTTCAAATCAGAGGATGATCAGCCACCTGTTGCCAAAGTGCTGTCCAGTCCTCCGATCACTCTTCCCATCCGTACTGCGGTTCTGGATGGTTCTAGATCATCAGATGATAAGGGTAGCATCAGCTACCTCTGGACCCGTGAAGACACAAGCCCGGCTGCAGGGGTAAGTAGGCTACTGCTTATGAAGCACATTACATTCATGGCTCTGTTGAACATTCAAGCATACTGTGAGGTGGTGACAGAACCAGGGAAACCAGTTAGTTTGGTACAGTTCCTTAAAGAATGTTTTCCTCTGAGTTTCAGGAGCCACTACAGGACCAGAAAACGACACTGTTGAAATGTGCCATCTGTTTTTCTCTTCCAGGATGTCCTGAATAACTCTGACCACCAGGCAGTGCTTTTTATTGGTAATCTGGTGGAAGGGAAGTACACATTCACCCTGACTGTAACTGACAGTAAGGGAAAGACCAATGCTGACAAAGGCACTGTAGAGGTTCGACCAGGTCTGTATGCTTGCCATTTTTTAATAGCATTGTATTAAAGAGTTTCTATTATGCTTTTTTTATATTTTCAACTTTCTTTAGTGTGCAATGTTGCAGTTTGAGCATTCAAAGTCTTGATTTTGTTTTTGGGCTCTACTGTAATTGGTTGTTTTAATGTAAAAAAAAAAACACTTTATAATTCCACATCTCTGACATTGTTGTAGCTCCTCTCTTCCCAGTCTGTCAGTAACACTCTGTTTGGTTCTTGTCTCTATGAAGCCCCTCCTTCTGATAAGCAAAATGTCCTCTGATCAGTGTGTTGTGATTGGTCAAGCGCTTTGTGTGTTTGAGAATTGTCCCGCCCCTTACCATAATCGCCAGTTTCAACACACTACTTACTAACTCAACCAGGCCTCGCCCCTTTAAAGGGGACCTATTCTGCCCATTTTCACAAGATGTAATGTAAGTCCCCGCAATGTGTCTTTGAAGTTTCAAAATACAAAAATATTTAAGTTTTTTTTTTTCACAATACCCCACTGATCATTTATTTTAGTTTTTCAAATTTGCCCCTATTTGATGTGAGCAAAAACACGCCATTTTTATGTGTCCCTTTAAATGCAAATGAGCCGCAGCTCCATCCCTCCCCTTTCCAGAAGAGGGCGGAGCCAAAATGTCAGAAATTGTCAGTAGCTGTGTTCAGTCTTACACGTTCAAACCAGAGACAGACACAACCAACCATTATAGGCTGGTTGTTTACACACGCTGTGGATACACGTGTTCAAACACCTTATGAAAGTGAATTTAGCATAACAGGTCTCCTTTAAATGAGGAATATTGTAATGTGTTCGTTCCCGGAAGAAACTCAAGACTACAATGGAGGCGTTTCAGGGAGTTCAGAAAAACTGATAGAGAAGAACTCCCGCTGGAGGGACTTTGTGTTTTGCAACTTTGCAGACATTTTTTTAATGCTCAAACAGCAACTTTACATAGTGACTCTAAAAAATTTGAACTTGTAATTTTTTTTTTTTAATTATACAAAAATTCTCTCGTTCCACCTCAGATGTTTATGTGCGAGACTTGGTGGAGCTGATCCTAGACGTCCCTGTGGATAAGGTGTCCCGCAGACAGAAGGATATGTTCATCAGGCAGGTTGGCGTTCTTCTGGGAGTCTTGGACAGTGACATCATTGTGCGAGAGATTAGTGCCTTCAACGAGCACAGGTAAGTCCGGCTTAGGCTTTATAGGCAGCGCTAAAGTTAACGCCTCATCTCCACTGAGCTGATTAAATTGCTTGATGGTCCTGTAAAGAAATCACAGAAGAACTTTGTTTTCACATAAATAGAATAGAGCGCTGCAGTGAGGACTGTAGGCCATCACCACAAACACTTCCACTTGGTTCCTTCCACAAACACCCAATTTTCTTTCGGCTTTTGGATTATTGCAGAAAATAAGCTCTGAGTTCAACAAAAGTTTCGTTCTTGCACGTTTTGTTCATCATGATAATTTTCACAAATCAAAACACATATTATGAATTTTGAAGCCTAAATTCAAACAGCAGAAGCGAAATGCTAAACAGGATATGAAAAAACTACACTACAGTCGTAGCTTCAACAACACCATCACTAAGATTCTGACAACTCTTACTTTCAGTCTTTGCGTGAAAACATTTCCCCTGAAAGTTCGAGTTATAATAGTTTGCGGGAGTTAGAATAGTTTGAATCTAGGATCGCTGTCGTGAAACACTTAAATGTTTCCCTTACCAAAGAGAACCGTTTAAGAGATTATATGCAACACCCTTAAGTTATTCTCTTAGGTAAGGGGAAATCTCTCCTTAAGTATCATATTTAAGGGAAAAACTTAAGGTGCTCTATGCAACTGGCACTAGAGATTTAAATTCCCGAAGAAATGGGATAAGCTTTCACTGGTGAGAATATGTTTGTTTTTTATATGTATTAAAGGTTTTTACTATGATACTTTTGAATGTTTTTACATTTACTTTGGTAACTTTTAATGTTGTGTTAGCTGACACCTTCGTCTTGTATTGTTAGTTTAGCAAAATTATCTGCTGAAGTCTATTGCAGATATAGATATTCATACATAAGTATAACTCTGGTTGCAGATGCCCAGTCAACTTGCTCTCGAAAGTTCATGGCTTTGACCGTTCGATACGTACAGCGGCCCATAGAAACAGCCAATAATGAGGCATCTGTGTATATATAACTATGAATGGAACCGGAAGTGCTAAAATGCTAACTTGTAACCAAATTTGTCGTCCCTGCAGCACTCTATTGTACTTTTGAAGTAAATGTTTAAAATCATGCATGTTCCAGTTATATCAGAAGTTTTACAAAAGCTGTTTTATGCGATATATGTTGCATTTATGATGATTACTTACGTACTTTACAGCACTCGCCTGGTATTTCTGGTATCTGGAGGTCCAGGACGACCTCCATTGACTGGCCATAGTGTTGCTATGGAACTACGCAACAAATTTCGCAAGCAAAAAAACGAATTCCTTATCTTTAGGGCCCGGCGAGTGGACACAGTTAGTGAGTATTCATGTTAAACGCCCTATTATCCCTTTTTTATTGTAGCAGTGGTCTTGTATTAAGCGTCTGGTCTTTCCCCAGTCTGCCAGCTCAACTGCTCCAGTCACGGGGAATGCGACTCCTTCACCAGACGTTGCGTGTGCCACCCGTTCTGGATGGAGAATTTATTCAGTACTTATTTCGGGGATGCTGTGAGCAACTGTGGTGAGGGGACACTAAAAATTGTTGGGGAAAGCTGCTTTAAAGAGGACCTATTATGCCTTTGTTTTTTTTCCCGGCTCTACTAGAATAAGTTTTCATGCTTCAACTAAATTTTTCACATATTCTCCTGTCTGTCAGTAACGCTCTGTTTAGTTCCTGTCTCTATGAAGCCCCTCTTTCTGAAAAGCACACTGTGCTCTGATTGGTTGGCTGGATCAGTGTGTGGTGATTGGTCAACTGCTTTGAGTGTGTTTGAGAAATGTCCTGCCCCTTACCATAAGCACCAGTTTAACACACTACTAACTAACTAAGTCAGGCCCCGCCCCTTTATTTAGCTTGGGCGGGAATTATTTAAATTAGAAATATTGTGACGTGTTCATTCCTGGGAAGACAACTACAATTGAGGCGTTTCTTTGCAACTTTGCTGACATTTTGCCGACATCACACAGCAACATTACACACTAAAGAAAGCTGTGTGATGTTGTGTAATGGCCTGTTCATGTTTTCTTTCAGAATGGAGTGTATTATATGTGACGATAGCATCATTCATGACCGTGGCAGGCATAGCGACTGTAATATGGGGTATTGTGTGCTGCTGTCGAAGGTAAGAGTTAGACTAATAATAAAATGTTTATTAGGTTTTCTATTTGGAGTTTATTAAGTGTTCTTGGTGTCCCGAGCAGACGGAAAAGCAAAGGGAGACGAAAGAGCCGCTATAAAATGCTGGATGGGGATGAACAAGAGGCTCTGGAATTACAGTTACCAAGACCTGGTAATAAAATCTGTCAGATCTGGCAGTCGCTGAAGAATGTTTTATATGAATAAATTACGTAATTAATCACTTATTTAAAAATGTATTTCCAAAGACAGAGTAATGAATTGAATATACACTAACATTCAAAAGACTTTTTTTTTATTATTATATTTTTATTCATCAAGGATGCATTAAATGGGCTATATGCACGGATGAGTTCCGCATTTGACGCAAGGATGCTCGTCCATTTCCGGTTGTGTAGATTAAAGCGGAGGACAACCGGAGAAAACGGGATTATGGCAGAGTCTTCAATATATACTGTCCTCCCGTCTTTGAATCGAAACGTACATACATTTAGATGTAATTTTATATATAGTTATGTTTATTTAATATCATTTTAAAAAGAAGCATAAACACAATGAGGGGTGTCTGTTTTATCTGTTTTTGTGACTAACGTTTCATTAGTATAACCATGGAGTATAAAATTCAATATAAATTCTCGCTATTGCATATTGATCGGCGGAAGTTATCGAGCATCCTTACACCTTCACCGGAAATACCGCCGTGCATAGAGCCCATTGATCAAAAGTGACAGTACATACATTATAACGTTACAAAAGATTTCTATTTCAAATAAATGCTGTCCTTTTGAACTTTCTATTCGTCAAAGAAACCTAAAAAAACAAGACATTAAGCAACAGTTTTCAACAATAATAATAAGAAATGCCAATAAGTGACATTTTGAAATAGATCTTACAATATTACATTTGAGACTTCTTTCAAAAACATTCAAAAATCTTACTGACTCCAAACTTTTGAACTGTAGTCAATATATTTGGAACACCATTAAAGGAGTTTAAAACCATTAAAAACTTTTGCTGATAATGTACTCACCCCCATGTCATCTAAGATGTTCATGTCTTTCTTTCTTCAGTCGAAAAGAAATTAAGTTTGTTGATGAAATCATTCCAGGATTTTTCTCCATATAATGGACTTACAATGGGGTCCAAACGCTTCAAGGTCCAAATGAGAGTTTCAGTGCAGCTTCAAAGGGCTTTAAACGACATGACATGATGAACGAATCTTGAACGAATGAACAAATCTTTTTTCGAATTGAAACAAATTTTGATGAATGAGTTCTAACAGGAGAGTTACGAATGCGCATCACAGAACAGAGCAAGGCGAGTGCTATTTGTGCTTATAAAACTTAAACTTTTTTATTATTTTTTTAAATGATCGATTGTTTCGTTAGATAAGACATGTATTCATCGTCTGGTGTCATTTAAAGCCCTTTGAAGCTGCACTGAAACACTCATTTGGACCTTGAACCGTTTGGACCCCATTGAAGTCCATTATATGGAGAAAATCCTGGAATATTTTCATCAAAAACCTTAATTTCTTTTCGACTGAAGAACGAAAGACGTGGACATCTTGGATGACATGGGGGTGAGTAAATTATCAGCAAAAGTTTTTTTTAAAAGTGAACTATAATGCTTTTTTATATTTTATTCACTTTATATTTTTTTATTTTAAATGAGTAAATAATTTTAAATTCAATAAATGTGTTAAATTGACAGCCCTAGTTTATTTTAACCTATGATACTGTACGTCCTCCATGGCTAAGATACTCGACTGATTCCTCCAGGTCGCTTGAAGTCCGTTCCTGCTCCCTCATCCTCCGCGCTCATGCACTCCGATTCCGACCTGGAGAGTGACGACGGCCAGGCAGGCGTCCCGTGGTCCGATCGAGAGCGTGGAAAACTCCTGCCGCCCCAAAACGGATCTCTGCGTAACGGCCAAGGTCCTCATAAACCCAAAAAACAAAAAGACGAGCTGCTTTAGCACACGGACCCAACCTCTCTCGTATCGCACCAACGCACTGTTCACCCCTCATCCATGACACGTGTCACGACTTTAACTCGGGAGGGAACCTGCGGGTCTTCAGGAATGACCTCTGCACCTGCATCTTCGGGTTGAATCGCAGCCCAGTCTGAGCCAAAATGAAAATGCAATTAAACCCGAATGGTCAGATCTGTAGAGCCATGCACCTCAAAAGACAATGAGAATGTTCCTGCTTCCCCGCAGAGATTTATGTACTAGCCGAAAGAGTTGAGCATTTTAAAGTAGAACTCTTCCCCGCCAGAATGTCTCATCTCACCGCGGATAACTGAGCCTGCCTCACTGTCCCCTTCCTACGACGCTTCCAGATATGACAGGCAGCCTGTCACATCCAAACACTGCCTGGCATGTCTAATAATTTGTATATTTTTACTTTTGGTAATAATGCAGAGGATGAGTCCTTAGGCACCCCACAGTGCCATGTATGACTGCATGAGAAGGCAAGATTTGTTTATCCTTGTTTCATGGTTTGCATGTATTAGATTGACACGTGCGTGTGCTACTCTGCAGTCTTGCCCCTTTAAACACCAGCAAGTGTGACGTCTGCTGCACAATAGCCATGTTTGTCGAGGGTTTCTTTTCTTTAATACACTGGAAATTGTATTGGATGTTGCACTGGAGCCAGTCTCTTACCCGCTCTGGTTTTGAGGATGAATATGACAAGATGGGGTCTGACTTACTCAAACCGGAACAGCCGCCAAATAATAAATCATGTTTTGTTACATTTGGCTTGCATTAGTACTGCTTTTTACTCTATGGTGATCAGAAATCATCATTTGGTTTTAAAATAGTTTAAGTTCAGCCAAGAATCTTTTCATTTCCAATGTTACGTGGTGGTTTATTACGAAAAAGGTTGAATGTTATTTTGACGGTGTGTTCGAATGTTTTTATTTTTTTTATTTTACACCCTACATGTTTGAGTTGCAGATGAGTGCATGGGGAAAATGAAGATTTTTTTTTTTTTTTATCCATGCTTTTTGTTGTTGTTTTTAGTGAAGAATTCCCTGTTTCATGTGACTTGTTCTAATTCAACTGGAGTAAATTAAAACATATATATTTACAGCTGTCTTTTTTGTTATACTTGATTTCCTTAATCTCATAATTGTACACAATTGCTTGTATACTAAATCACATGTTTACTGCTTCACGAGGAGCTTAAAAATCGAATTAGATTCCATATGCCTATATTTTTGTTTTTAATTATTGTGATCTTAGTGAATGAACACCTAATTTCTATCATTCAGCGTTTTTTCCGGGGTCTGAAATAGATTTTTTAAAAAGCTACACTGTATTGTAAGGTCCCTTGTTTGTAATTATGCTTAGCTTTTACTAATATATAACAAGGACACTGTAAAATGGTTATTAAAACGGTGTTATAACTTTGGAAATTAGTGTCGGAAATGCCCTGGTTTAAAGCACACGGAGCCAAATATTGAAAACTGTCTATTTATTACAAGTCAAAGCAGGCGTTTGTTAATTCCATGCACAGTTTGTGCAGATCAAAATTGTGACATCCACACTTCCTGTTTTGGCAACAAATATATGAACTGAATCTCAAATGTCTCTAACTCTCCAGCAGCTCCACAAATAACTTTAAACCATAGACTGTAGAAAATCTAACCATAGACTGCTTCAAACCTGTCAGTAAGCAAGAGGAAAAATTAAGAAAATAAGCACTTTAATTATTATATAATTATGTTACTTGTCTTACATGGTAGACCGAGGGAATTCCTTTTATTAATACTACATAATTACCTAGATTGAGTGAAATCAATATAAACAAAATTGATATTCGTACTAAATCCAAAGTCTTCCTGTTCCTGTTTCACTCTTTTTCATCACTTTATAACACACTCGTGCTCGCTCTCTCTCTCCTTTGTCCTTATAAGGAAGTGGATCTGTTGGTGGAGTTTGGGCGGAAACGGCGCGCGGTGACAGCTGGGAACTTCAACACGCTCATACAGGAAGACAACGCAGACGGTGAGCCGTAACACACCCATTCAACATCAAAGATTAAAGCCAGGACCACTGTAACATTTCTCAGACGGTAAAGGTAAGGAGAAAAGCCTGAATGCATAGTCTCATTGATTAGATATCTGTGTTAAGCGACTTGCCGGCGGAAATCGTCTCTGCGCAAATCATGACAACTAAAACGGGAATCGCTCGCGTATAATGCTCTCAAAAGCGATACATTCTCACAGTAGCATTATGCCTCATAAATAAAACGGGAATTTTCATACATTTGCATATGTGCAGATTTCTTAACTGCATTATAAATGCGTCGGTTGGAAAAGTTCCTGATCTTGCAGAGCTCAGTGATGGAAAGTCCGAGTCATCTCTGCGAATCGGTTCTTTCGAACAGTGCGTTTCAAGAACTGGTTCAAAAACAATAAAGCGATTCTTTTGTGTCTTTACGTCATAGTGTTCCAATAAAACGCATTTCTAATGTGTGGATAGTTTTCACAGACTGATTATGTGTTTTGACAATCATTAGCATCGTAAATCCTGCAGTTTCTTATATTTTCAATCGTAAAATAAATAAATAAATATTTAAAAAAAAATAACTACCTTGACTGCTGTTATTAATCTCTCTCTATCTTTTTCCTCTTTTGAAAGTTGTGAAGACTATTGGGAACACAAAGAATATTTAATGTAGTCTCTTATTCACCTCTATTTTAAGAAGTTTAACGTTACCCAAATATGACTACTACTGCTTCTGAGAAACCCGGAAATGTGAAAATGGTCAATCAAGATGTAAACATAGAACAATACGTTATATTTGTAAAATTTCTAGTATTCACCTGCATGGTGTCACAGATCATTCATCATTATCGGTTTGTAGGTGGTGAGATGTTGATTCAGTTCCATTAAAAATTCGGTTCAACTGATTCACTGAAAAGAGCCGACTCAAAAAAAACACTGACAATCGCTACAGTGCAAATGTAGGAAGTGAGTCGAGTGTAAATGGCAGGAAATATGAACACAAGCCCGTCGCGTCCGCTAAATTGTTTCCTTCTTCATATAATTATCCATAAACATTAGCTCAGTATTGTCTGAGTGACCGCTCGACCGTGTTGTGCTCATGGTTGTGCCGGCTGGCCTGATTATTCAGTCATATCAAATCACATCAAATCTCTTGGCTTGTCTCTTACTTCGTGTCCTATTGCTATCATAGAAATGCTCGACTGCTTGTCAAAAAACCAGTAGACTATGGTCGTGTCGCGTGTATGTGTGTGTTTAATAAATGGCACATCTCATGCGCTGTGCCGAGAATGGATGTGATATGGCCTAGTTTTACTATTCCTGAAGCATAAATGACCTGTTTTTATGTCCAGAAGAGCAGTTTACACACACATTCTTGACGTTTCAGTTTTGTCTTTGAATTTACTGTATTTTTTCTTAACTTGTTTTTGATAAGTTTACCTTAAGGGTGTCACCTACCGAATTTAAATCTGTATTGAAGCACATCAACTATTGCTAAGTCATAATAAGCTGGGTTTGAAATTAAAGGAATAGTTCAGCATTTTCTATTTTTTTCTTCTTCTGCTGAACACAAAGGAAGATATTTTGAAGAATATATTTTGAAGAATATATAAGAAGATATTTTGTTTGTAACCATTACTATAGAGGAAAAAAATACTACAGAAGTCAGTGGGGGCCCATCAACTGTTTTGGGTTAACAATCACTTTAATTTGATAAAGATTTTATAATCTAATGATTTAATAAACCAGATTATCAAAATCACTGCTTAGATTTAAGTATAATTTTTCTTTCTGATGTTTTAGTTTTGGCTTGTAAAAGTTCTGAAAGGCTGGTAACTTATTGTTTTAGTTGCCTGGTTAGTGAAAGTTAATTTCATACTGTGATTTATAAATAGTTAATATCATCATTTCCCACATCTGTATGTTGCAGTTTCTGCAGTAATCGTTGGCTTCTCCTCAGTCTGGTTTTTAGGGTGAGGACACTAGGAATTGGTCTGAGCCTAAGGCAATGAAATTTGACTGCTCTAATTTGAATGTAAATATTTTCTTACGATGTGGAGAGAGAAAAAAAGTTAGAAAAAGAAAATTTGACTATAGTTTGACTCCAGTCTGCTCGTTGACTTGTGCCATTATCACTATCCTTATTATATTTGGCAAAAGTTGAAATTCTGCTTTGCTCATGTGCTGCGATTTAAATGTGTTCCTAAAACAGCCACAGCTGATTGTGGCAACAGAGGAATCTGTGATTGTTATTATTATTAGAGCAATGTTGACTAACTTACTCAAATTAAGTATATTATTACAGCTTTCATATTGTATTTTCTGTACCAGGGCCATTTAATGTATCAGACATGAACTTGCTCACCTGTAATAGTTTAGTATTAGTTATAATGCAGTCTTGGGAAATGTGTGATTCCTGAAGGAGTTACAAAATTTCCCTCAGGATTCGGTGCATGCTCTCATTAGAAGCAGGTGCTCATATACGGATACCTGTGTGCTTCCCAGAAGAGCGTTCAGGTGAAAGGGGGTGTGAGTCAGTGAGCCAGATTCGTGTATCAGGTTTCTATTACGTAATGTTACCTGTTTAGTGTGTGTGTGTGCATGTGAAGGGGCAGTAAAGAGGGACTTGCCCTTTGAAAGTTGCCCAGAGTAGGCAAACAAGATCTACTTCCTACTTTTTGTGTGTATCTTAGAGGTTTGGCTAAAGTTTTTCCTTAATTGCAGATTTTTTTTTCTTCCTGTTGCATTCTTGCGGGACGACATGTTATGGCACGTCCTGCGTTCTCTCCGGGCTCGGCACATTGTGCATCCATGTGTTCACTTGTTATGTGCTCTGCCACTGATGCTCTTTGTTGAATTTATTGTAAATGAGAATAAATAAAAAGCTGAAGTCAGAATACAAGAAGAAAATTAGCATGAAATGAAAATTCACACCAGCTTCATATTGTGAGCAATTACTTTTTTACTATCGTTTATGTATGGAAGCTTGGTTCCGCCACTGAATATAAAATAAAATAAATAATTGTGACTTTATCTCACAATTCTGACTTTATTTCTCAGAATTGCGAGATATAAAGTCAGAATTGCGTGATATAAAGTCGCAATTGCGAGTTATAAACTTAGAATTGCGAGATATAAAGTCAGAATTGCGTGATATAAAGTCGCAATTGCGTGTTATAAAGTCAGAATTGCGAGATATAAAGTCAGAATTGCGAGATATAAAGTCAGAATTGGGTGATATTAAGTCGCAATTCTGAGAAAAAGACAGAAGTGCGACTTTTTTATCTCACAATTCGGACTTTTTCTCACAATTGCGAGTTTACATCTCACAATTCTGACTTTATAACACATAATTGCGAGTTTATATGTAAATATTCTGACATCTTTTCTCAGAATTGTGAGATCTAAACTCGCAATTGCGACTTATCAGGCAAATTCTAAGGGGAAAAAAAAGACTTAAATCCCCCCCCCCCTCAGAATAGTTTAAATCTCGCAATTGCGACTTTATATGACACAATTCTGACTTTATATCTCGCAATTCTGACTTTCCATCTCGCAGTTCTGAGAAAAAATGTCAAAATTGCGGGAAGTAAACTCGCAGTTGTGAGAGAAAAAAAGTCAGAATTGTGAGACAAAAATTCGCAATTACCTTTTATATTTTTCATTCTATGGCGGAAACAAGCTTCCATATTTATGGCATTTACAGTGTAAGCCTAATAATTTTTTACATTGTTTCACTTGAAATACACAAAGATAGTCAAAGGTTCATACGATTTCATGTATATATGTATATATGTATGTATGTATGTATGCATGCATTTATTTTTATTTTTTTGGCAGAATGTGATTTGAAATTTAAATGGCACAATTTGATCAAATAACACAGTCAGATGGTTAATCACGACAGGTCAATTTTTTAATTTTAGCTCATATTCTCATTCAAAATCGAACCTCGATCTTTTGGTGTAACAAGGTATGCCAGATTTGATTTAGTCCACCCTTTCTTCTAATCAACTGCAAGCTTTCATTCAGATCTGCCTCCATCCAATCAATAACTGATGGTGTTATTTTGTGATTATTCAGAAGAAACATTACAGAAGAAAAGATTTGTCCATTTAATTTAATTTATTCTGTTTCATTCTCTCAGTGAGCAGGTATGGCAGAGCTGGCGGGTCTAGTGCAGCGTTTGGAGGTGGCTGTGGGCCGTCTGGAGTCCATGTCTGGGGGTGGAGGTGGAGGGAGCAGCCCTGCTGCTGGATCTGGAGGTAAGAAGAGCCTAATGTAAATCACTTCTATCTGAAGATAATCATTGCCGCTAAGCCAGTGTGGATTTGGAGTTAGAAATTTGAACTTTAGTATTAAACTTAGCTGTATAAATTGTCTGCATCACCCTCCAATAATGCAGCTCGGTGAAGATGGATGTGCTATTACTTTACTATTATTTTCTAACTGTTTGAACAAACGTCAAAAAAACATTTCAATCTATCGATGAAACTCAAAAAAGAACTCTAATTTTGAGGATTATGGCTTACAGCTAGGAAAACCTTTTCATGATATTCTAATTTTGAATTTGGGGTTTTCATATCTGTAAGCCATAATCATCAAAATTATAACAAATAAAGGCTTGAACTATCTCACTTTGCATGTAATGAGTCTACATAATATATTAGTTTCACCTTTTAAGTTGAATTACTGAACTTTTACATGATATTCTAATTTTGAGTTTCACCTGTACATTTTCTCAAAATTGCATATGTTAAACATTTGCACAAATGCAAAAAAAATGGGCTTGTAAAATTTGGTGTGGACCCTCTTGATCATGAAAGTCTTGTATTGTGTCTTGTTAGAACATGGCGTAATTTCCTCTCGTTTCTCTTCTCCTCAGCGGTGTCGGCTTATGTTGAAGCCTATGACGGTTTGATCTCTGGCCCTGTGGCTCAGTACGCTGCCCTCAGTCAGAAGATCGGGGGAGACGTTCAGAAGCATGTATGTAATCCTGCACTGTCATTATTGTTCCTGAACACTGGCACACATTGATAACGAGTCCACGCTTTGTTCCTTATCCTTGGTTCTGTGTCATAGGCTGAGATGATGAAGCAGGCCTTTTCCTGTCAAAGACAGCTTCTGGTCACTGCCTCCCGTTCTCAGAAACCTTCTGATGTGAGTATGATGTTGCATTTTAAAATAAGATCGGTTACTGCACTATCGCTAAAAATGCAAGTTTGGAAGTCTCTCAGCAAGGCTGCTTTTAATTGATCAACATACATTAAAACCATTGAACTATCTCAATTTATAACAATTTTTCTATTTGAATATTTTTTTAAATGTCATTATTCCTGCAGTCAAAGCTGAATTTTCAGCATCATTACTCCAGTCTTCAGTGTCACATGATCCTTCAGAAATCATTCTAATATGATGATTTGCTGCTCAAGAAACATTTTTGATTATCAATGTGGAAAACTGTTGTGCTGCTTCATTCCATTTTTGTGGAAACTGAAACATTTTAAGGATTTTTTCAATAATAAAAATGTGAAGAACAGCTTTTATTTACATAATAAATGTCTTTACTGTCACTTGATCAATTTAATGCATCCTTGCTTAATAATCGGTTTAATTTCTTTAAAGGAGTAGTTCACTTTAAAAAACACTTTTGCTGATAATTTACTCACCCCCATGTCATCCAAGATGTCCATGTCTTTCTTTCTTCGGTCAAAAAGAAATTAAGGTTTTTGATTAAAACATTCCAGGATTTTCTCCATATAATGGACTTCAATGGGGTCCAAACGGTTCAAGGTCCAAAAGACAGTTTCAGTGCAAACTGCAAACTGTTCAAAGCGCTTTAAATGACACCAGACGATGAACAAGGGTCTTGTCTAGTGAAACGATCGCTCATTCAAAAAATAAATAAAAAAAATCTCCGTTTTATAAGCACAAATGCTCTGTTCTGTGAGACCTTTTCAACCTAATTGCGTTTTACGTGACGTCACAAACGCGCATCACAGAACAGAGCAAGGCGAGCATTTGAGCTTATAAAACTTAAACTTTGTTATTTATTTATTAAATGAGTGTACGTTTCACTTGATAAGACCATTATTCATCGTCTGGTGTCGTTTAAAGCCCCTTGAACAGTTTGCACTGAAACTCTCATTTGGACCTTGAACCGTTTGGACCCCATTGAAGTCCATTATATGGAGAAAAATCCTGGAATGTTTTCTTCAAAAACCTTAATTTCTTTTCAACTGAAGAAAGAAAGACATGGACATCTTGGATGACATGGGGGTGAGTAAATTATCAGCAAAAGTTTTTTTAGTTTTTTTTTTAAAGTGAACTACTCCTTTAATTCTTGCTGAAGCCAAGTGTTTGAACAGTAGTGTCTCTTTCACACCAACATTGTTTACTACTTTTGCAACATTTTCTCATCTCATCATCCATCTGTGCATCTTCTCCTCTGTGATATAGTCCGCCCTGGCCCCTCTTCTGGCCCCTGTGTCTAAAGTGATCGAGGAGGTGCAGGCGTTCCGAGAGAAGAACCGCTCCTCTCCTTTCTTCAACCACCTCTCTGCAGTCAGCGAGAGTATCCCCGCCCTCGGCTGGGTCGCCATGGTAAGCCTGATACTGTCAGTGTGTTGCAGTTTTGTAGTTGTGTGTCATTTCTATTTGTAATTTTTATCAGTTGTGGGACTTTTGGACTCCCTCCTCCTCAAGTGTAAACATTTCCTGCTGTGACTACATTTACAAATATCTGGGTTAGACTGGCATACTTTGCGTATCGTCACTGTCATGCGGAAAACTCATGTGCCCAAAACTGCTACTTTTCAGGAAATGGGAAGAAAAAGAAACGCTATGTATAATTAAACACTGTGTTAAAGTTGATATTGTGGCTTTATATATTACATTTTACCAATGTCAAGCTCAAATGGAGTTACAAGGTTTTTTCGATCAGCAAATATCAGACAATCATGTTTGCAGGATCTAAGTGTATCGCAGTACATGTTCATCAACTTACGGGCTATAATGTTTATTGTAGCTATTTGGGCGCTCAGTTTTTTCTGTCATTTTGCCAAAATCTCATGTTTTAAAAGATGAAGTGCCTCACACAGGCTATTAAAAACAGTATTGACTATGACTTGACTACAAATGCTAGACTAAGATGCTCTTCTCCGCACTTCATTCATGATAGAGGTGGGTGGAGTTATAAGGTTTGACTGACAGTTTGAGGATCCAATGGTGTTACGAGGTTTAGTCTCAAGCTCTTTTTTTAAATACTTTTCATTTGTTAATTATTTGCAAAACTCAAAGCTGGATGCAGGCTGACAAATAGTAAGGATTTATGGTAGGGGAAAGAAATGTGGTGATACAAGGTTTCTACCTGACAGCGATGATATGTTTTTTCAAGGAGTCATTTCAAAGAAATTTAATGCAAAATGATTAAAGATTTAGATATGGTCTTTTTGTCACTAGTTGAATGCAAGTAAATTTGTAACTCTTTTCAGGCCCCAAAGCCAGGCCCCTTTGTGAAGGACATGCAGGACGCAGCCATGTTTTACACCAACCGTGTGCTCAAGGATTACAAGGAGAAGTATGTGTCTGTCTGTGGTGTGAAGAAACTAGTTCAGAAGCTAAATGGCACATCGGTCATTCTCCCATCTGCTTTATTGTGTTATTTTCAGAGATAAGATGCATGTGGACTGGGTCAATGCCTATGTGTCCATTTGGACCGAGCTGCAGGCCTATATCAAGCAGTATCACACCACTGGATTGAGCTGGAGCAAGACTGTGAGTCTCATTCTCATGTGCTCAGTTTGTCCCACGTGGTTCAGAATTTAAAGTTGAATCGTTTTTGTTTTACAGGGTCCCGTAGCTTCGGCCTCTGGTGGCGCTCCGGCTCCGCCTCCCCCTGGCCCTCCTCCACCCCCCATGGACTTCGGGGAGAAGTCTTCAGGTGGAGACTCTGGAGCAGTCTCTCGCAGTGCTCTCTTCGCCTCTCTCAACAAGGGAGCTGATATTACTAAAGGTATTACATGGATCCCTGACTTGATGTGGTAGTAAAGTGGCTCCAGTAGGGCCACAAAACATTCAGTGGCACATTTATTGCAGTTTAAATGATGGAAGGATCATTGCTAAAACATTAAACTGTCCGTTTGATTGATTGGAAATGATGCAGATTGTTCATCTTGATGCACTGTAATGGGAGCATCAGTGTATGTGAAAAGGTCTTCGCAGCCTTCACTGCATAGGGGGCAAAGTTAGGGCTTGATCCAAACAATATGTTCCTGTGGCCCTCACATGTTTACATCCATGAGGCTCTAGGGCAGGGGGTTTTTGCCATGAAGTGACACTTCAAGGAATAGTTCACTTAAAAATGTAAAATTTGACAGTTGACAGACAGTTGATGGACCCGATTTGTGATGGAAGTCAATAAGGTCTTTCAACTGTTCTAATTGAGGTATAGAAACATGGCTTTCAAATAAAAGATTGGTATCAAAAAGCACACCTAGGTTCCTTACTCACGATGAAGACTTGACAGACCATCCATCAAGTGTTAGATGGTATTCTAGATACTATATGCAGAGGTTTTATGTCCAATAATTATCTGGGTTTTTTTCAGAATTAAGTACTAGGAAATTACTAGTCATCCTAGTCAGAAGTTCCAGACGAATTAATGATTTTAATAAGAGGAGCAATGACCTCTGGAAGCATCTCTTTTAGTAGTTTAGTTGTTAAAGGGTCTAACATACATGTTTTTGATTTTAGATGATTTAAAGCATCGGTTCCCAACAGGGGTTCGTGGCCCAAAAAAATTATGTAATGAGCGAGTTCATCATGAATCCATCAATCTGGGTTTTTGTCTTATCTTGAACCACTATTGTACAATTATAATAAGTGTTTACATTGGGACTATTTTACACTGGTTCGGATCGCTGCCGCTGCGGAGTAGCCCAGTATCTGCAAGAATTAGTTCCGGCTACAATGTTCTTACGAAAGACGCATTATTCTGTTAATAAACACAAGTTTATTATCGCTCGCTATAGTGACAAAAGCATAAAAAATAAAGCCTCACATTGATAAAGCCTCACTAATAACTTGGAAGTATTGAGGCCCCAGGCAGCAGTCATTTTGTAATGGTTTATATTATTTTGATTTTTTTAACAGCACACCACTGTGAATATTTTTGTTTTATTTTGTATTTCAAGTAGGGCCAATTTATAGACTTTTCTTAGGCTTACGTTTTTAAATTACAAAGGTCCTGCTGATGTTATTGTATTTTCAATATTATAGGATGTTATTTGTGCATAAACATATCTGGTTATAGTAAATGTATCGTTTGTTTGAAAACAACATATTTTGTCATCCTTGCTGCAAGCTTACAAGAACAATAAAATTATTAAATGTGAAGGGGGGCCCTAAAATATTTTTTTGGGAAAAAGCGGTCTCTGACAAAAAGTTCTAGCAGTTAAGGCCTTTCTGTACGCAGTTGTGCTCTCCTTCCACAAGATGCGAAAAACCTAGTTTAGTTTCTAGTATACAATATACTGTTCCCATCCCTGCCCATACAATCATTACAATAGAAAGAATTGTCAACACAGTTTACGAGAGAAACACACACGTCAAATGTCCCTTGTTTGTCGATGAAAATGGCTAAATTAAGAGTGGGAAAAATGAATGAAGATTGAAAACCCAAAAATTCAGGGTGTGTAATTTATTGAAAACTTGTCTTTAATATCCCTATGCTTTTTTTAATCTCCCTGTAAGGTCTGAAGCATGTGTCTGATGACAAGAAGACCCACAAGAATCCTGCGCTCAAAGCCCAATCCGGTCCTCTGCCTTCTGGGCCCAAACCCTTCGCTTCCCGGCCCACGGCAGCCGCCAGCCCGGCTCGCACTCTTCCCCCAGTGCTGGAGCTGGACGGCAAGAAATGGAAAGTGGTGAGTGAGTCAGTACGACAGTTATAGTCTGTGTATGCAGCCGAGACTATTTTTGGAAATGCCAGTTTGAAAGGTATTTTCCATCTCAGCCGTTTATACAAAAGATGCTAAAAAAAGATGTAATGTGTTAGTGCTGACATAAACTAAATATGTGAAGACATGACTCTGTTTGGCCAGTTCATTTAACTTTGTATGCGATCCTTTCTCTGGCTTTTTGTCTATAGGAAAACCAGGAAGGTGCCCAGGGCCTTGTGATCAGCGACACAGAACTGAAACAGGTGGTTTATGCCTTTAAGTGCAACAACAGCACTTTACAGGTGAAGGGGAAGATCAACTCCATTATTGTAGGTCTGTACACACTACTAGCAGTTCCTCCATTGTTCACATTGTACTCAACCATTTTACAGTGAGGTCTCGTTTGTTAACATTAGATAATGCACACGTGAACAAACACTTTTATTTACTAACATCATAGGAAAGTGCACCCAAAAATGAAAATTGTCAATTTCACACCCTCAAATGATGACAGATTTTTAGTTATTAAAATGTTTGTTCATGCTCAGAACAGTGGATAACTAATGTTAACACTTACAATGTATATTTTTAAAATGTATTAGTAAATATTCAGTTTAAGATTAATAAATGCTGTAGAAGTATTGTTCACTGTTAGTTCATGTGGTAACTAATGTTAAACAAATGAACAAGTAGAAAGTTCAGATATAAGTGTTGTTGTTTTCTCTGCAGATAACTGTAAGAAAATGGGTCTTGTCTTTGACGATGTTGTGGGTATTATTGAGGTGATCAACTGCAGGGATGTTAAGGTCCAGGTGTGTATGTTTATGCTTATTACTCTCTTCTCCCTATACATGTACTTGAATGCAGAGTATCACAGTGTTGGTAAAGTGTTTCAGCGAGTTGATAGACTGGTGACACTGATCGAGAATAACTCCTAAAAGTAATTCCATCCATCCATCCCTTAAACATCTTTGTATCTTATAATTGAAAGTTGTAGCATTCCCTGTTTTCTTTTCTTAGCACTTCTGTTTTGAATCTGCTCTTTATTCTGAGTCATCGTTCTCTTGATTTCCAGGTTATGGGTAAAGTGCCAACCATCTCCATCAACAAGACCGATGGCTGCCATGTGTACCTGAGCAAAGACTCTCTGTCATGTGAAATCATCAGCGCTAAGAGCTCAGAGATGAACGTGCTGGTGCCCAACAAAGATGGAGAATATGTAAGTGAAGATATGAATTTGTTCATGAATTATAAACCTTTCCTGAGAGCTGTTAAAATCACGTTCATTTTTGTGATTTATGTTTTTTGATTGACGTGTTAATTTATAGCATAACATCTGTTTTTCCTGGCATCTTTTGGCTAGTGTAACAGTATATGTACATGCTCTCATCCGTTCAAGTGCTTTTAAACCATTCAGACACGATAAGAAGGCAATTCTGTTCAGGTGTGACGTTTGTGAAACGGTTCTCTGTGAAACGCACATCCCAGGACCCATTTGAGTTCTCTTTCGCGTCTTATCGTGTTTATACGGACAAAAACACACAAAATTATGTCAAAATGCCTGTTTTTGAAGATAATCCTTATAAGCACATTCATAAGGCACGACACCAAGCATTAAACGAGTTAAAAAGTCTTATGCCTGGTTCAGATTACATGATTTTTTTTTTTGTTACGATAGTCATTGTGTCAGATTACGCGATTTTGGCTCCTAAAATCTTGTCGTGTCGTGGACAAGACACGTCAGACTATACGTTACTTCCTGACCAGTCATCGCATGCCGTGTTTAACGGCGCGCGTGATGTCATCGAGAAGGCGAAACTCGTAGCGAGTGACTTCCTGGATTGCCTTTTCAGCGTGAGAAATACACAGTGTGGCGTGTGAGTGTGTGAACTGGTTGAATTGCGTGTGTCTCACGGCCATTGTGTGAGACTTGAGAACCCTGCTCGAAGAGGACAGTATGGGCTGTCAATCCTCCAAAGAGAACTTGAGGTAAAATATTGTTTTCTTATATATTTTTACATCTGGTTTTAACATTAGCACCATCGTCTCTCTTTCGTTGTCTTTTTTGAAAGTTGTATACGGAAAAACTTGTGCTCCTATTGGTCAACCTCATACATGTGACGGAACCGTCGTGGACGACCGTTAAAAAAATTAAACATGCTAGTCTTTTTGTCGTAATGTCGTGAAGCATCGCAGACGCGACGTCGGTTGTCGCCCACTATGACACACTATACAAGATGAAACGATCGAATCTTGCGTCCCGACGCCCGTTGTCGTTTACGAATCCCCGCGACACCCTACGTCAAACGGATCATGCCAAAATCAGGCTAAAATCGTGTAATCTGAACCAGGCATTAAATGAACATCAAGAGTTGTGAGAAAATCGAATGTGCGTCAGGGCTTAAAGTGACTGCAGCCTAATAAACCCAATGCAATCTGTCATAAAAGAACATCCTGTTGCAAATCCATGTTAAAAAACTACAAAGTTTGCTTGACCAAAAAGACCGTTAACCGCACGATAAAAAAAATTGACGCTGTTAAAATGGGTTTGCATTAACGCCGTTAATAACGCGTTTAACTGACAGCCCTAGTCTTTAGCTAAATAAATGTGAAATTATTACAATATAAAAATGTTTGATTTAATTAGTCGACTGACAGCGCTACTTTTTATGTTTCTCCGTTTTCTTTCAAGACTGAGATCCCAGTCCCTGAACAGTTTAAAACCATATGGGACGGCAGCAAGCTGGTCACCACAGCAACCGAGATTGCCGGATAAAGGACCAACCTGTGCGAGAGACCGCCCCCATTGCAGTGTCCTACCTGACTGACCAATGAGCTTAAACTAAAAAGTAGAATGGAATGCCAACCAGGTCAACTCTCCCATCAGCCAATCACAGCGGCAATCACATCTTCCTTCAGCTAGTGACATGCTTTCCAGAAACACTCGCTCAGTCAATGGCAGGGCATCATTCTCCTTCTATTCCATTGATTTAAAACATTAGCACTTGAAATCGATTGCCAACAGTTGGGGTGTTTTCGTGTTTTGTTTTTGTCTTGCAGCCATATAAAATAACACATGAATGGCCAACAAGAGGAATCAAGTCATTTTATCATAATTGTGTTTTGTATTTTTGATTCTTTTTTTTCCATTTTGCATTTTCTAGTCAGGGGACAAGTATTGGGCGGAGGGTCACTGCATTTTCTGTTTGACATATGCAATTCAGATATGAAGCACACAAATGTCCCTCCTCTGACCAACAACAAACATTTACTGTAACTTTTATTAAAAAAAGTAAAAAATTCCAAGGGATAATTAGAATGAAGATTTGTCAAATCTTGTTTAGAGGGTGAATTGGCATCTTGAGCAACTTGCAGAATCACAGTTATAATTCCAATCGTGTCATTGAAACTATAGTTGCTTTAGAAATTCTCTTTTCCCTCTTTATTTCATCCTGTATTCCAGAGCACATGCAGCATTCCCTGTAATGTAAATAAATTAACATTCCATGGTTCGTGATGGAAAGGTGTGGGAAGCATATTGATGTCTTGAGTGTTTTTTGGCACAAACTGGAGAGGCAGAAAAGACACACAGTCTAATGTTCGGATGCTCATGGTACGGTTTGTGTCTGATATCTGATGGCGATCTGCTGTACAGAGACTGGCTTTACATGAATTGTGTCCCACCTCTTGCACTCATCACATGCTTTAACTAGTTTAGACCTTAATTCCAACCTCTTAATCTTTACTTTTCATAATATCGAGGTCATGTGTATGGAATTAATTTTGTATCATTTGTCTTTGCTCTGAGATATAGTACTGGAGAACAAACATCATTAAAACTGTTGCAATAAATAACATCACTTTTTTGTACTTTATTGAATATAATTGGCAGATAACTTTTGTTGCAAAAGGGCAATTTGAAAATGTTACCAGAAATGTGATATTGTGTTGAACAACAGTCAAAGAAACAACCAATGTACAGGTGAAACTCGAAAAATCAGAATATCTTCCTTAAGTTATTTTATTTCAGTAATTCAACTTAAAAGGTGAGACTAATATATAGACTAATTACACGCAAAGAGAGATATTTCAAGCCTTTATTTGTTATAATTTTGATGATTATGGCTTACAGCTTATGAAAACCCCAAATTCAAAAGTTTTCATAGCTGTAAGCCATAATCATCAAAAATGTACAATGTTTGCTAATGCCAATGTTCTTCCCTGTTGATTGCAATTTCACTTTTTTTTTCATTTTAAATAGTGTGTATGTTGCTGTTGGTGCATGAACAGTATCTGCAAAGTTGCAGTGCTGAACGTTTAGTGTAAGCAGAGACGTCTTTTAAGTATCAGGAAGTAAGTTGCCAACAAAAACGACTCGATTGGGACTAAAGCTGGGTTTTAGACGTCACTATTACTAACCCATACATTTGCATCAACCCTCCCGCAGGAAAATGCTAAAAAGGGCATGCGCATATTTCTGCGACTCATCGAGTGTGTTATGTTCCCCATGGTTATGTTCACCCTGCTGTCAGGTCTTCTGTGTTCGAGTTTCCCATTGGCTTTATGCACAGCTTCAATACTTCCTGAATTTCAGCCCGCTCCTTGTTTCCTGTCTGCCATTATTGGCCAAATTGATTAATTCAGGTGTGCTTGACCTCAGTAGTCATGGCAACAATAATCAGACACACCTGAATTAATCAATTTGGCCAATGATGGCAGACAGGAAACAAGTCAAGGAGCTGGCTGAACAGTTCAGGAAGTAGTGCAGCTGTGCATATGCCCATTTATGTTCCTGAAAGTGACGATCGTAATCTAGCTCTCTGTGCTGCGCATTTACGAAAGACAACTTCCAGAATCTCCACGAGTTCAACACCGCATTCAACAAGAAACTGTAAAGGGTGAAGCAGATCCAACCTTAAAACCAGAGGCAGCAGTTGTTGGGGCCACAACCTGTAAGTAGGCTAAGACTTGATCATTTTAAATGTATTTGCATGTATAATTCCAGACGTAACGTTAGCCTTGTGTTTTATTTATTTCAAATGCCAGCGCTAGCTGTATAGCCACTAGGCTACTAGTTATGCTATTTTGTGTCTACGACAAACGCGTACAAACATTATGGACCTGAATTTTGTATAAGTACTAATGTCGTAAATGTATTTTTCATGAATATATACTTTATGACGTTATTTTCGATTTGATCAAGAACGTAAACTAATGCCAACGCTGTTTGTGTTTAACATTAGTAGCCAGTCAGTTGCTATTGTTGCCAGTCAGATGCTATGTGAAACAAACGTGTATAAAGTTAAAAAATGTAGCAAATTATCTTTCAGAAACGTTTAGTAAGAGCCGTGTGTGGTGAGGTTCTGCTTGACAATTCAAAGCTGTTTTCTCGGTCTGATTTTGCCTCAAACTGATAACGGTACTGCACGAATCGACCATAGACTGTACCATTATTTACATGATAGGACCATAGGGATAGGACCTTTGGCATGCACGTTTCGCTCGTAAAGGTAATGGACGTTAACCTTCCGGACAACGTCAGCGACAGTTTAGCCAATCACAACACACCGGCCGAAACTAACCAATCGGAGCCCACGGCCTGTTTCCGAGGGAGTGGTTTCATAGAATCAGGAAGACAACCAGTACAATAACGGTGAAATTTATGAAAATTAAGACTTTTTAAAAAAGAAAAACCACGAATACATGTTATATTGCACCCCATAAACGCAATCATGCAAAGATTGCGCCCCCTTTACATATGTCCCGTTTTATCCAATTTACAACTTTTCTCTGTCTGTGCTGCTCAACAAGCCTCAAGTATGTTTGATACAGTTTAATGTAGTCTCCAAGTAGTTGGTAATAGACCTTATTCAGATCAGCCCCATGACAGGTATGAAAGTGAGGCTGTGAGGGATAGACTTACCGTGTTTCCAATGGCATCCGCTGTAAAAAGCTGAATAAAGCGGATAGATTACTTATAATTTTCCACAGCTTACATGGTCGGGAGTTTCTTGTCAACTGACATTTCTTGGAAATATATTTTTCCAGCGTTTCATGAGCAGAACAATCCGAAAACACATTAAATAACCGTACAGCCCATTGAAGAGATGCAAGTCTATCCCTCACAGCCTCGCTTTCATTCTCATTAAAAATCAAAGATGGCGCTGCCGTGAATAAGGTGTATGGAAGTGGTACATACTTTGTTATTAGTAGTAAATAAATACATGGGAAATTGGGTTCGTTAGATTCAATGTTTTATTGTGTGAGGAAAAAATGAACAGAAAAAAAATTTACACAATTAAAAAAGTTACACAATTAAAAGTAATCAAGAAGGTTTTTTTCATTATTGAATCAGTCAAATAAAAATCAGATCGGTGCAACTAAAAAAAAAAAATTCATAGGCTTAATTCATATTTAAATGAATTACATTAGTGTTATAAACTCCCTCAAGCTAATAATTGTTTTGAAAGCATGTTTGATGCAGTTTAATATTAGTCTCCAAAAAGTTAGTAATGGTAGTGGTACACTCTTTAAGTGATTAGTTGTAAATAAATACATGGGCCACTTTGTTCATAAGATTCAGTGTTTTATTGTGTGAGAAAATTGAACTGAAAATACACAATTTGAAGCAAAAAATAATTGTTATTTCATTAAGAAAAGATTTTATTATTATTGAATCAATCAAATAAAAATCAGATCAGTAAAACAAAACAGGCTTCTTTCATATATGAGACAGTGTAAGACTGACGATGGAAGTGTGCGTTAACTCTCTTACTGGGAATAAAGCAAGTCACTGTGTTTAGCGTATGTAAGGAAGTAAATGCTCATTAAACCACTCTCGGGTGAACTGTAGGTGATCTCCATCTGTGGCGAGGAACACAAGCTTTCCTGCAGAATCCATCTGTGCCAACCCCAGGCGATCCTAACAAATACAAAACAACAGTATATGAATCCATTACCCCATATATACACTTAATAAGGACAAAGATTCAGTAAATAATGCATGCACAGTGATTCATGGAGCTTTGAAACCTTTACGTATCATTTGTTTCGAACCAATGATTCTTCGCGTGTAAAGTCACATTTCAAGTCAAGTGATCCCTTTGGTTTTTTTTGTTTGTTTGTTTTATACATTTGTAGACATTTTTGCCACATTTGTAAAATATTTAATAGCGTTTTAGTTTCTTATTGGACTGATTAATCAAGCTCTCCATTAAACAAACCCTATGTAATAAAATAACACATATTATACAGACACATCATATTTGTATAGATTATTAGATATATTAGATTACTTGTTAATTGTATTTAATGGATTACACTTTTAATAATAAATTTGCAATTGGTTTGTAAAAGGTGTTTTTTTTATGCATGTCCAGCAGGGGTCACCAGGGTGCGGCATTTTCAGCGCTTACAAACAGCGATTCATTTTGCGAAGCAGTTGATTCAATTGAATCAAAGCTTCGTTTATCACATCACTAGGTTCAATTGAACAGTAAATGTGCTTGCTAACAGTATAATCAAAGTAATAAATAAATAGCAATGTTATGCAGGATATAAAGTATTTAAAAATAAAATACAAAATGTGGGTTAAATGTAGATCATTAATAATGAGAGAGAAAAAAAGACAAGCATGTTTACCTCTTTATATATTGCACTTTCTTGCAGCGTTTCCAGCTCTTTACCTTGACCAGCTTTATAGAACCCAAACCACTAATGACGAAAATTCAGTTGGTAAGAGATTTTAGCTCAATGATAAAAGAGAGATTTAAAGTAAACTGTTGATGTACCTCAGAATCCACAGGATCGACCATAGTGTCCTGCAGGAACTTAACCATGACAAACTTATTCAGAGACATGAGATTCTTCTTGTAGGTCTCGTTCAGCACCTGACAGAAATACCATTCATTTACACCTCACAGACAAATATATATATATATATATTATAGTCATTTCTCCCTTATCATTAGACGTACCCGCTCCTGATTGATGTCAGCAAGGAAGAGGCTGTACTTTTTATACAAGTCATCATTGAGGGGATCGTGCCAGTACTGTGCCTGCACCAAGCTAACATAAAATCACAATCAATATCGCAGCAACTAAGTGTAAATAGCCACAAAACATATTTTCTTTGCACTAAGTGCAAACAGTAGTTAGATGATATTTTTTTTTACTTGTGGCAGATAATATTTGCACCAAGTGAAGTATGTTATAAAACAGTACGCAATAACAACATATTCAGTGTACATGACCATATAGATTGCAATCATAAAAGCTGGATATCTTTTGTAATTTTGACATTGGTGGGCAGAGTTTGTGTAAATAGCCTCTGGCAGAGAATAGACACTCGGAAACAATAATCAGTTTAGAGTAACATGAAATGGCCTGTTGAGAAGCACATAACCAAGCACACACTGTTTTTGAATGGCATCTGTGTAGGCTCCTGAGTTCAGCTTCTTGCGAATCCAGTCACAGATATGAGAGCTTTCACCAGGACATCGAGGGAGACCAAATACCCCTGTGATTTTCCGAAAAGAGGAAGAGAGAACCACATGTCAGACGAAAACAGGATTTAAGAAAACGCTGTTTGACTCATTTGAACTTTATATTCAGCAAAAAATACTGAAATATGCATTACGGTTTCCACAAAAAGTAATAATAATGAAGCAGACCAACTGTTTTCAACATTGATATTTATTAAGCAGTAAATCAGAATATTAAGAATGTAACACTGAAGACTGGAGTAATGGAGCAAAGTCAGCTTTGATCACAGGAATAAATTAGTTTACGATATATTCAAATAGAACAACATTCATTTTAAACGGCAATAATTTTACATTTTTACTCTTAAATTAATGCAGTCTTGGAGAGCATTTTTGACAGTAGTGTGTATCATTTTAAATGTTGTAATAGATTGTGACTGCAAACGTTACAAAATGATATTCCATATAACTTTATTCCTACTCCATTATGTAAAACAGTACAGCTGCATATCTTGAAGCAACGTAATCAAAACCAGGGAGTTATGCCACATTGTTCCTGTAAACTGCTAACCACTTTTAGGAAAGTAATTGTGTTTTTTTAGGAAGTAAATCACCACAGCGTGAGCAGAGCACATCAGTCACATTACCTTGATGCTGCCCACCGACCGAGATCAGATTCTTCATCGGGGGGTCAGGACAGCGCTGAGCAACTGCTCGCCTTACGAAAAACAGAGAGGTAAACGACACGATTACACTTCCGACAATCCTTTGCATGAATATATTTGTGTGATAACCACTCACAGAAACTGTGACCCTTGGGAGAAGCCCATTGCATTGTAGCCTCCCTTCAGTTTAGGGTCCTTGGACAGCTGATCACAAACAAAAGACACCTGCTCATTGACATCCATGAAGAAGCCATTTTCAGTGTCCTGTGAAACAACAAATCAAAATCAGACACTTTAATTCAGAACACAACGGCGGCAATGACAAGAATGGAGGGTGTCGTCGAACTACTTTACCTGTAGAACTGACTTGCCAATCATCAGGGAAAGCACATAAATTCCTGGGACTTCCTCTTCCACCATCTTCTTCATCGCACCCATGCTCAGTGGATTGCAACAACTGTCTCCTGCAAAACCAAGTATCGTAGTAAACGCAGTAGGTAATTTGTGTGTTTAGGTCATTTTGCACAAAAAAAGTCTTTTCCATCATGAGTTCACGATTACAATTAATCGATTATGAGTACGATTAATCAATTTGACAGCACTGAAAATGATTCTATTATCAAATGTATCATTTCAAAGAGTTGGAGTCAGTTTTTAGTTGCTAAGTCACAATGTACACAAAGGCCTTTATATGTCGAGTTACACTGTACATTACCCTAGTGATTCACATGACTCAGGCCAATTTTTCACCCGCAGGTTTGCCTGATCTGGATGTGATGTGATGTGATGTGATGTAATGATGTGTCTCACCCATGCCGTGCCATATGACCAGAGGAACAGAGGCATTAGATCCGCACGATGAGCCGCACAGCAGCAACACACACACAGACACAGCGATGAGGCGAAGCTCCATAGAGAACCTCATTCTTCAATCTAAGTCTGAAGATTCAACACATTTATCTTTAACAGAACAAACTTACAGGAAGAGAAAACACTAAACAAGGAAGTGAATAACTCGATATCCTTTCGTTTCTTTAATATGTGCGAATATACAACCGGAAGCCTCCACTTTGCCTAGCTAGGAATGGGTATCTTATATAAATTGCGTTAATGCTTAACAATTATCAGTTTAGGCCACTGTGTAGGCTACTTACTGTGATTACTTTCTGTTCCTCAATCACATGACAGACGAAAACACCGCTCGCTTCCAACAAAAACTCTTTAAAAAAAGATATTAGACTTATCAACCATAGCATAAACCTGTCTATGTAACGTTAAACAAACACAGTCAGTCGATCCCGAGCGTTTAGATTGTGATGTTTCTCAGAGCAGGAAGTCTCCACGTCACGTGATCAACACGTATGTTAAAACTAAACAGATGTGTCTGTCTCGAACCTATGGTCTCGAAATGCAACATAACACCGGTCGGCATTAATGTTTCCCGGTATTTTAAACATTTAGTACTTATTAAAAAAAATTTTTAAACGGTTTGTAAGGTTATGGAGGGTCGTAAACGAATCGTCTTCTTTATAAGCCATCCAGCGGTTGTTACATTTGTTTGGAAAACATGTTAATTGTAAGTATAAATAAAAAGTGTTCTATATGTCATATTATACTTTGTATATGTATAAAAAACGTATACAAATCAATATACAACCCTTTGCTTACGTGTGTGTGTGTACAAACACACACATACATAGACTACTGTATATATATAATATATATCATCATGTTTTTACATTTAGCTGGTGTTTTTTTTTTCACTTTTTAATATTCATGCTGAGTCAAGTAAAGAGGATGCAAATAATGCCACCTGTATTAATGATGCTATCGACATAAAGATGTTGTGGCTGATGTATATTCACAACATGTCAGCTGATCTATTGTAATAACCTTTGTGCTGTTCATATGTCATGCTCATATGCTGTCATGTGCTCAAGTTCTACACTAGAGATAATGGGAGTTTAAACCAATATGATATGATATTTTACAGTTTCTATAGTGCTTGGACAATTTGCTACACAAGTTTTGGGCTTCACAATAGATGCAGTCCACATCTGAGTGAGTGAACTAATACCATTAGTGAATACTTATAGCCTACCTTTTAAATTAAGAAATTCCTTATTAATTTGGGTAATAGTATTTAATGACATGAAAATCACAAAGATTGAAAGGAGAATGTGGAGATGTTTACATATGTGCAATATAACAAATGACCTACTAATCAAACCTGAAATAAAATATTGAGGCTGCCAGCCTCTTTCTTAAGTTATTTTGACCCCCTTGTAATTTGGCTTAAAATATCAGGTGAAAATAATTATTTTGACCCACTACAAAACTGTGAATTACTAATTAGTAAATAAACATCTGTGACATATTTCTTTTACCAGAGGAAAAATATATAAGCCAGGGGCCTCTGGTTGAGTTGACGCGTCAAGGAATGACCCAAATGTGTTGTTTTTGTTTCAGGATTTGTGGATGTCCTACTTCGACTAGCTCAAGTTTAGCTCAAATCTTCCACCTCAGCCATCGTGATCATGGCGTTAAACCACGGCTACTCCATTAACTCGAGCGCAGACGACCAGGACAGTGACACTGCGCCACTTTTAGAAAGAGAAGTGAAGAGAAACACCACAGGTTAGTCTGCGATTTGATCTTTTGCAGTTCATTAAAAATCTGCTTGAAAAGTTGTGTGTTTTTAATGAGCTTCATAAGTCTTGTCACTCAAGTACTACTGTTCAAAAGTGTGGGGTCAGTAAGATTTTGAATGCTTTTCAAAGAAGTCTCTTATGCCCACTGAGGCTGCAATTATTTGATCCAAAATACAGTAATATTGTGAAATATTATTACCATTTAAAATGGCTGTTTTCTATTTTATCTATTTTAAAATGTAATTTATTTCTATTTTCGTTCGCCGTTGCTTCATCCATGTTGAAAACAGTTTTTGTGGTCACTGAGTTTATTTTCAGGATTCTTCTATTCTATTATTCTTGATCAATTTAATGCGTCCTTGCTGAATAAGTATTGTTTTTAGTCCTGTGAACTTGATTAATCACGATTGACCGTATTTAACATAAAAGTCTGTGTTTACATAATATATGTGGGTGCACTGTGTGTAATTATTTTGTATATATAAATACACATACATGCTTGTATATATTTAAGAAATATTTTCATGTATATAGATTTATATATAATTTATATTATATATAAATATCAATATTTTTTCTTAAATATACATGCATGTGTGTATACAAAATAATTATACACAGTGCACCCACATATATTATGTAAACACAAACTTTTATTTTGGATGCGATTAATTGTGATTAATCGTTTGACAGCCCTTATTTAAATATATATATATATATATATATATATATATACAGTATGTATCTAGATTTAGACTTCTTTCAAAAAGGAAAAAAATCTAACTGACCCCAAACTTATGCTAAGTAGTATACTAAGTGACTATAATCTTTATTTTTTAAATATATAATTATTTGACATTTCAGAATGTATTTATATGTGTGACAGTGCCCCCCAAATGCTGCTCAGTGCGATGCAATCTGGCTGCTATGATGTTCTTTGGCTTTGCTGTGGTTTATGGTCTGCGTGTAAATCTCAGTGTTGCCATGGTTGCTATGGTAAATGGAACCAATGACCAGCCGTCATCCAAAAGCAATGTATCAAACGAGTGTCCAGGACCCTCCCATACACTTGACAACAACAGCCAAAGCTCAGAACAGCCAGGGGTAAGAATAAACCGCATACAGCTTTTCATGCTCTGAACCTTGCAGGTCTCCACATATATCATGGATTTGTTCTTATACACTACCGTTCATAAGTTTGGGAGTGGTGAGATCCTTCCCGGTGAGTTTTGTGGTTGAAATTGTAAAAAGTAACAAATCCTTCCCTTGTGGGTCAATTTGACCCTCTTAGGAATGAATGGAATGCGAGGAATGCTTCAGTACTCATAGAAAAACCTAAAAATGCTCAAAATTCAAACTAAAAATGCTAAAACTTCACCAATGATTTTATAATGTCTACATACCGGTATGTATCTGAATGCATACTGAAGTTAACTGACTTTAGGACGCAGCGGAACAGCTCATTTGGTCCGGATACAGCTATAAGGGCATCTAGTGGCAAGACTAAATATGACATGAAATATCATGTTGTTATTATTATTATTGTCAACAAGAGGTTGGCAAAGACACCCAATGTAAGATTGTTTGAATTAAAAGGGTTATACATGAAGTTGAGATTTTGAATTTACATTGAAAGAATGGAAAGAATAGGTTTAAATTATTTATTTATTTATATTTATTGATAAAATGTAGTAATTCAAAGGCAAATACAATGAAAAATAACAAAAAATCTCCCCAAAAAATATTATCAATATGAAATAATGTGTCTGGACAAAAAAAAAAAAGTATAATTTTTGGGTTTCAGGTTATTTTGACCCGTGTGAAAAGGATATGTTTTTTAAAAATAATTTTAATCCTGTTAAGCCAAAGCTGAATTTTCACATGATTCTTCAGGAATCATTCTAATATCCTGATTTTCTGCTTAAGAAATATTTCGGATTATTATCAATGTTGATGAATGGGATGTTCAAAAGAACAGCATTTATTTGAAATCTTTAAGAACATTATAAATGTCTTTACTGTCACTTTTGATCAGTTTAACGCTTCCTTGGCTTTGCAGAATAAAAGTATTAATGGGATAGTTCAGCCAAAAATAAAATTGCAAGTGCCGTCACTTGGTTGTTCCAAACCCGTATGAGTTTCTTTCTTCTGTTGAACACAAAAGAAGATATTTATATATATTATATATCTTCATATCTTCTGTTGTGTTCAACAGAAGAAAGAAACTCATACAGGTTTGGAACAACTTGAAGGTGAGTAATTTAGTTTGAACTATAATTTTTAATGTATTTTAATAACCACAAAGAAAAAATAATAATTGTACTCTCCCCAAACCTTTGACCTGTAGTGTACAGGTGAAACTTGAATAATTAGAGTATGGCTCAGAGAGTTCATTTATTTCAGTAATTCAACTTAAAGAGTGAAACTAATATATTGTATCCAAAGTGAGATGTTTCAAGCCTTTAATTTTGATGATTGTGGCTTGCAGCTTATGAAAAGCTTTTCACAATATTCTAATTTAGAATTTGGGGTTTTCATATCTGTAAGCCATAATAATCCAAATTATAACAAATAATGGCTTGAAATATCTCACTCTGCATACGAAATATTATATTCATCTTCTAATTTGAATTACTGAAATAAATTAACTTTTGCACGATATTCAAATTTTTTGAGTTCTCATTGAATCTTGTCATGTTTCTCTCTCTTTAATTTTCTTTCCCAAGATTCCAAGATACCCATGGAGTTCCCAAACACAGGGGATGCTGCTTGGTGCGTTCTTCTTTGGATACCTGTTTACTCAGGTCCCGGGTGGATACCTGTCCGGTCGTTTCGGGGGAAGCCTCTTCCTCGGTGGTGGTGTTCTTGGAACGGCCGTCCTCACTCTCCTCACTCCACTGTCAGCTCAGCTCGGGGACAAGTGGCTGTTCGCCCTGCGTGCGCTCGAGGGATTTGGGGAGGTTGGGGCGCTTTAAATAAAATAAAACAACAACCGACACAATATTAATATCTTGTTGAAATTAATACTATCTAAGATTAATACATGCTGTAGATGTATTGTTCATTCTAATGTTAACTAAAGAACTCTATTGTAAAGTGTTACCCATGATTCAAGTGGAGAGTGTGTGTATAATATCAGTCTGTATTTGAGTGTGTGTGGTGTTGTTGTGTCTAGGGTGTGACGTTTCCTGCCATGATGGCGATGTGGGCCCGCTGGGCTCCTCCGTTAGAGAGGGCTCGTCTCATGACGTTCTCCGGGGCAGGGTCGAGCTTCGGTGCCTTTGTGGCTCTTCCTCTCACTGGCCTCATCTGCCATACTCTGGGATGGCCCGCAGTCTTCTACTCCTGCGGTGAGGGATACAGACGTTTTGGGTCAATAAGAAAATGTCAGTAATAAAAATGAATACAAGGATGCATTAAATTGACAATAAAAACATTTATTGTGTTACAAAATAATTATATTTTAAATAAATGCTGTGTTTTTTAATTTTCTATTCATTTATTTATTTATTTATTTGTGGTTTCTGAAAAAAATATCAAGCAGTTTTCAACATTAATAATCAGAAATATTTCTTGAGCAGCAAATCATCATATTAGAGGGATTTCGGAAGGATCATGTGACACTGAAGACTGGAGTAATGATGCTGAAAATTCAGCTTTGATCACAGGAATACATGTTAAAATGAATTAAATTAGAAAACAGTTATTTTAAACTGTAATAATTAGGTTTAATTTGATCAAACAAATGCAGCCTTGATACTTTAAAAAAAACAACATTTTTTTTAATCTTACAAAACCCCAAACTTTTGAACAGCATCTTTCGTCTTCATATTTTTAATATCATGCTTGATGTAATATAAATAAAATTATATCTTGTATTTTTTGTATGCAAACATGTATGTATTAACGTGTTTTTACCACCAGGTGGTGCAGGGTGTCTTTGGGCAGTGATTTGGTTTCTCCTGGTATCAGATGAACCCCGAACTCACCCAAGAATTAGTGACAGAGAGAAAGATTACATAATTACCTCAATCGGTTCACAGGTATGATCTACTTTTGATGATGAATACAGTTTGGTCGTAGAAGAAAGTATCTCTGTCTTTTTATTTCACAATTCTGACTTTTGTCCTCACACTTGCAGGTTTATCACAATTCTGGTTTTATTTCTCACAATTATGACATTATTTCTCAGAATTACGATTTCGCAGTTTGTCATTTGGTCGATTCAACGAACGAAATGACTCAAATCCAGCTATTTTCTCTTTTTTTAGGGGACTCCTCATGGTTGGTCAGTGCCTTTAGTGTCTATGCTGTTCTCTGTACCTCTTTGGGCCATAATCATCTCACAGATGTGCTCCAACTGGTCTTATTACACTCTCCTGACCTCACTTCCCATCTACATGGACACTGTGCTCCACTTTGATTTGCAACAGGTGAGGCAATTGGTGTATTTTGATTGAACCAGTCTGGTTTCTATACTGCGTCTCACTGTATCCTGTCATCATTCAGAACTCGTTCCTCTCTGCTCTGCCGTATCTGTTTGGCTGGCTGTTCTCAGTGGGCTCGGGTGTGCTGGCAGACGAGCTGCTGGAGAGAGAGCTCCTGAGTGTTACAGCCATACGCAAGATATTCACTTTCATTGGTATGTGATTTGAATGGAAGCCACGGAATAAAACTAAATTATGGAGCCGACGTGCAGACAAGAAATGTACATTGTGGCCACGAATTAAGAACTCGTTGTCTCGTTTTAGTGAATATAGTAAATATATTAAGAATAACATGCTAATGTATTAGTAAGTCGTGGGAAAGAATCGTTAAATTGTGGCCATGATATATTTTTCAATGATGTCATGTGTGGGCCTCCAGATACAAAAAAAAACCTTCTTTTCTCAAAATTCTGATTTTATTTCTCGTGATTCCAAGTTTGTAACTCGCAATTCTGACTTTGTTTCCTCAAGATTGTGATATAAACTCCAAATTAGAAGTAAAAATTTCAGAATTGTGAGGTAATTTTGACTTTTTTTGCCACAATACTGATTATTTTCTCACAATTGTGATTTATATCTCACAATTCTGCGAAGAAAAAAATTCTACATTTTTCTCAGTTCTGACTATATCTCAGAATTGTCTCACAATTTTGACTTTTTTTCTTGTAATTTTAGGTTTATATCTCACAAAAACATTCTCAGTTTCTTTTGACGTTATTTCTCAGAATTGTGAGATATAAACTTAAAATTGCAAAAAAAATTGTTATTTTTAATCTTTATCTCACAATTCTCACTTTTGTTCTCGCAATTGCTAGTTTATCACAATTCTGTCTTTATTTCTGCCAATTATGACTTTATTTTTCATAATTCTGAGGGGAAAAAAATTCTACATTTCTCTGTTCTGACTATATCTCAGAATTGTCTCACAATTTTGACTTTTCTTGTAATTTTAGGTTTATATCTCACAAAAACATTCTCAGTTTCTTCTGACGTTATTTCTCAGAATTGTGAGATATAAACTTAAAATTGTTATTTTTAATCTTTCTCACAATTCTCACTTTTGTTGTCGCAATTGCTAGTTTATCACAATTCTGTCTTTATTTCTGCCAATTATGACTTTATTTTTCATAATTTTGAGGGAAAAAAATTCTACATTTCTCTGTTCTGACTATATCTCAGAATTGTCTCACAATTTTGACTTTTCTTGTAATTTTAGTTTCATTATCTCACAAAAACTTCTCAGTTTCTATTTATTTTTCTCAGTTCTGATGTTATTTCTCAGAATTATGAGATATAAACTTAAATTTCTTTGATTTTTTAATCTATTTTATGTTTTTTTATCTTTCTCACAATTCTGACGTTTGATCTTGCAATTGCGAGTTTATCACAATTTTATCTTTATTTCTCTCAATTATGACTTTATTTCTCATAATTCCGAGGGGAAAAAATTCTCAATTTTCTCAGTTCTGACTATTTCTCAGAATTATCTCATAATTTTTACTTTTCTTTTGCAATTTTAGGTTTGTTTATCTCTCACAATTCTGAGGAAAAATATTCTAAGTTTCTATTTATTTTTCTCCAAATTGTGAGACATAAAGAACAGGATTTGTCTTTTTATCTCACAGTTCTGACTTTTGATCTTGCAGTTGCGAATTTATTACTATTCTGTCTTTATTTCTCTCAATTATGACTTTATTCCTCAGAATTACGAGTTTGATCTATTACAAGTTTGTATCTCACAATTCTGTTGCAATTTAACGTTTATATCTCTATATTTCTCAGAATTGTGAGACAGACTCAGACTCTTTTGTCACAAATTGTAATGAATATTTATGGTGACCAAGTTTAAGAGGCAGCTTCTAGGCAATTCTATTGATATGTTTGTGTCTTGTGTCCCTTAGGTCTGTTTCTTCCCGCTGTTTTCCTGCTGGCGGTGGGCTTCTCGGGCTGTAGTGCTGTGATGGCCGTGACGTTTCTGACTATGTCCAGTGCGTTTGGGGGTTTCAGTGCTGCTGGCGTCTTCCTAAACCAGATTGATATTGCTCCACGGTACAAAAACTAAACCGCTTGACCGGCTGAACAAAGCTGTTCAGTCGTAATGTAGATTTGTAGGCTATGAGTTCCTTCTGGAATTTCCTATTGGTTTTTGAAGAATTTCTAATTTTTAAAATCAAGTCTGTGGTTAAAATGATTTGTTATGCTATGTTAAATCAAATATGCATCAGACAGTCTATGAATTAAAGGAGTAGTTCACTTTTTAAAAATCTTTTGCTGATAATTTACTCACCCCCATGTCATCCAAGATGTCCATGTCTTTCTTTCTTCACTTGAAAAGAAATTAAGGTTTTTGATGAAAACAATCCTGGATTTTCTCCATATAATGAACTTCAATGGGAACCAAACGGTTCAAGGTCCAAAAGACAGTTTCAGTGCAAACTGTTCAAAGGGCAAAGTTGAACTACTCCTTTAAGTACATCTTCCACTTTTTTTGCACCAGTTATATCTCCATATTTTCTCAGGTACGCGGGAATGCTTCTAGGAATCACAAACACTTTTGGGACCATCCCTGGTGTTCTTGCGCCAATTGTAGTGGGTTACTTGACCAAAGATGTAAGTAAGCTGTCCTTGTATACATTATATATCTACAGTTTGAAGTCATTTTGGTAAGTTTTTGTTTGATATATTCTCCCTTTCTTTGCTCCAACCAGCACTCAGTTACAGGATGGAGGCATGTGTTCTGGTTGTCAGCTGGAGTGAGCGCCTTCGGAGCAATCTTTTATGTCATCTTTGGCACTGGAAAGATTCAGAGCTGGGCAAGGACAGATGAGGAATCAGACACAGATACACACAATTAAACATTACAGTTGACCAATTCACAGGGATATTACAGATATTTTCAGAGGGATATGTTACCAGTCAAAAGTTCGGACACACTTTGCTTTGTTTTATGCTCTTTATACACTTTATTTTACAGTGTCATTATATATATATATATATATATATATTAAATGCAGTTACTATTGTAGTAACCTAGTATTGTAGTAACATGTGCCTACTACTACCAATTCTTTTAAATGAACCAGATAGTATTTTTTTAGGTCACTACATAAGTTCCATACTTTAAAAAAACATTAAAAAAAATGTGTGTCCAAACTTTTGACTCGGATATTAATTATATTTCGCTCAGGGTTTTTTAAGGGAAAACCGGAAGTGGCTTAACAACAACAACTTTCTGTTTATTATTCTGGCAATATTTTACACGTTGAGTTAATCATGATTGAAGGATGGAATTGAATGGAATAATTTTGTTTCATAATTTTGCTAAGTGGTGAAATGTACAAATCTAGACTAGAGGATTCAACCATATTTTATTGCAATTGAAAATACTTATTAATAAGCACTTTAATGCATCAATAATGAAAATACTTGACTCTTTTTGGTACCAGTGCTTTTCAGGCCATTTTAATCTACTCTATTGATTGTGTCAGTTCAGCTCTGGTTGCAACCTAACATTTCCATGAAAACCATGGTCTTTCCGTTTTACTGATAGATAGTGTTCATATTTACTGGAATAGTCTAGACGGAAATTGTTTCATTATTGTTTGAAACTTGCCTTTTTCAAAGGTTTACAGAGTTAAGTCATATTAAGTTTCACTTAACGTTTATTTTAAGCACTTAATTTGTCTCTGTTTGAGTCACAATGCCAACGACATGAATATCTCATTGCTTAGTATTTTAGTCTAATTTTGTTAATTATAAATATTTTTGTACAATAAATGCAATGCGATGTTTACAGTGCAGATTTAGGGTCATGATTTAGAGATCACTAATCAAACATTTGCATTCCTATGTGCGATAACCTAGCATAATTTGAATTGCTAAACTGATAAAAGTTATATGATACATGAACCAATAGACCCAACCATATTCTAATTAAAGGGATGGTTCACCCAAAATGATGTCATCATTTGCTCACCCTCGTGTTGTTTCAAGCTGTATGAGTTTCTTTATTCTGTTGCATACAAAAGTCTGTCTTGTTGCCAACATTTTTAAAATACAATATTTTTGTTCGACAGAAGAAATAAACTCATACAGGTTTGGAACAAACTGAGTTTTTAATTGACTATCCCTTTAACTGGCGCTGTGCGGTGACGGCCAGCAGGTGGCGCATCCCAGCGCTGATCAATGGCTAGATTATAAGAACGTCGCAAATTTTAAAGCAGATAGAACTGAGTGTTTAAATCAGGTTTAAATGCTATATGCATTTAAAATGGGTAAGCCTAACTAAAACGGTTGATGGGTAACAATACCAGATATATGCACAATGACACTGCCTCTGGTATTTGCATTACGGTTACATCAGCACAGTTGAGAAAACGACCCGGATGTACTTTGCTGAATGCGGCAAGAAAGATCTCACGTGATTGCTTATTTACATCAGGCGTTACCCTGATGTAAGCATGAAGAATGTAATGTAGCCTGACTGGATAGTTTCATTGATATAGTGCGAATTTTGATGTGATGTATGCATTTTATCACCAAGAGAACGGGATATCTTTACTATTTTAGGCTAGTCTTTTTAATTGTACCCATTGTAAAAGCACTTATTCCTTATTTCCAAAATTTGTGTCTAAATAAATGATTTGGTGGACAAAACAAAAACCTGGGAGAGTCGTAAAATAACATATCTTTTGTTACAGTTTTACTAGCTGTTCAAGGGAGCAAAGTATTTGAACTATGAACTTGAACTTTCCATAACATACCCTGTTACGTTGTTAATTATATTACTGTAGATGAGTCGTATTTCTTTTCTGCCTGAAAGAGCTTATCGAGGAAAAATATGAGGCGTATATAGCTTTAATATGAACGCGTTATTTTAATCGTTTTTAGTTTTTACATGTAACTTCTTTTTAGCAGTTATGAAGTCACTTCCTTTCATTCATAGACGTTTGCATTCTCACCAAATGTGTGAGACAGATGCATGGGGTTCTCACACATGCAGATGTGTGTTCCCTGACCCCCAGCCATTTGCATTACACCTTAAAAATGCATTGGGGGGAAATGCATTGCAAATCAAGTGTAAGTTTGTTCCCTTGAGGGGGAGGTGGAGGATTTCTAGGTATAGATTTCAGGTTAAAGGATTTTTTCTTTGTTACAAGATTGGCCTAATATTTATGACTATATTGGACATTTTGAAGGCTTTATTTAAAGGTATGTTATGTTTGAATATTTTATAAGCGAGTTTTATCTTTTGAACTCGAGTACAATAATTTAATTTTATTTAAGATAATGTATTTCATATCTGATTTAAAGCTAGAAAGCCCAAGGATTCTTAGTCACCACATCAATATTGACCCTTTTTTGCATGGAATATTGCAGTATTTCTTAGAAATGATTTATCCGTGCACATGATTATTTTCATATGCCTCATAATCTTTAATTAAAATAACTTCCTCTCTCTCTTGCAGCAACATTTCTTCTCTGATCGACCAATAGCAGCCCATAAACATTTGATCAATTCCTCACAGACAAAATCAAGTCACGCCCTACATTTGTAAAGCTTTTCTTGCCTTTTTATTCAAGAAACAGATGATGAAAATATACAAACACCTTCAGGGGTACTTTAAGTAAAAAAAAAAAAATATTTGAATGTGAAGACATAAGTATTAAGGATAATCATTTACATACATTTATGTGTATGTACATACATAAAAAAAAATTAAAGACATAATGAAAAAGATAAAGGGTTACGTACCATGTTTTTGTAGGGAAACAATACTAACATATATAATTAGAAAAAATATAATATAATTTATATATAATATATATAATATATAATTAGAAAAAAAACTATTAGAGAAGGCTAAAAACAAAGGAATATTTCATATTATTTCAGGATTCTATCATAATTTTTCATTGCTATGTTTAAACTAAAAGACTTGAGCAGTGAGTTTACCTCAAACAAAAAATGAGGTGAGCCCATAAATGTCTGGTTATGGATAAATAATTTACCAAACAAAATAAGAAAGTTTTGTTCTTGTTCCAGAAGCTTTTTCATTCAGATGTATGTCACAAATATAAATATATCACACACACACACACACACACATATATATATATATATATATATATATATATATATATACACTTCCATTTCATGTAGACTTTAAACAAGATGTATGTATAGCAAAAAAATTACAATTTATATTACATTTGCATTTATTCATTTAGCAGAAACTTTGATCTAAAGCGATTTATGAGGCAAAACTCATACGCATTGCTGCAATACTTAAAAAGTAAGCCATAATACAAAGCTACCTTGCACTGAGCATAGAGAGAGAGAGAGAGAGAGAGAGAGAGAGAGAGAGAGAGAGTGAAGTTCAGGCCTTTCCCTCTGTATTGCATGACTCAACACTGATCTCATGCCAGACTCTGACGTTGATTCGTGGCACACATTCCCTGCCCTCCCACACTTGTGGAGTGCCTCAGCTAGAAACCAAATGGCAATTTATCTGGATAAATAGCTATTAAGCCTGTTAGCATTGTGCTGATACATAAACCAGACAAACCGGTCCGACCCGACCAAGAGTCGTCCCTATAAACAAAGACAAAAGTTCAGTTGTTTGAGGCGGTTTGATATGCTGAGCTGTGTTTGTGTGTTGGGACTCCAGACAGTTGAGTGAATAGTGATCATCCTTGAGCTGTGTGTGAGGAAAAGTGTGAATCGCTGCAAATCACTTTGTGAATGTGCCAACTTTTTATTTTCTCCTCAATTGCTGTGGAATCTCTTTTTTATTTCAGTCATATGACAGGTTGCTTGCACAATTCTGTTACCTTCATTTTCTAGGATTCCTGTTAAAGAAGACCACAATCATGATTAATAACAAGACTTTTAAAAGGATTTGTCTGATTATTTACTTGCCCTTGTGGGTTCGGGTTGACTTAATCAGACTTGTTTAAAATTTAGATTAGCTGTTTCACAAGCATCAAGTTGATAAACTCGTTTATTTTTTTGATTAAAATAAAGTTTCTTACCGGTATTTCAAATTGATGTAACACCATCTGCAAAGCATGCAGTACTGAAACAATATTGCAATGTGGAAGTAAAAAAAATATTGATTGTGTTTTAATCTATATTTAGCTCATTAATGCAATATTAGACTTTATTTGTTTATTTATTTATTTAATGCAGTGTGTAGTAGTTTTATCAACTGATGTCTTTTGTGGACATAAATAATACAATTCCAATGTCCTCCTGAACCCACTAAACTTAATTTTCACTCAATTTTATTGCACATTTAGAAAACTGGTTTATTGTCTCATTATTATTAATGCACATAATTCAGCTTTTTATTTTTATTTATTATCTTTTGACTATGCAAAGCTTGCATGAAGGGCACTGTCTGAAGACAACAGACCTGTTAATACAATTATGATTGATTATATTTTACTCGAATAGACAGTCGATCCGTATGTCGTGTGTGTGATGTGGGGCCATGAAATATTGGTCTATTATGTTAGTTCTTATGAACAGTATTACAAAAAGTGTTGTCCCCCTTTTTCTTTTGTGACAGCACTTTGAGCTGCAAGTTTGTGTAAACCTGTTTTATCATGTTCTCCATCATTTTTAAAAAAATAATAATATTATTAGCAGGTTTAAATGAAAAAAAAATCCTAGATTTCCAGTGATTTCTTTGACTTTAGACTCTGATTGTCCCAGTATATGTGGCCCGACTGTGCGCCTGATCTTGACTGAAAACAGCAGCTGTCGACCACGCATCTGTTACCTAGAGAGAGTTAACTGGAGATGCCAGCTCTTTGAATTAAAGCTATGAGGAATGCAAGACATTGAGGATGGCGAGGCTTGTATAGCATTGAAGGCTATGGATGATTCTTTAAAAACAATGAACTCTGAATGCATTAAATGCATGCAAACTAAGGGAAATTACGAAAGTCTCATTGCCTCCCATGGGCTTATGTTTTAAAATAGGCTCGTCAAAATCTCAAACGTCTGCAAATAGTCCTATCTGATGGCATTTGAATCTGAATAGACGAACCAGAGGGTGGAGATGCATCTGAGACAATAGACCTGAGTGGCCTTATCGACTCTGTGCTATTCTGGACTCATTTACATACAAGACTGGACTGATCACTGTGTCTCTATTGGTTTCATCAACTAAAATACAATTATAATTCCTGTCCATTCACTGAAGCTGATGCAGGAAGTCAGCCGTATAATCATAATTTTTACTTTGAGAATAAGCACAAAGAAGAAAAAGAAATGAACAGTTGTGTATATCTGCACTGCAGCAACTTTAACCAAACCCAAATAATTAAATGTGAACTTTTAAGAAGTATATGTGATGAAATTATTCAGCTTAATCACTGATGTAATGCAGTTTTAGATTTATTGTGATGATTGCTGTCAATCATCATAAAGACATCAAAAAAATGTAACTTGAGTGATTTAAAATGGAAAGACTAAAGAGACAGATGTGTATTTAAAAATATATTTATGTGTAATAAAAATTATTTATTGCCTATTTGTATTGGTATCTCAAAAAATGTATATATTAAATAACAATATTATGTTCCCATTATGTACAGTAGTGTTCAAAATTAGTAAATGTTTCTGAAAGAAGTCTCTTGTGCACTCCAAGGCTGTATTTATCTGATCAAAAATACAGTAAAAACAGTAATATTGTGAAATATTATTACATTTTATGTTTTACTGATAGCCTATATTTCTATGATGGTAAAGCTGAATTTTAAGCATCATTACTCCAATTTTCAGTGTTACATGATCCTTCAGAAATCACTCTAATATGATGATTTGCTCAAGTAACATTCATTTTTTTCATTATCAATGTTGAAAACAGCTGTGCTGCTTAATATTTTTCTTTTAAGGAACCCATGATACACTACCATGCAAAGTAATATAGGCCTAGGGCACATTCAGTTGAGACAGTGAAGACATTTATATTGTTACAATAGATTTCAATTTCAAATAAATAGGTCCTACTGTTTTGTTTTGTTTTTAAACTTTCTATTAAAAGAATCCAGACAAAATGTATCACGATTTCCACAAACATAAGCATGCAAAATGGTTTAAAAATGAGAACCATTATTAATAAATGAGCACAAAATCAGCATATTACTAGGATTTCTAAGGGTCACGTGACACTGAAGACTGGAGTGATGATGATGCTTTGATCACTGGAATAAATTACACTTTAAAATATATAATAGTCATTTTAAATTGTAACAATATTTCACAGTATGACTGTATTTTTTAATGAAATAAATGCAACCTTGGTGAAATTAAGAGGCTACTTTCAAAATCATAAAAAAAACTTTGACTGTACATATTTATACTCTATATCGCAACATATATTTGTAAAAAAATATAAATTTCAAACAGTGAAGCCGATGCTCAGAGAAACAGAGTCGTGACGTATGGATGACGAGCCGGGAGATTTTCACGCAAATGTGTGTGATTTGCGGGTCGATTAGGGAGGGAGAGGAAGCGGGGGGTTGTTCCTCCTCCCGCGTATAAATTCGACAACCAAAGCATTTTTCTTCCTCTTTCTGTTACCTGGCAAAGGGGAGCAGCAGCTGAGGAGTTATCTCTCAATCCTGGTGAGTGCTCTTTCTGTTGCCTAGGCCTGGGGTTTTAGTCAGTTTTTGACTTGCTAGCAACTTTGGGACAATATATATATTTTTTTTTTGTAAGGTTGGCGTTTTGTTTTAAAATTTGTTACTTAGCGTGTTTTATCACTGACGGTTTATATAATGGTTTCGCTCTAATTTTGTGTTTTAGTGTTGTATTTGTTTAATTTGTATGTTTAGAGGAGTTAATTTTAATTATTTTTTTCCGTGTACGTTTATCGTTCAAATAATGGCAACCGGTGAGAGAACAAAGGCAGTAACGTGAACGTTAACCGACTGAAGTTACAGGCCCGCGAAAAGCCTTCCACACATTCTCGCATCCAACAGCTGTTCCTAGAGACAGATGTCTGACTCCCTTTGGATGCCTCTCAAACATTTAAGATATTTATTGTAACTTAATACCGCACTACCCTAAAGAAACACGTGTCGCAGTCGCCTTATGTGAGCTAGGCCGGTTGAAAGATTGGTCAATCTCTAGTTGCGAGATCCCCATTCAAAAGTTTTAAATATGAAAAATGTGCTTGACTTGTGTGTTAAGCTTTCCCATTTTTTCCTCCTTGTACAGAAACTAATCAATCATGGGAAAGGAAAAGATCCACATTAACATCGTGGTTATTGGCCACGTCGACTCCGGAAAGTCCACCACCACCGGCCATCTGATCTACAAATGCGGTGGAATCGACAAGAGAACCATTGAGAAGTTTGAGAAGGAAGCTGCTGAGGTGAGTGTTTAGACGCTTTAATGTTTTTTATTCGTAAATGGATTGCGGCATAAGTTGAAGTAACAAGAGCCAAAATGGCGGCGGTAGCACGCGTTCCTGGGCTCAAGCCGGCTGGGTGTGGGAAGGGGTGGAGCCTAAGCGGGACTTGCTATGACGTTGCAGTTTCTGTAATGGCGCCTAGTAGGCCGAGTGACATGTGCACTAGTTCCATTCTACGTTTCAAGCAGTTTAACTTCTCAAATCTATTGATTAATAAATTCTTTGTTTCCTTTTAAATCAAAATGGAACTTTATTTCTATGAAGACTAGTTTTTAGTTTGCCCTAATCTCTAAACTACTGTTTTTCCCTCCTGCAATGACTTTACTGATGTGAGGGCAGGACAACCTGTTAGTCATAAAAGATCAGCAATAGCAAACTAAGTTGTACCCTTTTATCCTGTCTTAATGCAACGTTGTACTATTACCATTGTTTCTTGTTAAAATAAAACATTTTTATTAACATTTCTTTTTGTAAAACAGATGGGTAAGGGCTCCTTCAAATATGCCTGGGTGCTGGACAAACTGAAGGCCGAGCGTGAGCGTGGTATCACCATTGATATTGCTCTCTGGAAGTTCGAGACCAGCAAGTACTACGTCACCATCATTGATGCCCCTGGACACAGAGACTTCATCAAGAACATGATCACTGGTACTTCTCAGGTAGGCCTACACTCTATTTCTTACTTAACTGTGCTCTTTGGGATAATCTTAAAGTAGGGTGTGGTTTAACTGTTCTTGTGTTCTTCCCACCCAGGCTGACTGTGCCGTGCTGATTGTTGCTGGTGGTGTTGGTGAGTTTGAGGCTGGTATTTCCAAGAACGGACAGACCCGTGAGCATGCCCTCCTGGCTTTCACTCTGGGAGTGAAACAGCTTATTGTTGGAGTCAACAAGATGGACTCCACCGAGCCCCCCTACAGCCAGGCCCGTTTTGAGGAAATCACCAAGGAAGTCAGCGCCTACATCAAGAAGATCGGCTACAACCCCGCCAGTGTTGCTTTCGTCCCAATCTCTGGATGGCATGGAGACAACATGCTGGAGGCCAGCTCAAATGTAATTAACTTTGCTGATATGTATTGAAGTTGAGCAATTTTGCAGTATTTTCTTTGTTTTCAGGTTTTAATTGGCATATTTTATCTTCCTTTTTAGATGGGCTGGTTCAAGGGATGGAAGGTTGAGCGTAAGGAGGGAAATGCTAGTGGTGTTACTCTTCTTGATGCCCTGGATGCCATCTTGCCCCCAAGCCGTCCCACCGACAAGCCTCTCCGTCTGCCTCTTCAGGATGTCTACAAAATTGGAGGTTTGTATTAATACTCGAGGTAGTTTAAATTCGAAGTTCAAAATGCTTGGATTGTCTTTAATGTAACTTTATTCTCAAGGTATTGGAACTGTGCCCGTGGGTCGTGTGGAGACTGGTATCCTCAAGCCTGGCATGGTTGTGACCTTTGCCCCTGCCAACGTGACCACTGAGGTTAAATCTGTTGAGATGCACCACGAGTCCCTTTCTGAGGCCTCTCCTGGTGACAACGTTGGCTTCAACGTCAAGAACGTGTCTGTCAAGGACATCCGTCGTGGAAACGTGGCTGGAGACAGCAAGAACGACCCACCAATGGAGGCTGGCAGCTTCTTGGCTCAGGTTAGGCCTTTTCCATTCTGTTTGCTTTTTATAATAGTCCGTCTTGATGTAAACTCCTGTATTAACTCATGTTGTCTCGCAGGTCATCATCCTGAACCACCCTGGTCAGATCTCTCAGGGCTACGCCCCAGTGCTGGATTGCCACACTGCTCACATCGCCTGCAAGTTTGCTGAGCTCAAGGAGAAAATCGACCGTCGTTCTGGCAAGAAGCTTGAGGACAACCCCAAGGCTCTTAAATCTGGAGATGCTGCCATTGTTGACATGATCCCTGGCAAGCCCATGTGTGTGGAGAGCTTCTCTACCTACCCCCCTCTTGGTAAGATCACATACTAATCGACATTCTCTCATCTATATCTTCAGTATCCGCTTGTTTGGAACATGATGCTAATCTCTCTCCATCCACAGGTCGCTTTGCTGTGCGTGACATGAGGCAGACCGTTGCTGTTGGTGTCATCAAGAGCGTTGAGAAGAAAGCTGCTGGCTCTGGCAAGGTCACGAAGTCTGCACAGAAGGCTGCCAAGGCCAAGTGAATTTCCCTCGATCACGCTGTTCCAAAGGTCGTGGTATGTTCTGCCCAACCTCCTGGAATATCTCTAAACTTGGGCACTCTACTTAAGGACTGGCTAATGCTGATTAAAACTCATCGGAAAAATTTTCGCAGGAAAGGAAAACAACTTGGATTAAGTGTGGCTTTATTGATTGACTGATAGTGCCTCTTTCAGTTATTAAATTTGTGTTGAAATGGTTTAGAACTGCACCTGTTGCCACAGTAAAATTTGGAAAGAAGCTGCTGAATAAACTAATAAAGGTATTAAAAATCGAAATTGTGCGTTGTCTCCTGTGGTGACTTGGGAAATGGGTGGGATTAGTAACTGAAGTGGTTTGTCAGGGTCATTGCAGCTGTTTTAACACGTGTTGCAGGCCTTTTTTTACCTTCCTTGTGCCCACTTAAGTGACGTCTCCTCCGCCAATGGCAAGTAGTGAGTGCACAGTAAAGCTACCAATGGTACCCCTCTTCTAGGCAGTATCTATGTGGTTCAAGAATTTTCATATCCCACCCCTGTCTGAACCGGTATATATTTAGACGGCCATTGAGACTCGCTCCTTTTTCTCCAGCCTGCTCGGGGCATCAATACTTCTTGTCGGGTAAGTTCAGTACTGTTTTATTTACTCAATCCTTGTGTAATGTGTTGCTTGACCTTAGCATAAGTGAAATGTCCTTTTAAAAACAGATTTTCTTCAGGATAACTGTTCAGATCGTGTCTTTTTCTCTCTGTTGGGTTTGGCAAGATTACATCAGGTTCTCTTTTTTTGCACTACTGCCCCCTTTTCACTAACTTGCACATGTAGAGAGAGCATAGACTTGTTGGCAAAGCTGGAGAGAACATGGCTGGTGCTGTCATTCCAGTCCTTCAACATGGAGGACAAGTGAACAGAGGGAGGGGAGGGTTGCCAAGTCTCTAAAGAAGCTTGAGCTGGAAAATACCTATTATAAGGGCTTCTTCATGAAAATGTGGGCTTTTTAAATTTAAATACTACATGATCTAAATGGTATCAAGCTGTAGGTGTAATTAAACGGTTAATCGCAATTTTTTATGCTACGCGGTTTACCGTCACTACCACAGTATTAGAAACACCCTTACAGCAGCGTTAACTTTGTGTGTGTGTGTGTGTGTGTGTGCATTATGCAGAGGTAATATAATACGATGTAAAGTGTCAAATGTAGATTAAAAAAATATTAATCCTTTTACTTTGCAGTATTTTTGAAGCTGGTAACAAGTTAATACGTGTTTTCTGAGTCTGGAAATAGGTCAATTTTAATGGACTTGGCAACAACAATGCTGCGCGTTCACGCAGACATAGCCATATACTGTCGTTGTGATTTTAGTTTATTTTTCTTGCCATTGATATTCCAATTCATTGAACACTAATTATGTGTGTTAAACATCGCGTCAATGTTTATGCCGTCGAAACTAAACCAGCAATGTCTTTCCACAGTACATTTACAATATGGGTAAGGAAAAGATTCATATTAACATCGTGGTTATCGGCCACGTCGATTCTGGCAAGTCCACCACCACCGGACATCTCATATACAAATGTGGAGGCATCGATAAGAGAACCATCGAGAAGTTTGAGAAGGAAGCCGCTGAGGTACGTCATCAGCCGGGTGAATGACTTCCGATGACTAATATATCCATATGACAAGAATATTCTGGGAGTGTCTTTTTTTTAACACTGTGTTGTGAGCGACATCTAGAGTTTGGTTTTATTAGCATAGGTCAGTTCTGAATATCTAAACTGAGAATAAATATTAGAATTTCTCTTAGAATATTCTGTATTCATGAAATGTTGAGAATTATAATAATTACAATTGTTCAGTTAATGCATAATTTGTAGACGTTTGAAAATATATCTATCTATCTGTCTATCTTCTGAAAAGATGTTTAACTAATATAATATCTATCTATCCATCCATTCCTCATGTTTGAAAAGATGTTCTATCTATCTATCTATCTATCTATCTATCTATCTATCTATCTATCTATCTATCTATCTATCTATCTATCTATCTGTCTGTCTGTCTGTCTGTCTGTCTGTCTGTCTGTCTGTCTGTCTGTCTGTCTGTCTGTCTGTCTGTCTGTCTGTCTGTCTGTCTGTCTGTCTGTCTGTCTGTCTGTCTGTCTGTCATTATTTTGTCCATTCAGTCTCTCTAACATCTTATATTCTTCTGAATATTTTTTTTCCATCAAGATGGGCAAGGGCTCCTTCAAATATGCCTGGGTGCTGGACAAACTGAAGGCCGAGCGTGAGCGTGGTATCACAATTGATATTTCTCTCTGGAAGTTCGAGACCAGCAAGTACTACGTCACCATCATTGATGCCCCTGGACACAGAGACTTCATCAAGAACATGATCACTGGTACTTCTCAGGTAAGCTTTTTGTTTTGTTTTTCAACATCTCAATCACCGTTTACCGTGTATATTGCATTATTTTTTGTTTAAATGTCATGATTTTTTATTTGTCTCTTCCTCCACCCAGGCTGACTGTGCTGTGCTGATTGTTGCTGCTGGTGTTGGTGAGTTTGAGGCTGGTATCTCCAAGAACGGACAGACCCGTGAACATGCCCTGCTTGCCTACACTCTGGGAGTGAAACAGCTTATTGTTGGAGTCAACAAGATGGACTCCACCGAGCCCCCCTACAGCCAGAAGCGTTATGAGGAAATCACCAAGGAAGTCAGCGCCTACATCAAGAAGATCGGCTATAATCCCGCCACCGTCGCCTTCGTTCCGATCTCTGGATGGCATGGAGACAACATGCTGGAGGCCAGCTCAAACGTAAGCGTCTGCTTTTTTCCTGGGTCGGAAGAAGTTGCATAGATGCTTCTAAAGGGTTTGTGATCATTGCAATTGTTCATGCTTTGTCTTTTGCATTTTCTTAATGGATAATAGATGAGCTGGTTCAAGGGCTGGAAGATTGAGAGGAAGGAAGGTGCTGCCAATGGTGTAACTCTTCTCGAGGCCCTGGACTCCATTCTGCCACCCAGTCGACCCACCGACAAGCCTCTTCGGTTGCCCCTGCAGGACGTGTACAAGATTGGAGGTAACATTTGCCACCAACCTGGGTTATTATATTTTAGATTTTGTATTTTCAGTTTAGTCGGTTTAGCCTGTTCACTATGATTTGTATTTTTTATTATAGTTCATTTGTTTATTTAGTTGTTTTATTAGTTTGAGTATTTTGGGCCAGCCATAATTAATGTGCTAACTGGTATAATTTTAAAAATGCTTTTAATTTTCTCAGTACAGTCCTCAACCAGGGGGCCTAAAATCAAGTAAAAATGTAAATATTTTAATTCACCCCCTCAACAAGTGTTTTTTCTTTGACAAAAAAATAACAAGTTTACCTGTAAATTATGAGGTCTAATATTAAAAGTATGATTTCTAGACTTGGAAAAGTCATAGGTATTGTTATAATTATATACATTTGTCAAGTTATGCCAAGGCAAAATATTTTACAGGGCAAAAAAAGAAGTAAATTCAGTAAGTGCCATTTTTGTGTTTAATGCAAACGGGATGTAAAGGTATCATGTTTTAATGTTATACCATGAATCCAAATCTAAAATTAATGTGCAAACTTTTTTTGGAGACATGATAATACATTTAATTTGTGTTTCCCAGTTGTATTGGTTATATTCGTTAGTGTGAAATGTTGCTTTGTGAGCATGAAAACGGTCTGTAAAGTTAGTCCCTCTAGCGGGAGTTATTCTCTACATCAGTGTCAGTGTTTCTGAACTCCTGAAACGCCTCCATTGTAGTCTTGAGTTTCTTCCGAGAACGAACACGTCACAATATTGCAAATTTAAAAAATTAGTTCGCAGAATAAAGGGGCGGGGCCTGGTTGAGTTAGTTAGTAGTTTGTTAAACTGGCGGTTATGGTAAGGGGCGGGACATTTCCCAAACACACTCAAAGTCCATGACCAATCACAACACACTGATCCATATTACCAATCAGAGCACAATGTGCTTTTCAGAAGGAGGGGCTTCATAGAGACAGGAACTAAACAGAGCATTATTGACAGACTGGGAAGAGAGGAGCTGCAATAATGGATAATATGTGGGAAATAATGAATATGAAAGTGTCTAGTAATCAAGGCTTAGTAAAAGGGCTTTTTAAGGTAAAAGTGTTTGCTGTTATTTTTTAGTTTTTATAACAGTAACAACACTGCCTCCATCCTTATTCACAATTTTCTCTGATGAGAGTCCATGTTCAATCATTCTCCATGTTTTTCCTTCAGGTATTGGAACTGTGCCCGTGGGTCGTGTTGAGACCGGAACTCTGAAGGCTGGCATGGTTGTGACCTTCGCCCCTGCCAACGTGACCACTGAGGTTAAGTCTGTTGAGATGCACCACGAGTCTCTTGCTGAAGCTCTTCCCGGTGACAATGTTGGCTTCAACGTCAAGAACGTGTCCGTCAAGGACATCCGTCGTGGAAACGTGGCTGGAGACAGCAAGAACGACCCACCAATGGAGGCTGCCAACTTCACGGCTCAGGTTAGAATATACTCTGATTGATTGTCCTTCTAACTGATAGGATGTAAAGTGCTTTATCATGTTACCCCTCTTCATCGCAGGTCATCATCCTGAACCACCCTGGTCAGATCTCTCAGGGCTACGCCCCAGTGCTGGACTGCCACACTGCTCACATCGCCTGCAAGTTCTCTGAGCTCAAAGAGAAAATCGACCGTCGTTCTGGCAAGAAGCTTGAGGACAACCCCAAGGCTCTTAAATCTGGAGATGCTGCCATTATCCTCATGATCCCTGGCAAGCCCATGTGTGTGGAGAGCTTCTCTCAGTACCCGCCACTGGGTAAGTGTGATCATTTATGTCAAATATGCAATTTTACATAAACATTCTGGTTGTGTTCAAACTCCTTACCATCCCGCTACTACTTTTTAGGTCGTTTTGCTGTGCGTGACATGAGGCAGACCGTTGCTGTTGGTGTCATCAAGGCTGTTGACAAGAAAGCCTCCTCTGCTGGCAAGGTCACCAAGTCTGCTCAGAAGGCTGCCAAAGCTAAATGAATCGTCCCGTCAGACACACCGCAAGCCTCATTGAAAACCTACACTGCAATATTTCAGAACCTGAGCACGGTTTTAAAGGACTGGCTTATGCTGATAAAAACCCATCGTAAAAGCTTCAGAAGGAAAGGAGGAAATCATGTATTTCTGAACATATTTCGAGAAAATGACTAGTTAAATAAACAACGATCAGACATCACAGATTGTGCCATTATTCTTTCTTGTCAAAGTCAAAGCACCGTGAATGGGTTTTATTGTAAGTGCTTTCATAAATAAATTATTTTTGAACATGATAAATATTCTTTTTTTGCCTTAATATTCTTGCTGTTCTTCCATCTCTGCTGTTATTGTTCTAAAACTAAAATTATTCAAAATAATTTTGTCGGTTGATATTTATTTAATATATTTTAATTTGAAAAGTTGGAAAGGCTGAAATAAAATAAGTTGAAGTACTAAAATGACTAAAACTGAAATAATAAATTAAAGACTAAATAGAAATAAAATAATAACAAAATGACTAGAAATTGAAATGTAAGCTAATTCATATAATACTATTATTACTATAATAGAAATAATACTAAACTAACACTGTTTGTCACCCACATATCCATACTTTTATGCACTAATGCTACTGTTGATTAAAAACACATCATTCATAATTTTGTAAAGTTAATTTTAGGTGCTTAGATATAAAAAATATAAAAAAAAGTTTTAATTTCATTGTCTGTTGTTACACTTTTATTTACACTTTCTATTGTATTTATGTACTGTTTATTTAAATTGTGTGAAGTCCACAGAGTAATACTTTTAAAGCCATTAAAGTTTGGTAAGTACATAATTTTGGTAAGTACATAACATCAGACCAAGGCCTTTGTACATAGAGAGAGAGAGAGAGAGAGAGAGAGAGATTTCACCTGAAATGATACGATCTTTACACCTGTAAATGCAACACCTGTGTGACCTCAGCAGGTAAACATGATGCAAACAGGTGTTCCTTAAGTTTCGACTTTAAAGCATTACAGTCACACCCTTAACCTTTTACTGTAAAGTGAAAGATCGTCAAATGTGTGAGGGAGGAGCTTAGAGTCCATATACTTTGTGCTGCATCTCTGTACCAATCATTTTCTCTCGACCAGGAATTCGGGTAAGTCTGCTTTCATGCATATCAATGATTGTGAAAATTCAAATAACAAATAGATCAAATGTAGTTTCACGGTATGTGCCACAAAGTGATCTTGCTTAAACATTCCTGTAAGTTTCAATCTTTTTTTACCTTTTAATGACTTGTGCGTGTGCCAGTCTTTTGTTCTTGTTGTAACATACACACGTAGTGGATCAAAACATACCTGATATCTGTTCTGGATTGCCAGCAGTTCACTGACTGTTCTCAGTCTTAAAATTTATGAAAGCCGTAAAAAGGGGTGTATGCTATTTGGCTGTAAAATAAAAATGTCATGTCATTTGCATTGATACTGCATGTAAATTTCAGGTAGGATTGAGCGTTGGAGGATCAAGACCTCAGGATATTCAACAAAACATCATGGAAAGTCAAAGGAGAATGAGATCAAGTAATGACATACTGTGTTTGTGCACTTTTGTCCTGAGGCAATTGTTTTTAGTGTGGTTTTCAGAATAACCTGTTTGTTCTTTTATAATAGATGTAGTTTCTGTTGGAACTCCTGGAGATGATATTTCGCCGGAGCTGGACCGCTTGATCAGGCAGAGAGGTCGAGATCTACGGGTGCGTAAGGTTGACCAACAGAATGCTGTGAAGATAGTAAATCATCTGATCGAAAGCCTTCTGGAATTCCTGAAGAATAATGAGGATCAGCCCTTCTTCAGGGACGTCTCGGTTCTCACCAGCGGCAGCTACTATGAGATGGTGAAGGTGTGAAATACCAATAGCCTACTGACAAAAATCAGCTAGTAGTGTCTATAATAGTAAGTTAAGTTCACTTTGAAATTAATTTTTGATATGTTTTAGCTTACCTCAAGGACATCCAAGATGTAGGTGTCTTTAGTTTCAATTTTGATATTTTTAGGTCAAACCGTTCTTGTCTGTCAGTCATATAATGCAGGTCTATGGTCACCACCTCAAAGAGCATAAGACACGAAACGAGCGTGTCGAAACGAGCAAAAGACACGAAACGAGCAGTTTGTGTGAGAAAACGAACAGTATTTATATCGTTTTACCTCTTGTAACCACAGCCACAAAGTGCCCTTGCCCTCAGATCACTCAGCCGTGGCTGAGGTAGAAACGATATAAATACTGTTCGTTTTCTCACACAAACCGCTCGTTTCGTGTCTTAGGCCATCAATGTGTACTTACATTTCATTAAATCATGTTTCATTTGGTCTTCTTTGTGCATGCTCTTTGAGGTGGTGACCATAGACCTCCATTATATGACTGATAGACATGAACGGTTCAACCTAAAAATAACAAAATTGAAAATACTGTGGAAACAAAGACACCTACATGTTGGATGCCCTTGAGGTAAGCTAAAACATATCAAAAATTAATTTCAAAGTGAACTATACTGGTGTCAGGAATGAATACACACTACTTTTCAAAAGTTTGGGATTTTTTAAAAAGAAATTAATGCTTTAATTCAGCAACAAGGAAGAATTAAATTGATAAAGTGACAGATTTATTTTTATATTATTGTACTCATCAAATAATCCAGAAAATATATAATATATATAATATAATATATTTCACGGTTTCCACAAAAATATGAAGCAGAACTAATCTGTAGTGATAATAATAAAAAAAATGATGCAAAAAAACTCAGCTTTGACCACAGGAATAAATTATATTTTGAACATATATTCACATAGAAAACTGTTATTTTAAACTGTAAAACAAAAACATTAAAACTAGGGCTGTCAGACGATTAATCGCATCCAAAATAAAAGTTTGTGTTTACATAATAAATGTGGGTGCTCTGTGTATAATTATTTTGTATATATATAAATACACACACATGCTTGTATATTTAAGAAAATAATATTATTTATATATAAAATATTGATATTTATATATAATATGAATTATATATAAATCTATATACAGTATATACATGAAAATATTTCTTAAATATACAAGCATGTGTGTGTATATATATATATATATATATATATATATATATATATATATATATATATATATATATATATATATATAATAATTATACACAGTGCACCCACATATATTATGTAAACAAAAACTTTTATTTTGGATGCAATTAATCACGATTAATCATTTGACAGCCCTAATTAACACAAAAACATTAAAACATCTTACCAACCCCAAACTTTTCAACGGTAGTGTAATACATCTCGAAGAACAAAGTAATGTCTTCAATTATTCATGAGTGTTTGAAGCAATGCATGATGTAATGACAAACATGAATTTTATTACCAACAGATCAACAAGCCCAATGAGTTTGACATTATGCTGAAACTGAAAGTCCCAAGGCTTGAAATGTCAGAACTGGAAGAATATCAAGGACTGTTTTATAATTTGAAGCTTTTAAAAGGCACACGCGAAGAAATCAAGCACTTTCTTCTGGAAGATGAACGAACCGTCTCAGCCACCAAAATCAAAGCAGAAATGCACCGCTTGGTCCGTAAATTCATTAGCACACATTTTAAAGGTGTGTTGATCAGTTTCTCAACAAGTTCACTTACATGTTCAGATGGCTCTTTTTACTCTACCAGTTAAAAGTTTGGGGTTGTTTTTTATTTTATTTTTTTATTTTATGTTTTATCATATTTTTTTCCCCCAAAAAATACAGTAAAAATAGCATCTCTCTGAAATATTATTACAATTGAAAATGCGGTTTTCCATGTGAATATTTAAAAAATATATATAATTTATTCCTGTGATCAAGGCTGAATTTTCAGCATCATTACTCTAGTCTTCAGTGTCACATGATCGTTCAGAAATCACGCTAATATGATGATTTGCTGCTCATGACGCATTTCTGATTATTATCAATGTTGAAAACAGTTGTGCTGCTTTAAGGTCTAGTCAGTAACTTTTTGGGGTTAAAAATAGGACGGGACTTAATGTGAAAAATGTGATGCATTTGTGAATCTTTGATGGATTGAAAGTTCAGAAAAACAGCATTTATTTGAGGCAGAAATCTTTTTGTAACATAATACACGTCTGAATAAATATAGACATTTCTTTCTTTAAACCTGCACTTCAGTGATGTATCGTATACTTTTGAGATTGTTTTTGGTTCTGTCGCCCCTCACAGGTAAAGGTTGGGTGATAAGCAGGAAACAGCTAAATTCACCGGCGGTGACTCTTGAGTTTAACAACAAAGAGAAAGAAGATGAAATGATGTCTGTAGATATCGTACCAACTCTCGAGGTGCCACAAGGATGGCCACAAGCGGCACGGGCCGGTCCCAATATAAACAAGTGGCTTGGAAAGAAATGCCGCCGCCAATTTGTAAGCAAGGCTGTGTATTTCGTCCCAAAGAGACCTAAAGGAAGAAACCTCAAAGATGATGCCAAAGGTATTCTGGAAGTTATTCCTTTTTTTCTTTTGGGAAGATATTTTGTCTTAGTAAATCATGTTTTTGGTGTTAAATGTTCTTTAAAAATGTGTCAATTTGTATTGTCAAAAAACATATATTGTATAATTAGAAGCATTTTATTTATATATTTGCGGTATATGTTTTCAGAGAGCTGGCGGATATCCTTCTCTCACATTGAAAAAGAGATGATGCAGTATCATGGCAATAATAAGACGTGTTGTGAGAGTTTTTCCAATAAGTGTTGTCGGTAAGTAGGTTCATTAAAGTTTTGGTCACTCATAATTTTTAAATTCCGTCATTAATTACTCAAAATCATGTCGTTCTAAACCCGCGAGAATTTCATTCATCTTCAGAACAAAAATTAAGATCTTTTAAATGAAATATGAGAGCTTTCTGTCCCTCCATTGACAGCTATGCAACTACCACTTTCAAGGCCAAGAAAGGTAATAAAGACAGCTTTACAGTAAAGTAATCCATGTGACTCCAGTGTTTTAACCTTGATTTTATGAAACAATGCAAGTGATTTGTTTGTGCAAAAACGCATAATTTACCACTTTAATAACAAAATCTCCTATGCATGTTCACGAGAGCATAAAGACACATTTGTGTAGTGTTGATGTGAAAGTAGACGTTGTTGCGTGAATGTGCATTGAAGATTAATATTTAGTAAATAAGTAGCAAATTATGTTTTTTTGCACAAAACGGATTCATAAAATTGAGGTTAAACCACATGGATTACTTAATGATGTCTTCATTTCTGAGCCTTGAAAGTGGTAGTTGCGTAGCTGTCAATGGAGGGACAGAAAGCTCTCATATTAACTGACTTCTCAACCAAACGGTTGAGCACGTTTTGTGTCACTTTATTTAACTTAACTCAAACTGATTGAGCCATCAGTATCATCTGGTTGAGGTATATTATGCCAAAAAAAAAATTAAAATCCACAAGATTTCACAGTGTCAATCAACAGCAGTTGTCACAAAACTTCTTCTAACATGGATGTCAGAAACAAATAAATCACCCCAGCCATGTGAACTGTTTTTGGTGAAATTTTGCAAGCTAAGCATATTTTTATTTTACATATTACACTGTAAGAGCCTTAACTTTACAAAATGATGTTACTTGGTGCTATGAAAAAAACTTAAGTAGGGGAGCGCGGGGCACAACCTAACGCGGGGTTAAATGTAACACAGACTTTTTACATAGTTCGTCAGGATCAAGCAGGCTGTCTTTCTGCTCTTACTTGGTGCTATGAAAAAAACTTAAGTATATTTTTAATAATTTTTCAAAAACATGCTCAACCAAACGGTTGATTTGGCACATAACGGTTAACTGTCACCCCCCTTTTTGAGAATGGACATTACATTGCACTATTAAAACTTGGTTGTGATTCAAGTATGCTTTGGAATAAAGACCTAAGTTTGGTCTTGTTTTAAAGAAAACACTCAGCAGATTATTGCTGAAGTAAAAGCACTTCAAAAAATAAAGTATGAAAAAGTTATGGAAGTTTTAAATTTACATTAAATCAAATATACTGTTCTAAATATTTTTTTATAAAAGAAATATTTTGCAAAATATTTTTCCTTTAAATTTACTATAAAATCAAAGCCATCTAACCAAGTTGTGTTCCAAATTGGAAGTTGATATCACAAAAATGTAAGTTCTCATGAGATTTTGTTTAGGCGTAATACCAAAAATGACATAAATTCCATTGAATATAATTGTATGCATTCTGCTGTAACAAATTAATACATTTCTGTCCAAATATCACTTCTGTTACAAAATATGGAACCTTGAGACTCGAAAAGCTTGAACTAGAAAAAGTTTTGATCATAAATTATGATGGGAAATGAAAAAGTATGGCAAAGTATGTGTATGAATTCCAGTAACATTTATTACCATTAAGTGACATCTCAATCATTTGGTAGAGGCCGATATTAAAAAAAAAAAATATATATATATATATAAAAAATAATAAAAAAAAATACATTGAGTGTGTTTACTGGCAACATAAGACGATAAGAAATGCAAACACAAAAATTTTCGATCCCTTTTCTATTGGTGCGGACTTCAAATGGTTAAAAAGATCTTCATTTGTGTTCTGAAGATGAACGAAAGTCTTACAGGTTTGGAACGACATGAGGCTGAGGAACTAATGACAAAAATGTTATTTTTAGGTGAACTCTCTGTTCTCTCCTCTCTTAGGAAACGCTGTTTGCAGCTTCTCAAGTGTCTTATTGAGGGACTGAAGCAGCGATATCCCAAAGAGCTTGAGCCTCTGTGTTCCTACCACGGTAAAACAGCCTTCCTCCACGTGCTGTCAGACCGAGTGCAGGATTCCCTCTGGTCTCCAGCCCAGCTGTCTGTCTCCTTCATGAAGCTGTTTGGATACTTCGAACGACGTGCACTAGATGGTTCACTACCTCACTTCTTCATTCGCCAGCATAATCTTTTCTCTCCGCCTGCGTTTCCCAAAAGGGCGCTTGCATTTCTCACCAATGTCCTGAAGGAGCAAAGAGAACTGGGGCTCCCTGTTTTAAAGGTGCCGAGTCCTTCCGCTGCTCCTGTTCCTCCTGACACTGATGCTCTTATTCAGCCAAACCCAGTCAATGGCACTGACAGTATTGTTGCCTATGAATGTTCTTTTAGGCATGTCTATATCTATATCGGGTTAGTGGTTGTTATCGTGTGTGTTGGAATCGGATGTGCATTTTAAAAAAGGTTTTGTAGAATCCTCTCCAAAATGGAAAAATAGGCCTTGTCATTGTACAATTCAAGATGTTTGTTTTTATGAATTAAAATATTAATAATAATCATACGAAACTTAAGATTATGCATTTATGCTATATGCTTAAATTATTTTTGTGTTTTTTTCTTCCAGAAATCTATAGTCAAAAACAGTGCATGTAAACTCTTTTTTTTTTGTATGGATCATTGTAAACTGTGAAAATAAACATGTTAAAAATATCTTTTCACGTTTGAAAAACATATTTGATGTCGATTTCCTGAAGAATAAATCTGAAAAAAAAGAAAAAAAAAATTAATAAAGGCTAGTAAAACTGTGAACTTCCTTTCCTCATAAAGTGCCATTTATCTCTATAAATGTAGGCCTAGCACAATTTGGTACTTTTCAAAAGCGTAGGCTATAGCCTACACTTATCCTAAGTGTACTTATCCTGTTCATTTTTTGTTGCACATTTGTTGTTACATGTGTGATGACCATCATTATGATCTTTTATGTCATATTACCTGCAAATTTGTTCAGAAAACAGGAAAATTGGAGTTTATTAAATCAGATTTCACATCTGAATTTCAAACACGTCTTAATCAAAAGTTAGCCGCTTTTGAAAAGTACCAAATTGTACTAGGCCTACATTTATAGAGATAAATGGCACTTTATGAGGAAAGGAAGTTCACAGTTTTACTAGCCTATATGATTTTTTTTTCTTTTTTTTCCAGATTTATTCATAAATCTAAAAAAGATTTATGTTTTTTACAAGATATTAAACATTTTCAAGCATAATGTCAAATATGTACACTTGTCCTAGCACAATTTAAAAATAGGCTACCATATCAGACAAAACACCAATTTTGATTTTATGAGTCTTTAAATAACACCGGAAGCTCGTCCTTGAGCGCAAAGCATGAAGGGAAGTGTAGTTCTGAGTGGTTAAACGCAAGATAAATGCTCTGCGCCGGAAGTGTTTCGTCCTTTTCTGAGTGATCAAACATGGCGGTGAGTACGGCAGAAATTGTGATCACGAAGGAGTATCAGTAAAATCACCTAACATCTTCTTGTTTTTGTGCAACAATCACGTAAAGCACAACGTTATCAGTCGCTGTTGGTGTGACGAACAGAATGATGGCGATATTTGTGGCCAGAATGATTTGATGCGGCGTATATTGGCGTTAGCTTCACCGTAGTGCCGACACGGCATGTCATTGACTCGTTTAAAGTTACTTGTGTCTTTCTAATACTGTCTGGACTTTGTTTTTATGAAACATATAGAATCCGAATGACTAACCGAGAGCTCAGTTGTATGTAGTGCTCAATATGACAGTATGTTGACTTGTAATGCCATGCTAGCTCCTCTCCAAATTGTGGATATGTCCGGGCATGTTCATTAGAGTTCGCCTCTTGAAGAGCTTACACCACTAGTAACGTACGTGCTATAACGTAAAACAGAGTGGTTTTATTTGAGCTACAGCTTTTGCATGATATGTAGAGAGCTGGTGGTGTAGGTTTGTGAGAGACCGTGTTCATGACAGCTATGTATTTCTCTGTACAGGAACAGGCCGAGAAGAAGGAGAACCCGATGAAGGAGCTTCGCATCCGCAAGCTGTGCCTGAACATCTGTGTCGGAGAGAGTGGTGACAGACTGACCAGAGCTGCTAAAGTGCTGGAACAGCTGACCGGACAGACTCCTGTCTTCTCCAAGGGTAGGCGACATGCACAAATTAATCCTTTTCAAGTGTTATCATTTGTTAAAAAACAAGCTCATTGTTTCATTGAATTCTATTATTTAGAGATTGCTAACTGCGATCTTGTATTATGTACATTTATGAAGTCCACAACTAGACCGCTACCTCTGAAATTAAACAGATCACTTTTGTTATGTGGATTCATGCATTTTCTGTGAAGCTGCTTTGAAATGTGGATTGTGAAAAGCATTATACAAATAAATGAATTGAATCTTTAGCATTCTGCTACACCTCATGAATGTGGAGTGACACTTGTTGCTGTTTGTAAAGTTGTGCCATGCATTAATTGCAAATGTTTCCCACCAGCCCGCTACACTGTGCGATCCTTTGGTATCCGTAGAAATGAAAAGATTGCAGTCCACTGCACGGTCCGTGGAGCCAAGGCTGAGGAAATCCTGGAGAAGGGACTGAAGGTGAGAGGAATGTGTTTATTGGAATTGACTACTTGGCTAACAATTAGCCATGACTTTACCTCTATCCCTCACACTGTGCAAGTTCGGACACTTGGGAGGTTGTGAGCCATTGCACGTGTTACAAGTCAGTTATTCTTGTGTATCCAGACCTTCAGACTCACACAGAAGGTCTGGACTCCAAAGCAGCTTTCATTGGCTGAGAATTGCCCAGAGGCTGTCAGATTGAAATGTTAAGCTTCCAGTTTGTTTTGTTCATTAATGTAAATACCCTTGACATGAAAGTTATAAGGATGATGCGACAAGCATTTCGCTTTTGATCTTGAGATCTTGATCTTGCGAGATCTTGAAACATTCACATTGATCCGTTGGTAACGGATCAAACAGCGCTGTGGTGGAAACCAGGAAGAAACATTGTGCTATGAATGAACTATTCATTTTCCACAGATCAACATTCACCATGGGTTTACTGTAGTAACACTACTAACTGTAACCATGGAAGTTTTACAGGAATAGTAGGCTTTAATGCTTTCAAATAAAATCACGTCGTTTTTATTTTAACATTATGAGTACAATTGCTGCCCTAAAATGTTAACCTGAACTAAAATAAACCCTTGTTTATAACTAGCTACTACAATATTACATTTCAGGTTGCCCAAGGAGCTGTTTTGTTTTCTAAGCTCCCTAAGAAAAGTCAAGTATAGCTCCATCGTTGCTCAAAGTATAAAAAAATACTATTTTTAATGACATAATTTAAAAAAAAAATAATCTCTCTGGCATTTCTTTCTTTTTGCTGTACCGAACCGTGACACAAGTGTATCGTACCGAACCGTGAGTTTTGTGAATGGTTACACCCCTAAACAGCACAGAACTCAAAATCAACAAAACAATAAGTTGGTGTATTTGTGTGTTAGTGTATGTACAGTATAGCCACTGGGATGTAATCTTCATAAATCTAGCCTATTGTGACGTTATTGTGTATGATTTGGCAATGGGAAACAGCCTATACACTGATCAAAATCAGACTGACTCCCTGAACATGTTTAAAAATTATCAGGAGGTGTACGTAACCTACTCGCACAATGTGAGCTATACAAGCATTAGTATTTCTCCCGAGAGAAAAAAAGAAATCACCCGCGAGCTCATACAACAAAAAATTTAAGTGTACTCCCAACTTCCAAAGTTAACAGTGGGTTTAAAAAAAATCATTCATCTTTTTGATTTATTTTTTTTATTTTGTCCAGGTGCGTGAGTACGAGTTGAGAAAAAACAACTTCTCAGACACTGGAAACTTTGGCTTTGGTATCCAGGAACACATTGATTTGGGCATCAAGTACGACCCAAGCATTGGGATCTACGGCTTGGACTTCTACGTGGTGAGCATGCATTTACATTAGAGCTGAACCTGTTAGAATTAAGGCTTTTAGGAGTTTGTTTTTGAGTTGTGAATTCGTCTTTTGTCTCTACGCTCAGGTTGGCTGAAATTATTAGTTAAATGGATGTTATGAAAATGGGTATATGTGGGATACCGTGCAAAATGGATGAAAGCGATTGCATAGTTTAACCTTAACCTGTTTCTGTGATGGAGATGGCTAATCATTCTTTACCTGTGTACTATAGGTTCTTGGCAGACCCGGTTTCAGTATTGCTGACAAGAAGAGGAAGCAGGGCCGCATCGGTGCCAAGCACCGGATCCGCAAGGAGGAGGCAATGCGCTGGTTCCAACAGAAGGTGTGTTTAATACCTATTACACAACTCGACTCCATTCCCAAACAGTCCATGTTCTAGTGTATCAAAATTTTTTCACAGATTGCTGGCCTTGTTTGGCTCAATACTGAGTTCCAGTTCTTTCTTTACTCCTTTATAGTTGATTTGATTCTAGACAGACGTGTTTGCTGCTTTTGCAGCAGTAGCTGTGATTGAGTTGGTACTGTTTTTTTTTTTTTCCAGTTAAATTAAGAGTGAGCCAGACGTTGAACAATCCTAAAATTGTACTGTTAAAATGGGCAAAGAATTGGTAAAATCATTCAAGGTTAATGATTGAAATAACTTTTGTCACTAGTTTCAGTATGTGCAGTGCATTCCATATGATTTTGATTTATATATTTAAGTATTAAAATATTACTTTTAATATTTATCTTTTAACTTGTCAGAAGTTCAAGCCTCTTTTTTTTTGTATATAGATCTACTGACGATAAATCCTCAGTTGTTTGTTCACATTCTAGTGCTGACTATTATTGGTAACTTTGTCTTAGTGTTTTCCAATTCAATTTTTAATAAATGTAGACTAATGTAGAAGCATGTTTTTTTCTGCATAGCTGCTTTGAAACTATATATATATATATATATATATAAATGTAAATGAATGTAAATTGAGTAGATAATGTAAATTGAGTAGATAAGTCCAGTGTGTCTTCTGTTCTTCTGAATTTCCTTACACTATTTTCTTTGTCTTTCAGTATGATGGCATCATCCTCCCCGGCAAGTAAAGGACCACCTTTTTGAATTTGTAACACAAATAAAAGAAAAATCCCAAATTTGATGCAGTCCTTGTCTTTATTTGTGTGAAGTGCAGCTGGGGTGTGTTGCTCAATTCACGTCTTTTATTTGTGTGGCAAATTATGACTTAAATGAAATGACTAAATGGTAAGTGATTTTAAAACCATAATATCATTTGTATACTGTAAAAAGAAATGCACAATTTACCAACTTTTTCAAATCAACTTCAATCAGGGTTCCTATGCATTGTTGCAAAGTATGGAAATTTGAATAATTTGGGAGTCTGGAAAAGAGAAATTCCAGGCTATTTCCCTTGTTTAGTTTTGTAAATATAAAATTCATACAAGCACTGATTTCACTGCTAAATTTTAGTGATTGGCGAACACTACTGAATGAATTTAATGTGTACGTTTGTACTTTTGAAACTACTTTTGAGTTGAGATTAAATGATTTAGCTCAAACGGCACTTGAACCAGCAAACGATCAGCTAAATTAGACTGTACTTTGCTGTTTGGTGTTCGTGCAATGTCAAACCACATTTACAGAAGTAAACGGATGTTATCCAGGTGAATATGTGGTTTATAAATCATTTTAGGTTTATGTAAGCGCACATTTGAATTATTGGATTAACATGGTCTGAAAAATATCTATCAACAGATTTTTAGTTTCAGTGAACTAAATTAAGGCGGTCAGGTTACTTTAAGTTAAAACATCATTTTTTTTCAGTGTAGGTGGTAATAATTTTAGGAAGAGCTTATCCCTTCTTGATATTCTTGGATAAGATTTCATTTTTTTTTAACCTGAAGACTTGTGTGGTGGTGTGAAATGCTGTTTGAAGTACATCTATTTATTATTAAAACACTATCTTTAGACAGTTGTGGGTACGCTGGTGACTGGTTATGACAGTTCAAATGAATGAAGAGACGTAATTTTGTTTTTAATCAATTTTACTTTTTTTAGTTAAATCCCAGAGATCTAGTCCTAGACACACTTCAGACTCCTAAATCTGTATTTTCAATGTCATACTTACATTTTTATTTTGTGGTTCAATCACTGACAGTTTTTCTGGTCTTTATCTGACAATTATAGGTGGTAGTTGTGACCACTACACATGCAGGTAAAGACCCTTTAATGACACTTTAAACAAGTTATATCAATGGTTGTAAGCATGAAACATTTTATCGATAGCCAGTCTATAGACTAACTGGGTTAATATGTGTGGTGTTATGCACATTCTTTGGTGGGCAATATCAATGTATTGGTGCCTAATTGTGTCTCTATAGGGGCATTGACATTTGTACTGTGCCAGTCTTTGCATATAAAAACTATAAGTACCCCTGAACAACCTTTAAAAGCCAGACCCAATAACTACAAGAGAGAAAAGTCAATCAAAACTTGATTAAAATAAAAAAAAGCAATAAATATTTTGAGAAATAAATAAACTTGATTCAGTTCACTTGATTCAGTACTACTGAATTTAGCATGTTTTCGATGATCATACAATGGTATTTTCAATAAAACTGCCCCTGATAGCACATGTACATCTCAGAGATGTGTTTTCATCTGCAAGATATATTTAGAGTTTTTGCTCTTCTGTAATACGTCCTGTCAGATGTTAAATAGGCGATTGGAAATGTCTTAAAGATGTTTATAATTTAGAATGTATGAAAAACTGATTTTTAAAGATGTTGATGCTTTCCAGATGAATTGCTCTTTAGCAGAAATCTGGGAGACGAACGTGTGCTATCCGAGGCATGGCCCAATTTCGAAAACTCATTAAATCTCAGAAACTAATAGATATATTACTAAATTCCTCGCACTGCTGAGGCTGAATTGTACCTTTCACATTCTTTATAAGTACGTCCTAGTTAGTACCTTTTCTTTAAACTCAAAGAAACCTTAAGAACAACAAGACTTCTGTGCTGGCTTTCCCCTTCATGTTGTTAATCCTTACTTTCTACTCTCTAAATTTCCATTTCACCGACACGTCCCTCTCCCTCGCTCTCTCTTTTCTACACTCTAACAATCTCTTCTTTCACCCTGTCTCTCTTTTGCTCCTTGACTTTCCCCAGCTTTCATTTCTCATGCGGTGTTGTGCTGTGTCACTCTGCTCTGGTCTTCATGGGAAGGGGTGTTTCGGTGTCTTCGGGACGCTTGACGTGGGGGCAAAGCTAGGGCACAGCAAGACACTCCCACTATGGGTTCTGGCAGATCTTCCACTGCTGACCAGCTGTTGGTGCTTGAGTCAAAGCGCTGGACCGCTGACTTGTAACGTTTCTCGTCTTCGTTCCACCCACCCAGCAGGTACAGGTGGTCTCCAAGTGGAGACATGCCAGCTGTGCTCACTCCTAAGGGAAGGCTTGCCGCTCTTGTCCACTCTTTGCTCTCAGGGGAGAAGACTTCCATGGTCATTACATCAATGCGGACTCCACCGGGACCAAGCTGGCTTCCACCTACAACGTACACCTTACCACCTACTGTTGCGGAGCAGTGCCATCCTCGAGGTGTTTCCAACTCTCCCTGCTCGCTCCAAGTGTCGGTGTCAATGCTATAATGGATGACCGAGCGAGAGTAAGCGCAGTTGACATAGCCGCCAGTCACCAAGATGTCTCCTGATGGTAGGACTGCACTGGCATGGCAGCAACGTGGCATATCCATTGGCGTACGGAGCTGCCAAGTGTTGGTAGAGGGCTGGTAGCTCTCAATAGTGGCCAAGAGGCCATCGGTGTTTCGCCCACCAATGGCATACAGCCGCCCACCAGTGGCTACCAAACTGAAATGTGTACGTCTTTGGCGCATGCTTGTCAGATGCAGCCAGGTGTTGAATCGAGGATCATATCTGAGGACCAGAAGGTAATGCGGACAGTCAAATAGATTTTAGACTAGGAGTGTTCAATCGTGTTTCGGGAGTGTAGAGTTTAGCTGAAACCTGTTCAAGCACACACTTGCTTGCAAGTAATCTTTAAAGGGTTAGTTCACCCAAAAATGAAAATTATGTCATTAATGAATCGCCCTCATGTCGTCTCAAGCCCGTAAGACGTTCATCTTCAGAACACAGTATAAGATATTTTAGATTTAGTCTGAGAGTTTCTGTCCCTCCATTGAAAATGTATGTACGGCATAGTGTCCTTGTCCAGAAAGGAAATAAAGACATAATCAAAGAAGTCCATGTGACATCAGTGGGTTAGTTATGTAATGTATGTACAATAAAGTTATGTACAATGTTTTGAAGCATCGACAATACATTTTGGTCCAAAAATAACAAAAACTACGACTTTATTCAGCATTGTCTTCCGGTTCTGTTGCAGATCCGTATTCAGTGACGCGGCTGACGTGTGTCTGGTGCGGCTGAGCTTCGGTTACAGTCTAAGGGTTCGGTTACGCAGTACAAAACACTGTTCACAAACGTGTAAGGATTTCCACACAGAAGAAGACTTGGATTTTTTTTTGCCCAGCCGTATTTATTTGAACCCGAATACACGGACGCACCAGACACACGTCAGCAGAGGCACTGAACGCGGAACCACAACAGAACCGGTAGACAATACAATGCTGAATAAATTTGTAGTTTTTGTTATTTTTGGACCAAAATGTATATTCGATGCTTCAAAACATTGTAACTAACCCATTGATGTCACATGGACTACTTTGATGATGTCTTTTTTTCCTTTCTGGACATGGACAGTATACCATACATACATTTACAATGGAGGGACAGATAGATCTCGGGCTAAATCTAAAATATCTTAAACTGTGTTCTGAAGATGAGCGGAGGTATTACGGGCTTGGGACGACATGAGGGTGAGTCATCAATGACATAATTTTCGTTTTTGGGTGAACAAACCCTTTAAGCTTTTGATTAGCTGGCGTGTTTAATCAGGTTTCTGCCCTCTATAGCAGTGGTCTCAATCTCAATTCCTGGAGGGCCACAGTTTAGCTCCAAACAACTCCAATTCAACCCTGCTTAATAGTAGAAGTTAATAGTAATTCTGAAGACCTTGATTAGCTTGATCAGGCGTGTTTGTTTAGGGTTGGAGCAAAACTGTGCAGACCTGTGGCCATCCCCTGCTCTATAGATGGCTCACCAGGAGAAGAACTGGACCACCCCTGAATTAGATTCAATTATTTGCGATAACACACCTGCTAAGAGTGCCAACAGCATGTTTAGCCTGGTTTCGGGCATCATTCTGATCTTCTCCTCCTGCCACGTACAGGAATCCATCCATCACAGCCACACACTGGTTGAAGCTCTTTGCTGGCAGCTGAGTAAGATGACGCCATATAGCCGTTCCCTCTCGAGGATCTCTCCACAGCACCTGGTGAGCAATCAAAATAAAATCAGAAATTTACAATAGTCAACATTTGAAGTGGATCAAAAAAGTGCATCAAAGTTGTCCTAAGACAAGAACGGGGTTCAAATGTTGACTACTGTATTTTCTAGTCCATTCCTGGTCCTGGAGGGCAAGAGTTTAGCTTCAAACTTAATCAAACCTAGTCAACTTGCCCCACCAGGAGTTGAATTGGACACCCATTAATTAAAAATGTCATGGACTTTGTTATACGTACCTCTCGACTCAGGGCACGCTCAGTTAGAGATGGGCGACCCCCAATGCTTAGAAGAACGTTCTGGCTTCCCCGGACTTTTGAGCGCCGTGACTGCAGTGTGTTTTGCTGGTATGGCAGCAAATGGTAGTTCATGGCATCTACTAGAAGACGGTGACACCGAGGATCTAGCATCATACGAGCCACTGGCTGGATCTCACTAACCAGCTCGTTGGCAGGGATGGTCTCGAAGCGCACGTGAGACAGCACTTCTGCAGCATGTTCCTGTCTCTTTGGGTCGAAGTCTAACCACTTCATTGCCATCTAGATTCCAAGAAAAGTTCAAGTGAGTGATCCATATTTAGTATCTAATTCAGTCTACTTTATAAATAGTGTTCATCCTGTGCATGTCTATATCCTTCTCACGACTCTGTAGCTGTATCTCTTTTTATAGGATGTGCTATGTTTGCCGACATATTTAGCTTTTGATTCACTGTATAAATGGTAGTTCTTAAAGGAGTAGTTCACTTTAAAAAAAAAAACTTTTGCTGATAATTTACTCACCCCCATGTAATCCAAGATGTCCATGTATTTCTTTCTTCAGTTGAAATGAAATGAAGGTTTTTGATGAAAACATTCTAGGATTGTTCGCCATAATCAAAAGAAAGAATCTTTTTTTTGTCATTTCGTTCATTTTGTTCGTTGAATGAACCAAATGACTCAAAGATTCATTCATTTTGATGAACGAGTTCGAACAGGAGAGTCACGAACGTGCATCACAGAACAGAGCAAGGTGAGCATTTGTGCTTATAAAACTTAAACTTTTATTTATTTTTTAAATGACCGATTTTTTTCGCTAGATAAGACCCTTATTCATCGTCTGGTGTCGTTTAAAGCCCTTTGAAGCTGCACTGAAACTGTCTTTTGGACCTTGAACCGTTTGGTTCCCAGTGAAGTACATTATAAGGAGAAAATCCTGGAATGTTTTCATCAAAACCCTTAATTTTCGACTGAAGAAAGAATGACATGGATATCTTGAATGACATGGGGTGAGTACATTATCAGTAAAAGTTTTTTAAAAACTACTTCTGTAAAGGGGTCATCAGATGCCCATTTTCCTCAAGTTGGTAGAGACCCGTTTTAGTGCATATGACATCATATTGCTCTTAAAATCCAAACGCCTTGAATATTGAGAGTGTTTAGGCTTTTTGATTAAAAAAATGATTTTTAATTGTATGGTGGTTGTGTTCACACCCTGCAAAGAAACATTTATGTGCAAACACCATATAAAAGTGAATTTTGCATTTAAAGGAGTAGTTCACTTTAAAAAATAATATAACTGTAAAAATACACCCCATGTTATTCAAGATATCCATGTCATTCTTTCTTCAGTCGAAAATTAAGGTTTTTGATGAAAACATTCCATGATTTTCTCCATACAATGTACTTCACTGGGCACCAAACGGTTCAAGGTCCAAAAGACAGTTTCAGTGCAGCTTCAAAGGGCTTTAAATGACACCAGACGATGAATGAGGTCGAGGTCTTATCTAGCGAAACTATCGCTCATTTAAAAAAACAACAACAAAGTTTAAGTTTTATAAGCTCAAATCCTTACCTTGCTCTGTTCTGTGATGAGCGTTTGTGACTCTTCTGTTCGAACTCGTTCATCAAAATGAACAAATTTTTCTTTGAGTCATTTGGTTCATTCAACGAACAAAATGAACGAATTGACTCGGAAAAAGATTAGTTCATTTTGATGAACGAGTTTGAACAGGAGAGTCACACACAAAAGAGCAAGGCGAGCATTTGAGCTTATAAAACTTAAACTGTTATTTTTTTAAATGAGTGATCATTTCGCTTGATTAAGACCCTTATTCTTCATCTGGAATCGTTTAAAGCCCTTTGAACAGTTTGCACTGAAACTGTCTTTTGGACCTTGAACCGTTTGGTTACCAGTAAAGTCCATTTTATGGAGAAAATCCTGGAATGTTTTCATCTAAAGCCTTAATTTATTTTCGACTGAAGAAAGAAAGACATGGGTATCTTGGATGACATGGGGGTGAGTAAATTATCAGCAAAAGTTTTTTTTTAAAGTGATTTACTCCTTTAAGCTTTTGTAAAATCCCCATTCCTCCTGCGTTTTCATCCTTCTCTCTTTACACTAACCTGGAAGGTGGTGACCTCTGAGGGAAGAACTAGGTTGTCGTCTTGCAGGAAAGATGTGATCTGCTCCAGGGTGAGTTGGTTGAACTGAGCCGTCTCACAAAACTGGGCAAAATTCTCCAGAATGAAGCGCCGGGCGGCCTCACGAACAGGCATCAGGCCGTACGCAGCGCCGATGTTCCATATGTACACACACGTGTGAGCGTTCACCTCGGACATCATGAACTCCATGCACATCTGGAGAAGATGAGGGATCTGCATTGTGCTCGCCGCAGCCACAGTGCAGCCAATGGTGTACAGGGACATGTGCACACGGCCCAGGTAAGCAAATGTAATCACATTGGCAAGTCCTGAGGAGAAACATAATACACATATCTCATGGATGTTTAATATACAGTCAAACCAAAAATTATTCAGACACCAGATATAATTTTTGATCTTTTTTTAATGGTGGGTGCAGGACACTATCGTTCATTTATGTATGCGAGGATAGCAAAATAAAGTAAAAATACAGTGACTACCAGTAAAAATTTGCGACCAAAAATTATTCAGACACTATGACCTGATTATGTTTTGCTTAAAGTGATAGTTCACTTTGAAATCAATTTTTGATATGTCTTAGCTTACCTCAAGGGCACCCAAGATGTAGGTGTCTTTGTTTTCACAGTATTTTCAATTTTGATATTTTTAGGTCAAACCGTTCTTGTCTGTCAGTCATATAATGGAGGTCTATGGGGTCCACCTCAAAGAGCTCTAAGAGGTAAAAACGATATAAATACTGTTCGTTTTCTAACACAAACCGCTCGTTTCGTGTCTTAGTCCATCAATGTGTACTTACATTTACGAGTCATTAAATCATGTTTAATCTGGACATCTCTGTGCATGCTCTTTGAGGTGGTGAACATAGACCTCCATTATATGACATTATATGACAGACAAGAACGGTTTGACCTAAAAAAATCAAAATTGAAAATACTGCGAAAATAAAGACTCCTACATCTTGGATGCCCTTGAGGTAAGCTAAAACATATCAAAATTAATTTCTAAGTGAACCATCCCCTGAACAAAACTGAACAAAATTAAGCATTGCTTAGTAATTGGTTGACTTAAATTGGTTTTATCCAATCCAGTTGACAGCTATTTAACGTAGAGACAGTCTAACAGAAGGATGGCCAAAACCAGTTTTTGCAACTACAGCAAATAGACTATAGTGAATAAACTGTGACAATGTGAGAAATGTTAAGGTGTCTGAATACATTTTGGTTTGACTGTAGATTATTCCAGTTGTTTGGGTCACTTGAAATATTTAGTAACTTTAACAAATTCAGCCATATGCCAGGTGACCCTGTTGCTGGAGATTATATTACATATTAGTTCCGATTCAAAGACATTGTTGGTTTACGTTTGCTAAATTTTGCAGGACAATGGATCTCTGGAAGCACCTCTGTTATGTTTTAAGGCTTACCGAGAGGTGAGAGGGTAGGAAGTTCCAGTCGTTTGAGTCCAGGGTCTTTAGCCAGGACTTCACGAAGATACTGGCTGACTGAAGAAATGACTAGTTTGTGAACATCAAATGCCTTGGTTTTGCAGGCCAATTCCATGTCAGTGAGGAAGCGTTCCTGTCTCATGCGGCTCAGCTCCTCCAGCATAGTGGATCCATGCAGGGGACGGGTGAGCTCAGTGCCCAGGCCAAAACCCTTCTCCCCGGGTCGGATCACAGGGGGCGGCAGGGGAACCCCATTGAGACGGTTCAGCTGCTCAATATTAAGGGGCAACTCCAGCTTTTTAACGCCCAGCTCTGGTACAACCACTCCACTCTCAACTGTTGTCAATTCAGGTATGGGCTTCTTAGGGCGTGGTGACTTCTTTTTGGGAGCCATTTTAATGTGTAGTGTAGGATAGCTTTTTAATGATAGATTCTGTGCTGATAGTCACAATGACCCAGTACCACTTGGAGTTGTTCTTTTCTGTGTTTTAAAAAACTGACACTTTTACCAAGATTATAGATGGACAGACAGACTACACTTGCAAACTAACAAAGCAGAGTATGGTGAGGGATCCGCTTCAGCACACGCTGCCTGAAAGGAGACACAGTAAACATGCAGTATGAGTCATCATATCATGGTCAACATGGATGGGTTTACACTCGTGGGTTTATCTCATCTTACTCTTTTACAGTTGGAGGATATAAGGGTGATTGACAGGTGCATGTGGTCACGAAGGGAGTTCCCAAAAAAGGATAGCCAGGGTTGAAATTTATTATAAGCAAGCTGAGTCATTTACAAATAGCATGTACCACATTTTTTATTGTCATTCCAAATTGAAGATTTATGGTTTAGTGATTTTTTTTTTCATTTGTTAACTATATTATTTAACCTGAACTAACAAAGAAAACATTTCTAAAGGATTTATAAATCTTTGTTAATGTTAATCTTAAAAGATACTAATACATGATTAAAATCAAAAGTTGCATCTATTAACATCAGTTAATGAAGTTGAGCTAACAATGAACAGTTGTATTTTTATTAATTAATGTTAACAAAGATTAATAAGTGCTGCAATGAATGTATTGCTCATTGTTTAACATTAGTTAATGCATTAACTAACCTTAGCTAATGGAAACTTATTGCAAAGTGATACCGAATTTTATAAATGTGGTATAAATATTCCTTTGTGTGCATAAAAACTTCAAAAATGAGTACATTTTTAAAGATTTTATTAGTATTAGATGGCATAGCATGTCATATTGCAGGACACGATATATGCAGTTACATTACTAAATTTAATAATGAATATTTGCATTGATATTTGATTTTTATTATGGGATTCAGCCTGTAGAAGAGAATGTGTGGTTACTCTTGACTTATATTAGTAATCCCCACTCATCTGGCAGTTATTATAGATAACCAGGCGTGTTACAGATCATGGCATATGCATGCAAAGTCATTTTTTTCTGTAATCTCACTTATTTTTGCCCATATTGTTTTTAGTCAGCTCATTGCAAACTTGTATAATTTCAGAAAGGGGATTGTGCTGTTATCAAAACCAGAACAAGGCAGTGCCCTCAGATAAACAAACAAGTATGATTGGACTGTGATAGACAGGTATGTTTATGTCTCTAAAAATAGCCACATAGGAAAATATGGCAGAGGTCGTGCAGCGTAAATTACCCTCACACTGTCACCAGTCCCTTCTCTCTCACCCCATTCTCGCCTCCAAACCAAAACATAAAGGCCTATCCGTGTCCTCAAAATCAGAAGCAGTTGCTTTCATTAAGTGGAAATGCACGGAAATGACTCAATCCTTGTGGCAGGTGAATCCACCCATTTACTATGACAACCCTTTTCACCAGGGACCGATAAAGACTGCTCGAGTTCCAGCAACAGGTGTTCAAAATATGAGGAGACTACTTTAAAAAGAAAAAAATAGCAGGATCAATTTAAATATAGATGTTGAACAATGCAGTGCTTAAACCCTGAATGTTAAGAAAGCAAATGTTTATGTCAGCAAAAGGCAATAAGCTTATACATAAACCATTTTGTCACTTCCATCTAATCGTGTATTGTTTAATAGCATTCTATGATGGAAATGGCAGGATAGAAATGTATTTTTTTTTATTTTTTGGAAAAAAAGACCTCTTTGTCTGGCTGAGGCTAATATGTTAAAATAAAATCAATCTCTAAAATATTTTAGTATATTGTCCTGTTTAGTATATATGTCCTTGCTAAGCACTAACATTGCGAGATTGGTACTTTCAGTGCTGGGTATATATGAAGAGCCATTTGAAATGTTCTTCTAAAATGATAATTTTTATCAAGCTTGTATATTTAAGTTCAGTAATTTCACTTAAATGGCAATGAAGATTACCTATTAATTGTCATTTAAGTGAAATTACTAAACTTAAATATACAAGTTTGATAAAAATGGTCATTTTAGAAGAAAATTTCAAATGGCATTTAGAGGCTTTTGCATCTGAACTCTTCATATGTACAAATACTGATTAGTTACTGATTCCAAATTTGCTTGACTAAAATTGTTGTTAGTACACATTACATTATTACTTTTAGATTACTTTTGACCTTTCTCGTTTATCAAATATATTTGCAATCAAAATAAAACACTTTCTAAAAAAACATCGAATTAATTTACATATTTATTTATTTATTTATTTATTTATTTAACCAACATCAGAGAACCATGAACTTAATTTTATTATTATTATTGACTTTTTTTTAATCATTGACCTACCTTATTAACTTAAAAATCAGGAGGTACTTTAAGGAAATATAGGTAAAAGAACTTTAGCTGAAAAAAAAAGTTAGGGAATCTCTGCATGTAAATATGAAATGACATGAACTTGTACATTTCAATGTGTTTGAAAGACAAAAGCCTTCTAAAGACAGTAATGCATGTTTAAATGTCTCACTGAGTGATAATTCAAATAATTCATTGTCAGGAGTTGATTAGATATGCATGCAATGTTTAAATATTGAGAAAACACTTGCAAAATTATTTCTGTATTTTCCGGTCTCAGTTTTTAGTGATAGTCACATGACTAGTAGCTGTTCTGTGTGCAATTCCACAAACCTGGAAGACCTTCTGAACATATATCAAAAGTAGACTTTTATAAAATGTAAACAAGAGTGAGTATATGTTTTGTGACACTTAATATAATTTAGATCAAATCTGCAAATGTCTGCATATGTTTAACCCTTTACCTGTCACCCCCCTTTTTGATAATTGACTTTAAAATGCACTATACAAACTTGGTTGTAATTCAAGAATGCTTTGGAATTTACAGTAAATCAAATATACTTTATTATTTTTTTAATATAAAATAAATATTTTACAAAATATTTTTTACTATAAAATTACTGTAAAATGAAAGCTATATATCTAACCAAGTTGTGTTCCAAATTTAAAGTTGATATCACAAAAATTGAAATTCCCATGAGATTTTGTTTAGGCGTTATACCAAAAATACCCACTGGGTGCCATTGAATTCCATTGAATTTAATTGGATGCATTCTGCCTTAACAAATTAATAAATTTCTCTCCAAATATCATTTCTGTCACTAAATATGGAATCGTGAGACTCAGACCTTTCTGACAATATGTGTTTTGTCAAGATTAGAAAAGGTTTTGATAATAAATTATGAAAGATGATGCCCAAAAGGGGAGGGGCCTAATAAAAAATACCATTTCTATGGTAACGCAACGTCCAATTTCAAAACGGTTACCTTCTTACCTTACTTTTTAAAATATAATTTTATCTTTTTTTTATTGACAAATACTAATTATGTTTTATTATGAACTTTTAGCACTAAAAACCAAAGTTTCAATTATTAAAAGTGTGTGCATCGACTTTTTGTGACAAAGGTCAGAAACTCCTGTAATGACGTTGATTTTTTGAGGCGCACTCTTGTCATAAATTCATATATTACTGTTCATTCATAATTTGTAAGAAAAAAAAAACAGCACTAAAATATCTATTTAGGAGTCTTAGACCTTTCCAACGATATAGTTTGTCATGACAAGATTAGGATTTAATAGTAAGTAATATAGTGAAGTAAATTTAGGTTGCCCGTATATGGGCAAGTGACAGGTAAGGGGTTAAATGATTTCAGGAGTGTTGCAACATAAAGTCCATCATAAAAACACTCTTGCCGCTTCTTCTATTTCACCACAGCAGCTGCTGGCCCTGCTGACTATCACACACACACACACACACACACACACACACACACACACACACAGCTATTTACAGCAGGAAATAGGAAAATGCATGAGGGGGGAAGAATCAATGACTAAAATCTTTTTCAGTAGTTTAATGAATGTTTTAGTGATGGTCATGCAACTATTTGACCCAGATAGGTGATCCTGATTACTGAAAAGTGATAGGTTCATGTTCTATAATCTGATGCTGTAAACAAAATTTTCAAGAAGGTTAGAGGTAAGTAGGGGACAAGGACATTTCAATACCTCATGGAAAGGGAAGGATAAAAAGAGAGGATGAAGAGATTGAAAAGAAGCAGCTGTCACACATGTCAGTCCGCTGTCTGTCTTCAGTCTAAAACGCTGTAGTGTCGTGGAAAGTCCTACTAACTATTTGTCCAATCCCAACAAGCTTCACCCTCTGCTGGGTATTTATAGAGAGTGAGAAACAACCCTCATGCTTTTATTTTTTGCACTCTGACAAGGGTCCGTTTAAATTTAGACCACCCGACTACAGTGGGATGCCATTGATCAGAAATTCATACAGTGTTTGTTTGGATTGTGAGATGTCAGGGATGCATATCCAAAGTGATGTTTAGTTTTCAATCATCTCAAATAAATTGAAGCATTTCTACATGCAGTAAGCATGTTAAATGATTCAATCGTATATTAAAACCAAATAATTTGTGAACCCAATTCATGCATTGAGAGAATATCTAATGTTATGTTGCTGTTAAAACATTCACATGCCAATGTCTAATTTAATGTAATGTATTATAGCACCCTAATGCATTCATCAAAAGAAAGAAAAGCAGTCCGGATGTTTTACCTCTGCTCTCTATCTGCTCTCCTTCTTTGTCCTTCCTTGTTCTCTCATTCGCTTTTTTCCCAGTTCTTGAATCCACAATATTTTCTTTCTGTTCTTGCTAATCTGTCTCTTTCTCTGTCTGTCTGTCTGTCAGGGCAGATAGCTGTTGGGAGCTGGAGTTAGTGGAAAAGATGAACCAACCACAGCTCTGCAACACAATCCCACCAGTCCCCAACCCCACCTACACATCCCTCTCCATATATTTATACAGCCATCCACCCCTCCCCAAAAAACACTGTCCATATCCAGCTTGTCCTCCTAACTCCAACCTGATAGGACATATGGCAGTGTTATTCTTACAGCCATGACGAGGTCAGGGCCATAACCAGCATAGACATTGCCCAATATTTAGATCAGTGTTTTTTTTCAATGGCAGATTCGCTATTATCTTTGGTCCTACTCCAAAATGGATAATAATAATATCCTAATAAAATTATTAGATTAACCAGCCAGTACTATGGTATCGTTACAGTATTTCTGTAAGGGTAGGCTAATGTATGTAATTTTACATTTTGCTTATTCAGTTGGCCTGTACATTTCAGTCTCCAATCTGTGATGATGCTTGAACATTTGCTTGCGTCTTTAGTCAAGGAGATGTTTTAATGTTGTTGTGGTGATTCCTTTTTATTTTAATATTTTAAAGGGATAGTTCACCCCAATTTTTTTATATTTCTTTCATTAATTACTCACCCTAATGTCGTTTCAAACCCGTAAGACTTTCAGGTCCCGCATTAAGTGGCTTAAGTACTATGTACTTACATTGTAATTAATCATTTGATACAATGGACTTATACATGTTTTTACATTGTACTTATAATTTAAAAATACCAGCTACAGCTGTAATTAATTTATGTAATTGCACAGTTGACCCTTACACCTCAACCCACCCTTACCATAACACCACACCTAACCTTACATATCATCTCAATAGCAGCAAAAGTGTTTTACAATACAACATGAACCCAATAAGTAGGCTACATGTAAGTACATAGTACTTAAAGCCACTTAATATAAAGTGGGACCGACTTTCATTCATCTTCAGAATGCAAATAAAGATATTTTTGATGAAATCTGAGAGCTTTCTGTCCCTCCATTGACACGCAACTACCACTTTGAAAAAGGTTTCAAGAAGTTCATAAAGACATTGTACAACTAATCCATGGGCTCTATGCACAGCTGTTCTACTTCCTGAACTTCAGCCAGCTTCTTGTTTCCTGTCTGTCATTATTGGACAATTTGATTAATTCAGGTGTGCTTGACCTCAGTAGTCACGGCAACAATAATCAGACACACCTGAATTAATCAATGTGTCCAATAATGACAGACAGGAAACAAGAAGCTGGCTGAGGTTCAGGAAGTAGTGCAGCTGTGCATAGAGCCGGAGACTTGGCTGCTTTATATAAACAACAGACCGAATTTAGGCTTTTATTCACATATAAATCTTGATTAGTGAAACAGAAGCTCAACCGAACCTGGTCATTGGTTCTTTCTGAAGCTCAAAAGTGCTGCGTAACACAAGAATGAATTGGTTTGCGCACGTCAAGCGAACATGATGTGTGAGTGGATGAATGTTTGAAGCCATTGCAAATTAGGCTATAAGTATAGCCTATAGTTTGCTAGTAAAAGCTGATGACTCTATTTAACCTCTTTTAGTAGGATGTATTTGAAATACCACAACCTTGAATTATAAAAGCTTAACGATAAATGCATCATGACCTCATCGAGTAATCAAAATGGCTTTATGACAGCAGTATGACGTATTTCCGGTTTTTGTTTTCGGAGTGACGGAAGTTCGTAGCAGTCTGACTCTGAAACAACAGCAGGCCCCCACTTCCGGGCAATATGTACCAGCTGTAAACATGGCGGAGGAGCTAATGGAAGCAGTCGAGAAGTTGCGATTGAGGCTCGAGGAGAATCAAGAGCCTCGCAAGGTAATACACCCTTTCTCTGAGACGAAGCCAACGCTTTACGTCGACGCTTTCTCACCGTGTATGACTGCGTTATACGCGCTTCTGCTCGTGGCTAGTCTGAGGATCGTGCAAAATTGCTATCCAGAAATTCTACGTATAACAATTACAACAGCAGCAGACCGTGAAATGAATGATCGATCAGATTTTCAGACTTTTTTCTTAAATATGCTTCAGAGGAAGAAGAATCCGAAGCTAGTGCTCAGGTAGCAGAAATGACAACCATAGCAATTTATTATGATATCTGTGACAGATGAAGACAGGCCGTGATAGTGCTGCAGAGTGGATGTTACTCTCTATAAAACATGATTTCTCTGCAATACTCTCTGTCCTTACACTTAGGTTGTGTCTCAAATTTAGAGAACTGCCTACGCATTATTGTGTAGAGCCGAGTTTCAGATGCGACCCCCCTATTCTAGAGGCCACGACTACACTTTAGGTGCACTTAAATGCCTTGGTTGGTAAATTTGGCCATTTTAGTTTGGTAAATGAGTCTTGGACACTATACAATATATTAATAACTTTGACACTACTGTTATTTACTACTGTTAAATACCACAGTACTACCATGTTATTTGGACACTGCATGTTCTTACCATACTTATTTTGGCATGAACACTTCCTTGAAATATGTACATATCATGGTGTATGATATGGTACTGCCAGTATTTTTCTAAGAGTAATCTATATAGTTAATCTATATTTTTTGTGTTTGGATTAGTGCTGTCAAATCGATCGGTGGAACATATGTGTGTGTACTGTAAATATATGTATATGTTATATGTTTCTCTGTGTATGTGTATACAGAAATGTTCACTCACATGTATGTATAATGTTAGTAAAATGTATACACATTATGTAAACAACAATTTTTATGTTAATGCGATTAATCGATTTGACAGGAGGACTAATTTGGGTGTATCTGTATTTTTATATAACTACGCTCGCATCTCTTTTCTGTGGTTTTAGGTTTGGTTTTATACAGTGATGCAATTTAGTATTTTAGTATTATATACATTGTAAAGTGATTTTTTTTTTTGGTAACTAATAAGAATAGTCTAGTTGTCCACAAACAGTGCAGTTAAATGCTTGATTTGATCATTTTGACAATGTACTCCTTACAATATTATTGTTGTCATGGTCCAAAATGAAAATTTTACCCCAACTGGCCGTGGTGGGTGTTATGAAAAAGTGTGTGTGTGTGTGTGTATATATATATATATATATATACATACATACATACACACACAGTATATATACTGTATATACACAGTATATACAGTATATATATATATGAAGAGTTCAGATGCAAAAGCCTCTAAATTCCATTTGAAATTTTCTTCTAAAATGACCATTTTTATCAAGCTTGTATATTTAAGTTCAGTAATTTCACTTAAATGAGAATTAATAGGTAATCTTCATTGCCATTTAAGTGAAATTACTGAACTTAAATATACAAGCTTGATAAAAATGATCATTTTAGAAGAAAATTTCAAATGGCACTTAGAGGCTTTTGCATCTGAACTCTTCATATATGGAATAATTAATCTCTTGTCTGTGAAATGCATTCTTATATTTTTTCTTCCTCCTTGTTCTGTCTAGCTTCTGAAAACTCTCAAAAGGTTGGGGGAGCTGCCCATGACGGTAGACATCCTGGTGGTAAGATCAAAAAATTGCTTATCTTCACATCTATTACTATTGGTTTGATCTCACAGATTTCTAGGTTTTAATATGTTTGTTTTCTCTGATTCTTGCAGGAAACTGGCATTGGGAAGGCTGTGAATTCTCTGCGCAAACATGAATTTGCTGGAGAGGTTGCAAAGAACCTTGTGGCCAAGTGGAAAAAGCTGGTGCCAGAGAGATCTGCAGACAGGTAAGCTTTTTAAAGTGATCTATTATCTGCTAATTTCATTGCAATTAACTTTTATTAGGTTAATGAAAATGCAGAACATCTTAGTAAAGAAAACCGAAACTGAAACAACTGTTCTTTAGAATATGCCCATGTTCCAGAATTAACTTTTGTCACAACTGCCTATGGCGAGTGATTTGAGAAAAATGAATGGGCCATACATATTTTTATATATAAGTTTAAGGAAGTTGAGTTTTTTTATTTTTTTATTTAAGTCTCTTATGCTCAGAAAGTCAATTTGATCGAAAATCCAGTAAAACGGTAATATTGAGAAAAATATTTTCCATGTGAATACCGGTATATTTTAAAATGTAATTTATTCCTGTGATCAAAGCTGAATTTTCAGCATCATTACTCCAGTCTTCAGTGTCATATCATCCTTCAGAAATCACTCTAATATGCTGATTTGCTGCTCATGAAACATTTCATATTATCGATGTTAAAAGCAAAACGATTAACTTAATTATTTTGTAGGAACGTTATAATTTTTTTCAGGATTCTTTGATAAATAGAAATGTCAAATGAAAAGCATTTATTTGAAATGTATATATTTAGGTAACAATGTAGAGGTCTTTACTTTCAATTTAGATCAATCTAATGGATCCTTGCTGAGTAAAAGTATTAATTTCTTCTAAGAAAATCTTAATGACCCCAAACTTTTGAACGGTAGTGAATATAAGTTACCACTGCTGATGAGTTTTTCTCTAATTTGATGTTTGTTGGTTGTTAATTTTGGAACCGTGGCAATGTTGATAGATACGAGATGAATAATAAGTTTATATATGGTTCATGTTTATCAATAGACCAACTGTAAAGGAGGGACGTTCCCACTCACGCATTGAGTCTGGAGGGCACAAACGAGTCCGGGAACGGTCTCCAGACGAACCTCCGCTTATGGAGGAGGAGCAACACGACGAGATGGAATACCAGCATGGCTACTCGCCCTCGCCTCCACATAACTACAGCTCACAGTACAGACACAGCAGTGCAAGGGGGTATCAGTCAGATGAGTATGAAAGCCCTCCAGAAGAGGAGCCGGAGCCTAGTCCCCCACGAAATGACATTAGACACAACAAGCCACACAAAGAGCCAGTCAGAGAGCACAGTTCCCAAGACATGCGGGAACGGGAGAGACGGAAGCACCAACCCGCGGGTGGCAGCGGCAGCAAGGAGAGGACGCACAGAGCCGAACGAGAGCAACAGGGTGGGACGAGTCACAAATCTAAACATGATCGACATTTAAGCTCACACGAGAGCAAAAAGGAAAAGAAAGGAGGAAGTGATGGTAAGAAGTCTCTTATGCTCACCAAGTCTGCATTGATTTCATGACAAATACAGTAATATTGTGAAATATTAACACAATTTAAAACTGCGTATTTCTGTTTTAGTGCATTTCAAAATCAAATACTTTCAGCATCGTTACTCCAGTCTGCAACCATGGTTGTTTCAAGGATTTTTTGATGAATAGAAAGTTCAAAAGAAGTCTTTTATAACATTATAAATGTCTTTACTGTCACTTTTGATCAATTTTAATACATTCTTTCTGAAAATATGTTGTTTGTTTATTCTAAGTGTAAGATTTTAGGTTGATCTGCTTTTGTTTTTAAGGAAATTCAAGGGAGAGGGGGGAAGTTCCAGAGAAAATGGATGAGGAGGAGGAGCCTTTTGAAGCTCCAACCATGTCTTTTGAATCCTTCCTCACGTATGACGCCCCGACCCCAAGCAAAAAGAAGAAAAAGCAGTCCTCGCGCCCCCCTCAGCCTCCGGCTTCGGTTCCTTCGGCTTCCTCGAAGTCTGGCAAGGCTAACGGCACCAGCAGTAAACACTCAAAGCCATCCTCTTCCACAGCGACCACGCCTGCTGTTCCAGAGAAACGCAGGAAGGTGAGGCTGAACTTGTTATTCTGGTGGGGTGAAGGGATTTGTCAAAGGATTTCTAATCATTATTTCTCCAGGTAGTGGATGTGGTTCCCATGCTGCCCGATATCCCTTTGCCATCCATCCAGCCCAACTACAGGCCACTGCCCTCCATTGATCTTACGCCACTGTCCCCCCAGAGACGCAAAAGTACGTGTTTTTTAGTTTTAGAACACTTTAAAGAGGACCTATTTTGTTCAAATTTCTCTAGTGTGTAATGTTGCTGTTTGAGCTTAAAAAAGCTCTGCAAAGTTACAAAGCCCCTCCAGTGGGAGTTATTCTCCTATATCAGTGTCAGTGTTGCTGAACTCCCTGAAACGCCTCCATTGTAGAGTTTACTTCCAGGAACGAACACGTCACAATATTCCTCATTTAAATAATTCCCGCAAAAATAATTCCCGCCTGGTTAGTAGAGTTAGTAGTGTGTTGAAACTGGGCTGTGTTCCAGTCCACTTTTACCCCGTTTCCACCAAAAAAGAACTGGTTTGGAACTGGTGCTGGTTCAAAGTTGGTTCAACTTGAAAACCTTCTCAGAACCTGTTTGTTTTTCCACTGACTAGAGAGACCAGCGAACGACGTCGTTACATCACTGTGTACTAGAGCCTGACCGATAAAGGATTTTGAAGGCCGATACCGATGTAAATATTTATTTGTTTTAAAATCCGATATTCCGATATATTTTTTTACTACAGAAACGCGCAACAAAACATTAACAGATTTCCCTAACATTAGTTATTTGTAGTTATTTATGAGTTTTAACTAAAATAATATGATAATGCATTTAAAAAAAAACTTTTTATTGTCACAACAGAACAGACTGATGATAGCGACATTAGCTCGCTTTGTGGTTAGCTAGTCTATGATGAGCCATAATTTTGCAATGGATTACGTCATACTGCAAATTGTAAAACATACATTTTCAATATAACAGGCCAAGGAGAGATGATCCATCCCATCGCTATAACTGTCACGCGCTATTAAAGAAATACTTCAGTCACACTGCCAAAAGTTAAAAGGACAGTCAGTCAACTACACTGTAACAACGTAGCGTAACTATTACTAGCTAATTCCGCTTCACTCTCGGCTTATTTAACTGCAGCAAAACTGGACATGATAGTCACAAATTTTGTCATGCTTATTTGAGTTAAGAGAACTGATGGGGATATTCTTTTAATTGTTAATCAAGCAATGTATGTCTCGTGACCAACTCAACGAGTGTTGCCAACAGGGACGGTATAGAGTGCCCTCTGGTGGACAAACTATACAACTCCAACACTTATGAGATGGTTCAAGCATGTTTTGTCCGTTTTTATGTTATTTTTGAAATATTCATTTATTGGCCATTATAACTGCCTATAGCGATAGTTTGGAAAATGCCTAATATCGGCCGATAATATCGGCCTGCCAATATATCGGTCTGGCTCTACTGTGTACGTCGCCATACATCTTAGCTTTCCCATTCCCTTCGTGTTGTTGGTCACAATAACCCCACCACCAGCCCGCGATGTAAACATGACGTTGTAAAATAACGATTCTAGTCAGGCAAAGAGTTGGTCCCGCTTGGGAACCAATTTTCCTGGCCAAGAACCGTTTCTTTGACTGTCGAAACACAAAGAACTGGTTCTCGAGTAGGCACCGCCTCCAAACCGGCTCTCAAAATGCATTGTTAGAAAAGGGGTATTTTAGACATGCACTTGTGAACTTCCCTAAGCACTTACCCTCTGGTGAGTCTCTGCCGCCATTTTGAAGTGCATTCCACTTCGTGAAGTGGGCGAGGGAAGTTTATATGGACCAGACCCTCGCTCCCTCAATTTTGACTGAGAGAGCGGGTCTACTTCATATGTACACTTCAGGTAGCAATATTGCGCTTAATTTACCCCACCACTAACAACTCTGATTAAACAATTTCATAAGGAAAAAATAAATAAATAAATCTGGTTTTATTGTGGATTCTAAGTGATCAAGTGATCTTAGCACGTTCCAGTTCAGCCTGTTGCAAAGCTTTCGCCAGTAGTGGGCACTCATGCAGCTTAAGCAATCCGAGTGAACAAGACGGAGAAAATTTGGGGAGTGAAAGACATGACAATTTTGGATTGGAACGCAGCCCTGGCGGTTATGGTTAGGGGCGGGACATGTCAAACACGCTTGACAAAACACTGATCCAGCCGGCCAGTCTGAGCAGAGCGTGCTTTTCAGAAGGAGGGGCTTCATAGAAACAGGAACTAAACAGCGTTACTGACAGACTGTGAAGAGAGGAGCCGCAACAATGTCAATTGTCAACAGTGTGATTTTTTTTCAAGCATAAAAACCTATTCTAGTAGAGCCCAAAAACAAAATCAAAACATGCCCCTTTAAATCAAACTGCCTAACAAACCTGAAAAAACAAAACAAAAACAGAATTGAAATCAAAAGAAGTGTATACATCCCAATGATTCTGTCTGCATTGACTCAAAGCAACATGTTTTTCTCCTTTAGTCGCTGTGTCAAATGACGAAGAGGATCTTGGCTGCGCGGGTCGAAGGCTGAACTCCAAAATGGTTGTGTACTCTGGGTCCAAGACTGCATATTTGCCGAAAATGATGTCTCTGTATGATCAGTGCATTAGAGTCCTGCAGAACAATATAGATTGTGAGTTTTCTCATTCTGTGATTATTTGTTTTAATGATATTTTAATGAAACAAATCAGTATAGTGTTTAGCCCTAATGGGATATTACATAACAAAGCACATCTCAAGAGTCACAGATGGCTGTGTGTGAAAAAAATCTGGCCGCATTTTAGATTGCCATAATCAAATCGCTGTAAAGCATGATGTTTCAGGCTGGCCGAAGTGTTTACCGCGCACATCACCTAAATAATTAATCAGCTTTTTACTAATATTTCTTGTTTGGTTTTTTTAGCAATTGATGAAGTGGGCGGAGTGCCATTTGAGATTCTGGAGCCGGTTCTGGAGAGATGCACGCCTGAGCAGCTTTACAGGATTGAGCAGTGCAATCAGGTGTGTGTGTCAAGTTGTCAACAGTCACGGGCAGATTATCTATTTTACGGTTTTAATCAAATAACTGTTGTGTTATTCTACATGCATTATATTAATACATTAGATAGTACTCAGGATTTAGCCGAGCTCTTAGAGAGACCGAATGCTTTTTTTTTTTTGATATTATCTTTTTATTTGGAAAGGCAAAATCCCATCACATACATTAATTACATTTTTAGTAATTTCAGTGCATAAATAGGGATGAGTTCAGCAAGTTTAGTATTGTCCATAATGCCTTTCTGAGTTTTCCTTTTGTGGACCAGAACATTTTTCAGTTAGGAACCGTAACAAAGTAGAACGGAACTGGGATGCACACCACCTTAGGTAATTACTAACATCACATAGAAAGGCAGGTCTTGAGACCGAATGCTTTATCAAACTGTTTCAGACACTGTGATGATGTTGCAATGTACTGTATGTTATGAGAAAAAGTAGTTTTTTTTTGTTTTTTTTTTACCTTGGATGCATGTAAACCTACTGTTGGAGATCTCTAAAACAAAATTATGAGCCTTTAAACAGCATAATAGGGGCATTTTAAGCAGCACAACTGTTTTCTGAAACAAAGCATCATATTCGAATGATTTCTGAAAGATCATGTGACTGAAGACTGGATTAATGATGCTGAAAATTCTGCTTTGCAACACAGGATTTAATTACAGTTTAAAATGTATTGCAATAAGTTTTTTTTAATTTGTAATAGTATTTCACAATATTACTGTTTTTGATTAAATAAATGCTTTGTGAGCAAGAGAGACTTCTTACAAAACATTAAAAAAAGCTTGCTAACACCATTAGTTATTTATTTTCAGATTAACGCTGCATGCAAAGTTTTCCTTTAGCTAATTTTGGGCAAATCTTTGATTGCAAGTGTATCTTATCAGTATTTCACAGAAGAGTCAGATGATCTGTGGATGAGACACTGCCAGCGGGATTTTAGACGTGAAGCTCCTCAAGAGTATGAATCCTGGAGGGAGCTGTATCTCCGGCTCCACGAGGAACGGGAAGAACGTCTGCGCAAGCTCACGATGAACATCAGCTCTGCCCATGCAAACAAACCTAAAGGTGCTCGCAGGCAGTAGTCAGGACATTTAGATCAAAGTTAATGCATAAACGTTTACTTTTCAGTACAGGTGTCAATTTAACTCATAATACAATTAATGCAAGACTTGCTGGGGGGAAAATATTACTGTATAGCAAACATATATATTTGACTTGAAGGTGCAGTATGCAATTTCTGAGACTCAATGTTGAACACTGTTGATATTTTAAAATCAATCCAATCAAACGCACTGCTTTCTTTGCTCCGCCACCAAAATGCACAAACACACAATGCAGTGGATGTGTCTTTATCCTAGAAGTGAAGCAAAACAATGCTTGTGAAAAATAAAGCGAGAAAGAGCTTTTCTCTTTTGTAATGTCTCTCAGCCATCTCTTTCTACATTCATTCTTCAAATCTCCCTTTGCTCACTATGATGCTCCTCCCTCATTAGGAGGACACGCCACCTTGTGCTGATTGGCTACAAGTTAATTATGGCGCTTGTTCCGATCCACTTTCAACAGTGTTTCTCAGAAATCGCTTACTGCACGTTTAAGTCACTTTTTATGTCTATTCAAAGCTTTGCTGATCTGACATGTCAGATGTTAATGTCTTTTGAATATCATCCATTTCAATATTTGGTGAGAAACTCTCTCCCAACATAATTAAAAACATAATCTCCCAAAACATAATTCAATTAGTTAATGAATTAATCAGCACGTCATGCAGTTAACTCAATATTTTTTGCAAAAAAAGTCAATTGCTTAAACATATTAACATGTATTCTGGACAAATGTGGGCAAAATAGTTTTGATTTATTTTTTAAAAATACTTCCCTTAATCTGAGCGGTACAAGACTTGGCTACTTTTCCTAAGTTTGCCTCCTGAACACACACAATTTTTTTTTTTACTCAATTCTACAATGTTAAATGGGTGAAAAAAACTCCTTAATCTTGTATTTGGGTCAAAAATGGGCAATTGAAATGAATGGGAAAAACTGTTATTTAGAGCATTCTAAAATAAGCCAAAATAAGACACCAGGTGACAGCAAAGTCACTTCGTCTTTAGGTTTTAGCTCTAAGAACTTATTGTAATGATATTTTAATGCAGTTAAAAAAACTACATAGTAATTAATTTACATAGAAATAATTTACATAGAAAATATGGTACTTTTGAAGTAAATAAATTAAAAAAATGCCCCAAAATAAAAAAAACACCTTAAATGGATAGACAAAACTTTATCGAAGACAGTGATATAACATTTATAATAAATAAAAATGAGGACCACACCTGAGTCCTCTGTGTCCACATTTGTCCACAATTACAGGATTAAGGGCTATAAAGTGAATATGGTTTGAGGGTTAACTAAATGAGTGAAATAAAAATATGGCTTCAGGATTCAGTGACCAGTGCTCACAATCAATGTTTGTAATATATTTTTGACTTTTAACAGGACGGCAAGTTAAAATGGCGTATGTTAACTCAGCCGCTAAGCCTCCACGGAATATCCTCCGTCTTCAAGAGAAGTTTGGCACTAAAAATGGTTCTACCAGCACAAGCTCTGCTCCTCCATCTGCCAGGTGAGTGAATGCTGCATTAATCTTTATTATGATGTTCCTGCTGACAATCTTCTTTTCTTCTGAGTTTCTCATTTTTTTTTTTGTTTTAAAGGCATTTTAGGGTGTCCACACTCGGCAGGTTTGTTTTGTTTAAAACAAACTGTGATGCGATTGTTCTGTTAGTGTGATTCTTTTGAATAAGTGTGAATGCTGTCATCTGAACCCTTGTGACACCAAACAAGTGAACCGAGACGCTGAAAAGATGGATCTCACTCCGCTTCCAAACAAACTTTTTCACATTTTCCTTTTCACATTTTATAAGCTCTACTGGAGTTCTCAGCTGGTCAAAATACCATAGTTTGTAGCACATACAACGTATGTTCGGTGGCCGGTTGCGCAATTTGCGATTTGTAATAATACTTTATGATTGTTCCTTTTCAGACTGTACGAACTAGAGCCCGAGCGATACAAATATTTGTTGGTTTTAAAATCCGATATCCCGATATATCGGCCGATATTATTATTATTATTTTTTTTTATTATTTCAGAAACGCGCAACAAAATATTAACAGATAAATAAACAGATTTCCCTAAAATTAGTTATTTGTAGTTATTTATGAGTTTTAACTAAAATAATATGTTAATGCATTTTTAAAAGAAACTTGTTTCTATTGTCACAACAGAACAGAGGAACATCAAAATATATTAAAGTTCTGATAAATAAAATAATAATTAGTCCCTACATTGCCTTAGAAGCTTCCTAAGCATGCTTATCCCTTTACCGCCACTTTTTAAATTCTTTCCATCAAGCTACATCAAGCCATTTTCAATCATTTGCTGCCTTCCTTCTAAAACCTACTATTTAGCGATTCTAATCTAAATCCATTACAGAACGACAGTCTGCAACGCACACTTGGCGTCGTTGGATTTCACACACGTGTAAAAGAAAAGCTAACATTTATTAATTGTTATTCAAGCAATGTATGTCTCGTGACCAACTCACCATGAACAGACTTCACCAATTATCTCATTCGCGGAAAACTGGTTCTCTCTGCCCGTCTCTGGATCAGTGGGTTGCAGGATATGTGGCGCGTTATAAACGAGTGTTGCCAACAGGGACGGTGTAGAGCGCCCTCTGATGGACAAACTAAAGAACTCCAACACTCATGACATGGTTGAAGCGTGATTCGTCCATTTTTATTTTATTGTTGAAATATTCATTTATCGGCCATTGTAACTGCCGATACCGATATTTTAGAAAATGCCCCATATCGGCCGATAATATCGGTCTGGCTCTAGTACGAACATGCCATGTCACAATATAAGATCCAAGTTTTCATTAATGTCAGACTGTGCGATTGTCGAGATGTTTTTTTTAAAATGTACACGCAAGAAACTCGTCTGGAGATTTACATCAATCAGTTACGCGTTTGGTGACTGTGAGCTGCATTACACGCAGGATTGAAATGGTGGCTACAAAGAAATCTCTAATGTTAATTTTGGTCATGGCTTGTCTTGGAAAACGAAGACAATTTGATAGTCATCATAGCAGAAGTCACACTGCAGGGACTGTGAGTCAAATCTTCTGACACTGCCAGAATAAAATTTTAGCGCAATGGTCATTAATAATCAGCTGTCGGTGAACATGTCAAATTAATGATCAAAGACTTAAAATTTTAGCCTAGGATCAGAGGAATCTGTAAGGATTTGCAAAATTTGTCTCAGATGGCCAAAATCGTACAGTGTGAATCCGACTTAAGTTCCATTGCGAAATATATACTTAATAACAGCCCACCAATCAGGTTGAACATATCCCTATGTATTTAAGGTCGGTATTAAAATGCCAGTGTGAACGCTTAGCTAACCAGGACTAAAAGGTTGTTTTTTTGAAATCAAAATGGAGATTACTTGTTTTTCTTATAAAATATTCTAGTATTATTTAGCATAAATGATTTATCTGTGCATGATGTTGTTATTTTGTAAGTCCTGCCTTATACTTGTTCAAGAAGCCATTTCACTCGGATATACGTCACAATATTAGAAGAAAAGACTACCGCAACTTCTGTTTCATGCTGACTTTATGATGCTAACTCTTGATTCTTCATATGCAGGATCAGACCAGCAACAAACTACAGCTCCCATAGTAAACCAGCCGAGGTTGGTCAGTCTTCTGTTAGCAGCCCCCCTGAGTCCTCCTCACGCTCCTCTGCTCCCAGCACTGCTGGTGGACACAGTGCCAGAGACAAACCACAAGTCAAAAGTGAGTCAAAATGAACTTGATTGCTCAGCTGCTGCTGTTACACATTTATCTACAGCTATTTATACTTTGCTCCTTGTTATATAATGATTTCTTTAATAGGATAGCGCAACCAACCAGAGCGTTTTCCCACCAGCGGAGCTAGTTGATAGATTAAACTTATGCTGTATCTGGTCGGCAAAGCTACAAACACATTTTCCTTTTTTTAAAAATGACTTAAGTGCAGTTCTTTTCTCAAAGAAAAGCTGAACTCAAAGTCCTCCAGAGTCGCGGCCAAAGCCGATTTGAAAGATCGCTGTTCGCCAGTTTCTTTCTTTAAGTAGCAGGGAACCGTCACAACTCTGTCATCGTTATGTAAAGCCCGTCCGCCGACTCTATACACGATGTGATTGGCCTGACTAGAGTTTGGTTAAGTGCAAAAACAATACGAGTAAATGTATGATTTTTCCTGTCAGCTTTTTGTTTTTCTATGCAGTTTTTTTTTTGCCTTTTTTGGCAAATTATTTTGTCAGATAAATGCCTTACCCACATTAAGTGATTTGTTCTTCCCTTATATTTAAAACATTTGGATGGTTTAATCAAACTTGTAGGGTCATTAAAGCCAAATATCAAATACCAGACATGACTTTTAACCACTACTGTATATTAACCATTGGTGTTGATTAAAATCATGTCCAATATTTGCCCATTGAACTGGTTATGTTTGGACATTTTTACCACTTGTCTCTGTTTTCTGTTTCAGAAATTGCTCCTATGATGGCTAAGACTATCAAGGCATTCAAGAACAGATTTTCTCGCCGGTAAAAGGGAAAAATGTTTTATGTGTGTGTGATATGAGACAACAACTGGAGGAAAAAAAAAACTTTTATTCTGTTATGCTTCTTAGGAAATGTGCAATGCCTCTCCCTTCGTATGTTTTAATGCTTTTTAATATTACCAGTACAGCTCAGTGGATGCAATTACAAAAAAAAATATCAGCATCAGCAACCATCCACACTCAATTGTCATAGCACGTCGTAAGCTTTTTTAAACACCGAAAAACATGTGGTACACTACAGATTACCATGAGACACCACAACCCAGATTCACTGTTACAAGTTTATTTAATTGGTAAACTATAATCACTGCATCGTCATGGGCCTAAGTATATGATTTTATGGTAGAGTGAGAATGAGATAAGATGTAAAAAGTTCAAGGACTGTACACTTCCTCACCATTATATTTATTATTTTAAATCTTGGACCTGGCAGCCCTGGACCTTGCCTTGAATGAAAGATCAAGTCATTTTAATAGATTTTATGAAGTGTTCTATGGACATTTTTAATAAAATCCATGTGTTGCTCTCACTATTTTCCTATTTATTTGTCTATGAATGAGTATTTAATATAATTTTAAGCTGAATTGTTTTGGTTATGATCCTGTAACTTCACTCTGCCCTTTCACCTGAAATGAATATCGCCATTTCTCACTCATCCTCATGTTGTCCCAAACCTGTATGACTTTCTTTCGTCAGTGGAACACAAAAGATGTTAGTGGCTAGTTCACTATTTATTTATTTTTATAAAATGAAAGTAACGTGAGTTGCTGTATTTAAGTCTAGATTAGAGGTTTAGAACAGTGAGTATATAGTTACAATTTTCCAATTAACTTAATAGCTTTAATTTTTTGGAACAGACTGTTTTTTCCCTTATTGAATGCAAAATCTTAATACAACAAAATGGCATAAAACAGTAAATATACAGAGAAAACTGGCACCGAAGCTCAACACAGCAGAACCATATTGAATCCGAAATGCACATAATACATACAATTAAATAATAGTAACCTGGAACATATTACTGTATATACTGTAATACAAGCGAATTATACAACTGTATTGTATTTTACTGATGGTATCTGAGAAGTATTTTAATTAATGTAACAACCTCTACATTTATGTATAAAGTATTGCCCCTGGAACGGACTGCATTTATTATTTTATTTTTTTTATATTGAAATTCAAATTTACAAGCAAAATAGGGTAACGCTTCCTTTTACAGTACAGTTACCAATAAAAAATAAATACTATGTACTTATTTTAGTAACTATAATTACTGGGTAATAATTAGTACTAACCCTGAACCTACCTACCCCTAAACCTACCCCTGTTCCATGTACTTACCTTATCTTAGCCAGTACTTTCTAGGTAAGTACACTGTACTCTGTAAGTACTGTACTGTAAAAGGAAGCGGTACCCAAAATAGGTATGGAATAAACATCATGAAATTAGAATTCTCAGAGGCACGCATATATACATCAAATCAGACTGAAAACAAATTTACAATCAAGACAAAAAAATTTAATAATTGAACTAAACGGACTGCTTTGTTTCCACTTTTATATACGCTGACGCGCAGACGCAGAGCGTCCAATGCGTCACAAGAACGCGACTCCTAATTCGGCTCCTCATTGGTTCCCTTGCTTTTTAAGGTCCAATCATATTCCACCTTTCAGATTTGCTTGTTGTCTACTTTGTAGTTTCCACCACCTGTGTGTGTATGATAACTGTGCGATTTTAGCAGATGCCACAGAAGCCGCTCGAGCTGTCGAATATCTCTCATTAGAGCATAGTTGTGAGTGTTTTGGCACTTTTTTCCGTTGTTCACAAACACACACACACCATGTCTGGTCACGGCCACGGCCATGGTCACGGCCACGGCTGCTGTGAATGCGAGCACGAGCCCGCTGAGCGAGGAGTGGAATATGAGCTGTACAAACGCATTGATATCGAGAAGCTTCAGTGTTTGAACGAGAGCCGAGACGGAGACGGGAAACTAGTCTTCAAGCCTTGGGATCAACGCACTGACAGGACGAAGGTACGCACTTATAGTGTATAGAATAGTTTTCCAGGAGGTTTTTGACAGCAAGTTTAGAGCCACCACATATAATATAACCTTTTGTTTGTTCTATATTGTGTGTGTATGTATGTCTATAAATGAATAAGAATGCATATATATATATATATATATATATATATATATATATATATAAAAATCAAGTTTAGAGCCACCACATATATTTTAATCTTAAAAGTAAAGGTTTACCACCTTTTGTTTGTTCTATATTGTGTGTGTATGCATGTCTATATATGAATAAGAATGCATACACACACACACACACACACACACACACACATACGTACATAATGTTTTATATATTTAAGAATAGAGAAATTTAACACACTGGCTGTTTTATTATCAGATTGCTCTTCTGTTTGTTGTAATGTACGAGTTATGTCTCCCATTTCATTTTCAGTTTGTTGAAAGTGATGCTGACGAGGAGCTTCTGTTCAATATACCGTAAGAATTATATTGCAGCAGCATCCTCCTAGACTAATTTCAATTTCTGTTTAATGCAATTTGTCTGTGTAAGAAATGCTTTGCCAGCAGATGTGGATGTGTTTAATGCACATGGTTAAATCTGCAGGTTTACAGGTAGCGTGAAGCTGAAAGGGATCATTATTGCTGGAGAAGATGATGAGTCACACCCAGCTGAAATGAGACTGTGAGTTTGCTCTCACTGTAAAATGAGACCTCTCTTGCAGCGTCACATATGGATAGTGCGACTACAATTTACATGATTGGGTGCTGCAACTGGTGCTTTTTGATCAGGTACAAGAACATACCCCAAATGTCATTTGATGACACAAGCAGAGAGCCAGAACAAGCCTTTCGCCTAAACAGGGATCCGCATGCCGAGCTTGAGTATCCAACCAAGTAAGCAATTTTAAGTATGTTAACATGCACAAGAACATTAATTATACTGTACACTAAATCTATGTTGACATCCTCCAACATTTTAAATAGGATCGCGAGATTCTCCAATGTGGAGCACTTATCTATCCACATATCTCGAAACTTTGGGACAGAATCCACTCGTGTGTATTACATTGGTCTGCGGGGAGAATACACAGAGGTCAGTACTGGATTAAACATGTTCTTCTGTAACAATATACTTATGATATTATGTTAGTGTTGCTGTTTTTATAAATATTTGTTTCATTTTGGAAAGGAAAATAGGATCATACAATCCTTCATCTAGTATCTTTTTTTATCTCTTTTAGGCTCATAGACATGAGGTGACAATCTGCAACTATGAAGCTGCAGCCAATCCAGCAGATCACAAAGTGAAGAGCATTACGCCCCAGACACAGTTTATATCATGACAAACGGAAGAGAGAGAGTCTCACGCCTGCTGTGTCAAACTATAAAAGTGTGCATGAGTTTTGGTAACGGCCAGAGGATTTATTTACTATGGTTTGTTTATCTGCTAATTTGCCAATAAACCTTAAGCTATATAAGCATAATTACTAAATGTATGCTTATGTCAAATAAACGCTTCAAATAACAGAACAGATGAGCGATGCAAGAAGTCTGTTCTTTAAATGTCGAGTGGAAAGTTTATGCTCTCAGTTTGGTATTACAATATAGTGTTCATGCATTTAATATATTTTGCACTATTTGGTTCAAATGTGAGATTAAAAACCATTAGGAAAATGTGTTCTACTCGGGTCCTCAAAGTGTTTAATATTGATTGATTCCTGGAGTTTGTTTAAAAATGAATTTTTCTGGTTAATTTCAATCACTTTTGGCATTTCATAATATCACACAAATGATATAACAACTTATGCATTATGCTGCTGTTAGTTAAATACAAATTCTGTAACACTTTAATTTACAGTGTTCTTGTTACATATGTTACATGTACTTACCATATTAATAACAGTAAACTATGCATAATTACATGCAACTAACCCTCAACCAAACCCCAATCCAGTACATATTGTTGATTATTATCACTACTTAAATATAGAATTACACTGTAACAAAGACACCTTGAAATAAAGTGTAACCAAAAATACAATCAAATGTGACCGGAGCAGTGAATATGACACTAGTTTGAGCATTCATCACTACAAACCCATTTCTGCTCACTTACGTATAATTTGTTGTTGACAAGTTAAAATTTTGATGGGTTAAATATTACAATGTTTAAAATAATTTTGGGTCAGTTGTGATATTTGTTTAATAGATTTCAAACAACAAAAAAGTATTTTTTATAAAAACAAATGTGTATAATACATAAAGCTTTTATTTGGGCTTTGTTTTATTTGGTGTCACAAAGTCTGCTTGTATTGCAAAATTCACAATCCAGCCTTACATTTTACATGGAAAAGTATATTAGACAGTCATAGTAAATTTAAAGGGAAATATTTTGTTTTTGATCCAAACCTGTGTGAGTTTCTTTCTTCTGTTGAAAACTATAAAATATATTTTAACCAGACAGTTGACGGTACCCATTGACTCATTCAAGTCATATACAACAACCAATGACTTGAATGAGTCAATGCGTACCATCAACTGTCTGGTTACAAACATTCTTTAAAATATATATTTTCAACAGAAGAAAGAAACTCATGCAGGGTTGTAACATAACGATGGTGAATAAGTACAATTTTTTGGTGTATTATCCCTTTAAGAGACATTTAAAAAAATGTACATTAGCTTTTGATCATGTGTGATTGTTTTAGTGTTTATTTATTTTTATAATACTTTTATTTTGTACTTTGAGTACAGCACTGTGGTCAACGCTGTTGTTTTATTATGTGTTACACAAATAAATTGGAACTGGAATTTTAAACTTTTATATTTACAAAATAAGGTACAGTTTGCTGGCTTTTGCAACATTTAAGCTTACGCGGTTGCAGAAACGCGATGACGTCAGTTCGCCGTGTCCCCGCCGCTCTCCGGCAGAAAGAGCGGAAGTTCCGTTGTGACCTGGGATAGCAAGCGGTGAGTCAATACATTTGTTGCAGTTAACCGCTGTTTATATCTGTTTTTTCTGCCTGAACACTAAAATGTATTCTACCCACTGACCTTGGCTTTAACGATCGCTATAAAAGCGCAAGTTTGTCGCTGAGCAGCGTGATAGTGGGCTTAATCGCGGGGGTAGAGAGATCCAGCTAGCTCTGTCTCTGATGCTGTGGGTTCATTGTGACAATAATAACGTTACAGGCGAAACAGGATTAAGCTGCCGATCATGTCGCTCGAGTATTAATGAAATGACCTAGCGGCTTTATTTATACATGAATCATGCCCTTGATTCCACCAGGCTTGAAAAAAATAACCTATGTGTTTCTATTGTTTTCACTGCCCATCCCTTCCTATTCATTGTGAATAACGTTATATGATCGTGGTATTCATGTGACGGATTATTGAACTGACGCATTAGAGATGATCAATACAGTCATTTGTTAATGTGCATCAATGAGCCATTGTGTGGGAGACGCTCAAACTGGTGCATAATATAAGGACACCATTGCAGTTTCATTGGAAAAGTCCTTATATATTCTTCTGGTATTTTGTGGAGATTCCATAAGCAGGTGGTATAATAAAAGTATTTGATAACATGTGACAGTACTAAAGTCTAGGAAGCCAGACTGACCGATAAAAACACAGACGGGCACATAAAGTTTATTCAAGTGTTTGTTTAAAACTAGGGATGCACTGATATACACATTTGGCAAATACCGATAACAGATAATTATTCATATTTGTAAGATGACTGATATATTTGCCGATAAATCTAAACCCACATTTTTAGAGCCTGATTACAAAAGTCTCACCATTTAAATTTTCTAATTATAATTTTATGTAGCCTATAAGACAGACATGCGCTGCACATTAAAATATATAAAATACACTTCACTGTATTTTATATTTTTAATGATTCTAACCATATTTTAAGCAATTTAAACCCCTCAAGTCAAACACGAAGGAAATAATCCATTATTTATCGACGATTCGACGTTTATATATCGGCCAAATTTTCTTATTTCTTGTCACAGTCACCCAGGCCTCTCACAAACACAAGTGAATCCATTAAACTGGAGTGTTTTGCCTCCTGCAACTGTCAAGATTTGATTTCTCAGCACTGTCATGTGGTTCCAGGAAAACAGGGACCCGTGGTTTTCATTTAGGCTTCATTAGTTTTCTGGGAACTTGTCTTAAGCAGACGTCTGCAAGTACAAACTTGTGATCTGTAGAAAATGAAGCTCTGCGTGTATGATTAACATAAGCGTCAGTGCTTATCCAGTAGACTTAATAACCCTGTAATTTTTCGCTTTTTCCTTTCCTCAGTCTAGTTTTCAATAGAGCACTTTTAGATGGGCTTGCTAGTTAAAATGACTAACAACACTGGCAATTAAACCAACTTTTGTTAATCATTCTGCAGCCTGCTGACAGTTTCTTTCTAAAATTGCTGGTTTGTATCTTTAATAACCATTTCACCCATACATGCCTGGGCCTTTGTGTTTTACATAAACATGTTGTGCTGATTGCTTTTGAACTGGTTGTTTTTGTATTTTTCTAAAAGCACTCCTCACATTGTATGTGTGGCAACAACATGTCTGTACCTCTGCTCGCTGAAGCCGTGACCGTGTCTGGGACGGAGAAGGAGACGGCTGTGGTGAGAGAACAGTCCAATCATTAACCAAAATCTGATGTTCCTCTAGAGAGATTCATTAGCATTACAGAGGCCAGGCTTCAAGTTTATTTGAATGGTTTGTTCTCCCCAAAATAAAAATTCTGTCTTCGTTTACTCATCCTTGTGTTGTTCTAAAACCATAAGACTTTGATTCATCTTCTTCAAACCATAAATTAATGTTTTTTTTTATTAAGTCAAAGATGTTTCTGAAAGACTGAAAATGGAATATTCCTGTTCATAAAGGCGTCAAAAATCAAGTCAAATGATTTAATCCAAGTCTCCTAAAGAGACACGATCGCTTTATATGGTAAACAGATTTAATTTAGCCTTTTATTCACATCTAAACCATGACGGACACATGCATAGAGCTCTTCAAGTATTGTAAACACGGACACTCAAAATGTGATGCATGAGAACCAATGAGAGTTCTAGAGTGTGATGTTTAGCATATGTGATTTTCTCTATGTATGTTTGTTTATATGTGTATAAAAGCCTAAATTAAATCTATTCATCATAAAAAGTGATCATATCTCTTCACAATACTTGGATTAAACCATCCAGTTCATATGGATTCATTTCAAAACACATTTATGACCTTTTTGGATCTTTCAAGTTAAAAGTTTTGGACTTTCGTTAAATATATCTTCATTTGTGTTTCAAACATTAACCAAACTGCAATGGGTTTGGAACAACATGAGAATGAGTAAATTTGTATTTTTTAATAGCGATGCTCTTTCACAGTCTGAATGAAAGTCTATCTGTTGCCTTCTTTATCGGAGGAAATAGACACACAGAGAGCTCAAGCTTGCTATTGAGATGGTATCTTCATATAAAATAACCAAGAGTCAGCATCGAACACAGGAAATCGGTCCTCTTTTGGGCCTTGTAGAGAGATTAGTTTCACATCACATTCTTTTAACTTTGCAGGTGATCTTCCTTCATGGCTTGGGTGACACAGGGTAAGTTCTGTTCATTACCTGCCCGATTTTCCCATGGCCCTTGCATGAAAATAACCCTGTCGTGTTCCTTCTAGACACGGCTGGGCTGATTCGTTGACGTCTATTAGACTGCCGTACATCAAATACATCTGTCCACACGCGTAAGTGACTTGCAAAACATTTTAGATGCGTTGGTTGTTATGCAATAAAGAAGTATTGTGTAGTTTATTGCAAAGTAGTCTGTCATTTTTTCTGACTCCAGACCCAGAATCCCTGTAACGCTCAACATGAAGATGACCATGCCCTCATGGTAAGCTGCCTCTGCTGCGGGTACATTACAGCTCTGGTACAGTTACTTAAAAGGAAACAAAGGAAATTTATGATGTAGTATTTCAGATTCTGCTCTATTTTAGGCCATTTAATCAAATAATTACATTTGTGATATTGAGCATGTGACATTGTTGCGGTTTTGCTAAGGATTTGCTAATGTAATATAATAATCAGCTTTGAAATCACAAGAATAAATTATTTAAAAATATATTACATTTTAAAATAAATACCAACATTTTAAAATATTTTAAATAGAAAACAGCTTTTAATATTTTTTTAACTAATATTTCACTATTATTATATTTTTTTTAGCAAATAAACGCAGCCTTGATGAGCATTTACGGCTATATATTATAATCAGTGTTTTTTAAGTTTGATAGTTTTATTAATATTTTTCATAACCTTAATTTTTATTTTTGTAAATTTCAGGTGAATTTTTAGTAATTTAGTTAGTTAGTGTGCTTTTTCTCTCTCTCTCTCTCTTTTTTTAAATAATACGATATAGGCTTAATTTATTTTTTTGTTTTAGTTTTGGCCAGTTTCATATATTTTCTGTTAAATAATTTTAGCACTAAAAGTTATGGCAACATTTCTAATTTTCGATGTTAATATATCAGCCAAATGTTTTAATGGTTTGTTAATATAGTATTAAACGGGGTAAACTATTAATAAAATTCATAATAAAACCATTTTCCACAAGTGGATTTTTTACTTTTGAGTCTTTTTTTTTTTAATTCTTGTCTAATTTTTCTTCTTCTCAGGTTTGACCTGATGGGCTTAAGCCCAGAATCCCCAGAGGATGAAGCAGGGATTAAGAGAGCAGCGGAGAACAGTGAGCAGAAGTTGTTTTTTTATGACACACATGCACATTGAATACAGCATAAGCTGTACATGACTTAAAAACATCCAAAAATTGGCTTAGTCTGTGTCAGCCAATGTCAAACCACATGATCAAACCCATCAAGTTAATGAAGAACACATGTAATGCGAGAGAATATTGTTATATGCTGAAATTTGATTATGTGGCGCTAAGTATAGTCCGCTCCCTCTCTTCAACAGTAAAGGCCATCATTGATCACGAGGTAAAGAATGGTATACCATCCAATCGTATTCTTCTGGGTGGCTTCTCTCAGGTAAGTGATCCCTCCTGAAAGTTTGTAGGATCTGTTAAATTGCTGAGGGTGCAGTTGATCTTCAGTTCCCGGTTTGATGTTCAGGGTGGAGCTCTGTCTCTCTACACCGCTCTGACCTCTCAGCAGCAATTAGCGGGTGTTGTTGGACTTAGTTGTTGGCTTCCACTTCACAAGACTTTCCCACAGGTACAAGACATTTTAGCAGTGTTTGTGTGAGAATAAATGTGTGTGAAATCAGGGCTTGACATGCATTTCAGCAGTAGCATTTAACACAGTCATTTTGGCAGGTTAAATTTGATATTTAAAATATACATTTTTAAATTTTAGTCTTTTAAAAGGCATCTGAATTGAAAAACTAAGCGCAATGTACTGTTGTCAATACATATCGATACTGAAATATCTGAAACTCTCCCAATACTAATTTTCCACAGTATAGATATGCGATACCTGCTGCTCTCTCTCTCATCTCTCTGACAACGATTGACACACACACCCGCCTCTCCTCACTTATTCGTTTCATTAGCTTCGGATGAATATTGTTGGTGTTAGCTTATTGTTAGCTTGAATTTCAACGTAGGATTGCACGTATTGCGAATAATTTTTCTTTTTCCTGCATATTTTGAGCTCATAAAGCCACCTCACAGCACTAAATTGAGTTTTTTTTCCCGCTGCTTATTACACTTAAACAGTCAAATACACACATAATAATGTCCAAATGCTGGTTTAGGCGAGTATTCACATAAACACAGTCGGTTATGTTTTAAGTGAATGTAAACAGTTGAGAAAGAAAGCGCACGTGTAACAGTATAATGGATCAGTGTGGCAGGTCTCAAAGTGACAGCAGCCTAATAAACCTGCAGCCAAATTATAGTTAGAGATAATATAAAAAATATCTCAAAATTGTCAAAATTGTGACCAGTAAAAATGCTGAATTGAAATCGCAAGCTTGTGATTTGATTTCGAATTGTGTAAGAGGTGTCAATGCCCAGCCCTGATGTGTATGTCAATATATATATCTGCTTTTTTCTCCATTAGGCTGCAAGTGGGAGTGGAAACAAGGGCACTCCCATTCTGCAGTGTCATGGTGAGATGGATCCCATGATCCCGGTGCAGTTCGGGGCCATGACAGCAGAGAAGCTCAAGACCATCGTCTCTCCAGGAAACATCACCTTCCGCACCTACCCGGGTCTCATGCATAGCTCCTGTCCTCAGGTCAGTCTTTCTGTTGCACTCACAGAAGCCTCAGGCCTCACAATACGTCTTCGTTTGAAAACGCATCTTTTTCTCTCCGTTTTGGCCTTCTGTCCACATTGATGTGTTTTTTTTTTTGTCAATGAAGACTAAGGTTTTTGAAAACTTTCTTCCGAGTAGATTAAAGGGGGGGTACAATGGTGTTTTATGTATTCAGAGTTCTTTACAGTGTTAAAGAGATGGATTCTCATGCTAAACATGGCCAAAGTTTAAGGAACATATATTTTGGACGAATAAAAGAGAATTTCTGTTCCGGGTTGATACAAGTTTCGGCTGTTTTTTTTTTTTCGATCGTGGATCTAATTACATAGACGAGAGTGGAACTCCTTATATGAGCATTTCTCTCGGAAAAGCGCGTCTGCGCACACGTCGACCAGAGGAGAGCGAGAACAAACACATCAACGCGCTTCAACAGGAAATCATCGGCAGCACTGCATAGGATTTGTTCAATAATGTCTTTAAATACATTTGTTTAGCTGGCCACTGTAGGTGTCTGTTTATTTTAAAACCAAATCATGTCCTCATAAACCATGAGTAAACACACACAAACTTGTAAGTTATAACTCGCGCATGACATGGTGTTCTAAAAACACTGCGCTTCAAATCATTTCTACTTTTGAAAAGCTCCCATCTCAGTCGGCATCAAACTACACTTCCCACATGTACACTTTAAAAAAAAAAATACAACGAGAAAGTGAAAATTAGTCATTTACAAAAACCACCAAATATAAGTTTTACAGTTCCGGTATACACCACATATGCCCCTTTTCCAGCAAAGCATTTTGAGAGCCGGTTCGGAGCCGGTGCCTACTCGTGAACCAGTTCTTTGTGTTTCGACCTCCAAAGAACCGGTTCTCGGCCAGGAAAATTGGTTCCAAAGCAGCAACAACTCTTTGCTGGACTAGAACCAGAGAACCACGTCAGCCTTACGTCGGGGACTGGGGGCGAGGTGACCAACAACACGACGGAAAAGCAGAGCCGGCGCCAGATATTTTTTAGCGCAGGTGCTAAGGGGATGCTAGATGATTGACAGGGGGAGCTGTGCAATATATTTATATATATATATATATATATATATACATACACACACACCTACTATTATTTAAATGAGCAAAATTTATGATGAGATGTGCTCCAGTTGTTGCAACGTAACCGCGCCCACGCCTCCATATCATGTTATATTTGCTTCTTATTTATTATATTCAGGGAATTGGTTGATGAATTTTTTTTTTAAATTAAGATACAATTTATACAAAACAAAATTCACTTTAAAGAAAGGCTTTCTACTAAACAAAACTTAATTTAGTGGTAAAAATCATGTCTGACCCATCAAATCTTCCGATATATTGCGCCTCTTACTCATGCTGTTCAATTTTCATAACCAGCATAGATGTAAAAAATAACATTATTATATTTTAACAAAAATGAAACTAAAAGCGCTTATTTAATGGCTACTACAGTATATAGTGGGCCTATACAGACTCTAAATATTGAAATTAACAATGACAATGCTGTAGAAGTGCAGTTTATTAATAGTAGCTTAGTTAACTAATCTAAGTGGTACCGATTTTTTTTGTACACCGATTCAGAGGTCTCGTGAGCTCAGTGTTGGACAGGTCAGTTGTTTTAACTATTCATCACAGGTTAAAATGAGTTGTTTGTGTATCGGACGTGTCATTTGTGGATGTCGTCGTCTAGCCACGGCACGCTTGTGTGATTATCTCGGGAGTTTAGGACATCACGCAAGATTTGCGTCAATACAGAAAACATTTAATCACTGGATAGTTTTTTTCATTTATTGAAATGTGGTTTATGTCAGCTGAATGGGCGAAATGCTTTTTAGAGAAGATATGCAACGTCTTTTTTTAGCCCAATTCACTCACCGAAGTAATTCAGGAGAAAAAAAATCTCCAAGTGCTTCATGTGAAACTGCGGTCTTCCGACCTTTTACTATCGTTTCAAATGATTTTGATTAATATGCGCGAGGGAGAGAGAGCAAGTCATTCACTGGGCGCTCTAGTCATTGGAAAAACAAACAGGTTCTGAGAAGGGTCGCAAGTTGAACCAACTTTGAACCAGTACCAGTTCCAAACCAGTTCTTTTCTTGGTGGAAAAGGGGTAATAGAGACGCCCGTCTTCAATTTCAGCCTCGGGATCTGATTCAGGATCAGAAATGTATGGCTGAATCTGATTGTTTGCCATGGTTTGTTTGGGATGTCACAGCTTCTAGACGCTCTCAACGCAAAAGCTTTGCTCGCTCGTGATTATTTAGCTCCGCCCACACGGCATGCCTCCACCCGCTCGTTTTTTTCCGGAAAGACTCAGTACAGCCTATCTTTCTTTTATAAATATAATAAAATTAAAGACTTTTTGGAGATATGAAGGATGCAATACTACTCTATAGGTACTCAAGATTAACATGAGATTGACTGAAACTGAGTGTTTCACCCCCCCCTTTAATGTCGATTGTTTACTAGTCTTGTGACGCATATTGTACCCATAGATATCTATGGTTATACCGACATTGGTGTGCCTGCTATACACTTTCATAGTGTTGCTAAAGAGAAATGTTCAGATGCCTGAAAATGAACTCGCTGTTGCTGTCCTGCTGCAAAACATGACCATTGCGTTTTAGACCATGTGATTTTGAGACTCAACACTGTGTGGTGGGATATTTTGTTAATAAAATGATCGTGCCAGAAGAAGCGTGAGAACTTTATTGTGTCTGCTCTCTTGGTATCAAAATTTGCATTTTCAGATGGGTGAGCAACTTTTGATTTTCTCTTATGCTCACCAAGAAAAATGCAGTAAAATATAGTAAAAGTAATATTGTGAAATATTAAAAGAAAATATTAAATATATAGTAAAATATTTTTATTTTACTATATTTTAAAGTGTAATTTATTCCTGTGGTCAAAGCTGAATTTTCAGCATCATTACTCCAGAATCACATGATCCCTCAAAAATCACTCTAATATGATGATTTGCTGCTCAAGAAACATTTATGGTTATTATTATCACTGTTAAAAAAAGTTGTGCTGCTTCATAGAAAGTAGAAAGTTCAAAAAAGCATTTATTTAAATCCGACATTGTAAGAGACTTGTCTTTCATTTGCCTTTTTGATCAAATTTAATATCCTGGCAGAATAAATGTATGATCTTTTTGAAAAGAACTGTGAAAAACAGTAGCGTAAATATCGCTCAGAACTAAACTTTAGAAGCAAACTCCTGTGAACCAATAATAGGATGAGATCTGAACTGAAATCATGCAAAATATCATCTTATATGTTGTACAGTAGTTATTTCAAACTATATTATTTTACTAACACCCATACTGCTCTCTGATTGGCTTTACAGGAGATGTCTGCTGTGAAGGAATTCATTGAAAAGCAGTTGCCCCGAGTCTGACCTCAATCTAACTCACTGTGACCCTTAGACACTGACCTCTCACCTCCGACCTGCCATTCTCTCACAGGAAACAGCCATGATCCCCTACAACACATGCGCATGAACATTCAGTTGTACATACTGTGAACATGCAATACATGCAAACCATCTCATCTCACGCCTTTCTTTGTAAATTCATACATCATTATTATTATTATTATAAGTGACAACAGTTGACATCCGTTCATACATTATGTCCCATGAAACTTTTGCTTTTTTTTTTTTTTAAAGGAGACTCATTATCTTTCATCATACATTCCTGTAAGCATTAAATCTCAAACCGTTTCCCAGTCTCTCTCTCTCCCCTGCTCCTCGGTCTCTTTCTCTCAAGCAAGGCGGTAAACGTAACATTTTTCCAGACAGCTTTGTCGCAGAACTTGGGAAAGTTCAGATGCTGCAAATCTGTGTTGGTGGAGGGAGTTAGTGAGAGCCGGTGCCGTCTGGAGCGAGTCTCGTCGCGCTGCTCTGCATGCTGGTCCCACGGTGCATGGCTTCATCGGGACGCTGCAACTCATACTTTTGTTTAGTATAACTAGAAATGTGAGAAAGGCAAGCGTAAATGTCTCAAATAAACTACTAATGACTCATTGGAATCGTCCAGTATGTTTTATTCTCCATGGAATAAGAATTCTGGCACCAAGTCTAGACTTATTTAAAAGAGTAGTTCACTTTAAAAAACCCTTGCTGATAATTTAATCACCCCTATGTCATGCAAGATGTCCATGTCTTTCTTTCTTCAGTCGAAAAGAAATTAAGGCTTTTGATGAAAATATTCCAGCATTTTTCTCCATATAATGGACTTCAATGGGGTCCAAAAGGTTCAAGGTCCAAATGAGAGTTTCAGTGCAGCTTCAAAGGGTTTTAAACGACACCAGACGATGAATAAGGGTCTTATCTAGCGAAGCCATCGGTCATTTAAAAAAAGAAATAAAAAAGTTGAGTTTTATACGCACAAATGCTCGCCTTGCTCTGTTCTGTGATGCAAGTTCGTGACTCTCCTGTTCGAACACGTTTATCAACATGAACTTCGTTGAATGAACCAATTGACTCTAAAAAGATTTATTAATTTTGATGAATGAGTTCGAACAGGAGAGTCACAAACGTGCATCACAGAACAGAGCAAGCTGCACTGAAACTCTCATTTGGACCTTGAACTGTTTGGACCCCATTGAAGTCCATTATATGGAGAAAAATCCTGGAATGTTTTCATCAAAATTCTTTTCGACTGAAGAAAGAAAGACATGGACATTTTGGATGACATGGGGGTGAGGGAACAAATGCACATAACCAGCTTTAGTATCTTATTGTAAAATAATCAACGAGACTAAGCTCTTGACATCATTAATATTAATCAAAGTGAGTCACTCCAGACGGGCCGATCATTTTTTTTTTTCATTTGCTTTAAACATCTTCCCAATTCCCCGGTCACCTCATAACGCATCATCCTCCACCCATGTGACCAAACACATTCAAGTGTTCTGGGGTCTCAGATGGCATATGTATATACATTTCAGGTTCCATATTATTGCATAAAAGTATTGTTTACTGATACAACCTATTAACAATCGATGGAAGGTCACAGTTACGCAGCAGCGTGGCGATTAAGCCTGCTGATATTAAAGAATTATGAGGTAACCTTAATTAACTATTAAAATTGAAATATGAGTCATTTCTCTCACAGTTTGCTTGTATACATTTGAAAATGGATTATTAAAATGTGTGATGATATCTCTAAACCAGTTGTTTGCAAAGTAGTGAATGTTGCTTTTTTAATCTAAATAGATGTTCTTCGATTATATATTATTTCAGTGTTATTTTATCTTCTAAGTCCATTTGACTTCCATGTTTTCATAACTGCTATGATCCCCTCTTTTCTATTTGGCATTATTCCTTAATTTTAGTTTCTGAGCTTCTGACAGGTTTCCTATTTGCCCTGTGGCTTGAGTGTTTATTGAATGAATCATGGGAATGCCAGGCACAAGTTGGTCAGCAGGAACGGGCAATATCTTTGGGTTTAACAGTGAACTTATAAGTTTATGTCCTCCTGAGTTGTGCTTTGTTGCTGGGTTTTTCTTTTTTGTCTTTAAAAAATCTGTTCCGTTGTCTTTATTTGAAGTGCACTGAGGGACAATTGGTTCTTCAGAAACTTTCCCAAAACACCTGTATGTGAAATAAATGATGCAAATCACAGCAATGCAGTCCTGTGTTTTATTGATAATGTCAACTTCAACAGAGCAAGGCATGCAAACTTCTCAGACCTCCATCCACAGCAACATGTTATGGTTATGTACAGTAGGCTACAACAATGCACACATCGTCTCTCGTTTTGTTTTCCTGAGGCAAGCAAATTGGAAACAGGTTTAAGGCATGAGAGTGTGTATAGGCCTATACACCTCCAGTAATAAACCAACGCAAGTCTTTTATTTTCTATTTAAGCTATCTTTTAATTAAATGAGGTCTAAAGTGGGTCTAAATGTGTAAATCACAAGGAAAGTGACCAGCTGCAGAACTGCTGTCCTCAACACGTGACCTGTTTTAACTGCTGCTTGAAATAATACTTACATCAGCCTGTATTTGATATAAATCATCTGACACATGGATTTACATAATATATCTCTCTAAATAGCCAGATTCGTTCAGTTCATTGTTCACATTTCCACAAAATTACTCGAGCGCATAGACTGAGTTTGGAGTCGATATAAAAGTTTCCATTAGGTGGCGCATATAATGAGCCAATGTTCAATCTGATATTTTACCCGTTTTTTTCCAACTGGTCATATTTGTAACCAAATGTTTCTTCTGCGTTTGAGTAGTCTAAAGTTAATGATTTATTTTGCACAGAACTGTAAATAAGAAACAAAACTATTGAAAAAAAATCTATTGAAAATCAATGAAAATACATCTACCATATAACAGTAGTTAAACTGAATAACAACAACAACAACAACAACAACAACAACAACAATAATAATAATAATAATAAATTATGCAAAATACACGCAATATAAAAAAATAATAAATATAAAATATTAATTTTAAATACATAAATCAATTTAGAGATCAATTAAAAATCAATACACAAAATAATAGATGAAAGAAAAAACAATACAGTATATGTAATATATATATATATATATATATATATATATATATATATATATATATATATATATAAATTCAGGAATAAATTAATTGTATTTATTTCATCATTTCCAACTCTGTATTTTTGGCTTTATAAATGTTTTACAAACAAATAAATACAATTGTAAATAAAATTGTAATATTTTAAATCATATATTCACATGATTTGAAGAAGCTAGTTATGTCATTAGCCTTATACATTTTATAAAAATAATAAGAAAAGAAACAATTATCAAGGCCCAAATCTATGTAGGACCAAAGAAAAATAACTTTATGAAATATAAATGTTTTCATATATTAATATATAAAAATTTCAAACAATAAATGTTTTCATGGAATTTTACAAAATGAAGATAGTTATAAACATTTATTTATTGATTTATTTAATTATTTAATTAATGATTCCTTAAATTAAATTAATAATTGAATAATTATTTAATTATTTCAGAATACATTTGTTTGTTTGTTTTATTGAATCAATTATTGAATTATTTCACTTTCAGTACTCTGGTCCTCCATTCAAATCTCAAGAAATAATGAATGAATGAATGAATGAATGAATTATATTTTTCTTATTTAGTCCTATATATATATTGTAATGTATTATATAAGTATTTTATTATTTTCTTTTATTTATTATTTTCAGTTTTAGCTGTGCCTCCTCCTGTACGGTAGGTGGCGGCGAGTCGCTCTCAAACTCGGTCTTTCATCTACCCTTAACACCGCGAAGGAGACGCAGATTATTGTCCTATGAAATGAGAGCATGACCAGCAAACACAGACACGAGCACCACCCCTATGATTATACAGTTCTTTATCGTTTCTTTTTACTTAATCGCTAACATGATCGAAGGTCTGCTGCCTGATAACAATCTCGATATAAACTTTTGACACGCCGCTTGCTCTGGTCATTTGATGTGTCAACGTTTCATGGATACGTCAGTGATGAGGTACGTGTGTGTGTGTTTGTGTGTGTTGATCGCTCTTGTCAACTCGCCTTGGTTTCCAAATCTCCGCTTGACCAGCTCAGAAGGTTAAAGCTCTGCTTTATCAAACGTGTTTGTTGGTATAGCGATCTGTCAGTCATACACCGGTATTGATGAACTGGTGAAGCTGATCAGCTCCTGTCAACACAGTAAATGCATCCTTGAAAAACTACAGCCAGAGTTTCAGAGCTTTGGTTTAATCCTTAGACAGTTGTTACACATGCTTCATGAGAAATCAGAGAGAAACCCATTCCACCACCACTGTAAACAAATATGCAATTAACTGAGCTACTGTGCAGCATTAATCCAATACATTGGGGTGGATTATATGAAAGTCAGGCTTTTGTGTCTGTTGGGATATTGTAAGTAATTGCTTTCTTTTCAAAGCCACAAAGTAATCTAAAAACAGTTTATGTATATTATGATTTTTTAGTTTGCCTCTATGTTTGGGTAGTTCACCCGGCCGTATGACTTTCTTTCTTCTGAAGAACACAAAGGAGATGTTGTTCAACATGTCACCATTCGCTTACAGTACTATTGATTAACATTAAACCAACATAACCTTCAAGACGTTCATGTCGTTCTGGAAAATTCCCACATTTACTGCTGAAGTTGAAGTTATGGTTAGGGTTAGGATTAGAGTTTTTTTGGGTTAGGCCTAAAGTTAACAGTGTAGTTGCAATGCAAGTACGTTACAATGACCAGTGTGCATGTACATAATAAGTTTATTTGTAAGGCCATCTAGTATAAATCAGACTGACATTCCTCATTTGGTCTTTAATGCTATAAAGACGTTCGTACAGGTTTGGTAGATTGGTACTGTCACTTTAAATGTCAGGTTACTGCATGCTGTTCCTGTCAGCCATGGTTATTATTTAGCCTGGAGTTTCAGACATTGTTAAAAGTGAAAACGGCACAGCAGTTGAGGATCATCTTTTAACACAAAGCCTGCATTGTTTAAAAGTAGCCCACTGCCTGTAAAATGAATGCAAATGGAGTTTTACCGTTAATGGACACACAGTATGTTTAATGATTGAGCTCTAGTGTGGGGGAAGCTTGTGGAACAGAAACGTTTCCTTCTTCTCTTTGTGTGCCTGCCAAGTGCTGCTCTTAATTCATCTGTTCTGCATTCTCAGACGTCCCACCTGAAAGTGAGCCGTTCGACCACAAGTCCAAGAGTGCATTTATAATGTTCTGAAATGGGCTTTGTTTCTAGTGTAACTCCACAGACGTTTATGTGAAATGATGTGGAAAAGAACAACAGAGCAGACAGAATGACCTAAAAAGCGTATGCTCCCACTCGCTCATGCCCGATCGGTGCACCTGCTGCCACTCTCTGCTCACACAAACCCTCTCAAGTAGATTTATTAGAGCGTGACGTGATGCATGCTGGTTGTTTTGCTGATGAAACATTATATCCTTTAGGTCATGCATCCTTTAAAAAAAGTTTGAACAGTTTTGTTATTTTTTTTTTTCAAAAAGAGGCTCGGCAGTTTTATCTGATGGACATGTTTAGAAAAAAAAAAGTGTAACGATAAGATCAGATAAGGGCACCTGTGCAAGATTGTTATTTGCACAATGTGGTCATATGCAAATGAATGTGTTATGTCAAGCAGACGGGTTTTGTTTCATTAGGGATTTCCATAGGAGAGTTATGAGAGTTGAATAATGGCTTGTTTATTTTTCCCACACTAGTACAGTAGCTTCATATGAGTAATCGGTAAAGCTAAAGGGAATGGTTGTTTTATTGTTTAATATGCCTATATGGGGCTGTTAACACAGAACTGATTTAGATTTTCTATGTAAACGTGTGCTAGACCGACATGTCTCATGCAGCGCTCAAGTTAAAGGCCTCCTATGGTGGTTTTTTTAGATGTTCAACTTTCTTTAGTGTGTAATGTTGCTGTTTGAGCATGAAAAAGCTCTGCAAAATTACAAAGCAAAGGGAGTTATTCTCTATATCAGTGTCAGTGTTTCTGAAACGACTCCATTGTACCCCAATAATCTTGTTGAGTTTGTTAGTGTGTTTTCCCAAACATGTTTTAAGTGCTTGACCAATGAAAACACACTGATCCAGCCAACCAATCAGAGCACAGTATGCTTTTCAGAAGGAGGGGCTTCTTGGAGACAGGAAGTAAACAGAGCGTTACTGACAGACTGGGAAGAGATGAGCTGTAACATTACCTAATCTAGTAGACCGAAAAAAAATCAAGACTTTGTAATCAATATCAAGTCACTGAGATGGTCACCTGTTAAGAAACGTTCATGGATTCAGTTCAGAGTTCAGAAAGATCGTTTCATGGATTCGATTCGATTCAAACAGTAATGTTATCTCAACCAATAATGTGAGATTGTCCAGGGTTATCTGTAAGGCTGGCCATTGGTGGACAAGGAAAGTGTATGATTTAAAGGAGCATTTCACCCATTTCAACATTAATCTTTATTGAATGTGGATCATATATGTAGTCGAAATGTAAAAGAATTTTTGAATTTGGTGCCCTCTTGACAGAGAAAAGATATATTTGTGTGTAAGACAACAAAAAAGCTCTCGTTTATACAGGCTGTTTATTCTTATTTACTTTCAAAGCTATGGGTTAACTTTTGTCCAGCCGATCTAGGCTTTTTAAAACAAACACACAAAAAACCCAAAGAGTCTAAAAGACAATTCTAATAATAATAGGATGTATTCTAGGACCGCATATAGGTTTATTTTCGTTTTGTTACATTATTTAGGCTATTTTCAAATGCGTCAAGTGTGCAAATAAAAACAAAAACATATGAAGAAAACACAATCTATTGAGTCGGCATGATAAAGCCGTTAAAGGGGTACTCCACTTTTTTTGGAAATAGGCTCATTTTACAACTCCCCCAGAGTTAAACTATCGAGTTTTACCTTTTTTGAATCGATTCAGCCGATCTTCGGTTCTGGCGGTACCACTTTTAGCATAGCTTAGCATACATCATTGAAGTGCACAAGACCATTAGCATTTCTCCCAAAAAATTACCAAAGTGTTTCGATATTTCTCCTATTTAAAACTTGACTCTTGACTCTGCTGCACTCATGGTACGACAGTGAAGTTTGCTGATTATTACGCAGGAATGAGAGTATAGTTCCTAGTCATATCAGCCTAGAAAATCACAACTTTACATTTTCCGTCGGTCTTAGTGCACAATGTAACTACAGAAGCTAAACTGTGGCACTGTGACAAAATAGCCTAAATTAAAGCATTTAAAGATGGGGATAAAACATAGGCGTATTATATTTAGAATACAGTAATATATAACTGCTTATAAAGGAATAAATATCAAGGAGTATATCATTGAAAATTTCTTTCTATTGGTAAAAAAAAAATGCAACTGGTCGACCAATAAGAATGTCAGTCGACCAAGACGGCATCAACCAATTAGTCTACTAAACGACTAAAGTTGACAGCCCTAACCATGACCATTCAAAAATATGACTGGGTTTCTTAAGATACAAAGCTTAATGCAATGGGTGAAGTGTCCCTTTAATTTGTTTGCAAGATCTTGCATTTCCAGCCAAATGGGATGAATGTGTCCATAATAAATTAATGTATCCATTAAAAAATAAAAGACCTAACCATTGTTTTCATTTTTAAAATAGAAATGAGAGTGTTTATGACTAGGCCTATCGATTTGATCACACAAGACTTTCCTCCCATGTATATTTATTGAATTTTGAAAAAGCTTTCTCCTGGGAAAATATTAGAATTTTTATCAAATATATAACTTATTATTTGTATTATGTATTGTTGTTTATCATTAATTACTTTTATTTTATTTTTTTTATTTATTACTTTTAATCATTACTAATTATCATTATTACTTTTATATTTTTGTGTTATATGTTTGTAGAGAAAATAATGTTAAATGATTGTATACAGTTATTTTTTTTTAAATGTTATTGCTATAGAGTTTGCCTTGGATATAACATTTGATTCTGATATGGCTTTAAATGATAAATAAATAAATAAATACAACTGACATTTACATTTGGATGCTTGTGGTGTAGAAATGTTGCACTTTAGCTTTAAGCCTAAAAATGGTGAAGGGAATAGACTAGTAGTGGGTGTAGAGATAATGCAGCAAATTCAGAGCAAAACCTGATTGTCTGATCTCACATTTTTAAGAGATTGCAAAATGATGCTGTTGATTTTACACATTGATTTTACATCCCATGATGCACATGGGATGATCACGCTTTCAAATAACCATTGCCACACCATGCAGCCAATAACTGCGACCATGTTGGTGTGTTTACAGGACTTGCGGTATGCGGCCCGCTGCTCTCGCGCTGGCTGAGTGCTGAAAACTGCATGTGGGCCGCTCTGTGGGTCCCAGTCGAGCTCCCGCCATGGGAAATACCGCCACCAAGTTTCGTAAAGCACTTATCAGTGGAGATGAAGGCCTGGCTTGTCAGCTCTATGACAGCAACCCCCAATTTAAAGAGTCTCTGGAGCCAAACGCATCTTATGGGGAGCCCTATCAACACAACACACCACTGCTCTACGCCTCACGCCACGCCATGACGCGCCTCATCAGGTAAGAGCATCAGATGAATGGGCACCCTAAAATAAGCATAAGCATCCATGGGTTGTAATTGTTTACCTTAAATTTTAAAGGGGCTAAGTGTAGAATTCAGAAACCCTTGTTATTGGTGTAGGCGGTGCCCGCGGTTATGTAGATATAAATGTGTCATTTTAAGGTAATAAAAACATTACAGTTTATTAAGTTCTTTATACACCTCTGAAAACATAGTTATGGATGTCATATTGGATTTCTGTTAATAGATACTCAGAATTTTAAGACTGTTAAACCTGTATTAAAGCTACAATATGTAACTTTTTTCTCTGTTAGGGGTCTCTAACCTCTTACAAAAACAAATGCATAGATTTATGATGCAGTGATAAGTGGAATCATGGAACTTGTCGTCATGCCGACTGATCTAATAATGTTTATGGATGAGTGAAAACATTCATTTTTTTTAAAATGACTGATGTTAAGCTGTGTACGATTGCTAATGAGAGCGAGAATGCATTTGAGTGTGTTGAAAGATATAATGTTACTCATTAGTATAACATACTGATCATATTCTAACATTTCATCATGTTGAGCTATATTACATTGATTCGTTTTATGTACATATGCTCTCTGTCAAGTAGAAGATGGTCGCGGACGCTAGCTCTCGGCAAAACGCCACGCCGATATTGATCCTCGTTTTAGTTCTCTTTTAGCCATGGTCCGTGATGTTTGAATGAAACGACAACAGTGTGAGCCTGCCACTAGACGTAACGCAGTTGTCCACATCTGTTGCCATGGTTACTATGGCAGTGCGAGCGGAAACCAGGAATAATGCGGATATTACGTCATTGACAGGTGACAAGTGAACAGGGACAGGCACTATTTATAATTGTGAATTATTTGAATTTACAAATTCTTGGAAACATTTAGGATAATACAAGTACACAATCGAAATAAATATATAACACTGTGCATGTGTTTTTGGATATTTTGATACAGAATTCTTATATATTGTACCTTGAATGTCATGGGGAAAGCCAAACAGTATGTCTACTTTATGTCTACACAGCAGGGTTTGTAGGGTTGATGCTTCAGGGAGAACAAAACGACTCTGAACAACTTTCCCATGTTGGCCCCTAACAGACAAGTCCTAGAGCAAATATGCATGGAATGGAAAGCTTGTGTAGAGCCTGTGGCGTTTTTGTGCACTACAAGGTTATTTTTGCATGTTTGTTGAGTTCCAGTGTTTGGTATTTGAGTCAAGATCACTTGGAGCTATGAGGCCAACTCTTACTTGTAAGTGTAGTAGTTAATGCACCCTTCAGAGATAATAGTTGGTAATTACCAGTTAGAACAGCTGGCCACTGAGGACTCTCTGTCCCTCCTCTTTCCTTTTCCTCTCTTTATTTTACAGCACATTGGAGCACACTACTAGTAACCTCAATCATTTTAGAGCCTGATTTCAATTAACAGACAAATAGTTTTAGGTTTAGTTTACAATAATAATACCGGGCATAACTGTACCTTTGAAACACGGTAGGGTCTCTGGCCCAACTTGCTGCTAATTGTGGCCTATGTAGACAGAGAAAGAGCAACTGATACACGTAAAGTGACAAACCACAGTTTGTTTAGTTTATTCTACTGTGCAGTTTTACAGATCATACCACAGTAAAAGGGGGGGAAATCGCTCAGCATTCTCCACAAATTGTTGGATGGTAAACACTGGAAAAATGGCAGTCAATAGCCGTGTTTCCACTGCAATGACCAGGAACTCTTTTGTCCCAGGAACTTTTTTCATAGCAACTTTTTTTTTTTTTTTTGCCCCAGACTGCTTGCTTACTGCGTTTACACCTCGGACTAAAGTACCGGTCCGGGGCGGGAAGATGTAGTGACGTTGAACTGCGTGCAACTGCGAGTTTTGTATGGAGGAGATTCAAGCTGTGCTGCTTTTGTGACGAGCACCCAAAGCGTATTCAGAAAGCTCGTAATGCTAGATAATGCTAGACGATAAGTTATAAAGCCAGTTCACTTTGTGTATATATACAGACGCCATCTTAGGAAATAGTCTCGATAAGTCGATCCCCGAACGCTGTTCATACAGTTCAGAAGTTCGTTGAACTTCATACAGTTCAGCTCACTCAGCATGACGTTCGTGGTTTGACTTATCGAGACTATTTCCTAAGATGGCTTCTGTATGTATACACGAAGTGAGCGGTCTTTATAACTTATCTTCTTATTAAACGGTCTGTACACTTACAAAGTTCTCAATGCTTCATTTTGCATGTATGGAGCCTCATTATGTTACTGCGTTAGTGTGGAGCTATTTTGAGCCTTGTTAGTGGTATAAACTAGCGATTTCTTTTTACTTAGTCAATGCCCCCAGTACTAGCATTATACGCTAAACAGTTTTTAGAGATAAAACTCTTTACATTCGATTATCATGAAAACAAACCTCAGAGAACGATTGACTAGGTACCGATGATTTATTAGACCAAAGGTTCATTGTTCGCCGGAGTTCTCCTTTAAATCCAGACTTCAGAATCCTGTAACTGGAATTCTGATTCACTTTTCATCTGCTACTGATTCCTGTAAAAACAGCCTGCCGGTCTAGACTACACCCAACATTTCTGAGGCGAAATATGTGTAGCTCTGGTATTTGGCCTAATGTGTGGTCTTGTATTTAGTATGATCACACTTTCATTAGCCAGCATACTGCAGAACATAACACAAGATATCTATCACATGCTTGTCTAGACTTTATCATTGAATGTTGGCGTCATTCCTCATGAAACACTTGGCTTTGCATTTCATGATGTGGTTATGTCATTATTGTCCTACATCTCACTTGGTCTAACAGTTGCATTGTTAACAGGTGTCCGTGCCAATTTCTTAGCAGTTCAACCAGTCTTTCTGGCCTCTCGGGTGCAGTTTGGTCAGGAGAATGCAGGGAGTTAAAGCTGTTGTTTTCAGTTGCATCAACTAATAAACTCCCAATGCTAGATTCACATCTGACTTCCCAGAACAGCTCGCTGAGTCATTTCCATGAAAGGCATTAGAGCCTGCAGAATGCATTCGCCAATTTCACTCTTAAATCTTATGAGGATGTAAGTTTGCTAAGTCCATTTTAGGGCGCATTATAAATTACTTTGAAGCTCCCACAATTAATCGGCTGAAATGATATCAGTCATCAGGCTGGGAGACACTAAGGATTCTAGCTGTGTGGAAAAGTGTCATGACATTTTCATTGATAATGTGGTTATGATCTTCCATCTTTTTATCATCTTTATGATGCCCTCTCATGTGTTATGAAATGCCAGCACTAGCTCTCCTGTATTTCTTCAAGCAATAGCTCTGGGAGGACAAAGGTTGGCTTTAAATTCGACCCGTATCTGTGTTTTATAGATGCTTATAAAATTGATATGCCTGAGAGTTATGTGCTTTGGATGCTTATTGGTCAATACAGCATGACGTAATTTACAAAATTTTAATAACTCTTGTTCAGCATATAACTGCTTGGCACCCTTGAGGCTTTAATCATGCAAAATCAATGAGTATTGGTTATAGGTTATGCACAGTGATATTTTTTATTAATATTTTAAATTAGCTTGATTTTTAAAATGATTTGTTTTTTGAGTTGGTTATTTTCAAAGAATCATATAAAGCTGTTAAATGACTCATTAAAGAATCAGCCTGAATCAAAATAATTATTGTGCACAAAATGAATATGCTCTAAGCCTAGACTATTAATCTTCAGTGTTTTTGCATTTTGATTCATAGGATCTACTGTTCATTTTGCTGTTGTAATTTGTATTCTTAAATGTAATTCTTAATTACAGTTTGTACCATTCCTTTCTTCCTATCCTGCAGGTCTTTCCTTTTCTCCAAAGATGGAAACCCCAACAAGTGCAACATTCACAATGAGACAGCGTTGCACCTGCTGTGTATGGGCCCGCAGATCATGCTGTGTGAAGGAGCGCTTCAGCCACGGATCAGCCGCCCACAAGAGGACCAGCAGAACCGGGCCGAGTGCCTCCAGATGATCCTGCAGTGGACCGGAGCCAAGCTGGACAAGGGGGAATATGAGAGAGTCAACGTCAACGCCACTGACAACAGGAAGAGCACTTGCCTGCACTACGCAGCGGCTGCTGGCATGAAGAACTGTGTTGAGGTGACAAGATTTGTACTTTATGTAGTTTAGGGCTCGAAATTGTGCATGCATTATGTGGTGTATTTTCATTCTTAAAGGGATAGGTCACCCAAAAATGAAATTTCTGTCATTACTCACCCTCATGTCGTTTCAAGGCCACAAAACTGTCAATCATCTTCAGAACACAAATTAAGTGTGCGACTACGCAACATTGATGCTTAAAAAAAGTTCATAAAGAGATCGTAAAACGAATCCTTGAATTGAGCGGTTCAAGATTCTATCACTTTATGTGATGCACAGATTACATTTATTCACATAAACATTTATCAACTCACACCACTTGTAAGAGACAGAACCTCAAGCATGTTCGCTTGATGTGCTAGAACCAATTATTAATTCATTACATTTTTATAGCGCTTTTCTGGGTACTCAAAGCACTTTACATGGAAGGGGGAATCTCCTCAACCACCACCAATGTGCTGCTCCACCTGGATGATGCGACGGCAGCCATATTGCGGCGAAACGCCCTCCACACACCAGACAGAAAGCTGTCAGATTTCATCAAAAAAACTAATCTTCATTTGTTATACGAAGATGAACGAAAGTCTTACGGGTTTGGAATAAGTGACGCCAGCTATTAATGACAGAATTACTTTATTTTTGGGTGGACTAACCTTTTAAAGTGCCCCTAATATGCTATTTATGATATTACATTCATGCAGTGTGCTGATTTTAAAAGAATGTAAACGGTCTGCAAAGATCAAAGTGCAGATAAATGGAGTTACTGGAGTCGTCAGTAATTCCAATCTTACTTCCTGCACGAACATATGTGGGTTTGTAATACATTTGCATAATGCCAGCCTTTGGTCTTCATTGGCTGCCTGCGAACAATGTCTACTTTGCCCCGCCCTCAAACACTGTAGTTGTAGCTGAGGCCTGGAAGAGTTTGGCTCGTGTTGTCGACATGTCGAGAAGACGCTGTTTTCTGCTGCGAAAGCAAATCCACTTTGATGCTTTTCGAAGGGATGAGGACTCGGGCTCGAATTGATACGGTAAAACCGACACCATCGTTACTGTTCGCATCACTGGTTGCACAAGGGCTGAGGAAGATTCAGAGCTGAATTTCAGATATGGTAATGAGCATTTTGTTTCCGACACACGTTGTAAACCACAGACAGACTGGGCCATCTGACCAATCAGAGCAGAGTTGGCTCTCAAAAAGGCGGGGTTTAGAGAGACGGAGTCCTATATCGAACCATTTTAGACACTGAGAAAAGAGCTGATGCTACAATTTATGTTACGAAAAAATTTAAGTGACCTTGGATGTATGTAAACCTATTGTTAAACAACATTAGGAGCGTTTAAAAAAGCTTAATATATATCCATTATGAACCTTTAACATCCATGGGACTTTCCCTTCTTTATAGTGGAAAATGTTCCTCAGAGTAAGAAAAAAAAACATTCCTGGATCATTAGAGAACCAATAATGGTTATTTTATAGCATCTCTGCGAAAGCCCTATATTTTTAAGAGTTTAGTCTTACTCATTAAAACTCCAGGACCAAACAAGATTACTTTTCTGTTTTAATTGTAGGATACTGTGATTGATCATAACTTTGTAGGCTCTTGCTAAGGGCTAGTCTTGTGTTTTACAGCTGTTAGTGAAGAACGATGCCGATCTGTTCGTGGAGAACGAGGACAGGGAGACTCCGTGTGACTGTGCGGAGAAACAGCATCACAAGGAGCTGGCGCTCAGTCTGGAGTCTCAGATGGTTTTCTCTCAGGATGCTGGAGCTCAGGAGATCGAAGCAGAGTATGCCGCCCTTGACCGACGAGAGGTACGGTGGTGTTAAAAACCGTGCTTTCTGAGTTTAGATACTGTGACATTTTGTTTTATATATATACACACCTTCTTATTTAATATATATTATATATTATTTAATATATGTGTATGTGTGTGTGTGTGTGTATATATATATATATATATATATATATATAAAGAGAGAGAGAGAGAATTTTAATACTTTTATTCATTAAAAGAGTAGTTCACTTTAAAAAAAAACTTTTGCTGATAATTTACTCACCCCATGTCATCCAAGATGTCCATGTCATTCTTTCTTCAGTCGAAAAGAAATTAAGGTTTTTGATGAAAACATTCAAATGCTCGCCTTACTCATGAACGAAATGACTCGAAAAAAGATTTGTTCATTTTGATAAACGCATCCGAACAGGAGAGACATGAACATGCATCACAAAACAGACCATTTGAGCTTATAAAACTTAAACTTTGTTATTTTTTTTTTTTTAAATGAGCAATCATTTTGCTTGTTAAGACCCTTATTTATCGTTTGGAATCGTTTAAAGCCATTTGAGCAGTTTACACTGAAACTGTCTTTTCGACCTTGAACCGTTTGGACCCCATTGATGTCCATTATATGGAGAAAAATCCTGGAATGTTTTCTTCAAAAACCTTAATTTCTTTTCGACTGAAGAAAGAATGACATGGACATCTTGGATGACATGGGGGTGAGTAAATTATCAGCAAAAGTTTTTTTTTTTAAAGTGAGCTACTCCTTTAAGGATGCATTAAATTAGTCAAAAGTGTCAGTTTATAATGTTAGTTTATGTTATAATCTATAATAATAGATTTTTTATTTCGAATAAATGTGTTTTTTTTTCCAATTAAAGATTCCTAAAAAGAAATGGTCATTTTCCAAACAAATTAAGCAACATTGATAAAAAGTAACATTAAAAAACAGTTTTTAAAAGTCCTTGATTGATCCTTGAATGATTTAAACACTGATGCAATTATTTGCACTTTATCAGCATATTGTGTAATTAACTTATAATTCTACATGATAATCGATTTACAGCTTAGTATATAATAGGTAGAAGTTTCATGTTCGCTGTTCTTTCTGTGCGGTGTGCACTGAAGAATTGAGCTCAAGATAAATCATAGCTTGGGAATGTAATGTCACAGGATATGACATCAATCAAAAGTGGATTGACAGACTCATGATTGCTTTGTTTTGGTGTTCCAGACAATATCAAAGTTTAAATAGAAAAGCTTTATTAGTTATTTTCCCATCACCTCTCTTACATCCTCTTTGGTTCACACTTGTCATTTTTAACCTGTCACTTATCCCTTCATCTTTCTTTCTCCCCAGCCATATGAGGGATTGAAACTTCAGGACTTGCGTCGGCTGAAAGACATGTTGATAGTGGAGACGGCAGACATGCTTCAGGCTCCTCTTTTCACGGCTGAGGCGCTTCTGCGGGCTCACGGTACGGATTTACTGCAGCTACTTCAGCCAATGAGAACGCTACGTTTCTATGCTTTATATTTTACATTTGCATTACAAGTGAATCCCAAGACTTATGAGTACACACAATAAAAGGCTCTGCTGGTCTTACCATGTTCTTTTAGACATGTTCATGATATTCTGTGAGACATAATGAAGTGCCATGTAAAAGTATAATTTGATAACACTCATGTTCCATAGGTCCTGGTGCAGTACTTATTATAAGAGATTAGAGATGAAGTGGTTAATGTAATGCAGAGGACTGTCAATGTGCCAGCTGATCCATTTCATCAGTTAAAGTTATGTCAAACTTGGTCAATTTCCAATATCGTTCATTCATCAAGATATTACAAGCAAAAGGGTTTGGCTCGTGTTTACTCTTGAGGAAACTATAAAAAGCCTTGCTCTAAGTCACCATGAAGTCAAAATTGGCAAGTCTAATGTTTATATGGAATCAAAAAACGCAGTATTTATTTTAAATGATTTATCTGTGCTCATCATTATTTTGGTAAATGGGCTGTCACATTTTTTATTTTATTTTTATTTTATTTAACCTTTATTTAACCGGGAAAAGTCCTATTGAGTTACAGTAACTCTGTCCTGCCCAAGATAGGGGCAAAAAATAAAAAAATAAAAATAAAAACAAGACAGGACAAAGATTACATATTATACCACAAATGTCTATACATACTCAAACAAGACATTATACCTACTTAACATAAGCAAATACAGACATACATTTTAAAGGGCTCCTGGTAAAAAGCAATTACCTAATGAGAGGAGATCATGAGATCGACCAATAGCAAACCACAACCAACCAACAATTACCAATGGACAAAATCAAGCCCGCCCTATATTTCTTTCTCTTTCTTTCTCTTTTTTCTCTTGTTTCACTCAAATATATAGGGATGAAAACACTTTTGCAGCTTTTGTTTCATGCAGACTTTAATATAATATTTTTTGTGAAAATTAAAATGACTAATTGCAGAATTCTGTTAGAATTTCATATTGCTGTTTTGGAGAAAAACTCAGATTTACATGGAATAAATTGCTTTTAACGCATCAAGCATATCAGGTATAGGCCTATGTGATAAAAAAGGATGTTAAAGCTTAATTCTGAAGGCATACCTGACCTTTTACTGAGTAATGTTTGCGTATTATATCAGTACACACTATTTTTGAAATCGCTGGAGTGCCTTGATTATAGTCTTGAGTTTTTTTCAGAGAAGGAACATCACAGATATTCCTCATCTAAATAATTCCTGCCCAAGACATACACAGAATAAAGGGGGCGGGGCCTGGTTGAGTTAGTTAGTAGTGTGTTGAAACTGGTATTTATGGTAAGAGGCGGGACATTACCATTCTGTGTATTGGGAAATATTGTGTTTCCCAAACACACTCGAAGTGGTTGACGAATCACAACACACTGATCCAGCTGACCAATCAGAGCATAGGGTGGTTTTCAGAAGGAGGGGCTTCATAGGGACAGAGCATTACTGACAGACTGGGAAGAGAGGACTGGATATAGTAGACCATCCGGGTATCTTTGAAACACTCGTTTCAACATACTACGATTTGGGATGTACTAATTCTATTTTCGAATACTATTTAGGACAGTTAGTATGCATATTGGGATGCAGCAGATGTCTCAGACTGAGTACAGAAGCGAACTGAAATAGAGCGGAAGTACGAAGTCTGACACAGCCAGGCTAGCAACAATGAAAAATATGGGGAATATATATATATATATATATATATGTATATATATGTTTTTTTTTTAACATTCAATCATTTTAGTACACTTTTCCAGTGTGTTTATAAAAAGCTGTGCCATAATTGTGGCCCAAATGGTGGAGGAAATCTCTTCCCTTATTTTATATATTATATTTTCTATGAACATTGTGTTTGCCTATGCCTGTAAGTCAAAAATGCTGAGAACCTCTGCATTACAGGAAGGTTTTACCTGTCAGTAAGTTTCAATCCCTTTTCTTCTGCTGTACAGACTGGGACCGGGAAAAGCTTCTGGAGGACTGGATGTCTAATGCAGAGGACTGCTGCCAGCGCTCAGGTGTTCAGATGCCAACTCCCCCGCCGAGTGGCTACAATGCTTGGGACACTCTGCCTTCACCTCGAACTCCCAGAACCACTCGTTCCTCCGTCACCTCGCCTGATGAGATCAGCCTGCTGTCTCCTGCTGACGGCCTTGCTCTGGTTAGATTCATCTCTGTGCTTGACATCATGATCCACATTCTTCATCATGAAAATATACTGACACAGTCTGTTCAATGTTTCATGTAGTGTGGAATTTGCATGTGCACCATATCTGTGTTTGAGGACCCTGTGGACATGTCTTGTGGACACGAATTCTGCCGGGCATGCTGGGAAGGGTAAGCATTGGAATATAAGTGTGTTTTAAAGCACAAGCTCAGATCATGTTAGTGTTCAATTTTCATCATAGTACATCAATTACAGTTAGCTACTTACACTGCCGTTTTATTTGTCAAGACTGCATTAAATTGATCAAAAGTGACAGTAAAGACATTTTATAATGTTACAAATTTCAAATAAATGCTGTTCTTTTGAAATTTGATCATCAAAGAATCCTGAAAAAAGTTTCCACAAAAATATTAATATTAAATATTAACATTGGTAATAACCATAAATGTTTCTTGGGCAGCAAGTCATCATATTAGAATGATTTCTGAAGGAACATGTGACACTGAACACTGAAGTAATGATGCTGAAAATGTAGCTTTGATCACAGGAATAAATGACATTTTACATTTACATTTATTAATTTTAGCAGACGTTTTTATCTAAAGCGACTATAACCCCTCTCAGTTTAATTGTAGTGCAGTTTATTTATTTATTTATTTAGTTTTTTTTTAGTAAGTGTAATTTTCAAATATATCGAAATAGAAAATATTTTAAGTGGTAACAAAATTTCACATTATTAGTGATTTTGATCAACCAATAGTTTTTTTTTTAATGCATAAAAAAAAATCAGACTTTTGAATGCCCTGGATTTGTTTGCAATAAACTTCAAATATATTAGCTTTTATACTTATAACCACTAACTATAAGTCAGTAGCTATATATTTTACTACCACCACCATGTTTATGATCCATATATTCATAACCTTTAAACACTGTTTGTTTGGATGTCAGGTTTTTGAATCTGAAGATCCAAGAAGGGGAAGCACATAACATCTTTTGCCCTGCTTATGACTGCTTCCAGCTGGTTCCTGTGGAGGTCATTGAAAGCGTTGTCTCCAGAGAGATGGATAAGCGCTACCTGCAGTTTGACATTAAGGTACAATTGGAGCTCACTAAGCCCTGGAAACCATTTCAGATCTGCCATTTCTTTTCTCTTATCATAGACTGTCAGATGCTGGCTTTGAATCAAAATGCTGACAGCGTCCTGCTGTTGGTTGAGTTTTTGCCAGAGATTGTTTGAGCCGAAAAAGCTCTTGTAAACACACTTGCTAAGAAGTCAAATGTTTGATTGTTGGGTAAATATCACGTCAATTTGATTTGGATGATTTAAAGATTTGGGGTATTGCGTAATTTACATCATCCAAAACAAATAGCGTATTTCAACACATTTCTTTCCATTTCCAGGCTTTTGTGGATAATAATCCTGCCATTCGCTGGTGCCCCGTAGCCAGATGTGAAAGAGCCGTACGACTGACTAGACCCGGACCTGGAGCCTCTGACTCTCGGAGCTTCCCTTTGCTCAAAGCCCCCGCTGTAGACTGTGGGAAAGGCCATCTCTTCTGCTGGTATGTCAAAGATTATGCCCTTTTACAAAGTTTTTCATGCTTGTATATTAAAAATACAAACATATTTTTCATAATTGGGCTGGTGGATACAAACCCCCCCCTAATGATTTATTTTATTTTAAATAAAACCCCTTTATTTTAAATAAATTTTGATTTTGTGCATCCTGCAAAATACCATATGTACCTCTTGGGTTTCTCCTCAGGGAGTGTCTTGGTGATGCTCATGAACCCTGTGACTGTGAGACATGGAAGATGTGGCTGCAGAAGGTGTCTGAGATGAAGCCTGAAGAATGTAGGAACACCAGATTTATTATATTGTTCTTCCAGACCAAGCATTTAATCAAAGACCTCAGCATGCATTAACATTTGACCTGCATCTTTATTTAATGGATGTTCATGACATAACCTGGTGCTGTAGGTTTTGATATTGAGCTCCTTACTGTCTCTGAACAGTGGCTGGTGTGAGCGAAGCTTATGAAGATGCTGCCAACTGCCTGTGGCTGCTCACCAACTCCAAACCTTGTGCCAACTGCAAATCCCCCATCCAGAAAAACGAAGGCTGTAATCACATGCAGTGCTCGAAGGTCAGTACACAATGGCTTATGTGGGAAAAAAACATCTGCAGCCATTCCAATGTCAGCTCGCTAAAATCTAGATGGGACCTGTCGGAAAATTATCTGTTCTGATTTTTTTATTGAATGACAACTTTGCAAAAACAATTACTGTACGATTTAATGTAAAAAAAAAAAAAAAAAAAAAAAAAATATATATATATATATATATATATATATGAAGAGTTCAGATGCAAAAGCCTCTAAGTGCCATTTGAAATTTTCTTCTAAAATGATCATCTTTATCAAGCTTGTATATTTAAATTCAGTAATTTCACTTAAATTGCAATGAAGATTACCTATTAATTGTCATTTAAGTGAAATTACTGAAATTCAGTAATTTCACTTAAATTGCAATGAAGATTACCTATTAATTGTCCTATTAATGAAATTCAGAATACATGAATACCTATTAATGAAATTCAGTAATTTCACTTAAATTGCAATGAAGATTACCTATTAATTGTCATTTAAGTGAAATTACTGAATTAAATATACAAGCTTGATAAAAATGGTCATTTTAGAAGAAAATTTCAAATGGCATTTAGAGGCTTTTGCATCTGAACTCTTCATATATATATATATATAAGAGAAATAAAAGTGTGTTAATGTATAGGTGTATGGGTGTACATTTTTTTTTTTAACCAAAACATACCCCACCCTCCCACCCAATTACAAACAGACCTGCATGAAGAATTCCTACAAAAGATGATTTAAATCACAGTCTAAATTATAATACATAAAGATGCAAAGGTTAGGAATGGAAGAAACTAACTAAATAAATAAATAAATAAATCTGTCTGAAAATTATCAACTTAAATTATGGGCTAAAAAGGTCAAGGTGTCCTCAATGGAGAAGTTGGTAATCACACATATGTGTTAAATCTGTTCATTATATAAAGGTTCAATATTTGGATCCTAAAAAATGATCATGGGCATTTTTACCTTAATGAGAGCATTTTTTTAAAGCATTTCAAAACACAACATGTTGTCCATTTTCATGTAAAAAACAAACAATTTAATCAATTGATTGAAAGAAACGGAAATACATTATTTATATAATGTATGTAGATTTTAATTACAATTTGCAATGTTATTTAGTACAACGGCACGAAAGCAATAGTGATTTAAACAATATTTTTAATATAATTTGTACAAACAAGAAATTAATATTGAGTAAAATTCATTTTAAACACAACATGGCCAGTTATTCTATTGATAAGCAATAATAGCACTCTTTGAAAATTAAATGTACATGAAAATAGGTAAATCCATTTAGGGATACTTTTGCCATATTTTAAATATCTAGAAATGTCAATTTTTGTCATGTTAATAGCATGTTGTCGTTGTATCTAGCTAGAGGAAACTCAACACTGGAAAATTGCATTAAACTGGGATGCTTTTGGACTAATAGCTCCCTTCATAACAATCTTGACAACAAAATTGCATAGGCATTAAATGAACATTTACATTTATATTTGTCTTCTTACAGACATCATAGGAGTGTGTTTTCATGTGTGTGTCCATGACACAAGATGTATGTGTGTTGCAAACCGACCCTTTGACGTCAGAGCAGGTGTTTGAACAATGGTCATATCCTCCCTGTTTTCTTAATGAAGGCTTAACCAAGGCTCTGATTGACAGGCGCAGGGGGAAGGGGAAGCGATTCACACCACCATCCTGTGAAATAACCTAAACAAATGTTGAATGCTCACTCGTGCCGGCTATTTATTTTGTCAAACACAAAGGGTCTTGTACTATCTAATCTGTGGTCCTTTTAGCACACTCATTTGTTGTTTAGTAACATTTATTCTGATTTAAATCTCTTGATGGTTTATGTCAGTGACAACGACCTGGTTTATGCCCTTCTTGATTTAGTTTTTTGGCCTCTACTAGAATAGGTTTTCATGCTTGAATATAAACCCCCTACATTTTTCACATATTGTCATGCTATCAGTAACACTCTGTGTAGTTCCTGTCTCTATGAAGTCCCTCCTTCTGAAAAGCACAATGTGCTCTGATTGGTCGGCTGGAACAGTGTGTTGTGATTGGCCAACTTTGAGTGTGATTGGTAAATGTCCCCACCCTTACCATAACCGGCGTCATTTCAACACACTACTAACTTCAACACACTACTTCAGAAACACTGACACTGATATAGAGAATAACTTCCGCTGGAGGGACTTTGTGCTTTGTTACTTTACAGACTTTTTTCATGCTCAAACAACAATTTTTCAATTTAAAACACTCTTTAAATCAACTTTGTAGCTGATTAGTGCTTGTTATTTGATCCTTCTCATAAGTTTTGTCTTGCTCTGTTCTCATCTCGATCTCTTCTCAGTGCAAGTATGATTTCTGTTGGATTTGTCTTGAAGAATGGAAGAAACACAGCTCCTCTACCGGAGGATACTATCGATGCACGCGCTACGAGGTCATCCAACAGGTGGAGGAACAGTCCAAGGAAATGACTGTGGAGGTACTCGTGTCTAAAAGGAGTGTATTTACAACCAATGCATTTACTTGGAGCTTTTGGGATTTGTTTGTGGACTGCCATTAACGGTTTTAGTGAATAAAGTCTCAAAACACTAAGTGTTTACTTTCAAGGCTTATATTTCTCATGTGTAAAAAGTTACAAAATAGGTTCTGTTTTATACAGTATTAGCCAAAAGTAAAGTCTGGTCTAGGAAAATTGACATCTTCACCTATTTTGGTGTCAACCAATGTCACGCTTCGGTGACATTGGTTGACATCCAGCTGATTGTTCAGGGACAGGAAATATGATACTTGGTTGAAAGCAACTCGTTCAAGTGTTTTTGCAATAAATGGTAGGAGAGAGACAGGTCTGTAGAATGATGTGTTCAGATGTATTATTATTATTATTTTTGGTGCATATATATATATATATATATATATATATATATATATATATATATAAACACAAAGAAACACGCCAGATTGTCCAAACATCATTTTGAAACCACTTAATCACATAAGTGATAATATTGTAGTCAGTGTATGCTTTTTTTTTCTCTGAGCTTTTTGTTTTTCTGTGCATTTTTTTTGCATAGTGAAATAAAACCTGTAGCTGTAGTTTGCCTTTTTTGCCAAATAATTTTGTAAAATAAATACATTACCTTGTCATATTAAAATGCATGAAATATTTTCCTCCTATTTTGATGGATTAATCGAACTTGTTGGGTTATTAAAAGCAAATATCATTTTTGGCCACTACTGTATGTGTTGTTATGAGCTTGAATTTCAGTCCTGAAGTTGGGATTCACTCTTGCTTTTATGTTTTGTTTCACAGGCAGAAAAAAAGCACAAGAGTTTTCAGGAACTTGACTGTTTTATGCATTATTACACACGATACAAGAACCACGAACACAGTTACCAGGTAGACATTTTTATGTAATGAATGTCTTTGATGCATTCCAGTTTCCCAGTCACTCATCAAAGGTGATTTCCTTTACACTAGTTAGAAGAAAGACTCCTGAAAACAGCCAAAGAGAAGATGGAGCAACTGAGTAAAGCTTTCATTGGAAGTGAGTAGGAATTTGATTAATCAGACCATATTTTATGCAAGTTTTATTATAAACAGATGTATGTTGCATTTTGAATAATAGGAATGTATAAAAATGTATCTGTTTCTTTAAGGGGATGGAGCCCCACCTGACACCACTTTCATTGAGGACGGTGTGCATGAACTTCTCAAGACCCGACGCATCCTTAAGTGCTCTTATCCATATAGTTTCTTCTTGGAGCCCAAAAGCACAAAGAAAGAAATATTTGAACTTATGCAGGTTCTGAGATCGATATTCATTCACTTCTTAAAGGGATAGTTCACCCAAAATTTAAATTCTGTCATCATTTACTCACCCTTATGTCGTTCTCCATTGAAAGTCTATTCAACCAAAACTCTCACACAAGTTCATAAAGAGATCCTAAAAAAACCTAAATGAATGGAGCAGATTTAATCCAAGTCTTCTGAAGAGACATGATCGTTTTGTTCGCTTCATTTGATGGACAGGTTTAATTTCGGCTTTTATTCACCTGTAAACAGGGCTTGACATTAACACCCACCATTAAAACCCTGCCAAATGCAGTGGCTTTTATCAGTCATTTCTACTAGCCACTTTGGCAGGTTGAATTTTACATAAAATTTATATATTTTTCAAATGTAGTCTTATAAAAAAAGGCTTCTAGAATAAGTGCTATGTAGTTTTGTCAAAAATAGTTTTCCAATTCAAATTGATACTGAAATATCTGAAACTTCTAAAGCTTCCAATACTAATTTCCTGCAAAATAGATACACAATACCAGCTGTTTTCTCTCTCTCTCTCACATATATCCCCTTTCGACGTGGCATTGGGCATTACTCATTCCCACAGATTTTGTGTTCACACCCAAAGTTTGTGCACATAAAGCCGCCTCTCAGTACTGATTTAAGTTTTTTTTTTTTTTTTTTATGTCAAATGCCGGTTTTGGTGACCATTCACGCGAAAAGTCAGTTATGTTTTAAGTGAATGTAAACAGTTGAGAAAGAAAACACATGTTAAATTATGAGTTAAAGGGGTCATGAACTGGCTTTTTATTTTTTTTATATTGTTGTCTGAGGTCAACTTATGAGGTTTGCTTGATTTTTACATTCAAACACATCAAAATGAAAAAGTAATAGGCTATTTACTACCCTAGTTTTTAGCCTAAAAAAAAGGCTCTTTTTTTATGGGCATCTCACACTGAAGACTTAGAAGTAAACGCCCACTGCTGTGAGTGGATAACAGTTTTGCATATTATAATGAGTTTCAACTCATTATTCAACTCCTTATAATTCAACATAAGCCACTGTTGTCACATGAAATATTTAAACATTTTCTTCAACGACTTTCTGGGCCATCAAGTTTCAATCCCTTAGGCAGCCTATGTACGGTAGGAGTGATCCACCTCTCAAATTTAATCAAAAATATTTTCATTTGTGTTCTGAAGACGAACGAAGGTCTTACGGGGTTGGTATAGCATGGGGGTGAGTTATTAATGACTTAATTTTCATTTTTGGGTGAACTAACCCTTTAATAATACATTTGTTTGTGTTTTGAAGATGAACGAAAGTTTAAATGATGATGACTGAGGCCCTGTCCACACGGACACGGGTATTTTTATAACCAGAGTTTTTCCCTCCTGCGTTTCAAAAAAAACCTCCGTCCACATGAAAACGCAAAAACAAAACATCAAGCGCTGTCAAGAGCATGCAACACCAGCAGGCGGCGATGTAAACCTAACCGTAAAGCCACGTTAGCCAATCAGAAGCCGTCAGTGGTGCAAAAAACTCCGGTTTCGCTGTCTACACGACAACACTGCAACCGGCGTTTCAGAAAATACTCACCCTGGCAGGGGTTTTCAAAAATGTTCGGTTTCAGAGTCCTGATACTGCGTTTCCGTGTGGACGAATGGCCGAACCGCGTAAAAAAAGTCATGGTTATAAAAATACTTGTGTCCGTGTGGACATGGCCTAAACTTTCATTTTTGGGTGAACTATCCTTTTAAGAAAAGCGACACCATGTGAAATTCATTTTTTGGTCTAAAGTTTTCATGCACAACATACTCTTCTGATGTTTCTCTTTCCATTATTCACAGACTGATCTAGAGATGGTCACTGAAGACCTCGCTCAGAAGGTGAACAGGCCTTACCTCCGCACCCCTCGCCATAAGATCATCAGTGCCACGTTTCTGGTGCAGCAGAAGAGACGGGAGTTCTTGGCTTCTGTGGCTCGAGGTGTCGCTCCAAATGATTCTCCCGAGGCTCCACGCCGCAGGTAAAGACGTGTGTGCTGCCATCAAAGATACAGTACAGAGAGTCACCTTTGGGCCAAAATCCCTCCTTAGATCTGTTGTCAACAAAAGAAAAGCTGTAAGGTCTCCCTGCGGTTTCTGCCCAAATAAAATCTCTATGCTTTAATGTTTAAAAAGCAAATTAAGACTTGTTAATAATAATTGAATTAATTGAATGCCATGAATATAGCATTGTTGCTGTCATGGTGTTAAATCATAAATAAACTATTAACTCTAATATTACTATACTATAGCAACTATCATAGTATTAAATAGTATTATTACTATAGTAATAATAATGTTAAGAATTATTATTGTAATATTATTATTGTAATAAATAGTATTATTGCTATAATAATAATAATAATGATGATCATTAGTATTTTTATTAGTATAGTCGTATCAACTTTTTAACCTCTGATAATATTGCATCCCTGGCTATGTTTTTTGGGCATTTACTGTAGTAGCACCATTTCATTCTTTCAAGTAACTTTTTACTTTGAACAATACTATATTGTTATGAAATTACTATGGTTAATGTCTACCAAAAATGACATTATATTGGTGCCATGTCCAAAACACAGTTTACTACAGCCACAGTACTTTCTCTGAGAGTTATATGTATTATAATAGTCCAAACATTTTCTCCTCTTTTGCAGTTTTGCTGGTGGGACATGGGACTGGGAGTATCTGGGATTTGCCTCTCCTGAGGTATTGCTGCATCTCTATATTTTTCTGTTTTTAACTAACCTCTGTTATTGCAAAGCTCACCCAGAGTTGCAGCTCACTAGACTGTTAATACTCTCTTTCTGTCTCTCCTTGTATTAATGTAAGAGTGTTGTGTGATGCTGTGAAGTGTTAGCAGTCATTGAATCTCATTTTGTGTCCAAAGATGGTGAGGAATCACCCAGTACGGGGATCAAATGCACAGCGTGAGAGCAATTACAATGCAGGAGGCCAGCCGCAGGTACTGCTGAAAACAAAATCAAAACATACAAAATTTGACATTTAGAATTCACTCGTTATATATTACGCTATTAGCATAAATGTAATCCGGTGGTTAGCAGTTTAGGCTGGTCATCTCCTGGAATATTCCAGATAAAGGACTATGCCATTATTACTCAATTCAGAGTGATAATTCACTTAAGTAAACCAGTGTTCCTGTCCTGTGGTCAACTTCACCGTTCTTGAAATGTGGACACTGTTATAGGGTGCTTTGTCATGCACTCAGTGTGACTGAATAATCAGCGTTTAGTCTTTCTAACCACTGCACAATTCATAATTTGCACGTGACGTCACGAGTACTGGCTGGCGGGCAAAAACGGTGTTCTCTAGCAAGGAAACCCAGTAATTTAATCAAGGATCTTGCCAGGATGTCACCAGTTTTAATATACAAAAGATGGTGTTTTGAGGTGTAAACGACATGCCAGATAGTTGTTGTGCGATTGGATGTACTAATGTCAATCGTATAATCTTAACATAAATGTGGTTGCACGATCGCCAGTGTGATCTGTTCGTGATTTGATTTGATATATGAGAAGATGAATACATGGAGAATGATTTACACGTTACTGTTGTACTGTGTCTACTTATTACTTACTTAGTTACTTTGCATGCTTACTATTGTACACTTATTATTATACTACATTACAGCCTAACAGATTGCTAACAGGAATGTTGACTAGATTATTGCCCGCCAGCTATCCATGTTAGTCACGTGACTTCAAAGTATGAATTAAAGTGTTAGTTCAGTATTTTACTCTTAAACCCTGTTTTAAGATTGTTTCTGATGAAATAGAACGGTTAAGATTAAAATTTGGACAAATGCGCTGTCCCGAGAATTTTAGGTTTCTGTGTTAGCACCCCCCCTCCCCCCACCAACACAATGGTTGTTTTTGTGCACTGGCATCTTTTGCAGCGATTTTTGTGTGAGCATATCTTAAAGGAGTAGTTCACTTTTAAAAAAACTTTTGCTGATAATTTACTCATCATGTCTTCCAAGATGTCCACGTCTTTCTTTCTTCAGTCGAAAAGAAATTAAGGTTTTTGATGAAAACATTTTTCTCCATATAATGGACTTCAGTGGGAACCAAACGGTTCAAGGTCCAAAAGACAGTTTCAGCACAAACTGCTAACTGTTTAAAGGGCTTTAAATGATTCAAGACGATGAATAAGGGTCTTATCAAGCGAAACAATCGCTCATTTAAAAAATAATAACAAAGTTTAAGTTTTATAAGCTCAAATGGTTGCCTTGCTCTGTTCTTTGTGACTCTCCTGTTCAAACTCATTCATCAAAATGAACGAATCTTTTTCCGAATCAATTCGTTCATTGAGTGAACCAAATGACATGAAAAAAGATTTGTTAATTTTGATAAACAAGTTCGAAACAGGAGAGATACACAGAACAGAGCAAGGCGACCATTAGAGCTTATAAAACTTAAACTTTATTTTTGTTTTTAAATGAGCGATCGTTTCAATTTATAAGACCCTTATTCATCGTATGGTGTCGTTTAAAGCACTGAACTTTTTGGTCTTTTGGACCTTGAACCGTTTGGTTATCCGTAAAGTCCATTATATGGAGAAAAATCCTGGAATGTTTTCATGAAAAATCTTAATTTCTTTTCGACTGAAGAAAGAAAGACATAGACATCTTGGATGACATGGGGGTGAGTAAATTATCAGCAAAAGTTTTTTTAAAAGTGAACTACTCATTTAACCGTTCTATTTCCTCAGAAACGATCTTAAAACAGGGCTTTAAGCGTAAAATACCGAACTAACCCTTCCATATAAAATAAGATGCTCTTTTTTCTTGTTTTTATGCCTAATACAGTAGCCTCAAACAGGATTTGGACACTTAAAATGTGTGAATCGCAATTGATAATTGCATATTAAACTATGAGAAATCTGCAAACAAATTATGCTACACATAGTTTTCTGCTTTGTTGATTTAAGTAAACAAGGTAATTTTTAGTAGTTTAGGAAGTTCATCCTTGTAGAATAACCACCGGTATAGTTAATCACATTAACCTTGAACATTTTCTACTACATTTTCACTACATTTTCACTTCATTTTCACATGCTTCACAACCAGAAAGTATCTAAATACTTAGTTAGTAGTCAAATTAAAAAAACGTTTGAAACAAACTTTCCTTTTGTGAAATGATTTGCTTGAAAATTGTTTGTGTGTGTTTGTTTAAAATAAAACCTTGGTTGGATATTTGTTACATAATGTTACATAAAATTTTTCAAGTGTGTCAAGGCAAGTGTGTCAAGTATTTTCAAGTCTTGATCTACTAGGATAGGTTTTCATGCTTGAATTTTCAAAACACATTATTTCCCCCCATATTCTCCATTGTCGCGGCTCCTCTCTTCCAGTCTGTCGGTAACGTTCTGGGGTGCGTTTCCCGAAAGCATCGTAAGCCAACTATGGTCGCAAGTTGGCCGCAATTTCCATTGAACTCTATTGGTAACAACGGAACTTGCGACCATAGTTGGGAAACGCACCCCTGTTTAGTTCCTGTCTCTATGAATCCCCTCCTTCTGAAAAGCACAATGTGCTCTGATTGGCCGGCTGGTCAGTGTGTTGTGATTGGTCAACCGCTTCCAGCATGTTTGGGAAATGTCCCGCCCCTTACCATAACTGCCATTTTCAACCAGGTTTTAACACACTACTAACTCAACCAGGCCCCGCCCCTTTATTCTCCATATTAATTATTTAAATGAGGAATATTGTGACGTGTTTATAAAGCATAATAGGACACCCCTTTAAGTGTTCAAAAACATTGTAGGTTAACTTTGTTTTATTTTAATCCATAGTAATACAAATTAGGGGCACAGTTTATCATAGTATATGATATATATAACAATACATTTGTTAATCTTGTTTATTCAGTACTTGTAATATGGATATGATATTCTCATGAGAGGCTGACCATTTAAGGATCTATTCATTTCTATCTGTAATTGCAACTGCTCCTTGTCAACAGATCATCTATTTTTGCAATTAATCTGAAGTTAATGGTTCCTGCAGGATTACTCTGAGTTCCAGTACAGACGGAGACACCGACAGCGGCGTCGAGGAGACTTGCTCCGACTCCACAGCCTTCGCAGTAACACCCCCGAACCACACGACCCCACTGACAACACTTCAGGTACAGCTCCTGACCGACAGCGCGAGGCCACATCATGTGAAAATAAAGAGTTGCTTTAAAGGACAACTCCGGTGCAAAATGAACCTTTGGTCTAATAACACATCGGTACCTAGTCAACCGTTCTCTGAGATTTGTTTTCATGATAATCGAATTTAAAGAGTTTTATCTCTAAAAACTGTTTAGATTACAACGCTAATATAGGGAATAAAGTAATGAAAAATAAAAATCGCTAGTTAATACCACTTTGCTTTTACAGGCAGGAGCCATCTTTGGAAAACAGTCTTGATAAGTCAAACCACTAACGCCGTGCTAAATGAGCTGAACTGTATGAACGCCGTTCGTGGTTTGACTGGTTGAGACTGTTTTCCAAAGATGGCTCCTGCCTGTATACACAAAGTGAACTGTCTTTATAAAGTATCTTCTTATTAAACTGCCTGTACACTTACAAAGTTCTTGATGCTTCGTTTTGCATGTAGAGACCATCATTATGTTACCGTGTTAGTGTGGGGCTATTTTGAGCCTTGTTAGTGGTATTAAAGGTACAATATGCAAGATTGTTTCACCACCAGGGGTCGCTAACCTCTTACAATAACAAAGGCGTATATTAATGACGTATATTCCGCATTAAGCGGAATTATGGATCTCGTCGTCAAGCTGATGGGTCTTTTATGGATGAGTGAACATACTGATGTTTTTAAACTTGACTGTAGTATGAAGCAGTGCGCGATTGCTAGACGTGTAATGCAACGCAAGTCCCGCGGATTTAAAGGAATAAGGACATTTAATTCTACCGAACTACACGTTGAATTACTCACACAGGTCAGTTTATTAGACGAATAAAACTTAAGGTAACGCAGCATTTCTTCACTTGCTCTAACAGTTTCACTATCACATTAAACATGATTTGAGTGTGTTGAATGTTGTTAGTTAGGTTGTTTGTTGGAGACTAAGCTAGATTAACATTAGAGAATAAATGGACTGCATTTATATAGCGCTTTCATAGACCTAATGGCCACCAAAGCGCTTTACATATTGCCTCACATTCACCCATTCACACACTTATTCATACACCGACGGCGGTGTCAGCCATACAAGGCGCCATCCAGCTTGTCGGGAGCAGCTGGGGTTAGGTGTCTTGCTCATTGACACCTCGACACTTGTTCAGGTGCAACCGGGGATTGAACCTCCAACCTTTCGGTTTGTAGACAACCTACATGAACCACTGAGCCACTGCCGCCCCCTGTGTGCGGTAGATTATATAATATTATAAAGATTATATTCTAACTTTTCATCATGTTGAACTATATAACATTGATTAGTTTTATATACATTAATTTGCTCACCTGTTTGCTCAAGTACCCTGCAACACTCAGGTTAGTGTTGCAGGTTATGTCTCTATCAAGTCGAAGTTAGTCGCGGACGTGGAGCTCTCGGCATATGGAAAGAGGTTGATCTTTGTTTTAGTCCTCTTTTTGTCTCAAAGTCTGCTTGCCATGGTCCATAATGTTTGATCAAAAGCCTGCTAGGGACACTCACGCTGTTGAGCATGCATAACGGGCATAACCGACCCAGTTGTCGTCTGTCGCCATGGTTACTATTGCAATAATCAACTAAAAAATTATATAACGTTGGCCTAGTGGTTTTTGGATATTTTACTGCAAAAATCCTGCATATTGTTCTTTTAACTAGTGATTTTTATTTTTCATTATTCTATACCCTATATACTAGCGTTATACGTTAAACAGGTTTTAGAGATAAAACTCTTTACATTTGATTATCATGAAAACAAATCTCAGAAAACGGTTGACAATGTTCCAAAGGGTTCATTTTGCACCGGAGTTGTCCTTTAAATCAGTGTTACTCCGTTTGAAATCCATGTGTGTCCAATATGTGTCTACAGAAACGCATGAGGGAGGCAGTTCACAAAGGCATGGGATCTCCACGGTAAATATACTGATTTTCTATCATCTGATGCATTGTCCGTTTTTACTAGGGATATTCTGAAGCTTAGGGGTGATGAACTGAGAAATCAAATTTTCCTTGAGCTTTGACATCTAAGAGGTCATCATATTTAAAGAATATCCTGTAAGTTTCAGAACTGAAAACGTCCTTGTTAGTCCAATAAAAGCTTTTATTGACACCAGGCTCAGAAAACAACTAATTTTTCAAAGTGGGGAACTATGACGTCAAAGAGGATAAAACACCACCCCCACAGAAGAAGAATAACGCCTACTTCAACACGGCTGGTTTAGCCCCGCCCACCGATTCGCGCTTTACACGCATAGCGAAATAACATAGGCCTACCTCGTGATGACAAACCGGATCGAGCTACTACAGAGTAATACAAAATATTGTGCAGTGCCTGGTTGTGGAAGAAGACAGTCGCTGCATAAGCTTCCTCTGGATTCCAATAGGACTGCATGGATAAACTTTATTTTTTAATGACGTTCCAGCTGATGAGGTAAAACATTGTCTGCCTGTTCGCTTCATTTCACTGAGGATTGTTTCGTAAACAAGACTGGATTTTCAGACCGATTAAGATTAAAGAGCAGTACTGTGCCGTCTATATTGGATCTGACAGTAATGGTGCGACACACAGACTCTGAACATTTATGGGCAAATCATTCCGGTTGCCATTTTACAACATTGGACATTTTCAAAACACAGACGGGTGAGTCGAAACTCATTATAATATGCAAAACTGTTATCCACTCACAGCAGTGGGCGCTTACTTCCAAGTCTTCAGTGCGAGACGCCCATAAAAACCGAGCGTTTTTCAGCTAGGCTCAAAACTAGGGTAGTAAATAGCCTATTACTTATTCATTTTGATGTTTTTGAATGCAAAAACCAAGCGAACGTCATAAGTTGACCTCAGACAACAATATAATAAAATTTAAAAAGCCAGTTCATGACACCTTTAAATCCGGAGCCCCTGAAGAGACATGGTTAGACTTAGTGCAGTAGTCGGTTACATTACAGTACATCAGATTTCACTTATTAGGTGAAGCTGGTAAGGAGATATGATTGACAGGATGATGTCGGAGGATTTGGTTTTGCACTACAGATCCTGTGCCAGATAGTGTCATTGATGTAAGTTGTAAAATGTGCAGTCAGTACAGAATACTACTGTAGATATTTAATCTCATATTTTTTCTCATCAACAAGAAAGTGTCATTTCCTTTCTGAACATAGTATTCGGCTTCAGGCACATCCCTCATTTTTACACAGTTATTTGTTTTGGTCACATTTTTGTGTTTAAATTATAATAAAATAATCATACTAAATTCATTAATTTTGGTCAGATTTACTACAAAATGTTTTCTAATTTTTAGTCAAATATACAAAATTAAATATTTCATACAAATGTCTTCTTAAACAAAACACATTTTATATTTTATTTTAAACATGTAACAACATTTAAAAAGATACTGTTAAAACATTTGGGATCGTTTTTTTTTTTTGCAAATAAGTCTCTTCTGTTCACCATGGCTGCATTTATTTTATTAAAAACACAGTAAAAGTATAAATATTGTAAAATTTTATTACAACTTACACTGTTTTCTATTTGAATATATTTTAATATGTAATGTATTCTTGTGATCAAAGATGAATTTTCAGCATCATTACTTCAGTCTTCAGTGTCACATGATCCTTCAGAAATCTCTCTAATATGATGATTTGCTGCTCAAGAGACATCATTCTTATCATCATATTAATATTAATTTTATTATTATTAATATTCATATTTTTCAGAATTCTTGATGAATATAGTTCAAAAGAGCACCATTTAAAATAGAAATCTTTAGTAGCAATATAAATTATTTTTATTTTTTACTTACCATTTACTTACTCATTTGAATGGTAGAGTAGTTCACTCAAAAATGAGTCAATGATCATCTATTGAGAGTTTGAATCTCTTTGATCCCCTCAGGCACTTGATTCTCTGGATGAGGATGACCCCAATATTTTGTTGGCTATTCAGCTGTCCCTACAGGAGTCCGGGCTGGCCTTGGACCCCGAGCCTCAGGATGGTCTCAGTAACGACGCCTCTGTAGGGGCCAGCGGTTCCTCTCTGTCCTCTAGACTGGATTCTGTGGATCCTCCCCGGGCTTCCATGAGCAGTTCTGAGCTTCTGGAGCTGGGAGACAGCCTTATGAGACTGGGCAACATTACCAGCCACTACGCACCCTTTAACATGAGCTCCTTCCCTGATGCCTTCACCCCGAGTGACCCGGACTGCCTGGACCCTTCCACCAATGCCAACCTGCTTGGCAACATTATGGCCTGGTTCCACGATATGAATCCACAGAGCATCGCACTGATTCCCTCAGCCACTTCGGATGCCGGTCCCGAGCCACTCGCTTTTGGAGAGGAACAACCTACCAAAGCCCAGGATGAGGAGAACGAAGTGGAAGACTCCCTAACGCTGACAAAAGGAAGTTCAGAAATGTTGGCGACGCAACTTTTGGAGCTACAATGTGTGGATGATGCACAACCTCCTAAAGCAGAGCCAGGCTTGGAGGATTCGGGCAGTGTAGATCTCACTAGTGCAGTTTGTCCTGAAAGCAGTGCTGATCGGCAGGAATCCTCGGAGTGGGAGGAGGAAGTGCACCTAGTGTGAGGAATGAGTCGTCCAATTACATTTACCAACTGAGTGCTCTTATTGTGCCAAAACACTAAATAACAAAACAAAACTGCTTGTGCAAAAATGGAGAAGTGTGAATGAGGAGGTTAGACGGGACTCGTCTCGGTTGCGTGTTGCACCGCGTCTGGTGGAAGAAACAAGAAAACGTGCTCCGATTCAATCAAAGAAGTAGATCAGTGAAGATTGGGTCTCATTCACTAACTGTATTTGTGTTTTTGCACAGAAATCATAGTTCATCAATAAGTTTGCACTTTTTTTCTACACTCCGCAAACTATTTAGAGCCAACTAAAACGGCATGTATGTAAAAACCAGACCTCTCGGCCCCCCAAAAAACATGCTTTAAGCTGAAAAGTTTTACATTTAATTAAAAATCTGACCCAGGATTTTAACAAAAAAATTGTATTAAAGAATTGCAAGCATTATACCGTGAAACTTCAAATAATAGCCCGGGCTTTTATTTTCCCAAATCGTCGAACTGCACCGGCTTGTATTTGAGACAGGCGTCTATATGAGACAGGCCTTTATAATTTAGTGTTGAGATGTTGTTCATCGAGTCTCTAATCTCTAAAAATCTCCAAATGCTCCACGTGAAACTGCGGTCGTCCAACCTTTTACTATATTGTCAATAGAGTGCCGAAGTGATGACGTCACTTTGTAGGACAACTCTGAAGTTAGCGGCGCTGGATCAAAAAGCTATGCATTTTCCCCATAGACTTTTGGAAAATCGCAAAAAATAAGATCTGTGTTTAAGAGTTGTGACCCTTACACGTTTTGTCTATCAAGATAATCTTCACAAGTTAATCCAAAATGTATTTGAAGCCTAATAAAAGTTTTTTTTAAAAAAAAAACTCAAGCATACACAATAATGTTTTAAAAAAAGTAAATTCTGCATAGGTTCTGGCGTATGAACAGTTTTTTATTTATTTATTTTTTTTCCATACGCCATGTTTTGCCTTTCAGGCGCACGTACACTTTTAGAAAGGATCCTACACACAGTTTTATAAATGAGACCCCAGGCGTGTAAAAGAAGCTATTTGGGACTCGGCTATTATTTGAAGTTTTACGGTAGTTTGATCTGGAGAAGTTGGATAAAAAGATGTTGTTAGGCCTATATAAAAGGTCTTTACGTTCGGAAAGCCACTGTATGGAGATGGTATAGTACACTAGTTATGTTTATTGCTAATTTTAGGCATATTTATGTATGATAATCTGGCAGTAAGAGCAAAATTATGTGGAAATCGGTTGTGAATCGGGTGGCAATTTTGTGTGAGAACCTTTTCGGTGCACATAAGATCATACGGTTTATAAGTGAATGTTGCAAAGTGTTTAAGTCTCAATGAAATGGAAGAAGTGCCATCTTTTATTCCATATTGTGACGTACATCTGAGTGAAATGATTTGAAAAGGAAAAAATGTAGGGCAAGGACTTTTATTTCTATCGTTTGTTGATTGGATTGAGGGAGATCTGAACGCAAGCTTGTAAGAAAGGGGCGGGGTTTAAGCGGACTAAATGATTGGAGAATTCCAGCATGCGTCACCAAGAGAGTTGTCATTTTCACCTGAAAATATGACATTACGATTGAAAATTATGAGGTCAAAAGAAAAAAAAAATGTATTGTCCACTATAAATTTTTATATGCATATAGAAATGTTTCATTTCATGCCGATTTTAAGGTCAGAAATCAGGCTGTGCGTGCCGTTAGAGAAAGCTCCATCTGTATAAGATTGGAAATTCATTCTTTCTTTTAAAGAAATGAGATAAAGAGTGAAATAAATACATTTTTGATAGTTGTATCTTTCTGAAAAAATGAGAATGTTTACATGCAGAAGAAAACATGAATTTGTGAATGCATTCATCCAGTGTGAAGCCAACATTAAGACCTGCATCAGGTTGCATAAACCTCAACCAAGTTAGACATCAATTTTTTTGTGTTCATGGTTTGAATCAGTTATATTAAAATGTAGATTTGCCTAATTTGATACCGAAAACTAAGACTGACTGCTATTGCCATACTGCCATACTTGAACTTAAGACACTGTCTTCACACAATGGCTATGTTTATGCAACCATCCCTGAACGTTTTGCTTTTAATTAGTTATTTTATTCTACAGCATTCCTTTTACTTAGCAATGCCAATCTAAAGCTTTATTTAAAAACACTAATGTTCTTTCTATGCCATATTTAATGCAATTGGTGCGCACATTTCACATATTATAAATGAGAAGTGTTTGAGCAGTGTGAAATGTTTGCTGCAGAAAGGGAACACGATATAAATGAAAATGTGATAGCATTGATTACCTTATTTTTTGTGACTACTACACACAACACCTCTGATATCCAGGGTGGTGCATTTCATTGGGCTCATGGATATATCCATAAAGACACTGCACAGGGCTACTGAAGCAATAGAGAGATAAAAACAGTGCTTTACCTGATTTCATTTGTGTGCCACACTCAGAAACAAAGGAAGTCATTATCATTAACAACAAAAACCATTCTATATGCTCCTGGTGGATGTACTGCATATGTGGCCAAAATAATACATCTATTAACACCTTTGACAAAACCTCCTGTGCAGTAAACAAAACTTCAAAAAATATTCCAGCTTAAATGCAATTTCAGATTTACAGTGTCCATGGCATGGTATTGAGAACCACATTTTTATTTTTAACAAAAAAGCAATGCATTTAAATACAAACTCTGATCCTGTCATGTGTCATTTAAAGCAGAATATTGATCTAACAGTCATAAATACCAGTTTGATTTCTAATACTGATATTGTTGGAAGTTTATAGATGTGAGGAAGAGATTGTTTATTATTTTTATTTTTTAGATTCTACTGTGCTCATGTGTGCCTTTTTGTACTTTTTCTTATTTATGTACTTGTTGCCTAATTAAGTTGGAGTTTGCTGTGTCAATCAAATACAATCAACCTTACATATTACGCCGATTAGATAGTCTTTGTTTCATGTTGACAACAGCCTCATGTTTTGTATTACACTGAATTGGTTGCCATTTTTTCATGGCTTCTCATTACAGTTTTAATGACAGAATGATATAAGGGGAAAGAAGGAATATCAAATGTAGAGTTTGTGCATTTAGTTTGGCTTTTTTTTTCTTTCAGAGACATTTTACATTGAAACTGATGAGCAGTTTATCATCTTGTGTTTTAAGCGATGACCAATTTTTACATCTTAATCTGACTGTTGTGTGTAAAAATGGTTGAAATTTGGATTGTTTGTTTCTCTCTTCTTTTTGCCTAAGTATGTATGGTGGTGGTATTTTTGTGATTTGATTTGAGTTTTTTTTTAAACGTGACCATTAACATTGAATTGTCTTTTGCACACTCATAGACTATACTTGATACATTCCCAGTTTGTATGATGTGTAGCCAATAAACAGAAAGTATTGGAGAAGGTTTGATCGGATTAAAAAGTTTAAAAGAAAGTCCTCCTATTTGTTGTGGTTCATGTAAAAAAAAACACTAATGCCACATATGTAAACAAAACAAAAAGTGCTTAATTTTAATCTTGCTTTATTAAAATTGAATGGCAACGAACAGTACCCTCTAGTGAAATGTTTTCACAGACAGTTTTTAGACCTTTATTTTGAAAATAAGCATAGTCCAGTCAGGACTTTTATTTTACATTGGCAATATTTCGTATCCGGGAAGATTTTTTTCTTATGCTTGATAAAAAACCGAACACACGGGACCTATCGTTCATTGTTTTCAAAATGAAAGATGTCTATTTGAGGTTAGACGAATGATAATATTTCTTCGAATTCGCCATTTATTGTAGATTTTGACTGTGGTCGCATTCTTACAGGAAAAAACACGACGGTTTAGTTCAGAATTAACTTCGCAAGACCAACCTTGTTAACGCAACCTTGCCAGGCTGCAAACATGCCTCTTGGTCTAAAACCATGTTGTGCTGTCTGCAAGACGAACTCTTCTTCCATGTGGAAAAAAGGAAACCAGGGGGAAATTTTGTGTAACAACTGCACGGGTAAAATTGTAACGAGTGGAGGATCGGGAGCATCTGCTTCATCTACCATCCAGCAGAATAATGGCGGAGGAAAACAGGTTTGAAATCTTGCTTAAATTGCTTTCTAACATCTAATTTACGTAAGCTATATATCATTTAGACTTCAAGCTACACGGTACATGTATAACCTATAATCAAGCACTAAATTACATACACGACATTGCTCCCATGTTTACTTGTTAAAAAGGCGCGCCCTTTTTTAAATTTTTAAGACATTTTTGTAAAGATATTAATATAGTTGAAAGATATAACATTAAATTGGTGATCTTTATTGTACATCATAGACTGTAAAAAATATGGACGTATTATCCGTGACGTCACCCATAGGTTTCTGAAGAGCGGCTGCCCTGTCCCAAATGGCACGCTCCGGACTTGTGGACTTACTCAGAGTCCACACTTCGGTGACGTCATGCAGTGCAGACCTATAGGGCCCTTAGCGCGAGTCCGCGAGGGTGCATTGAGAGGTATTTTTGGGACAGACTCGATCGTCACGCCGGAAACAGGAACTCGTTCCTCACGCCTCTGAAAGCCCTAACAGTTATCCCTCTCCATACGGAGCTGAATAAACTTAAAGATCATCTCATCAGTCCCTTTATTAGAAATATATAATATTTATTTTTTAAATGACACAAACATATCATTAAAAAAATTCCATTCTTTAGCATCGAAAACAGGACTTATTTTATTTTCCAAAATCGTATCCATGTGAACTACATAATATTCAATTTAACACAAAATGAAGACGAGTTTAATAAAAATGTATAGGTTTCAAAATTTATACTATGTTTATATGATGGTTCTATTTATGTAATGAATCATAATGCAATCGTATATTCAACAGCTATTACGTTTGAGATACAACCACTGGTTGATAATATGTTTGTATAAACTGTAAGTAACAACTGGTAAAATGTTCGCCTATGTCATAAAAAAACATAATTAAACTCTTAAATGTTCTCTTCTCAGTCATGTTTACAGTCCGTGAGTGAAATCTCCTCCCATCTGTTGTCTGATTGGCCTTTCGCAAGGATTCCTGGGTAGTTGAAGTGCGCGGAGCCTGCATCTATGCGGGCTTCGCGGAAGACCGCTTCAAGGGTACAAAGGGGGCGCTGCTGAGCACACTTCAGAGCGTTAAAATGCCAAATGGGACACCCTACGGACTCGTGGACTCGGCGAGCACGCGCAATCAAAGTCCACGAGACCGCAAGTCTGCGTGAAGTGCGCGATGAAGCTTAAAGTGGGCGGGGCCAGCCGTCGCCATCTTGGCAGTGCGTCACCTCTCGTCACTACCGGATAAATTAAAATGGGCAAAGAGGCGGGACGCGGGTGGAGCTGAGGTACTGCTGCTTTATATGCTACTGCCCTCGCGCTGAATTGAAAAAGTAAAGCCAATGGTTAAAGTTCATGTTTTTGCCCTTCGAAATAATATAATAGTTAAGACGTAACTAAAAGTGAGACTATTTACTTTACTTCTTTATCAACTTTATTAATCCTACAAGTGGCAATTAGTTAAGAGCATGTATACAAGTAATTTACATAACACAGATCAGTGATCACAAACATTTCTCACAACATACAAGCAGTCAACTAGTCGTGCATCGTGAAGCATTATTATATTCGGCTAGTTAAAAATGTATTAGTTACTTACAATATTGCTCTAAGCTTGTGCATGTGACAGTGATTCAAGGCAAGCACATACTGTATGTCAGTCGCCATCTCACGTCAAGTTCATAAAGAGCTTTAATTCAGTCCATTTTACAATCTGACTTTTGCCGCCTGCAGTTTCTCAGATGGTAAAAACAGTAAATGAACTAAAATCCGCGCTCATTTAAGGGTGTGCATCTATTGCATGGACGGAGATAAAGCACTGAAATCATCAGACATCCATTACAGTAGTACAGTCGAGTGAAACAGCTGGAAACACAGCGCTCGTTGTTATCTCCATACTCAACACGACGGAATCCAACAGCGTTCACGGGCGAATGTATAATACATGTATTAAATTGTATGATATAATCCCGAAAAAGCACAAACACAGCTGAGGGTGACGCTAACAGACAGACAAACTAGCAGTGAAAGCAGCGGCGCCTGTCACTCAAGTGGCCACGCCCTTAATTATGCAGAACTTTAAGGCTTAAATATAATTAAAACAGATTAGTTTAAAAAAAAAATCACCCCCCTCACAATTGTTATGAAGGGAAAAACGAGCTCTATAGACCAAAGCCACTTTTTGCTCCAGGCTGTAAACATGTTTTTTTTCTGCTGTAAAGTTGGGCATTTTAACATGGGGGAGATACAGTTTTGACTCGCTTCTGCAGCCTGCCTCATGCGGCCCCTCGATGAATTGCAGTTTAATTCACTTCCGTGTTGGCTTCAAGAGAGAGACGGGGAGGTTGCCGCTTGTTGTACATGGAGCGGGTCGCCCCCTTCTGGGCGTCGCCATAGTTACGTGACGTCACAACTGTCAAAACAATTCCACCATATTATCTGTACAGTGTTTCTAAACAAATCCACCAGTACTATTTTTCCCCCTGCTTTTTTATGTTACAGTCCAAACAGGAAATCCACAGACGCTCTGCTCGGTTACGGAGCACCAAGTACAAAGCTCCAGCATCTGAGAAAAAAGTCTCGACCAAAGGAAAGGGCAGACGACATATTTTTAAATTGAAAAATGTAAGTGTTTTTCACTCAGCTTGTTTAATGCAATTGTTCAATGGTATTTATTCTTCCTTCCTTTCTACATGTTCCATAGCCTATCAAAGCACCAGAGTCTGTGTCAACAATCATCACATCGGAGTCCATGTTTTACAAGGTACCCACTCCTCTCTCTACTATTCAAAATGCTTGTTTTATCTGACACTTCCTATCTAATCTGTACGTCTTGTGTTCAGGGTGTCTATTATCAAATAGGAGATGTCATTAAAGTAATAGACGAGGATGACGGTAAACCGTATTATGCACAGATTCGTGGTTTCGTCCAGGACCAGTACTGTGAGAAAAGTGCTGCGTTAACTTGGCTGATCCCAACTCAGGCCAGTCCTCGAGATCGATTTGATCCAGGCACATACATCCTTGGTAAGTTCCTGCAGAAATAAATTCTTATGTTCCTTGCTGACAAATGTAATGTGAATAATTTGTTAAAGGATATTTGAATTGATTTAATATATTGGGCCAGTCATATATCCTAATTTCAAACAAGATTTATTCATTTATTAGCTCCATATGTATTTCTTTACTTAGGCCCTGAAGAGGACTTGCCAAGAAAAATGGAATACCTGGAGTTTGTCTGTCATGCTCCATCAGAGTATTTCAAATCAAGAAGTTGCCCTTTCCCAACAATACCACTCCGTCCTGATAAAGGCTACGTCTGGACTCATATTGGACCAACACCTGCCGTGGCCATCAAAGAAACTGTAGGGTGAAGTTAACCCCTTAAATCACTGTACATTCAGACTGAACTGAACTTTTTGACTTTTCAGCCCTCTTTCAAAAACTCTGTTCTGTTCTGCTTGGATTATGATATGTGAGGTATTGGCCATCGAATATTTTCTACAATTACATTTGTAACTGAATACTCCCGAGCTCTTATTTTCCAGAGGAGCCTCAGAACGCCTGTTAAACACATAAGCCGCTGTATTTGACACTACGACACAGAGGTTACATTTGAATACAAAGTTAATTTGTAATTAATTCAGAGTGTCCATGTGCGACTTCTTTTTCAGGCATCTATAAATTCATTCATGTTTTGTACTTGTTTATCTCCCAAATGTGTTTTCAACCAATGTTTACCATCCTAATGTTAACACAAGACCATGAACAAAAGACACAGGAGGAGTATGATCAACAGAACAGGTGAGAACTAATAGGCTCTATGCACAGCTCCACTACTTCCTGAACTTCAGCCAGCTTCTTGTTTCCTGTCCATCATTATTGGACACATTGATTAATTCAGGTGTGTTTGATTATTGTTGCCGTGACTACTGAGGTCAAGCACACCTGAATTAATCAAATTGTCCAATAATGATAGACAGGAAACAAGGAGCTGGCTGAAGTTCAGGAAGTAGTGCAGTTGTGCATAGAGCCCATTAGGAACCATGACATCTAATGAGTGACTTGGGGTGATCTCAATCAGCCCTCGCTTCCTAGGTCATGAACCAGTATGGTGTACACTAATTTGGACACTAAGGACTCTGACTCCAAAATCACATACTCTCTCGGTACTTATTTTGAATAAGTAATTACTTATTCACTAAAAAAAGTGTGTTCTGTATAGTATTAGTGTGTAGTATGAATGCAATCTGGATGTACTACATTCGCCATGATGTCATTATTATGTGACCTACCAGCATCACTGTCATTCACAAATCCTCTCCAGTGGCCTCATTGGATATTAAAGTGTCCATCATATGCACAATTCAGAATCTCTCATAAATCGGAAGTAGAAGGTCACCTGGGTACTTTCTTTTATGAGTACTGTGAATCTGATATATTTTTTTCGTCCTACTATATAGTAGGGAAGTATGTGATTTCGGATGCTGCTATTGGGACACTGCTAACTACAGACTGATCTCATGAAGTAGCGTGTGTATGACACGCCAATTCGTATTTGCATTTTTGGCGTGCTATCAAGACGCATAATCGCTTTTCAGCGTGTTTATGAACGCCGTTGACTTAACGTTATATAAATATATGACTTACCTCAACCCTGTCCCTAAACTTAACCGTCACTTGGGTTAATGGCATTTATGACTGTTCCCTTACCATCCTAGTGAAAAAAAAAGATATGAGTTACCTCAACCCTATCCCTAAACTTAACCGTCACTGGGGTTAATGGCATTTATGACTGGACATTTGACGCGCGTGTACAGACACGCGGAATGACGCGGACGTTAATGGCGTAGACATACACGCATACACGCGGATACACGCGGATAGCTCAAAATGCGTAAAGATAACACGCCATTTAACTCTAAAGTGGCGTGTATGTTTACGCAAAAGTCGTGATGTCATGTTGGCTAACTACACTCACCGGCCACTTTATTAGGTACACCTGTCCAACTGCTCGTTAACACTTAATTTCTAAGCAGCCAATCACATGGCGGCAACTCAGTGCATTTAGGCATGTAGACATGGTCAAGACAATCTCCTGCAGCAGAAGAGCATCTCTGAACGCACAGTACGTCGAACTTTGAGGCAGATGGGCTACAGCAGCAGAAGACCACACCGGGTGCCACTCCTTTCAGCTAAGAACAGGAAACTGAGGCTACAATTTGCACAAGCTCATCGAAATTGGACAATAGAAGATTGGAAAAACGTTGCCTGGTCTGATGAGTCTCGATTTCTGCTGCGACATTCGGATGGTAGGGTCAGAATTTGGCGTCTACAACATGAAAGCATGGATCCATCCTGCCTTGTATCAACGGTTCAGGCTGGTGGTGGTGGTGTCATGGTGTGGGGAATATTTTCTTGGCACTCTTTGGGCCCCTTGGTACCAATTGAGCATCGTTGCAACGCCACAGCCTACCTGAGTATTGTTGCTGACCATGTCCATCCCTTTATGACCACAATGTACCCAACTTCTGATGGCTACTTTCAGCAGGATAATGCGCCATGTCATAAAGCTGGAATCATCTCAGACTGGTTTCTTGAACATGACAATGAGTTCGCTGTACTCAAATGGCCTCCACAGTCACCAGATCTCAATCCAATAGAGCATCTTTGGGATGTGGTGGAACGGGAGATTCGCATCATGGATGTGCAGCCGACAAATCTGCGGCAACTGTGTGATGCCATCATGTCAATATGGACCAAACTCCCTGAGGAATGCTTCCAGCACCTTGTTGAATCTATGCCACGAAGAATTGAGGCAGTTCTGAAGGCAAAAGGGGGTCCAACCCGTTACTAGCATGGGGTACCTAATAAAGTGGCCGGTGAGTGTATATGCATCAACCTTTTATTATGAAAGAAAGATTGCTTGTTTACTACAGCTGTCAAACAATCACGATTAATCGCATCTAAAACAAAAGTTTGTGTTTACATAATATATGTGGGTGCACTGTGCATAATTATTTTGTATATATATATATATATATATATATATATATATATCGTCCCCTTGGAATTATAAGGTTCTATCTGCGTTCTGAGCAGTTTTGAGATATTGAGCTTCAAAGTTTTTGCATTACATATAGGAAAATTCATATGGGAAACAAGTTTCATTCAAACATGAAAATGACAGGGACCATAAATGTATTCTAAACATACAATATCAAAATCCTCTCAAATTTGTAAATGGGGATTTTTGGAATGGGTCAAATGCAGATAGAACCTTCTAATTCTAAAAAAAAAAAACACTTTTCGCTTAGAATTATAAGGTTCTATCCGACAAAACATTATTTGAACATTTAAATAAAAAAATAATGTAACAATGTCTCAACATGTATTAGAAAGTAAAATTTTATCCTTTCTATGACATATATTTAATATTTTTTAGCACTTCCATGTATTTAGGACATTTCAAATTAAGCTAGGTAGGTGTAAATATTTTCCCCAGTGCATAATCTTCATTTTTGATATCAATTTGGTGGGTAATAAAACACATTGCAGAAATTATAATTTTAATCTTTCTTTTGCTTAGACAGAAAGCAGCCACTGTAATACATCCGAGCAGGACTTTATTCCAGCTAAAGTGGGCCAGGTAAAATGGCTTTCTCTCTAGACCTCAATATGGGTGAAATAACATGCAAACATTTATTGTTGTAATTAAGACCCCATTAAATAAATTGTTAAATATTTGACCTATAAGCCTTAATATAGTAAAAATTAAGACATTTTAAGACTTTAAAAACTGCAAGAAAATCAACATGCTTCAGCAAATTAATTCATAAAGTTTAATAATCATTGAAAAATTATTCACTGACTATATTATTGTCACAGTCTTTGTCTGCACCATTCTGTCTTCGTCATCTTCACTACACTTCCCAGCATCCTCTTGTCTCCACACCTGAACTCACTCCCTCAATCATCCACCTGTTCATCGTCCTGATCATCTGTGTCACCTGTCGTCACCTTGTTAGTGTTCATTTGTATCTGTATTTAGTTCTCTCTGTTTCAGTCTGAGCTTGTCGGTTCTTGATTGTGTTTTATGGATAGTGTGAGTAATCTTCTGCCAGTCTTCCTTGTACCTGTTTGGAGTTTTTGAGTAAATGACTATTGAAGCCTCAGCCTGTCTGGCTGAGGCTTCAATACTCAATAATACAAATAATACAATTTTTAGTGTTGAAGTCTCAGCCTGTCTTCATTCCACACTACACCGTGACAGAAGAACCGACCAAACATGGATTTCCCTGCAGTAAGACTAATGTGCCTTGAGCAGGGAAACAGCTCTCTTGAGGAACACCTGGAGGTTTTCCTGGATTTGGTACCTCAAACCAGTTTCCCAGATGACTGCCTCTTCACCACCTGAAGGGTCTTCACCGCCGTGGCTGCCTGATGGGTCTTCACCGCCTGAGGGGTCTTCACCACTTGAAGGGTCTTCACCGCCGTGGCTGCCTGAGGGGTCTTCACCGCCTGAAGGGTCTTCACCGCCTGAAGGGTCTTCACCGCCTGAGGGGTCTTCACCGCCGTGGCTGCCTGAGGGGTCTTCACCGCCTGAGGGGTCTTCACCACCTGAAGGGTCTTCACCGCCGTGGCTGCCTGAGGGGTCTTCACCGCCTGAAGGGTCTTCACCGCCGTGGCTGCCTGAAGGGTCTTCACCGCCTGAGGGGTCTTCACCGCCGTGGCTGCCTGAGGGGTCTTCACCGCCTGAGGGGTCTTCACCACCTGAAGGGTCTTCACCGCCGTGGCTGCCTGAGGGGTCTTCACCGCCTGAAGGGTCTTCACCGCCTGAGGGGTCTTCACCGCCTGAAGGGTCTTCACCGCCTGAGGGGTCTTCACCGCCGTGGCTGCCTGAGGGGTCTTCACCGCC